>JAYESD010000001.1:188919627-189519627 GCA_036927565.1 Tuctoria greenei
ATCAAGGAAAGAATCGAAGAAGGGAGAGAATTCAGATTTGATGAAGACGAACATGGTACCTTATGGATTGGAAAGAGAATTGTCGTGCCTAATGTAAAGCATATTCGAGAAACAATATTAAAGGAGGCACATGACTCGCCATACTCAATTCACCCTGGTTGTACGAAGATGTACAAAGACTTGAAGACTTGCTATTGGTGGAATAGCATGAAGAAGGACATAGCTGAATACGTAGCACTGTGTGATGTGTGCCAACGAGTCAAGGCAGAACATCAAAGGCCAGCCGGATTATTGCAACCGTTGAAGATTCCATAATGGAAGTGGGAAGAAATTGGAATGGACTTCATAGTTGGGTTACCACGTACTCAGTCCGGATATGACTCAATTTGGGTAATTGTGGATCGCTTAACCAAGTCAGCTCATTTTGTCCCTGTGAAGGCCAAATATACAGCCGCACGATTGGCCGAAATATACATGGAGCATATTGTGTGTCGACACGGAGTACCGAAGAAGATAGTCTCGGATAGAGGTTCTCAATTTACCTCCAGATTTTGGCAAAAATTGCATGAAGCTTTGGGAACGAGGTTGAATTTTAGTTCAGCATATCATCCTCAAACGGACGGACAAACCGAGAGGACAAATCAGATTTTGGAGGACATGTTAAGAGCTTGTGCATTAAAGCATGGGAAAAGTTGGGATAAAAGCTTGCCATACGCAGAATTTTCATACAACAATAGTTACCAAGCAAGCTTGAAAATGTCACCATATGAAGCACTTTATGGGAGGAAGTGTAGGACACCTTTATTCTGGAATGAGGCAGGAGAAACTCAAGTATTTGGTCCGGATGTGTTGCAAGAAGCCGAAAAGCAAGTCCAGATAATTCGTGAAAACTTGAGGGCTGCCCAATCAAGACAAAAGGGCTATGCGGACAATAGGAGAAGGAAATTAGCCTTTGAAATTGGAGATTTTGTTTACCTCAAGGTGTCACCTATGAGAGGTCATAAGAGGTTTAACATAAGAGGCAAGCTCGCACCTCGCTATATTGGACCATTCAAGATTTTGGACAAAAGAGGAGAGGTAGCATATAAGTTGGAGATGCCAGCTCATCTTTCAGACGTACACGACGTGTTTCACGTGTCGCAACTCAAGAAATGCCTCAGGGTGTCGGAAGAACAAGTGCCGATGGACGAGTTAGAACTTCAGGAGGATTTGTCTTATGTTGAGCAACCTATCAAGATCTTGGACGTGAAGGAAAGGGTCACGAGAAATAAGAGGATCCGTTGGTGCAAAGTGCAATGGAAACACCATACAGAAGCCGAAGCTACGTGGGAACGTGAAGAAGACTTGAAGGCAGAATTCCCGCATCTTTTCTCCACGTTATCGAATCTCGAGGGCGAGATTCACTTTAAGGGGGGTAGGTTTGTAACACCCTAAATTTTCGCATCCTGCATTTGCATACATGATCATGCAATAAACATTAGAGAGATAAAAGAATATATAAAAAAAAAGAGTATATAAAACATACATATATGTATGTAGCAAAAGAAGAAATTAAAATAATAATAGTAATAGATAAAAATATATATATATATAAATAAATCATGTAATAATAAATAAATATATATATAAAATAATAAATAAATAAATGAATAAGATAAATAAAATAAATAAAATATAGTTAGTAAAATATATAATAATAATATAAAAAGAGTAATAAAAATAATAATATATATATATAAAAAAATATAATAATGTAAATAAGATAAATAAATAATATAAAAAAAAACAGTAATATGTTTCAAAAAAAAAGAGAAGAAAAAAAAAAAGAAAAAAAAAACGAAAAAGGGACCGCCGGCCAGCGGCCGAACCGCCAGCCGGCCACGCCCGCACGCGAGGCGCCAGGCCCCGCCCCGAGCCGGCCGCTCGCCGCGCCCCGATGCCGCCGTACGGGCCTGCCCCGGGGGCCCCACCCGCCGCCTGCCCCTGACGCGCCTCGGCGCCCACGCCCGCACGCCACCCCGCCTGCCGCTGGGCCCCGCCCACGTGCCGCACCGCGCCTCCCACCCCGCTCGCACGCGCCAGCCAGGCCGACCGCGACCCCAGCGCCCATCCCCGCACGCGCCCCGATGCCCCGCCGTACCGCACGCCCGCCGCCTGCCCCATCGCAGCGCGCCCTGCGCTGGGCCCCACACGCGCCTTGGCCCACGCGCGACGCCCGTACCGCAGCGCCGGCCCTAGCGCCCTAGCAACTGGCTATAAAAAGCTAGGTAGCCTTCGTAGGTTCCACCAACGCAGAAAAATTCCGCCGCCAGGGGAAGGAAAGCCACGCCGCCAGAAGAAAAAAAGGGGGACCAGAGCCGCCGCCGCCAGGGGAGAAAAGAGAGAAAAAAAAAGGGAGGAAGGGGAAGAAAGAGAGGAGGGTACCACCGTCCACCGGAGATCGTCGCCGTCGTCGTGCCGCCGAGGAACTGCTGCGCCATCTACTTCGTCTACGCATTGTCCCCATCCCGCGAACGTCAAGCCGTCAGATCTACGGTAGGCCATGTTCCCGATGCGAATTTTAGCGACCGTATTGAATCTAATAGGCGTAAATTAAATTTAATTGCACCATGATTTTATTTTCAGCAGCATTAATCCACCCTAAAACCCCGTAAACTCATATGAACACGTATGAACTAGTCGCATCTAATTAATAAACGACCGTAGTAAATTAATTATTAAATTGTGCATGCATGCATGTCATGGCATGTTGATTATTTTGTGTGCATTATGTTGAATTGTATATATTTTCTTGTATGTATGATCACAAGTAGAGGGAAGTGCTCAAGAGATCGTGTACGAGGATTTTCAGAATCAGGATTTCGAAACGGTTGAGCAACCCTATCCGCCGGAGCAAGGCAAGTGTCCTTGAAGCATATTGATCCTGTTTTTAAAATAAATGTTTTGTTTGCAAAACTGCATGCTGTGTCAATTTGATGGGAATCCTATGGTAGGAAGTTTACTAGTTTTGTTTGACCACCCTTGCCACCTGGAATTTATGGTAGAGAGTCGGGAAGGGCTTTTTACTTTTTGCTTCGCTTAATTAATTGGGATGGCAAACAACACTACACATTTAATTATGCATCAATGATATTCTGGTTAATGTGAACTGGTCAATACTATGGGTGATCTAAGCAAGCCTGGTATGTGGATGGGTTGGATGTTATGGTGGTTTGCTTGCTTTAGATCTAAGGACCGGTTCATGCGAGAATAAGCCAGGACTACAGTGCCACCACGAGGCCAAGTATGGGTGCGGCGTAGCTGATTAATTAGGGCTTTGCTAGTGCTGTTTGGACCATTGTGGATGCTCGGGGAAGGGGTAGTCGGATTGGGTTTGTTGATGATTGGTGGGACTACCCTGGGATCCGAATGGCTCAAGAGGGGGCCCTTGGTTGAAGATGTGCTCTGCGGGAGACATCGCCACCGGTGAAACCTCAGTGGGGTCTAAATAGGCTAGTAATCCCTCTGTAAAGGCTATTTTGTGATCTCTTGGCCACACACCAACGGAAGTGTGTAATATGACTGACGGGTCATAGGCATAAGGGAGATTCTTAGTCGCCGAAAGGTGATGAAATCACGAACACGTGGGTAAAGAGGTACAAACTCTGCAGAGTAATTAAAACTATCATGATAGCCGTGCTCCCGGTTATGAGCACCTGGACAACTTCCATGATTAGGAGGAAATTGGGATTTGGGATGGTTATGGTTATGGTTATGGTTATGATTATGGTTATGGTTATGAGTGGAATTTATGGTTTATGACATTGATTATGGTTATTGATAATGGTGAATTATGGACTGGTATTATTATGGTTACATGGTTTATGATGGGTTTACTTTACATAAATATGATACATTGCTTTTTCAAATGTTTTACTGTACTTTTCAGCACTTAGCCATTATTACTGTCGTCATTTGAATCAGCCACATGTCATACTTTCCACACTTGCTGAGTACGACATGTACTCACTCTTGCAATCCCCCCCAACAGTTGCAGGTCAGGATTATGAGTTTAATGGCGATAATGCGGAGTTCTAGGCCGTGTCTACCGTCATCTTTGCCTGTGATGTTGCATGGAGCTGCGCTACCCCTTTTGCTTAGTTTGCTTAGTTGCTTAATTAATTTATATCCGATGCATTAGTTGAACTTATCATTAATATTCATTAGAGCTTGTATTCGAGGATTTAATGAATTATGTAATAAGAGTACTTATTTAATAAATTGAGTTGTGGTAATTATCTGTTTATCATTTGTGAATCACTCGTGTATGTGTGATGAACATCCTGGGCACACATATGCGTTAGCTTGGTTCGTTTTCGGAACCGGGCGTCACATTCCGAAAGACCCATTTGGTTCCAACGATGTTCGCCCCTGGTCTCTCCACCAGCTCCCACACTTCATTTCTTTTGAAGTTGTTCAACTCCTCTTGCATTGCAATCACCCAGTCTGGATCTTTTAAGGCTTCTTCTACCCTGTATGGTTCCAGAAAAGACACAAAAGAATAGTATTTATAGAATTTTGCAACTCGATATCTAGTAGTTACTCCCTTAGCAATATTTCCAATGATATTGTTGACAGGATGGTCTCTTTGCATGCTCTGATGTACTCTTGGGTGTGGAACTTTTGTAGTTGCTTGTTCTTCATTATCTTCATGTGCATTGTCTCCCCCTAGATCATTGCTTCCATGATTGTCTTGATCTTCTTGATCTTCCTCATCTTGATCTTGTGCAAGAGCTCCCCCTTGATCATTGCCTCCGTGTTGAAGTTCATCTTGTGCATTTGTGTCTAACATTCGCTCTTGTGGTAAGATATCACCAAGTGCCATTTTCTTCAGCGCTTCATATGGAGCTTCCTCTTTATCTAGCATACACTTATCGACTTGCTCCACTTGTGAGCCGTTAGATTCATCAAACACTACGTCACGTGCTACTTCAACAAGGCTGGACACCTTGTTGAAGACACTATAGGCATAGGCATTCGATTCATATCCGAGCAAGAACCCTTCATTGGAATTCGAAGCAGACTTCGAGGCCCTCGGTTTCTTGTTCAGAATAAAAAATTTACAACCAAAGACTTTGAAATAAGAAACATTTGGCTTTTTACCAGTAAGAAGCTCATATGGAGTTTTCTTCAGTAGTCGGTGAAGGTACAGCCGATTTGTGGCATGACAAGAGGTGTTCACCGCTTCTGCCCAATATCGATCTGATGTCTTGTATTCATCCAACATAGTTCTTGCCATTTCGATCAATGTTCTATTCTTCCTTTTAGCCACCCCGTTTTGTTGAGGGGAGTAGGGTGTCGAGAACTTATGATTTATCCCTTCTTCATTGAGATACTCTTCGACTTGGGTGTTCTTGAATTATGTCACGTTGTCACTTCTGATAGTCTTTATGGTTGATGAGAATTCGTTTTGAGCTCTTTTCAAGGACTTCTTGAGGATTCCCTGAGTTTCTGATTTATGATACAAGAAAAATACCCACGTAAATCTTGAAAAATCATCAAAAATTATTAAACCGTATTTTTTACCGCCGATTCTGATGTACGCAATTGGACCAAAGAGATCCATGTGGAGAAGTTCTAGCGGTCTTGCGGTAGTCATCACATTCTTGGTGGGGTGTGGTGCTCCGACTTGTTTTCCTGCTTGACAAGCGCTGCACGACCTGTCTTTTTCAAAAACCACATCCTTAAGACCACGGATGTGACCACCTTTTAGAAGTTTCTGCAGATTTCTCATCCCAACATGGGCTAGCCGTCTATGCCACAACCATCCCATGTTGGTCTTAGCAACCAAGCAAGTGTTGAGTTCGGCTTTATCTTTGTTGAATTCAACAAGATAAAGCTTTCCCTTCAACATTCCCTTGAATGCAATCGAGCCATCGCTTCTTCTAAAAATGGTCACACCCTCATTAGTGAATAAATAGTTATAACCTTTGTCGCATAGTTGAGATATTGACAAAAGATTATAATCTAGAGAGTCTACATGTAAAACATTAGATAAGGTGTGTTGAGAGGATAATTCAATGTTACTGCTACCAAGGACCTTTCCTTGGCTGTTGTCTCCAAAGTATATGCCTTCACTTGGATCCTTGTTGTACTCGTACTTCACAAACATACCTCTCTCTCCGGTCATGTGATTTGTGCATCTGCTATCTAGCACCCATTTAGATCCACCGGAGGAGTAAGCCTGCAAAATAGAATTATTCCTTGGTTTTAGGTACCCAAGCTTGCTTGGGTCCTCTCAGATTAGTCACAAGAGTCTTGGGCACCCACACACAAGTTTTCAAGTTCTTGTGGCGTGGCCCAGAATATTTAGCAATGACTTTTCCATGTTTTTTTTCATAAGGACGTAGGAAGCATCAAATGTACGAAACAGTATTTGTAAATCATTTTCATGGGATTTTTCCTTAACAAAAGCGATTCTATTCTTAGCATGATTAGGAGTAGACATGTGTTTGTTCCTATCGAAACCAAGACCGTCTTTGACATTAGGAGGTCTAGTGACCATATATGCACTACGTGCATATTTGATCTTCTCCTTATCAAAGATGCCGCTTGTGGAAGGACGAATATTATGAGAAGTTGAAGTATTAGAAATAACATTCTTCTTACTAGAGCAAGTGCAGGTTCTGATTGTTGTCGAACTCATATCTTTGGAGGAAGAGGAGTCACTTTGCTTGAGCGACTCAACTTGCACCTCAAGGATCTTGTTAACTTTTGACAAGTTAGCAAGTTCTTCCTCGATTGCAATATGCGAGTCCTCTAGTTTTGAGTAAGTTTCCTTACTCAAGGCTAGCTGAAACTCAAGTGACTCGTTCTTCTCTCTTTCAAGCTCAAGAAGCTTTTCAACTTCTTGATATCTCTTCCTTTCACAGATGAGCATATCTTCTTGTCGGTTAACAAGTTCCTCCTTTTCAAAGATTTTGTTCGACAACATTTCCATTTTATTTAAGGCAATTTTACTTAATCCTCTAAACATTTCTTCATTATCACTAGAGCTATCAAAGTCATCAATAGAGGAATTTAGCGTAGGAGGAGTAAGTCGAACCTTTTTCTTGCCTTCCTTAGCCATAAGGCAAGTGTGGTTTTTCATATCCCGTCCTCCCATGTTTGGGAAGAGTGTGGCTCTCATTGTAGGTTTCTTGACTGCGATAGTGGCCATCTCTTCTTCTTCATCGGAGGAGGACTTGTCATTTGTGTCCCACTCCTTGCCAATATGAGATTGATGAGCTTGTCTTCTTTTTCTGAAAATTTTCTTTTCTTGAGGTCTTGTTTCCTTCTTCTTTTTGTTTTCTTCATAAGTGTAGTCCACCATGAAGTGACCATACTCTCCGCAGTTGTAGCAAGTGTGTCGAGCCTTGGATTTCCCTTTATCCTTGCTTTTGCCTTCATTTGAATTTTTGCCGTGTCTTCTTTTCATCATGCGCTTGAACTTCTTGATAAAGAGTACCATTTCTTCATCATCAATATCGGTACTCTCGTCGCTTGTATCTCCGTCGTCTTGGTCTTCACGAGTTTCTTTGAGTTTGGGTCTGCACGTTGCTTTGGGAGCGACTTCTTTCCTTTTGGAAGAGGTGAGTTCGGCTAAGTCTTTGATGTATTTAGACTCTTTCTCCATCATTTCATGATTTATGATCTTCCCCAATAACTCATCGGGAGTCATTTTGGGAAATCCGTGGCTTTCTCTAATCATTGAGCAAAGTGTGACATTTCTTGGCATGAAGGCTCTAATCATTCTTTTGACCACCTCGTGATCCGTCCATTTCTTACTTCCATAGGAACGAATTTTGTTGATGAGTGCCTTCATCCGGTTGTACATGTCTTGAGATGATTCGCCTTCTTCAATAGCAAATCTCCCCAACTCTCCTTCAACCATCTCAATTTTAGCTTCACGAACTGACCTATTTCTTTCGTGAGCTGTCTTAAATGTATCCCAGATTTCTTTTGCACTTTCTAATCCATCGATCTTGGTGAATTCCTCTCTGCTTAGTGATGATGTGATCACCGCGACAGCTTGTGCAATTCCGTGAATCTCTTGTTCTTGTTCTGTAGTGAGTTCCACATCCGTGTTCGGGATATCTATGCCTGTGCAAACAATGTGCCACAGACTAGGATTTAGAGATTAGATGCATTTTCATGTTGTATTTCCACATGGTGTAGTCACTTCCATCAAACTGTGAAGGCTTTCCCATAGGAACAGAGAGATAGTGATTGTTTGAATTGAGACGGTTGTTGTTGTAAGGATATCGGGAGTAGTCGTGATGACCACTACCAGTCGTCTTCTCTTCTTCTTTTCCTTTTTGTGCCAACAGTTTCTTTCTCACGAGTGCCTTTAGCTGTCGCACTTCTTCATCATCATGTGGGCTTTCTTTCAGCACATCGAAGGCTTTAGCTTCTTGTTCCTCCTCATTGATGTTCGTCTTCGGGATATCGTTGTTCTTCTCAGAGGCCATTGATCTCTCCGAGATGTGAGTCTCGTTGACGGAGAACCTTGCTCTGATACCAATTGAATGTGACCTAGAGGGGGGTGAATAGGCTTTGAAAATTTCCTGCACACTTAATAGAGTAGCCAAAAACTTGTTTAACCGGACTAGTCCTGTTGTGTCGGCCGACTAGTCCGGTGTGCTGAAACATGTTAATTGACTAAATGTTATTTGGGAAACAAGATTCTTTCAGCAGCGAAAATAAGAACAACAGATACTTTGATTTAAGATTATTGTAAGAATGCACGTGAAAACTTATAAGCAACTGAAATTGATGTTTAGCAATCAATTGATCTAATGAACAAAATGTAAAAGAAATAGGGCACAAGAGACACGAATTTTTACTGAGGTTCGATTTCTCCAAGAGATCTCACACAGAGCCGAGTCTCTGACCCTTTCCCTCTTCAAGTCACCACACAGGCCGACTTGATTCCACTAGCACGGTAAATCACTGAGTTTGTGGGGCAACCTCACACGTTGAGGGCTCCCACGAGAATTACAACGAAAGAAGCGATCAAATACACTTCAAAATATTACAATGCAGAATATGAGTGTAGAAAGATCAAACCCCAAGAGCTCACAACGAAAGAACGACGATCTCCCAATCTCGAATCCAAGTGTTCAATTGATTTCACCCTTTTTGCACTTTAGATATATGGGGATATGTGTTTTGGGCTCTTGGGACAAGGTGGCGGCGCTAGGGTTTGTATTTTCAGCAGAATTCGACGTGTGTCCTTTGAGGAAGGTCGTGGATCCTCTTTTTATAGGGTTTCCAAAAAGTTACCATTGTAAAACCTAATACCGGACTAGTCTGGTGCAAGTTTGGACTTGTCCAGTCACAGTGGAACTCGATGTCCAGAAAGTTTGGCGGACAAGTTCGGTTAGAAACGGACTTGTCTGGCACTATGTGAAGATAGACTCCAGAAAGTCTGGCGGACTAGTCCGGTGGACACGCGGACTAGTCCGGTCACAGTGGAACTCGATGTCCAGGAAGTTTGGCAGACAAGTCCGGTTGGAAAAACGGACTTGTTCGGCCCTATGTGAAGATAGACTCCAGAAAGTCTGGCGGACTAGTCCGGTTGACACGCAGACTAGTCCGTTTAGGCAACAGAGGGTTTAGCGGACTAGTCCGGTCCATGATCGGACTAGTCCGGTGCACTGTGAGATGTTAGGTTAATTTTAAAACCCTTACCCCTGCGCAAGGTCGTGAGCTCTTGGAGTGTCTCTTTCATACACACCTTATACATTTAAAATCTAATTTGTTCTTCTAAGTTCCATCAAAGTATTCCTCTTTGGACACCACTCTATTTTTCACCTTTTTGTGTGCATCGAGATGTTTCACTTTGTTTGTCCTGCAATCATCTCAATAGTTTCATTAGGATCTCATATGTTCGTCATCAATTAGCCAAAACCAACAAGGGATATCATAGATGCACTTACACTCTGGAAGGGGACCAATCCCAAGGCGATGCATGGAGCGCCATGTATTGTCAAATACATCACACACCATTTTCTGAAGAGCCCACTCCATGTTCGAGGGGGAGTCTGGTCGAGGACGCTTCCCCTTGGCGTCCTTCGGCGGGCTTGGCGGCGGCGTTGTCTTGTCAGCCATGGTGTTCTTGGCGCGGTTATGGGAAGAGAGGAAGAGTGGCTGTGCGGAGAAGATGATGGCGTGCTCAGGTGATCTTATAGCATAGACGAAATCCCCTGCAGTAACTGCACTGTGGTTACTGCAACTGAGTGGTGGGGCCTCTGTAGTACTGCAGGTGCAGTAGAGGTGGCTGACATGTGGGTCCCACACCATGTGGGGCCCTCATGTCAGCCATGTCTACTGCACCTGCAGTACTGTAGGGGATTTGAAACCGCCTGGCTATTCGTCTCTCGACGCGCGCAGTAGTGGTGATGGGACGCGGAGCGGTTCCAATTGAATTCAAAGATGCGCATGCGCTGCGCGCATTTAAGGCACCTCGGTGACTGGCGCGCACATAAGCTCGGTGCGCCCGGTCGCATCAGCCGCCTGTAAAAATGGCTACGGCTTGAATGAAGGACGAAACCTTATGCGGCAGACAGCAACGTATAATACTTCCTCCGCCCCAACTCAACTCTATTTCTGTTTTGGTCGAACTAATTACCTTTGACCAATGATTTATATGGAATTTATTAACTTGAATAACATGTAGTACTGGATTGTATATTATGGAAATATTTTCATGGTGAATCTAAAAGTACAGTTCTTATATTGTTAATACAGATCAAAATTGCGTAAATCTCAAAGATAGATTTCATAAAACCTAAGACTTCCCTTTGAAAAAGTTTTATACTTTACATTAGTTTTACATATGTAATATGCACATAGGATATATCACTAAATAGTTTTGCAAAAGAACATGGAGGAGAAATATGTATATCCCATATGCTACTACTACGTAAATTAGGGGTGGGCAAATAAACCGATACTGAAAAACCAAAGCCGATAAAACCGAGACCGGAACAGAAAAGACCAAAATATCGGGTACTTTTTGGGTAGCAAATATAAATAACTGAGAAGTAAATGTCGGGTTCGGGTACCACTCTCGAGTAACTGAAATAACCGAATTGTCGGTCCATCAAATAATAAGTTAAATTATGCGTGCTAAACTATGAACAATTCAAATTTAGATATTTTATTTACAAGTTGTGATGTGTGAAGTTGTTGGATTTAAACATTTATTTATTAATTTTCATTTGTCAATTTATAATAAATGACCTCATGGGATTAAATTTATCAATCATATTAAATTTGTGCAAACATGACATGGATATAATATATAATTCGTATATATCGTGTAGGACCGAAGACCGAACCGGAATTTTGGTACCCAAAATGTTCGGGTACCTAATATTATTACAACAATTCGGGTAGTGATTTCAAGAAACCGAATTTGAAAAAGACTGAAATACCTGAACCAAAATATCGGGTAGACCGAATGCACACCCCTTAACGTAAATCCATCCGAAATAATTAGCTAGTTTGAGGATGAATGAAGTTGAGCTTGCGAGCTTGATGAGCACCGTCATTGTTTTTGAGCCAGGATCATTCTGCCCTAGGGATGAAAATGGTACGATAAATTCCCGAACCGTCCGACGCCGTTTTCTAAAATTTCCGATGCGATTACCATTTTGGACAATTTCTGAAATTTTCGATCCAATTACCATTTTTATCGGACATTGAAATTTGGTAAATGGAATGGAAACGATACCATATTTTAATGGAAAATTTCCGAACAATAACCGAATACTTTCCAAATAGTAGGTTGGGTCTAATGGACTGACATGTACTCTCTCCGTCCCTTGGAATGGAGGATTTTTAAATGAATTCATTCCTACATTGTGCTTATGTCACAGGTGTTTGGAACACAGGAATCATATTTCGTTTCCAGTAGAAAGACTTCCTTTCCTATGTAAAATGGAGGAATGAAATAATCCAGTCCAAGTTCTTTGTGGTCTGCTGGTTGGCTATGGAGGGAATATATAGGGTGTTAAAAGTCAAATTAACTAACCTAATGATTTGCATGGAATAATTATTTCTTTTTTTGAAACAAGAGAATAATTATTTTTGAGCTACTGCAATGCAATAGACGTTTTGATGTTACAAATATAGGACTGAAGTTGTTTATGAAGTAAACTGGTAGTTCATTTTTGCATAAATTTATGACTTTGATTTATGTATTACAAAAAATGATAGTTAATATTCTAAAGAATTTTGTTTATAGTTGCTCAGTTTCTTCGTTCCTGCATTTTGTCTATTCATATGTTTTTTCCAATTCCTGTGATTTGGATTCCTACGTTCCAAACAGGGCCGCAGTAAATATCACCTTGTAGTTTATTTTTGAACTACAAAGCGACAAGTATTTAGAGACGGAGGGAGTAATAAGCTCAATTCTTTAAAATTTTTATTCAGACACCAATTTGAATAAGGAGTTGTCAAAGGTAATAAGCTCAATTTCGAACGTTTTCATCCCTATACTGCCCGAAGTCATCTGGGGCAGCAGGCAGAGGACCTTGATGATCAGGATAAGGACCAGGCAAGAAATCAATGTTCAAAGGTAAGTTTGACCAAAGCTAAAAATAGAGTTGAGTTGGGGCAGGGGGAGGAGTACTTTTTACAGACCGCTTTGCAGGACCCACTTCGGGCGATCTCCTGCCTGCTGACAACTCAAGCGGCTAAAGTAGCGTACAGTTGCACTTTAGAAGCCGTAACCTCAGTTTTGCAAGTAGAATTCCAAACGGTGCACTTTAGAAGCCATAACCATCACCGCGCGCGTCTCATCGTCTTCTCCGCGTGTACTAGTAAAGACACACCATCCTCTTCTCCGCAACACACACAGGCCATCCTCTTCTCCGTGCGTACCCTTCCTCTTCGTCTCCGTCTCGCGCGTCCTCATTGGTTCCCTTCGAAGCCCATGGAGTTCCCCTTGCCGCACGATATTGCGGTCCTGATCGCGGGGCGGGTCGCCGCAACCTCCCCGCAGCCCATGGACGACCTCTCCAGTCTGCGCGCCACCTGCAAGGCCATGCACGCGGCGTGCCGGGATCGCACCGTGGGCAGGCGCGTGGCGCTGGAGTGGGTGAGCATCTGGAAGTATAACCGAATCTACGACCGCCTCGTGGCGTGCCTGGCAATCGTTGGCAACCCTCATGTGTGCTATGTCACCGGGTTCGACCTCGTCTTCCTACACGGTCGCGCGCAGCCGGGCACCCAGTTCCTTGCCCGGGCGGCCGCAAACGGCTACATGGTGGCAGCCTACGTCCTCGCCATGCTCCGCTACAACACCAACCATGGGGCCCGCGATGCCATCGAGTATATCCGGCAGGTCAAAGGTGAGGCCCACGTCGGCTACAACGCGGTCGGGTCCGTCACCATGAAGTGGACCAACAAGGAGTGCTGCCGGTGTCAGGGTTAAGCCATGAATAGTATCAATGGTGTCGCCTGGAGGTTCCTGGGCAGGCCTCGTCCAGAAGTGCCGCCAGTGGCGGTGCCCAACATTGATGATGACGCTTGGGGCTGCTCAATAGGGGGGAACCAGGGAACTGCCCACTGCGGCAGGTCCTACGTGGGAGATGTGGTCAGTCTTCTGTATAGTGAACTGTAGGATTAAGCACGAGCATCACCTGTTCTGCCGTCTGGCATTGTACTATATGGATTATATTCCCTCCATTCCCGTTTGGATGCCCGCTAGTTCTCCCAACGCTAATTAAAAGAGAACAAAGGGAGTATATAAAATAGACTTGTACTAGTATATGTGTTTCCCCTATGCCCGCTCGTCTCTGATGAATGTTGCACTTGTTGTGTTTCCCCTATGCGCGCTCGTCTTATGTTTAGCCCCATTTGTGTCAAAGGAAACTCACCGGACAATTTAAAGAAATGGATTCTTCCGAAAATGAATACATTCAAGTATACAGTAGTTTGTAACGAAGGAAAGGCAACGACTGCTGTCCAATCTGGGCTCCTGTGCAAGCGTGCAATCCGCAAATCTCAGCCGCGTGATGGACATCCAAGGGTGTCATACTTTTTGCACATAGATCCCTTCACCTGCTTGCGCACTTTTTACACATTTATATGTAAAAGGTGCAGCCACCCTTGGATGTCCATCAAATGGCTAAGATTCGCAGATTGCACGCTTACACAGAAGTCTAGATTTAATAGCAGTCAGTGCCCAAAGGAAATTAGTGTCCCCTTCTCTCTGTTCATTGTCTCCACTTTTCATTCCTGTCGTCGCTAATCGACAGAACTAGCTGTTACATAATCCCCAATAAACACAAAATAAACTAATCGGCACATATAGTCCGCAACACTTCCCTTGAAGCAGTGGTAATAACTCCTGGCCGCATATAGGAGTAGTGGTAATGATTACACCACGTATAGTGGCATAGGGCCAGTGGAACGTTGGAGTTATACCTATCTTTTTCTAACATTTTTCTCGTCCTTTCTCTTCTCTCTGTTCATTGTCTCATCTTTTCTTTCCAGTCGTCGCTACCTGTTAGTACTGTATACTACTTTACAGACCACTTTGTAGGCCCCGCTGCGGGCGATCTCCTCACACCTCCAGCAGCTAAAGTATCGTACAGGCCACTTTAGAGTCCATCGGCGGTGTGGACGGTCGTTCATTAGTAGAGAATTGAGATAGAATAGATAGTTTACTAAATAGCAGATAGAAAATAAAATAACAGATGGAACAGCCGAACAACATTGAGTTCATTATCATAAAACATTACTCCCTCCTTCCTATATTACTTGTCATTAGAACAAGTTTTTTTTAGTTCCTATTTGATCTAGAAAATAACTTGCCCTAATTATTAACGATATGTAATATGGGATGGAGGAAGTACAAAACATGAAACACAACATCACGAAACAAGAAAAATTAAAACATCACAAAAACAAGAAGAGAAAAACATCACGACTGAATTAATCTGTGTCAAAAGATTTCCTGTTTTAAAATTGGGTTCAACTAGAATGTAATTAGATGTTTGCTGCAATCGTGCAATCAACCATCTTCAACCCTTGGATCGATCTACATTACGGTCGTTGAATCTTTTTATTTAACCCCCTCCACCAGGTGGAGGGGTGGTGGTGGTGGAAGGGGTTAAATGAAAAGATGTAATAACCGTAAGATGTAGATCCAACGGATGAACTTTGATTACACGATTGCACGAAAACTTTAATTCCATGTAGGGCTGTCAACGAGTCGAATTTAGCGAGTTTGTTTCTATCATATATAAAAAATTGTGTCCCATAGAACATTTTTAATAGAATTATATAGTTTAGTTAATCATACGTACATATCACAGATGATAACAACAAATGAGCTTACTCGAACTTTTCGAGCTTGAGCTCATCAAGCTAGCCATACTCAACTTCATCATCAAACTTTCAATCAAAACTATGTTTGTTCCTTGAACTTTCAAATGGGTCAATTATTTAGTCTATGAACTTGAAAAGACCGTTTCGCTATCATCCATAGTCTGGATTGGACATCCACATTGGCATGCCAAAAAATCTATTATGCCATGTACATCATCTACCCAGGCCACCTCACTTAGAAAAAGATAATAATTTTTTATCATCTTAACAAATAACTAGCTAATTAATTGGGGTGTATTTACGTAGTTGCATGGGATATACATATTCCTCCTCCATTTTTTTTGCAAAACCATCAAGTTATATATCATATGTCATATTACATATGTAAAAATATCATACAATATAAAACTTTTAAGCCTAGGGAAGAGCAAACAGAGCAAAAACAGAGAGGAAGAGCAAACTTTTAAGCCTAGGGAATAAAATATAAAACGAAACTGCGCAGCTGGCCGGGTACACGTACAGTCCGGGACGGTGTTGCGGTGCACCTTAACCCCCGTCGTGCGTCCCCGGTGGTTGTTGGGAATACCCTTGCAGGCAGAACAGGATCGCCTGACGTAGTGAATTTTGTTGCATCCTATTTTCAGGAGTCTTTTTAAATATGGTTTTTTCTCATTAATTATTGCGGTCAATCTATACGACACTTCATGCTCTAGGCAAAAAAGAAAAAAGATTGTACTTCATGCTGATGCAAACAAGAGGCAATTAAAATTGAGGACAGGAATCAGAGCGTACCTGCCTGGACCAGGATCGCCTGACATAGCGACATTTTGCTGCATGCGTGCAGTAAAGGCTGCATCCACCGTTTTTTGATGAACTCTCGCTGACGTGTCATCATATTATTTGTTGTGAAGGTATGGTAGTTAAACTAAGCATTAATAAAGGGACCAATAACATTTTGACACATCAGCAGGATGACGCATGGGAGGACAGAACGGGAGGGACAGGGCTTGCAGCCAGTTTGTCATCAAGAAATTTGCATGCCGCTCTCATCACCGAGGCTTTGCTGGTTTGTCTGGTGGTGAACCGCATGCGTCATCGAAAACCTAGATGTAGTTAGAACTTAGAGGACAGGAACCAGAATATACCTGCAGGGGTCTTCCAACCACCACCGGGGACGCATGACGGGGGTTAAGGTACACACCGGCACACCCGGACCGTACATAATGTGTCGGTGAAGATGAACGGCGTTCCGGCTGTGGAAGCACCTGCCTGGCTTCCGTTGGAAGGTGACTGAATCGCGGAAGATGTGCGAGGTCGACTATGCCAACATTATTTGTTGTGAAGGTATGGTAGTTAAACTAAGCATTAATAAAAGGACCAATAACATTTTGACACATCAGCGGGATGATGCATGGGAGGACAAAAAGGGAGGGACACGGCTTGTATACTCCCATTCAGTGCTTCCATGTGTGCTTCTACTTAAGTGTCATGATTTTAGTGGCCCTTTTATTTACCTAACATAATGCCTGATTTAACTTAAACCAATTAGATGATGACACAAAAGCGGGAGTATGCATGGAAGCATAAACGGGAGCACCGAAGTTGCATCCGAACGGGAGGACACGGCTTGTATACTCCCATTCAGTGCTTCCATGCGTGCTCCTACTTAAGTGTCATGATTTTATTGGCCCATTCTTTTACCTAACATAATGTCTGATTTAACTTCAACCAATTAGATGATGACACATAAGCGGGAGTACGCATGGAAGCACAAACAGGAGCACCGAAGTTGCATCCGAACGGGAGGACACGGCTTGTATACTCCCATTCAGTGCTTCCATGCATGCTCCTACTTAAGTGTCATGATTTTATTGGACCTTTCATTTACATAACATAATGCTTGATTTAACTTCAACCAATTAGATGATGACACATAAGCGGGGGAGTACGCATGGAAGCACAAACGGGAGCACCGAAGTTGCATCCGAACGGGAGGACGTGGCTTGTATACTCCCATTCAGTGCTTCCATGTGTGCTCCTACTTAAGTGTCATGATTTTATTGGCCCTTTCATTTACCTAACATAATGTCTGATTTAACTTCAACCAATTAGATGATGACACATAAGTGCAGAGTACGCATGGAAGCACAAATGGGAGCACCGAAGTTGCATCCGAATGGGAGGACACGGCTTGTATACTCCCATTCAGTGCTTCCATGCGTGCTCCTACTTAAATGAAATGGAGTTCTTGTCTAGTTTACAAAATGGAAGCATCGCGACCCTCCCTAATGTCCTCGATAGTTAATGTGTTTTTAATCCTGTTAATTAATTATAGAAGTTTGTTTTATTTAGATGTTTGAAGTATGCATCATTATATGCATGTAAATTATTTCCCATGTTGAAGCAAGTAGACAAAAGTTTAAGAAACAATTTGAATGGACCCCTTAGTTGGATAGCTGGGAAGTACAACCGTCGGATCAAAACAAATGGTGGATGCAGCCTTTACTGCACGCATGCAGCAAAATGTCACTACGTCAGGCGATCCTGCTCCAGGCATGTATGCTCCGATTCCTGTCCTCCAACTCAATCTAGGCTTCCGATGATGCAGGCGGTTCACCACTAAACTTTAGAAAGGATAAGCACGCACACATGTAACAGTCATTGTTGACTGCGTTGGTCTAATGTCATTGTTTGACTACATAGGCCTACGTTTAGTCATTAACGCTAGCTTTTTAATTTGTGTAGTGCGAAAGGGTTTTGTTTTGGTTTCACACTATACTAGCTAGCCTATATAAAGTGTATATGTGTTCCCTGATGAATACACAAGAAACATTCTCCATACAGAATGAAACTTGCATGTCGCTTTCTTCTGCCGGAGGTTCGAAGGAAACTACACGGTTGGCTGGGTACACATACGGTACGGGTGTGCCGGTGTACCTTAACCCCCCGTACATCGTCCGTCCACGGTGGTTGTTGGGAAGAGCCTTACAAGTATGATCTGATTCCAGACCTCTTACTCCATCTCCAGGTTTCTAATGACGCAGGCGGTTCACCACCAGGCAAACCAAAAAAGGTTGAGCGGCATGCAAGTTTTTTGATGAAAAACTTACTGCGGCCTGCTGACGCATCCATCTCTAGTTTTTTGATGACACTCTCGCTAATGTGTCATCATATTATTTGTTTTGAAGGTATGGTAGTTAAACTAAGCATTATTAAAGGGACCAATAACATTTTGACACATCAGCAGGATGACGCATGGGAGGACAGAACGGGAGGGACAGGGCTTGCAGCCAGTTTGTCATCAAGAAATTTTCATGCCGCTCTCATCACCGAGGCTTTGCTGGTTTGTCTGGTGGTGAACCGCATGCGTCATTGAAAACTTAGATGTAGTTAGAGGACAGGAATCAGAACATACCTGCAGGGGTCTTCCAACCACCACCGGGGACGCACGACGGGGGTTAAGGTACACACCGACACACCCGGACCGTACATAATGTGCCGGTGAAGATGAACGGCGTTCCGACTGTGGGAGCACCTGCATGGCTTCCGTTGGAAGGTGACCGACTCGCGGAAGATGTGCGAGGTCGACTACGCCAACATTATTTGTGTGAAGGTATGATAGTTAAACTAAGCATTAGTAAAAGGACCAATAACATTTTGACACATCAGCGGGATGATGCATGGGAGGACAGAACGGGAGGGACACGGATTGTATACTCCCATTCAGTGATTCCATGCGTGCTCCTAATTAAGTGTCATGATTTTATTGGCCATTTCATTTACCTAACATAATGCCTGATTTAACTTCAACCAAATAAATGATGACACATAAGCGGGAGTACGCATGGAAGCACAAACGGGAGCACCCAAGTTGCATCCGAACGGGAGGACATTGCTTGCATACTCCCATTCAGTGCTTCCATGCTTGTTCCTACTTAAGTGTCATGATTTTATTGACCCTTTCATTTACCTAACATAATGCCTGATTTAACTTCAACCAATTAGATGATGACACATAAGCGGGAGTACGCATGGAAGCACAAATGGGAGCACCGAAGTTGCATCCGAACGGGAGGACATGGCTGTTGTATACTCCCATTCAGTGCTTCCATGCGTGCTCCTACTTAAGTGTCATGATTTTATTGGCCCATTCATTTACCTAATGTAATGCCTGATTTAACTTCAACCAATTAGATGATGACACAAAAACGTGGAGTACGCATGGAAGCACAAACGGGAGAACCGAAGTTGCATCCGAACGGGAGGACACGACTTGTATACTCCCATTCAGTGCTTCCATGCGTGCTCCTACTTAAGTGTCATGATTTTATCGGCCCTTTTATTTACCTAACATAATGCCTGATTTAACTTCAGCCAATTAGATGTATGACACATAAGCACGGAGTACGCATAGAAGCACAAACGGGAGCACCGAAGTTGCATCCCCAGATGGTTGCCACGTACGTTCACGCTCCAAATCTTATAGCCAAGGACGCAGTGCACGGTTCCCGCGACTGTACCACCCTGCCCTGATGATTGCCACGTACGCGAGCGCACTGAATCCTGCAGGGCGCACGGGCACACACGAACTCCACGTCCGAACTTTGCTCAGCGATCCGAATAACTCGGCGCTCGGCCTGGACGATCCATCATCATGCGCACGAATAATATTATGAAATTATCAACTTTGATGTTTCAATAATCCAATCAAGTTTCATCCAACCTACCAACAAAAAATTGGATCGTTCAGTCCATCCAACCAAATGTTAATTTGGATGATCCAAGACATAAAGAAATGGATGATCTATCTCTAATCGAACTTCGACGTCAAACCAAACGCAATTGATGACTGAGAACTTTGTCACATGTCACTAGAGTGTACGCACAAATCAAAAATACACGGCCTCAACACCGGGTTTAGGGTGCATCGTGGACTAACCACACGACCCGACCAAACACTCACGTAATTACCATACACCTGCAAGAGCAACCACCTGGCCACATCCACCAACGCATCCCAACCCTGTGAAAGGATGACGAGCAGCGGCAGGTGAACACGTTGCAGCGGCGGCGCAATGGAAAACGGTGGCAGCGGACGGTGATGTACCTGGATGTTGGCGTAGTCGACCTCGCACATCTTCTGCGAGTCGTTCACCTTCCGCGGCGAGCTGAACCACACTGGCGGGAACTCCTCGGTTTCACAGTCGAAGCATGACTTGGAGAAACGGGCCACCAACGCATCCCGACCCTGCGACAGGATGACGAGCAGCAGCAGGTGAACACAATGGAACGGCGGCGCAATGGAAAACGGTCGCAGTAGATGGCGACGTACCTGGATGTTGGCGTAGTCGACCTCGCACATCTTCCGTGAGTCATTCACCTTCCAACAGAAGCCATGCAAGTGCTTCGTCCACAGCCAGAATGTCGCATCTGGCGATGTGACATTGACAAAGCAGTAGCCCTTGTTGGCCTCAGTCCTTGGCAAATGCAACAAATGAGGTTAAAGATCAATCAGCAAAATACCGGAGCTTGACTAGTATAATCATATATTTCAAAGCATAGGCGTGGTACTTGAAGTCAAATGGAACGTGAATAAAATCGTAAAACTGACTTGACGCGGCCCACTGCAATTTTCGAGTTCTCCTTGACGCAGTGCTGATCAATGATGTTTATTACTTTTTGCCTCCTGTGGAAAACGATGTAAAACATCAGGTATTAACGCATCAACAAATATGAGGGGGAGAATACCAGCACGCAGATTTAAAAGTATGTTGCGGATCATCAGCGTTGTCAGTCTAGAAGTAGGGTCGAAGCGGCGCTGTGGCCGCCGCGAACTCGAGAACGGATGAGGAGAAGGCTCATCGACAACGGATTGAGGGGACAGAAGCTACACGGCCGCTATGGGCAATGAGCCTTCTCCTCGATCTATTCTCGATTCTGGGGCGGGCCAGCGGTGGGGGCACAGGGGCAGCGGGCCAGCTGCGGAGCCCGGGGTGCGGCAGCGGGGGCGCGGCAGGCGACATTGTGCGGCAGGGCCATAGAAAATTTATTTTTGCCCACCTAGGCCCAGAGCCGGGCCTGCCTTTAAGCCAATCCACATGGTTCACGGTAAAGCGGTGATGGGACGCGGAGCGGTTCCAATTGAATTCAAAGATGCACATGTGCTGTGCGAGTTTAAGGCGCCTCAGTGATTGGCGCGCACATAAGCTCGGTGCGCCCGGTCGCATCAGCCGCCTGTACAAATGGCTACGGCTTGAACGAAGGACGAAACCTTATGCGACAAACAACAACACATAATACTTCCTCCGCCCCAACTCAACTCTATTTCTGTTTTGGTTGAACTAATTACATTTGACAAATGATTTATATGGAATTTATCAACTTCAATAACATGTAGTACTAGATTGTATATTATGGAAATATTTTCATGGTGAATCTAAAAGTACAATTCTTATATTGTTAAAACAGATCAAAATTGTGTAAATCTCAAAGATAGATTTGACGAAACCTAAGACTTCCCTTTGAAAAAGTTTTATACTTTACATTAGTTTTACATATGTAATATGCACATAGGATATATCACTAAATAGTTTTGCAAAAAAACATGGAGGAGAAACGTGTATATCCCATATGCTACTACTACGTAAATTAGGGGTGGGCAAATAAACCGAGACCGAAAAAATGAAACTGATAAAACTGAGACCAGAACTGAAAAGACCAAAATATCGGGTATCGGGTACTTTTCGGGTAGCAAATATAAATAATTGAAAAATAAATGTCGGGTTCGGACGGATGAAGCAGTTCCACATTTGTGACATGTGTCCACATGAACGGACGGATGAAGCAGTTGCATGACTATGACATGTGTCCACATGAATGAACGAGGTCATATGATGGCCGGACATGATAGGGATAACACCAAGGAATCGTATCCTTCTAAAGCATAATTTTCCCAGCATACGATGGGCCCTTCGCGTGTCAAATTAAAAATTTCTCCTTTTATTGAAAAACAGCTCCTTTAACGACGCCAAATTTCGGTACATGGGCTCACGCGTACATGGGGACAAACACCAAGCGTTCCAACGTAGTTTCAGCCCAGGAATACAAAGTGACTCAGAGCAGTTTCAGCCCACGAATAAGAAGTGGCCCAACGCAGTGTTGGGCCTACTCTGATAGCTTCACGTATGCTTTGTCCTGGCTGCCTCCCCGCCGGACCCTTCGATCCACAACGGCCCCTCTCCCGATTGCACGAAACGTGCCTGGAGGAGCGTCCGCCGGCCGCCACACTCTTGGAGGAGCATCTGCCGGCCGCCACGCTCTTGGAGGAGCATCTGACGGCCGCCACGCTCTTGGAAGAGCATCTGTCATCCAATGGCATGGAGGAGCATCCGCCAGCCGCCGCACGTGGAGGAGCAACATTGCTAGGTACAATTGCTCACATAATGTTATTGTAGTTCAATCCTCTTATGGATACGCTGATTGAATTGTAGGAAGCGATGTCAGAAGATAAGACATGGATGGGAAAAGACAGGCATACGAAGGAGTGGCAGGATGGAATGAAGTCATTTTTAAATTTAGCATTCCAGGGCACTCATGAAGAAGAAACTAACCCTTGTCCTTGCACGAAATGTCGTAATATTTGCCATGGGCGACGCAAGGAAGTTCATCTTCACTTGCTTCGTAATGGGATGTCATTTGATTATACTTGTTGGGTACACCATGGAGAAAAAAGAGTTGAGAAAAAAATTGCTCAGCAATCAGCAAATAATGAGGAGATAATTTATGATGATGCTGCTATGGAAAATATGCTGTCCAGCCTTCTTAGAGGCACTGGTGATCATGGTGGTACTTCAGCAGGTGTTGATGATCTAGAAAATGCTATAAACTAGCAGGAGCCAACTGGGTGTGCAAAGGCATTCTATGACTTATTAAATGATACCAAAAAGGAGTTGTATCCAGGTTATGAGGAGGTGACCCAATTATCCTTCATTGTCAGGTTGTACCAGATAAAGTTTTTAACTGGTTTGAGCAAAAAAGCGTGTGAGTTCATCCTTGAACTATTCTCATATGTGCTTCCAGAGGGCTGTTGCATTCCTAATACACTTGATAAAGTTCAGAAGGTTGTTCGTGACCTCGGGTTGGGCTACGAAAAGATTGATGCATGTGTCAATGACTGTGTGTTATTCCGGAAAGACTATTCTCTGCTTGATCGATGCCCAAAATGTGGTGAATTAAGATGGAAAAATAGTACTGGTGGGGATGCAAGAGAGGCTTTACCTTGTGGAAAAGCCAAGAAGCTTGTAGCATGCAAGATTCTATGATACTTCCCTCTTATTCCTTGTCTTCAAAGGTTTTATATGGCAGAATCAACGGCATCGGACATGCGTTGGCACAAAGATGAACGTATTGGTGATGGAATATTACGCCATCTTGCATATTCGAAAGCATGGAAGCATTTTGGTAGCATTCACCCAAATTTCTCATGTGATCCTTGCAACATAAGACTTGGGCTAGCCTCTGATGGTTTCAATCCTTTTGGAGTAATGAATGTTTCTTACAGTACATGGCCTGTGACTCTAATCCCTTATAATCTACCACCTTGGTTGTGTATGAAGCAGCCTTATTGGTTGATGTCAATGATAGTTCCTGAGCCAAAGTCAACTGGAAACAACATTGATGTGTATCTGCAGCCTTTGATTGACGAGCTATTGAAATTATGGTCTGATGGTGTTGAACCATACGATAGTTCAAAGCAAGAGACATTTCTCATGCGATCTTCCATACTGCCATGTAAACACTTACGTCTTGTGGTTCAAACATGGACGAAAGTATTGCTACATGGGTCATCATTGTTTCCTACCTCAGGATCACCGGTGGCGTTGGGACAAAGCTTCTTTCAACAACAAAATAGAGAATAGAGAGGCTCCAACATCACTCTCTGGTCACGAAGTACTCCAACAATACGATACTTTTGATCAAGTGAGTTTTGAAAAGACAAATAATAAGAGAAAGCGCACTGAGGAAGATAGGTGGCATAGTTGGAAGAAGAAAAGTATATTTTTTTTCAGTGCTCGTATTGGAAGACATTGCTAATAAGGCATAACTTGGATGTCATGCACATTGAGGAAAACATTTGTGATAGCATATTGGGTACATTGCTTAATATGGATGGTAAAACAAGAGATAGTCTACAAGCTCATTTTGATATGCAGGAAATGGGTATACCGCCAAAGCAACATCCGGTGGGTATGAAAGGGAAGTATGATTGTCCATCAGCATCATATACTTTGCAAAAAGATCAGAAGACCACCTTGTGCAAGTTTTTGGCGGATGTGAAGATGCCCGATGGTTATGCCTCAAACATCAAGAGAAGTGTGGACATAACAGCACGTAAGGTATCACGTCTAAAAACTCATGACTGCCATATTATATTTCAGAAGCTCCTTCCTATTGTAATACATGACATATTTCCTTAAAAGGTTGTTGAACCATTAATTGAGTTTAGCAGATCCTTTTCTGGAATTTGTTCTAAAGAATTGGCGGAACCAGATTTGGATAAGATGATTGAACAATTTCATGAAACAATTTGTAAGCTTGAGATGTTGCTTCCTCCCGCTTTCTTTGATATCATGGTACATCTTCCAATCCATCTTGGCGAAGTAGCTCGTTTGGGTGGACCTATTTCTTACAGATGGATGTATCCAATTGAGAGGTACCTTGGTACATTGAAGAGGTATGTACGTAACAGAGCTCACGCGGAGGGTTCTATAGCTGAGGGATATATTATGGAAGAGTGTATGACTTTTTGTAGCCAGTTTTTGGATAACATCAGCACCAAGCTTAATAGGCCAGAACATCATGAAGCTGCAGCTAGGAATAAACCTTCTCTCGAGTCTAATATATTTATAGAAGTTGATAATTCTAAAAAAGGGTTCAAATGGGGCGAACTTACAATGGTGGAACTACATAACATCAGGCATTATATTATTTCTAATGTTGAAGAGGCCGCTCCATGGATCAAATACGTATAACACTCATATGTTCTATACTATATTAATGGATCATGCTTATTGTAGATGGCTAATTTAATTTTGTACCCTTTTTAGTGAGCATTTTGAAGAGCTGAAAAAGATTCATTCTCGTGATGTCGAAAAACGCCATAGAGATGAGTTTGTTTATTGGTTTCAGAAACGAGTAAGTACATGCAAGTTTTTACTTTGATGAAATATTGAAGAAATATTTGTTCTGAAGTTGGTTTATCGATGACCCCTTATATACTAATTATTGTGTACAGATTACAACATTACACAAAGAAGGCAAAGTAGTTGATTATTTGTATGCATTATCTAGAGGACCTGATCGTCGGGCACGGTTTCTTAGTCGATGATTCATAAATGGCTTCTTCTTTCGAACAACAGAGGTGGAAAAAGATTTACGGATGCAAAACAGTGGTGTTGTTGTTCGAGATGGTGATCATGAGTGGTACGGAGTAATCAAGAAAATGATTTCTGTTGATTTCAAAAAAAAAATCAAGAGGTTCTGTTATTTGAATGTGAATGGTTTGATCGGCCTCGTTCCGGTCAGAGGCAAAGCAGAGGCTACAAAATGGATCAATACGGAATGATAGATGTGGACACTACTATTTCTCAATTTAAGTATGAGCCTTACATTCTAGCCACCCAAGCAGAACAAGTTTTTTATGTTAGAAGTGTGAAGCAACCTAAATGGGCTACAGTTGTTAAAACGATGCCAAGAAACCTTTTTGCCATGCCCCCTGGAGACAGTGAAAATAATGTCACTGAGATGATTGAGGCTGAGACATTATTTGATGATCAACGGCTTACTGATATAAATGAGGATATGACCACATGGGATAGAAATGACATTGACGGAGCAACCGATGATGCTTCCACTCTTTCAAATGAAGATGACAACGACCACGACGATGATGATACATATATCAATGATGGTATTGTACCTCCAATATTGAGGTAGGACAGCGAAGATGATGATTTTTTCATATAGGTACTGTGTGAGCTAGCTGTACGTGAACACTATATGTAATGCAGTTTGTGTTTCGTGGCAACAGATCTTTACGCCACCAACCGGTATTTCGTGGCAACAGATCCTAATACAACGATTGTGTTTCGTGGCGATATATACTATCGCCACGAAATTGTGAATCGTGGCATAAGTTCCTAATGCAACGTTTGTGTTTTGTGGCGATAGATCCTAACGCCACGAACTATTGAATCGCGGCAACAGATCTTAATACAATGATCGCGTTCTGTGGCAATAGATGCTAATGCCACGAACTAGTAAATCGTGGCAACGGGTTCTAATGCAACGATCGGGTTCCATGGCGATAGATGCTAACACCACGAACTATTGAATCGTAGCAACAGATCCTAATGAAACGATTGGGTTCCGTGGTAATAGATGCTAACGCCATCAACTATTGAATCGTAGCAACAGATCCTAATGCCACGTTCGGGTTCCGTGGCGATAGATGCTAATGCCATAAACTAGTGAATCGTGGCAACAGATTCGTGGCGATAGATCCTAAGGCCACGAACTAGTGAATCGTGGCAATAGATTCTAGTGCAACGATCAGGTAATGTGGCGATAGATCCTAATGCCACGAACTAGTGAATCGTGGCAACAGATTCGTGGCGATAGATGCTAAGGCCATGAACTAGTGAATCGTGGCAACATATCCTAGTGCAACGATCGTGTTCTGTGGCGATAGATCCTAATGCCACGAACTAGTGAATCGTGGCAACAGATCCTAGTGCAACGATCGGGTTCCGTGGCGATAGATGCTAATGCCACGACTAGTGAATCATGGAAACAGATTCGTGGCGATAGATCCTAATGCCACGAACTAGTGGATCGTGGCAACAAAAACTAATGCAACGATCGTATTGCGTGGCGATAGATGCTAATGCCATGAACTAGTGAATCATGGCAATAGATTCGTGACGATAGATCCTAATGCCACAAACTAGTAAATCGTGGCAACAGATCCTAATGCAACGGTCGTGTTCCGTGGCGATATATGCTAATGCCACGAACTAGTGAATCGTGGCAACAGATTCATGGCGATAGATCCTAATACCACGAACTAGTGAATCGTGGCAACAGATCCTAATGCAAGAAAGGGTTCCGTGGCGATAGATGCTAATGCCACAAACTAGTGAATCGTGGCAACAGATTCGTGGCGATAGATCCTAATGCCACGAACTAGTGAATCGTTGCAACAGATCCTAATACAACGATCGTGTTCTGTGGCGATAGATGCTAATGCCACGAACTAGTGAATCGTGGCAACAGATTTGTGGGGATAGATCCTAATGCCACGAACTAGTGAATCGTTGCAACAGATCCTAATGGAACGGTCGTGTTCCATGGTGATAGATGCTAATGCCACGAACTAGTGAATCGTGGCAACATACCAAGCTTACTGCAACGATTTAGTATTCATTGCAGTACAATCATTGCAACAGGGTGGAATCCTTGTAGGGTAAGAGCGTGGTAAGATGCTTGAGCGAGAGAGATTGTTTTCTTCCACCTTTCACATTGTCACAGTAGTTGATAGGGATAACAAATTTCTATTGTCTTTTGTTTCCTACTAACAATGGCAGGAGAAGACAATGATGAAGAATGTGTTCAACATGTTGAGTTACGTATATGATGAAGACCATGACAAATATGTTCGCCAAATCTAACGCATCAACGGAGGAGTCATTGGCGAACTTGACTCGACAACTTGATGACCTTGCTCTATGGATGAATACTTTTGAGGCTCGGTTCCCTCTTGCTGGAAGACATGAAGATAATCCTTATCATGATATGGAATATCATAATAATCAACCAAGACTGCCACTTTATCGTCAAGGTATGGGAGTTAATAATCATAACAATTATAATTGTCCTCCTGATGATCCTTTTGCTAAAGTTAAATTTACTATACCCTCTTTTTCTGGCGCTTATGATGCTGAGGCTTATCTTGATTGAGAGATGACAGTAGAGCAAACATTTAATTCCCATCCTATTCCAGAACAACATAGAGTTCGTCAAGCCACTAGTGAGTTTAAGGACTTTGCTACCATATGGTGGAATGAACTTGTTAGAACTAGAACTGATTCTCCAACATGGGATAGATTAAAGGAAGTTATGCATGTTCAATTTGTTCCTCCATCTTTTTAGCGCGACCTTCGCAAATAAATTGCAGTGCTTAGACCAAGGTAACATGTCCGTATAGGAGTATTATCAAGAGTTACAAAAGGGTATGCTGCGTTGTTGGGTAGTAGAGGACATGGATGATAAAATAGCTCATTTTTATGGGGGGTTGAAGCGTGAAATTCAGGACATTGTTGATTACAAGAAATATGATACTGTTAATAGATTGTTTCAGCTTGCTATGTTGGCAGAAAAAGAATTGCAGGGCCGACAACAACAGCAACAATGCACGAGGAGCAACTTCACGCCGTGTTCGACATCTACACCATCCAAAACAGCACCATCTTCGACCCCCGTGCAGAGACTACACCATCCAATTGTGGCCAGCGAACTATACCTGCTGCTCCACCTTCTCGCGTGTCGGAGGGCAGCAAGGCGACATCATTCAAGCCTTCGTCGTCCACTCCTTCTGCGAGTCATACTTCTGACATTAAGTATCACCGCTTCGAGGGACTTGTTCATATGATGAGAGATTGGCCGAGCAAACTAGCATACATAGAACGCGACGATGGCAAGTATGATAGTACTTCAGATGTTGAAGATGAATATTCTCTTGCTACTAACTTTATAGATCCAAATGACGAACACACCAAAGAAGAGGTACTTGGTGCAGCAGCGACAGAGAACTATAGGAGCATCATTGCGCAGTGTGCCTTGTGCTCCAAAGTGGACTCCGACGACAAGCTACAACGACACAACCTCTTCCACATGTTTCTCGTCGTCAAGGACTGCCGTGTACACACTATAATTGATGGGGGTAGCTGCAATAACTTGGTGAACACGGACGTCGTCAAGAAACTTGGTTTGACAACAAGAGCACACCCTCATCCATACCACATTCAATGGTTCAACAACAGCGGTAAGGTTCGGGTACCACAAACAGCGAGAAAACATTTTTCAGTTGGTTCTCACAGTGATTTTGCTGATTTTCATGTCGTTCCTATGGATGCTTGTTCTCTCTTATTGGGTCGTCCTTGGGAATTTGATACAAATGCTATTCATTATGGTAGAACTAATAAATATACTCTCATGTATAAGGGAAAGAAAATCACTTTGCTCCCCATGACTCCTGCTGAAATTGTGCATTTTGAGAAGAGTAAAATTTGTGATGGCAAAGTAACAAAATTAGAATCTGAAAAACAGCAAGTCGTTAAGTTAAATTCACCATCATTGCTCGCAAGTAAATCTGACCTTGCTGATTTATTCGATGCTAAGGGAATGTGGTATGCTTTAGTTTGCAAAAAAACCACGTTTTCACTTCATGAATTGTCTATTGCATTGCCCCTGCTGTTGCTAACCTTTTGCAGGAGTTTGAGGATGTGTTTCCCTCCGACATACCCCCTGGTTTACCACCGATGAGAGGCATTGAACACAAGATCGATTTGATTCTAGGAGCAAGTTTGCCAAATCATGCAGCATACAGGGCGAATCCACGGGAAACTAAGGAAATTCAGCGACAAGTCCAAGATCTTTTGGACCGCGAGTACATTCGTGAAAGCCTTAGCCCTTGTTCCGTTCCTTTTCTTTTGGTTCCTAAGAAAGATGGTAGTTGGCACATGTGTGTTGATTGTCGAGCGATTAACAACATCACCATTCGATATCGTTATCCTATTCCTCATTTAGATGACATGCTTGATGAATTGAGTGGTGCTATCATCTTCACAAAAATTGACTTGCATAGTGGTTACCACCAAATTAGAATGGCACTAGGAGATGAATGGAAAACTGCATTTAAAACTAAGTTTGGACTTTATGAGTGGTTAGTCATGCCTTTTGGGTTAACTAATGCACCCAGCACCTTTATGCGACTAATGAACAAGGTTTTACGTGCTTTCATTGGACAATTTTTGGTGGTTTACTTTAATGATATCCTCATTTACAACAAGTCATATGATGAACATCTTGATCATTTACGTGCTGTTTTTACTGTTTTGAGAGATGCACGTTTTTTTGGTAACCTCGAAAAGTGCGTCTTTTGAACCAATCGAGTCTCATTTCTTGGCCATGTCGTTTTCTCGCAGGGAATTGAGATGGATGAGGCAAAAATTGAAGCAATCACCAGCTGGCCAGCCCCAACAACCGTCATGCAGGTTCGTAGTTTGCTTGGTCTTGCAGGTTCAAATCGATGTTTTGTGCGGGATTTCAGCACCATTGCAGCACCTCTACATGAGCTAACGAAGAATGGAGTGCCGTTTTGATGGGGCGAACAACAGAAAAAAGCTTTTGATGCTCTCAAATCAAAGCTTACACAAGAACTATTGCTACAACTTCCTCATTTTGACTAGACCTTTGAGCTAGAATGCGATGCAAGGGGCATTGGTATTGGAGGCATTCTCATACAAGGAGGTAAACCCATTGCTTTCTTTAGTGAAAAACTTCATGGTCCTTCTCTGAATTATTCCACTTATGATAAGGAATTGTATGCCTTAGTGCGAGTATTACAAACTTTGCAACATTATCTTTGGTCTAAGGAGTTTGTCATGCATTCCGATCATGAATCATTGAAATATCTTAAGTGCCAAACCAATCTGAATAAATGACATGCTAAATGGATTGAGATCATAGAGTCATTTCCATACATAATTAAGCATAAGAAAGGGAAGGAAAATGTCATTGCCGATGCATTATCTAGGCGTTATACCATGCTGTCCCAACTTGATCATAAAATCTTTGGTTTGGAAACAATAAAAGTATTATATCCTACTGATTTGGACTCCAAAGATGCTTTTGAAATATTGTAGAGAAGGAAGAACTTGGAATAAATATGTGCTGCGAGAGGGTCTCCTCTATCGTGCTAACAAGCTATGCGTTCCAGCTAGCTCTGTTCATCTATTACTTTTGCAGGAAGCACATGGAGGAGGTTTGATGGGACATTTTAGAGTGAAGAAAACTAAAGACGTGCTGTCCACACACTTTTTTTTGCCAAAGATGAGGCCTGATGTCGAGCGCTACGTGTCATGATGCACTACTTGCAATAAAGCTAAGTCTTACCTTAACCCACATGGTCTTTATATGCCTCTTCCTGTTCCTAGTGTACCTTGGGAGGACATTTCTATGGACTTTGTTTTGGGATTGCTTAGGACTAAGAGGGGGATGGATAGTATTTTTGTAGTTGTTGATCGTTTCTCCAAAATGGCACACTTTATACCTGCTCATAAGAATGATAATGCCTCACACATTGCTGATTTCTTTATGACGAAAATTGTTCATTTACATGGTGTGTCAAATACCATTGTTTCTGACCGTGATGCAAAAATTTTAAGGCATTTTTGGAGAACTTTGTGGTATAAATTGGAACCAAGTTGCTGTTTTCAACTACATGTCACCCACAAACGGATGGACAAACCGAGGTAGTTAATCATACTTTATCCACTATGTTGCGGGTTGTCTTGAAAACAAATTTGAAGTTGTGGGAGGAGTGTTGACCACATATAGGATTTTCTTACAACAAATTTGTTCACTCCACGACAAAGGTAAGTCCATTCTAGGTAATGTATGGTTTCAATCCCCGTGCTCCTATTTAGTTACTACCTTTGCCTCCTTCTGAAACTATAAATTTGGATGCTACACAACAATCTGAATTCATTCTTAAGATGCATGAAACTACAAAGAAAAATATTGAAATGATGAATGAGAAGTATTGGATTTCAGGTAGTAAAGGTAGAAAAAAAGTAAAACTTGAACTGGGTGATTTGGTGTGGTTACATTTGAGAAAAGAGCGATTCCTCGACTTGAGAAAATCTAAACTTATGCCACGTGTTGCAGGTCCTTTTAAGATTGTTAAAAAATTTAATGATAATGCATTTAAGCTTGAATTGCCTCCCGATTTTGGGGCTAGTCCTACATTTAACATTTCAGATTTGCGACCAAACTTGGGAGAAGAAGATGAACTTGATTCGAGGACGACTCCATTTCAACAACAGTGGAGACACACATTGAAATGCGAGGACCAATCACAAGAGCACGAGCACTTAATAAATCGGCAGGTGAACTCGCTCCTAACTTCTTTTGCATGTGAGTTTGAGAATAGATTGCTATGTGATGATTTAATTATTATTATGAATAATGGAGAAGATCAACAAGGGAAGGAAAGAGACCTTGGGAGCATGGAGAACCATCTGGGACGTCCACAAGATGATGGAAGCAGTTTACAACTCGGACTCGAGTTCAATTCAGAGTCTAGGAGTAGTCCACCTTAAAACAGATGCCCAGGAGACATACAGACTCCGTTTTTGACGTTCTACATATGAACGGAAAGAGGAGAAGATAAACCTTCCAATGGTTATGGTCCCACCTCAAAATTATTTCAGAGTCATTGGGAATTGTCAAAACAAGTGGAGTCTAGATTTTTGTCCGGTGCTGCGCCACCAAATCGGGCCTTTGGGCCTTGTATCCCATATGAGTCCATTAGGAACGCATCTAATCATGTGTTGGACGAAACCTAGCCTTTAAATACTGCATCCGCCGGTCATATTCTCTGGATTTTGATTAGAATAACAATTTTCCCGTTCTTCAGTTTGTGAGACCCCAACTTCTCAATTTCAGATCGTGTCTTCTACATTCTTGCTTGTGTTCTTGGTTCACTTGCAGGGATTAGCCTTCTTGGTGAGTTCAAGCGTGTGCCGCACGGTTGGTATCCAACGGAGCAGTGATGTAGTGATTGCAGGGGTATTCGAACTGCACGAGTGCCGCAGATCATCAACATCGAGTTCTCCACCACAATCGACTTACCTTTCGGAAGATCGGTCCTGAACCTACTCATCACAAGTTACCTCAAGTGGGGTTCCTCCCCCAAGCTTGCCCTTCTCAATCTCTATGATAAGGGTTGAACCCTTGATGACAGAAAGAGGCCATGAGGTCAGCCTGTTGTTGTTGTAGCTTGGTGTTGACGTTGTTGAACTCCACATCAATTTGTTGTTGCCAGTCGTGGGTAACTTTGTTGTGGTCTTGGAGTGTAATGAAGATGTCACCAGTCCTCACTTCAAATTTCCCCTCCGTTGGGTGAGTTCCGCCATTCATTTGCCAAGATCACGATAACCTTGGGCCAAAAAGGAACGTCGAGTACCCAATGGTGGAGGAGGCAAGCTACTATAGCTTGAGCCCCCTCCGGTGGCAGCCCACTCTTGCCACGACAATCCTCCTATCTCATACGTTTGAGGTTGGGTCCGACCTAGTGCATCACCCATTGTATCCACTTCCTATTGGTATTCACAGGCGGGAGGGTATTGTGGTGGCATCTCCATTGCCGCTCTACGTGAATGGATCCTTGTGACCCTGCCAGACAAATTACCACTACGGGCCTCTTCGATAGGTTGAAGAGCAATGGTTAGTTCCCGACACTTATATAAATGAAAATCTGGGTTAGGTAATCGAATTTTGATTACATGGCCGGGATAGAAAAACGCTAAGGATCCATCTAGTTCATGTTTAAGAGTGTGTCCTTGCACTAGATAATCCTCATCTATTAAGTAGGGGGCTGCTGGAATATCTTCAATTAAAGCATTTTCTAGAGCCCCTACTTCCATAGCAATGCAGGTAACTAATGTAGTACATTCAATCGGTCTCGTCATTTTAGTGTTTTTTAACCATTGTGATGTCATAGCCTTCACAAGAGCAATTTTAATCTTTGTAACCATGGCATAAAGGGTTATAAGTTTATCATAACGCGCAATCCTATCATCCCCTCTAGGAAACATAGTCATAGCCACCCGTCTATGCATGAAACGTACATTGAGGATATGAAAGTGGCTATTCCTAGGGTTCTTACACACTACTTCACCAGTTAAGTCTTGCTAAAAACTTAGTTAAATCTGGGCAAAGCATCTAAATCTATCAAACAATGTTTATGGAAGCCTAGGATTCACTAAATTATTTCCATAGGATAAAGTATTCTTTTTGGAAAAAAACCTAAAAGAAAAACATTCAAATCCTAATTTAAGGATGCATAGTAATTGAACAGTGAGGAGGCGTGAACCTTCCTCATCTATTTGAGCAAAATTATCCCATCCTAGTGTCTGCCAAACGGTAAAGAATTCAGAATTCATATCTATTTTGGAGAGTAGTGTCGGATCATAGGCCATTGTGTGGGCAAACTCACGATCTCGGAGGATGTTGTAATTTGTCATTCAACGTCTGTAAAAGCCCGTTTTTCGGAAGAACAAAAACGCTAAAATGCAAACTAAAAATTTTTTAAAGTGGACTTGGAAATCCAAACTCACATGAACCATATGAGTTAACCAACGTTCACTAAAAATAGGGACTTGTTAAAACTTTACATATAGAACATGGTTGCTAATATATTTGGAACTTAAGGGGTAAAATCCTTAATTCTCAGGTATTCACATTTTCAATGAAAAATTAAAGGAGAAAAGAAAACAAAATGGAGAGAAAGAAAAAGGAATTATTCCAACCCTAAAATGGGACATTCAAAAGAATTCAAATATAAGGCTATAAATTTTTCCATGACCTTCTAATACTCCAAATAGACTCTCGGTAAAGTTTCAAAATTTTTGAAGCAAGTTTTCCATTTATTGGACACGTACTGAGAGTTTAATCAGAGTCGACTTCAAATTTAAACTTTGTACTTAACTTTGTCCAAAATCCATTCCAAATTTTTCCTGAGGTCCCTTGTGGTTCAAAAAGGCTAACTTCAAAGTTTCAGGATTTTTGAACCTAATCTACTATTTATTTCCTTGAGTCGAGTATCACCACTTGAATTCAAATTCAAAATTTAAATTTGAATGAAACTTTACCAAATACTGAAATTGATTTTCCCAATAAATTCCTCATATTTTGTTTAGTATCCCTGCCCACTTTTAACACTTTTAGAGCATGTTAGATATTTAATTGCAGTTAGAATGAAGATAAGAAGGAGAGAGTGGGTCCCACAAGTGGTCCCCACAGGTTAGGTCGGCAACTGGCCACAGCGTGACACCGATACCATGCATGTGCCACCGCGATGCAAGTCGGTCTTTATCTACCAGCGCCGACTGCTTCCTTTCCACAGCACCGCTCGCGCTCTTCTTCCCGGCCGCTTGCAGCGCCACCTCCCGACGGCCATCGGCTCGCGTCCCTCCCCGCACCGCGCGCTCAGTCCGACCCGCCGGCCGCCTCCTCGCCTCCGGCCACAACGCACCCTGGTCCGTGCCCAAGCTCCTCCCTGCCGCGCTGTGCAAGCAGCAGCGCCACTGCTCCACCTCCCGTCTCGCCCTCTCCGTGTCGCTGCGTGCTCACCGGCGCCCCACCCTGCGCTCGGCCGCCCACAGCGCCACCAGCTCGCGAGCGCTCCACCGCCCCGACGGCTCGTCTCCCTGCTCGCTGGCTCCCGCCACCCTCGCCGTGCCCCCGCATGCGCGCCGCCCTCGCCGACGCCCCTGCAGCGCCCGTGCCCGCGCAGCACACCACCTTTCACTAGCTACTCGCCCGCGGCCGCACATCTCTAGTGCCGCTGCTGCGTCCTTGCCACCGCTGCGAGCCGCACCTTTCCACGGCGGCCATCCGCTCACCGCCCAGGCCGCTGTCCGCGCCTTGGCCACGCTTCCCATGTGCCGTTTCGGATGTCATTGTCGACTTGTTGTCATCACGGCTTTCTTCTCACATGCCGCATCCAAACAGTGCGAGGATTGATGGAGGTGATGTATGAGATGCAATAACAAGTCGACGACACAACGGCAACAACAATTGGTTCAAGGTTAGCTCTGAATTGTGCAAAGATTAGTTGGGACAGTGCTGCAGCCAAAATGTTCGATGAAATGTTCACGAGGAAAGAACCAACGTTGTTGATGTTTAGAACTGGTATGTGATCCAGGGGTAGGATTATGTTGCGACCGACAAGCCTAAGTACCAAGATTCCCTTTGAACGATGATGAAGCAACGGAAATCAAGTACACACACACAAGATGTTCGGTGAAATGCCTACAAGGTGAGCCTTGCCCTGAATTGCCTTGCTTGACCACCGAAGTCTGTTCTTCGTAATCGCTAAGGGTACTCATATGTCGTCAAGACGTACGTCCATTTTCTGCCATGATATCATTCCTTTAGAAATCACCAAGTTGACCTTCTTTGTCTTCTGAATCGCGTTAACTTGACCGTGCATGCTCGGATGCTCCACCATGAGCCGCGTCGACGTCGTTGACCACATGACGTCGTCGTGACGCTTCAAGCCGTCATTGTGCCCTAGCATCGAGATGAAGGATGCTTGTGATGTGTGTGGTGCTGGAACACAAGCACGACTCGTCGGACAATAGTTGTCAATCCAAATTAGGTTTTAGTCGATGTGAGAGTGACCGAGTCCTAGGTGTAATCTAGATGCTCGATGAAATGCCTTCTAGGTCAAACCAGATGGGACGGTGATCACTGATGACCTAGGGTAGAGGTATGCAAGAACATTGCGACCAACAAGGAGAACTAGACCAAGGGGAACCTTGGATAAGAGTTCCTTGGTTGTGTTGAGGATGTTCCCTAACCGATCACAGGATTGGTTAACTTGGTGTACCACTTTATCGACGACAGGTTCGTCGAGTCGCTTATCAACAACCGAGTCGACATCACTAGCCTTAAGACTCACAAGGTGGTGTTCGGGATTCCGCTCACCCCATTGACGAGTTCGGGTCGATGTGGACCTCGCTAATCCGATCTTCTCGTGATGGCAGAGCATGACCGTTACGACAAGGTCTCGCATCATGTTCGAGTTCCAGGAGTTCACCGAGCTAATCTGGACAATCTTGCAAAGGACACTGCAATAGTGTCATGTAAGCACTTGAACGATGCTCGAGAAGCTTGCCGTAGAAACTACTTTACCTAAAATTCATTTGACGTTGTCTTGGTACTCATGCTAGGTTAACAGTGCTTGTAATGACTTCTTAAGGCCAAGCCATGTTGATCCCAATTCAGTCCCTAGTGTCGTTAGGTTCCATCATGGTTCATCCTAAGTCAGGACCCTACGACAGCACTGCTCACTTAACTAGGTTTACTCCTTTATGAGTTAAGTCAAGTTCATTGGTTGACTACTAAATCGCGACCTTCGTCTTGTACACTCCACTCATACTCAAGCTTTCGATGTCCCCCTTGATTCTTTAGTCATCCTTACACTACCAGTCCAACACTTCTTCATCATTCAGAATTGTCAATCTCGCGTGGCCTAGCTTGAAGTGTGGTATGCTAAGTTGCAATGTAGCTTTATGTTGTACCTTTCAGTTCATACTGACACTACTATGTCCACCTTGACTCCTCCTCTGGTTACCCACACAACAGAGGCATATCTGTCCTTCCTAGTAAAACTCCTCATTCTTAAAGTTTACACAACCCCGTGGAGTCTATTATTAAATTACTTAATTACTTATATGCATATCAGGTCGATAGGAATGTGTTGATAGGTGATTGACAAGAAACTTCGCTTGGAGGAGAAGGCCAAGGTGTTTCCAATGAGGTTCTATGGCAGGATCTCCAGAGGAAGACCAAGCCCTAACAACTGACATTGTTATAGAGTCGCAAACAAGGCAAGCCCCGGTTTGCATTTAAAAGCTTTACAGAGTTTTGCTGTATTTCTCACATTACATCTTAAGTTTCATATGTGCATTACGTATAGGGTGATTGATACTCCACTTGCATGACCACAAATCCCAGGTTTTGGTTGGAACGGGTTACAGTTTGACCTGTAGTAACTGCTTTGCTAATGTATAGGAAATCCGGTAGAAGTCGAGTAGTTGGAATCTACTCGCGAGAGATGTAGGACATATCTCACAGGATTGGTTAGATAGAAAATGGCTTAATATAATAAAACTGAGACCGAGCAAGGGATGGATAGGAAGCGGCGAGAATTGAGTCTGGATCGCATAGCCCTACCTGTGTCGATTAAGGCCCGTCTTTATGCAGCCTTTTCGGACAAGCTTGAATTGTACCGGCGACATAACGGACATATGGAATCCAATAAACTGATGTAACTCGATAACTAGGGTGTCGAGGCCCATTAACTCACCATCGATAGGGGTGGGTTCAGGACAGTAAGGTGTAAATCGGTCGGTGGACACATGAGGTGTTTCATGCGGAGACCATCTGTTTGCGGAGGTGAGACGGGCTCGACATTCGGGTTTCTTGTGAAAGGTGGCCATATACGCCTAGTACTGAAGTGTTATGTAGGTACAGGTGTACTCGCTGACACTTCCGAACGACATATGTGTCGTGTTGTCCGGGTGTGTCCTTATTGCAATCACCGTCCCTCGCAGTAATAGAGTACCACTTGTTCACTGCGCCGTGATGTAGTAAATACTAAAGAATCCAGAAAAATATATTGTATTGAATTATAATTGCTTTGCAACCTTGTATGGCTTAGATATAGTACAATTAAAAGTTTATAGTTTTCCCCATACTTTACCTGTAATAGCATTATGTGTTTTGGGCATGTCATATCATCAGCAAAGCGTTTCTTATTTGATTGTGGAGTCTATGATGTGCCGTGCCTGAAGAATGTCATGTTCTACTTAAAACATGACTATAAGGATCCACTTGTAGGCGAGTCCTTTATGCTATTCCTTACCTATGTTTAGTATTCACCCCTGCATATGTCAAGTGAGACGAGTTAGTCTTGCTGAGCCTTATGCTCACGTTTGCGCTTTAACGATTTTTGCAGGTATTAGGTTTATTTCTTCTATTCATGTTGTACATGAGATCTCGAGGTATCGAGATAAATCTCATGTGAACCACGCCGCTGCTAAATGTTCTTCTTGTTGCTAATGAGAAGCGTCCTAGGGCATGGACGTCTTCTCTCCTGCTTAGTTAGGTGAGAATATGAGTATGTATTTTTCCGCTGCGTGTGTACCCCTGCTGTACACTCTTTTGTAAACTCTTCTTATTATGAAATGAAAATTTTATATCTCTTGGTATCCTTTTCGTGTGTGCTGTTAGGTGCTGCATCGCACGACACCACCCAATGAGATCCTCGGATGTGTGGACCTCGATCCCCATAGACATGGTATCAGAGCTTCATTGTGAATAACACACTTGAAAAGAGCCTATTTTCGAAAACTCTAAATTAGTCGAGTGGGGATTAGCTATATGCCCATTAAGGACTATTACTAGTATAAGTTATAAAGGTGGTGAACTAACTTGTTATATTATTCTGTAACGACGCTCTGTCTTCAAGGTAAGAGGTAAGGTACGCCACCGAGAGCGGATCAATCTTGGTAAACTCTGCATACGAGATGTGGTATGTGAAATTTCCGTGGCTTAGCACGGAAAGTCAATATGAGTCTCCGAAACTTTCCATGTTTCTGAGAACATATGACACGCGGTACCCCAGTGTGGTACAAAATTAGTGGGAGCCCCGTCGGGTGGTGTATAACACGATAGTATGCATCTCTAGAACTATTCATGTTCTATGGGATCATGTGAAACACGTATGCCCGAGCGTGTATAAGTCGGTTCGTGCGGGAGTCTTTGCTGTACAGACGTAGTACAACCATGTACCTCGAGACATGACTTCACTCGAGGGCGACTCACACCAGAGTCGTATGCATTTACTTTCATATATATTATTGTGACTGTCTGTCATGTTTCCCCATGCCGCCCTTGAGGTGTGAAGGTGTGAAAGGTGATTGTTTGTCTTCTGCAGGTACACTAACTCCGGTAGCGACTCGTGTAGAATATGTTTTCGAGTGATCGATATTAGAACCACCTATAGACGTATCCGGATATATCGGGTTAGACTTTTCTTTTGGTAAGGCACGTAGTACCGTCAGTGTCACATTTGATACTTTGACCATCCCCACGAAAGAATGGCTTCATCATCATCTTGTAAGATCCAACTACCAGTTGCTGGTAAGTTTTGGGTCAAAGTTTTGACATGGATAGTGCAATGCAAAGAAGGATGAAGATTAAGGCTTTTGTGTACTATTGACGGAATCTAGTTCGATTATGTCAAGATGTGCTTCTAGTTAAACTTCATAGGACATCGTAGTATGCTATAGGGATGGGGGAGATCTTCAGGTCCTCGACGATTTCTCTAGGGACGAGTTGGACAGAACAACACTGGGGAAACTCGTCCAAATCATTAGAAACCAGCATTTCTTCACCTCTTTGATATAATGAACTAGCCTCGGCATATCAACCATAACTCTTTGTAGAATCGTTGAATACCTTCGTGTAATACATTCCCGGAAACCTTGCGACTTGTACAACAAGTTTGTAGTGGGACTTTTGTCACATTGTGGGGTTATCCATCTGAAAATCAGTGTCCAAATCAGCTTTAAACAACCATGATCTATCAAACTAAATTCTGAAACCTGAACCGATTGTTCCACTTCAAAAATCCGTATCTCTTCAACCTGAGGGCTTTGGAGGCAAGTGAATAATTTTTGGAAAGATTTTGAAGTCTTCTATAAGTTTTCTATTGACCTCCAAGCCAAAAGATGCTTTTATGGTGATGAAAATGCACCGTTATCACAGCAGCTGTTGTTCTGAAACTACATGGACCAGCATCTGTATTTTTGCCATATTTCCTTGTAGAAAGCTCTTCTATTCCATTTTGATACATTTCTGGAAAGGGGAAGAGCTATTCCACAACTTTGTTATTCAGTGATACCTCAAATTCAGTTTATAACTAATTAGAAAACTGGAGTTGAAGATAGTACATGTATATAGGTGCTATCTGAAATGTCAGAAAAATTCTGAACTTTGAACGGCCATAACTCTTAAACTAGAAATGCAACCTATGCATGTTTATACATGTATGGAAGGCTTAAAGAGTCCTCTATCAACTTCCTATTCAACACAAAGGATAAAAATCGCAATAACAAGGTCTAAATTGAAGTGTCGTTTAAGAGGTTCTGGCAGTCCGGAAGAGGGGACAGAATCTGAACTCTTCACCAATTGAATCGTAACATTCTGCAGACTTCACTGCTGCAGGCCTACTTTATGTGGTTGGAAAGTGTAGAGAGTCCTCTACAACCTTTCTATAGAACTCCAGAGCAGAATCCATCTGTAACATACTCAAAATTTCAAATTTCTAAACTTGATCAAATCTGGACAGCGAGTGGACAGTCCTTTATAGAGTTACTGTTCAGATCGTAATTTCTACTAGAATCATCGATTGGCTTCGGGTTTTACATTTCTGGAATCCTGAGAATGTATGCAACCAGTTTGCTATGTGTTATTTTTGCAAATGTTGATATCTGTATATCTGAAAATTGTGGACAAAATCAGCCTTAAACAAAGGAGGTGCTGTCCAAATTTTTAGAAAAACTGTCAACTTGCAAATGCCATATCTTCTCAACCAGAATTGCTACGAGGGCAAGTAAGTACTCCTTAGAAATTTTTGGAAGTCCTATACAAGTTCTCTATTCAGCTCAAGACCAAAATATTTTCTTAAGTTGGTGAAATTTTGGAAATCACTGAAACTGTCCGGGACTACAGAAACTGGACAGCACTCTGAACTTTTGTGAATGTGACCCATACCTAGCAGATTTTGCATCCAATGGTGTCGTGCGAGTAACCGTTGGACAGTTTAGTGAGTTAGCTACAATTTTTGTAATTGGCTCCAGACCTGAATCTGTCGTCTACTTTTTCCAAATCGAGTTTGAATACAATGTGGTCAATCTGAACTGAATATAAAAGTCTGAATGCTGAAATTTCAGCAAACTTTAAAAATGCATGTCTCTTAAACCAAAACTGATATGAAGACAAATAAATGCATTCTGGAAAGATTATTACAATGAATACAAATTTGTCAATGAGAATATTTCCAGATTCCATCATAACAGTCTGAAAACTTTAGATCAAAAGTGCTACTTTTTAAGCAGGTTCTGCTGAAAGTGATGAAAATTCTGCTGATTTTAAAATAGCATAACATGCAAACCAGAGATGATCTAGAAGCAAACCAATACTTTCTGGAAAGGTTTCGAAGTGTACTTTAACTTTATTATTTACCTCGAGATCTGATTTTGCCTTTTACTGGATCAAAATTGAGTTTGCGTCCAAGCTGGTCGTTTGTCACCATAGCCTGGCCAGTTTGAACCTTTTGGTTTTTATTAGGCATTCGGCTCTCGATATCAATTCAAGGAGTGTCGTAACCAACCAAGAGTTAGGACTCAAGTAATTACCAAGTTGAATGGAGTGTTAAACTCATTGAAGCCTTTTTCCCTTGGATAGACATACTAGTATCTGATTTATGTGACTTGCCACATCACATCTTGTGATGTTGAACGCAGGTCGCAATTACTCGAGTGGCATCTCGTCTTTCCATGAGGACTGTTTGGAGTACGCTTTGAAATCCTGGTTTGGAACTTTAAGGGGGAAGGCGAGCACTCAAGTAATCGTGGTATTCAACCATCAACCTTGGTTATAACGAGTCGTATCAACAAGAAGACGATCAATTAAGATTACATATTCATGAGGATCCAACATCCACCATCAGATTGAGTTACTCTAAGAAGAGTGTGACTTCAACTCCACTAAAGTGATCAAGAAGGATATCCGTTCCTCCTGACTGATTGAAGCGAAGGTTAAGTGAAGTATCACTGGAGATGTGTCTAGTGATCTCGACTAGGTGTCTAGGGATAACCTTCGACATATAGTTAGTTGTTTTTCTCCTGATGAAGATACAATCAAGTTGAGTAGTACATGAACAAGCTTTCGAAAGGTCGAGGTAACATGGTATGTTTCCCACATTCCTTGTCAATCGTTCTGTTATGAATTCCTTAACTGTGGTCGAGTCATGAAAGTAACGCTACTCATTGAGTGTCTTTCACGACCACGGTCGCCAAGCCTTGCGAATCATCAAACATTACTTGAGTTTTCCGTGTGTGGTTCATTTAGTCTTGCTCCAACGATAAAAGCTACTGCACCATGCATGTGCACCATTTGCATCATACATATGCACCATTTGCACCATGCATATGCACCATTTGCACCATACCATGTGCATATTCATTGCACCATACAACATATGATGCATCATGAAGCATCATTATTAATGTAACACCAATGATAGAATGCATAGTAATACTAAAATTTAGAGCAAGATTGTGTACCCCATTCAAACTATTCCAAGGTGTCTAATGACTACGGTCATTTCACCATCTTCATTTGACTTCTTACATTGTTGATCTCCTTTCCATTGAGTAATACTTGGAAAACCAAATTACTCAACCTCCCTTGCAACTAAACAAACACTTGAACTTCCATCCTTGCCTTGTTTAGGTTCAAGTGCCTTGATTGTTGCAACTATACCGTTCGTCATCGAGTGGTTATCAGTTCGATGATCAACCTTGTAAAATGCATGAAATCTCCTTACTTGCGAGGATACCGTTCGATTGTCAACCTCGTGAAACTCTTTGGGTCCATATAAGATCTTGCATTGTTATATGGTAACCTTGCTACACTAATTACCTTGTAGTTACCATAGGATTGAGTTCTTTGCTGTGTGGAAACATATAAGGATGCTGAATCCTTAAATCCTCGCGTGCCACCGCAAAGGGTCTTCATCTCCTATTTCTATTGTTTGAAGATGTTGATATACCCAAAAACCTTGTAGTCGCCATATCTTCCGTATTCCTGCTGTTTTCATCACATAAGAGTGTTGAGTGCTTTGCTACTCTTAGGATACAGCTAAGGGATCCTATGGTTGACTAAACATCAAACGAGGTTAATGATTGTTGTTTAACCTCATAAACCATCTTAACTCATGTCAAGGGAAATACCACATTAAGTTATAAGGACCTATGCAAAAACCCAGCAGGCAACCAAGAATCAATGCAAAAATAGTTTCAAACTATCATGGTGACCTAGAGAAGCATAGAACAAGTCCTGATTCTTCCAGTCAAGACTAGGACAGGACAAGATGTCATGTCAGTGTAAGAGTACAACAATAAAGGATCAGTACCAGAAGTGAGAGTTACGACGTGATATTGTCATGTCGAGCATCCTGTCAAGGTTTTCAACCTAAAGACTGGAATCACTTGAAGCAGACTTTAGAATTTCTTACGATGCCTAAAGATAATCACTATTTCGTAGAACCCAAGTCTTTAAGGGCATTGCCATTTTCCTTAGTCAATGACCCTCTTTTACGGATCGTACCCTCATCGTTTCTGTTATTCTACTTGTTAGAATCTCGGGACGAGATTCCTTTAAGGCAGAAGGATTGTAAAAGCCCACTTTTCGGAAGAAAAAAACGCAAAAATTCGAACTTAAAAATTTTTAAAGTGGACTTGGAAATCCAAACTCACATGAACCATATGAGTTAACCAACGTTCACTAAAAATAGGGACTTGTTAAAACTTTACATATAGAACATGGTTGCTAATGTATTTGGAACTTAAGGGGTAAAATCCTTAATTTCCAGGTATTCAAATTTTCAATGAAAAATTAAAGGAGAAAAGAAAACAAAATGGAGAGAAAGAAAAAGGAATTATTCCAACCCTAAAATGGGACATTCAAAAGAATTCAAATCTAAGGCTATAAATTTTTCCATGACCTTCTAATATTCCAAATATACTCTCGGTAAAGTTTCAAAATTTTTGAAGCTCGTTTTCCATTTATTGGAAACGTACTGAGAGTTTAATCAGAGTCGACTTCAAATTTAAACTTTGTACTTAACTTTGTCCAAATCCATTCCAAATTTTTCCTGAGGTCCCTTATGGTTCAAAAAGGGTAACTTCAAAGTTTCAGGATTTTTGAACCTAATCTACTATTTATTTCCTTGAGTCGAGTATCACCACTTGAATTCAAATTCAAAATTTAAATTGGAATGAAACTTTACCAAATACTGAAATTGATTTGCCCAATAAATTCCTCATATTTTGTTTAGTGTCCCTGCCCACTTTTAACACTTTTAGAGTCTGTTAGATATTTAATTGCACTTAGAATGAAGATAAGGAGAGAGTGGATCCCACAAGTGGTCCCCACAGGTCAGGTCGGCAACTGGCCACAGCGTGACACCGATTCCATGCATGTGCCACCGCGAGGCAAGTCGGTCTTTATCTACCGGCGCCGACTGCTTCCTACCCACAGCACCACTCGCGCTCTTCTTCCCGGCCGCTTGCAGCGCCACCTCCCGACGGCCATCGGCTCGCGTCCCTCCCCGCGCCACATGCTCAGTCCGCCCCGCCGGCCACCTCCTCGCCTCCGGCCACAGCGCACCCTGGTCCGTGCTCCAGCTCCTCCCTGCCGCGCCGCGCAAGCTGCCGCGCCGCTGCTTTACCTCCCGGCTCGCCCTCTCCCTGCCGCTGCGTGTTCACCGACGCTCCACCCCGCGCTCGGCCGCCCAAGGTGCCACCAGCTCACGAGCGCTCCACCGCCCCGGCGGCTCATCTCCCTGCTCGACGGCTCGCGCCGCCCTCGCCGTGTACCCGCATGCGCGCCGCCCTCGCCGACGCCCCTGCAGCGCCCGTGCCCGCGCAGCACACAACCTTTCACCGGCTACTCGCCCGCGGCCGCACATATCTAGTTCCGCTGCTGCGTCCTTGCCACCGCTGCTCGCCGCACCTTTCCATGCCGGCCGTCTGCTCGCCGCCCAGGCCGCTGTCCGCGCCTTGGACGCGCTTCCCATGTGCCGTTTCAGATGTCATTGTCGACTTGTTGTCATCACGGCGTTCTTCTCACATGCCGCATCCAAACAGTGCGAGGATTGATGGAGGTGATGTATGAGATGCAAGAACACGTCGACGACACAACGGCGACAACAATTGGTTCAAGGTTAGCTCTGAATTGTGCAAAGATTAGTTGGGACAGTGCTGCAGCCAAGATGTTCGATGAAATGTTCACGAGGAAAGAACCAACGTTGTTGATGTTTAGAACTGGTCTGTGATGCAGGGGTAGGATTATGTTGTGACCGACAAGCCTAAGTGCCAAGATGCCCTTTAAACGGTGATGAAGCAACGGAAATCAAGTACACACACACAAGATGTTCGGTGAAATGCCTACAAGGTGAGCCTTGCCTTGAATTGCCTTGCTTGACGCACCGAAGTCCGTTCGTCGTAATCGCTAAGGGTACTCATATGTCGTCAAGCCGTACGTCCATTTTCCGCCATGATATCATTCCTTTAGAAATCCCCAAGTTGACCTTCTTTGTCTTTTGAATCGCGTTAACTTGTCTGTGCGTGCTCAGATGCTCCACCATGAGCTGCGTTGACGTCGTTGACCACATGACGTCGTCGTGACGCTCCGAGCCGTCATTGTGCCCTGGCATCGAGATGAAGGATGCTTGTGATGTGTGTGGTGCTGGAACACAAGCACGACTCATCGGACAATAGTTGTCAAGCCAAACTAGGTTTTAGTCGATGTGTGAGTGATCGAGTCCTAGGTGTAATCTAGATGCTCGATGAAATGCCTTCTAGGTCGAACTAGGTGGGTCGATGATCATTGATGACCTAGGGTAGAGGTATGCAAGAACGTTGTGACCAATAAGGAGAACTAGACCAAGGGGAACCTTGGATAAGATTTCCTTGGTTGTGTCGAGGATGTTCCCTAACCGATCGTAGGATTGGTTAACTTGGTGTACCACTTCATCGACGACAGGTTCGTCGAGTTGCTTATCAACAACCGAGTCGACATCACTAGCTTTAAGACTCACAAGGTGGTGTTCGGGATTCCGCTCACCCCATTGACGAGTCCGGGTCGATGTCAACCTCGCTAATCCGATCTTCTCGTGATGGCAAAGCATGACCGTCATGACAAGGTCTCGCATCATGTTCGAGTTCCAGGAGTTCACCGAGCTCATCTGGACAATCTTGCAAAGGACACTGCAATAGTGTCATGTAAGCACTTGAACGATGCTCGAGAACTTGTCGTAGAAACTACTTTACCTAAAAGTCATTTGACGTTGTCTTGGTACTCATGCTAGGTTAACAGTGCTTGTAATGAATTCTTAAGTCCAAGCCATGTTGATCCCAACTCAGTCCCAAGTGTCGTTAGGTTCCATCATGGTTCATCCTAAGTCAGGACCCCACGACAGCACTACTCACTTAACTAGGTTTACTCCTTTACGAGTTAAATCAAGTTCATTGGTCGACTACTGAATCGTGACCTTCGTCTTGTACACTCCACTCATACTCAAGCTTTCAATGTCCCCCTTGATTCTTTAGTCATCCTTACACTACCAGTCGGACACTTCTTCACCATTTAGAATTGTCAATCTCGCGTGGCCTAGCATGAAGTGTGGTATGCTAAGTTGCAATGTAGCTTTATGTTGTACCTTTCAGTTCATACCGACAGTACTATGTCCACCTTGACTCCTCCTCTGGTTACCCACACAACAGAGGCATATATGTCCTTCCTAGTCAAACTCCTCATTCTTAAAGTTTACACAACCCCGTGGAGTCTATTATTAAATTACTTAATTACTTATATGCATATCATGTCGATAGGAACATGCTGATAGGTGATCGACAAGAATCTTCGCTTGGAGGAGAAGGCCAAGGTGTTTCCACTGAGGTTCCATGGAAGGTTCTCCGGAGGAAGACCAAGCCCTAACAACTGACATTGTTATAGAGTCGCAAACAAGGCAAGCCCCAGTTTGCATTTAAAAGCTTTACAGAGTTTTGCAGTATTTCTCACATTACGTCTTAAGTTTCATATGTGCATTACGTATAGGGTGATTGATACTCCACTTGCATGACCACAAATCCCAGGGTTTGGTTGGAACGGGTTACAGTTTGACCTGTAGTAACTGCTTTGCTAATGTATAGGAAATCCGGTAGAAGTCGAGTAGTTGGAATCTACTCGTGAGAGATGTAGGACATATCTCACAAGATTGGTTAGATAGAAAATGGCTTAATATAATAAAACTAAGACTGGGCAGGGGATGGATAGGAAGCAGCGAGAATTGAGTCTCGGTCGCATAGCCTTGACTGTGTCGATAAAGGCACGTCTGTATGCGGCCCCTTCGGATAAGATTGAATTGTACCGGTGACATAATGGACATATGGAATCCAATAAACTGATGTAACTCGATTACTGGGGTGTCGAGGCCCATTAACTCACCATCGATAGGGGTGGGTTCAGGACAGTAAGGTGTAAATCGGTCGACGGACACATGAGGTGTTCCGTGCGGAGACCTTCTATTTGCGGAGGTGAGACGGGCTCGGCGTTCGGGTTTCTTGTGAAAGGTGGCCATATACGCCTAGTACTGAAGTGTTATGTAGGTACAGGTGTACTCGCTGACATTTCCGAACGACGTATGTGTCGTGTTGTCCGGGTGTGTCCTGATTGCAATCACCGTCCCTCGCGGTAATAGAGTACCACTTGTTCACTGAGCCGTGATGTAGTAAATACTAAAGAAGCCAGAAAAATATATTGTATTGAATTATAATTGCTTTGCAACCTTATATGGCTTAGAGATAGTACAATTAAAAGTTTACAGTTTTCCCCATACTTTACCTGTAATAGCATTATGTGCTTTGGGCATGTCATATCATCGGCAAAGCGTTTCTTGTTTAATTGTGGAGTCTATGATGTGTCGTGACTAAAGAATTTCATGTGCTACTTAAAACATGACTATAAGGATCCACTTGTAGGTGAGTCCTTTATGCTATTCCTTACCTATGTTTAGTATTCACCCCTGCATATGTATAGTGAGACGGGTTAGTCTTGTTGAGCCTTATGCTCACGTTTGCGCTTTAACGATTTTTGCAGGTATTAGGTTTATTTCTGCTGTTCAGGTTGTACATGAGATCTCGAGGTATCGAGATAAATCTCATGTGAACCACGCTGCTACTGAATGTTCTTCTTGTTGCTAATGAGAAGCGTCCTAGGGCATGGACATCTTCTCTCCTGCTTAGTTAGGTGAGATTATGAGTATGTATTTTTTCGTGGCGTGTGTACCCCTGTCGTGCACTCTTTTGTAAACTCTTCTTATTATGAAATGAAAATTTTATATCTCTTGGTATCCTTTTTGTGTGTGCTGTTAGGTGCCGCATCGCACGGCACCACCCAATGAGATCCTCGGATGTGTGGACCCCGGTCCCCACAACGTCACTCCTCAAGTCGGGGTCGTCGTTGTGCGGAGGCGGAGTGGAACATCATCTTCCTCCATTGGGACGTCGTCTTGCGCACATCTCCACCCTGGACTTGGTGTAGGCTCAGGGGAGAGCTGTGAGCTTGAGTTCCTCCCATGGCATGAGCTTGATGAAGTTCCCTTCCTCTTCCAAAACAACTTATTCATGATCTTCATGGCTGCACAACTTGAGAACAAGAAAAAAACAAACTCGAAATGGGTTACTTTAGCGAAAATCAAACTAAAAACCTCGACGAATTGTTTTGTCAACTTGAGAGCAACTTCCAAGTGCATATGCAAAATGAAAATGAGAATCAAAGCAAATCTTTTTGGTTTGAACTTAGGAGAAGTGTTGCAACAAACACTACTTAAGACACCCAAATAGGAGACAATGATGGGCGACGCGCTCAAAGGCGAACGTCTCTGATAAGGTTAAGCGAGACGAGCCCGCTTCAACAAGGACCTGACACAACTTGGTTGAACGTTCAAGGAGACGCGTTACAATACAGCATGTCTTAGTTAAATAGGTATCTGAGACATGCCTTCCCTCTGACATATGGGAGACGCGCTTATAACAAACCCGTCTCCTCGAACAGAAAGCACATACTTTACAGAAAGCACGTCTCCTTTGTCTTCGCTTATAGAAAGACATGAACTCATCGTTGAACGATTAATTCATTCATTCAAAGAACACACCAAATATTCATAACACTGATTAATAAGGGAGACATGCTCTTACATAAAGCACGTCTCCTTTAGCTTCGTGATTTTCTCCATTTTGCCTCGGCTCATTGTTGATATCACAAATCGCTGAACTTAAAGCACATTCACTTGATAACAAAATCATTCACTTGTCCAAAAAATAATCAAATCCTTCCTTATGATTCCTGAGGAACACGATGAACACACCACACATTCATTCATCCACACAGTGGCCAATGTTTTGTAATATATTCATTCACACAATTGTTGAACACACAAGATAATATTTAATCACATAGATGAACAAAGATAGATTTCATTCATTTACACAATATATTACAGAACACAAGAAGAAGTACAAGCAACTAAAAACAACAAAGAAAAACTAAAATCTACTCCTCTTCCTCCTCTGGATCCTACTCTGGGGCCGCTGCAACAGAAGTCTGGTCCGGCTGCGTCGGTGGTGCAACTTTGAGACAGCGCTTGCTCTCCGTCGCCTACACCAGGTTTCTGCAGCCCTCGGCGCCGAGCACCTGGGCCATCGTCTCGAATAGAATGTCGAGACGATCGGCCACCCTCGTGAGGGCGAAGAGGTAGTGACCAATGGTATCCATTCCAGTAAATTGTGGAAGGATACCCAGACCCATGGAACTCATGGCGCAAGACGTATTATTGTACACCTCTTGCACCATAAGGAGGTGTTGCTCGGTGTTGAACCTCTCAGGGGAGCTGCAGCATAGTTTCTTGCACGGTAGCTCTCTCGGCGGGCTTGGCAGCGGAAGGTCGGCCATGGTGGTGGTGGGTCGTCGGTGCAGAGAAGACGAATAAGAAGAAGAAACGAATTCAAAATGTACAATGTGCTTGTGGAGAACTTACGGGTGATGGCGCGTCTTAAATAAGGTCTGCTCGGAGTCGATGATGCAGCGTTTGGTTTCTCGTGCATTGATGGAACCATGGGACGCATCGATACCGCCTCGGGGAAATGAAAGGTCACGCATGCTTGTCAAACGCGTCTCTGCACCATCGCCGCCAAAATTAATTTCTCTGCAGTTCTTGTGTCGTGCGTCTCTCTTTCAGCAATGGAAGACACACTTTCATAAAGTGCATCTCGCTTTAGTCTCCAGTGCGTCTCGCGTTTATCTCGCTCGTCTCTTTGCGTCTGATTCTCCTTTACTAAGACCAACGCTCCTTTACTAATCAACCAACTTCAGTGTGACTGCCGCCTCTGGTCGCCATCGCCGTCATTGTCATCGCCGTCCTCATCGTCATCATCATTGTTCTTGGTTGGGTTAGACATCGGCTTGGCACATAGGCGACTGCAAAAGGAGCGCTTGGCATGGTGCAAGAACCATCCCCATGTATGTACATATGGCACCGATCGCATGGTTGTATATATGTAGCTCCGCAATGGACTGATGAACTTAACAAGCTGGACGGTACAATTTAGATTGATCAATGGGAGCTTTAGGAATAAGTTTAGATTCATAATTACTTTAGATGGATGCAATGTGTATGAATTATGAAATTCATTGAGTTGCAAATTATCTCTGAATTGCAATGTCATTGCGTTTGTTTATCACTAAATTCCAATTATAGCCCTTAGTTGCAATATCATTGCGTTGTTTTATCCCTGCAACAGGCACTCACGATAACGTGCGAGTGGCAACGGACGCTCACGATGTCATGCGAGTGGCAATAGTGAGACGAGTGCATGAAATATGAACTTTCAAAAGGCGCGTCTCCGAATTTGAGATCTAGCAAAAGGGAGGTGCGCCTTACTCGGACGCGTCTCTGATTCGTGTCGAAGATCTTTTGTCCCACCTCAGAAAGATGTGCGCGTTGTTCATGTAACGAATTACGCACAGATGCCAATGGGACATGTCTGGATGCCAAAAGATGTTGTTCCCTGCTTCAGCACACTGTGGCACATCTTTTCGCATACCGGGTGTCCATTCAGTGAAAAAATAATGCGAGATGCACCTTACCAAAGCGCATCTTCAAGTATTTCCGAAGATCTTTGTTCCCACCTCGGAAATATGAGCACGTTGCAACTATCATGTAAGTCATAGCATGCAGTTTCCAGTTGGACAAGTGCGCATGTGACAGCTGTTGTTTGCAGGACAACAGTTGTCGCATGCGGTTTGCCCGTACGACCAAAACATAATGCGAGACGCGTCTTATGATGCGCGTGTCTTCGATTCGTGTAGAAGATTTTTATCCCACCTCAGAAAGTTGTGTGCATTGCAGTAATCATATAAGGCATTTCACACAGTTGCCAGTTGGACATGCCAGTATGCAAAAGATGGCGTCGCACTCCGCGAACAACATCTTTCGCATGTTGCGTGCCCGTTCGGACACAAAATAATGTGAGACGCGCGTTACCTAGGCTCGTCTCCGATTCATGCTGAAGATTTTTTCGTCCCACCATGGAAAGTTAAGCGCGTGGAAACGATCATATAAGGCATAAAGCACAGTTTCCAGTTGGACATGCCTAGATGCCAAAGATGTTGTTCCTGGCTCAATTACACAGTGGCGCATCTTTGACATACGGCATACCCATTCGGCCACAACATAATGCGAGACGCATGTTATATATGTCCATCTCCAATTTTTGACCTAATTTTAGCACTTGTGCGCTCTCTGGCGAAAATTTTCACGTAAAACTTACTCGTGCTATCTCAACCAAAGAGAGACGCTGAAATGAGAGATGGGTGTTATAGAGGCTCGTCTACAAGTTTTGCTACTTTTATATATCGCGTGCTCTCTCCCAATACTTGGCGCAAATTTCTAGCTCTCGCGCGCTCTCTCGACCTAGAAAACCGCAGCTCCTGAGCACACCGCCAGCGTCGTCTTCGTCAACTCACTCTTTGTCATTGTCGTGCTGCCGCCATCGATCCTGACCTTTGTCATCCGAGAGTTGCGCACGCTGGAGCACGCTGCATCGTCCCCTGTCCCCGGAGCACACCGCCGCCTCGACCTCGACCTTGGTAATCGGTATGAGCACGCCGCCGCCTTCACATAAGTGGAAATTTTCTCCCGGTCCGCGAATCACGTCGGCCTGCTATCATCAGAGAGTTGAGGAACCACCGCACTGGTGCCTCTGCCACCTCGTCCCGAAGCACGCTGCCGCCTCATCCCCTGTCCCCGAAGCACGCCACCGCCTCGACCCTGCCCTCAGAGCGTACATTTCAGTGATTGTATTGAATTTGAGGATCCAATGAAGGCTCATCATTAATGAAGTAATTGATCCAAATGGAGAATTTTCATTACAGTATACATTCATCTTCCTTGTTTATGCCCAATACAGAAGTAATGAATTTGATTGAACTATCAATGTATAATGAATTCGGATTCACAGACCCTTGAAACTACAGGAAATGTGGTTGACACTAGCATTTGCCATCCCACTGAGTTTGATTTCTACCTCTGCAGCCATGCTGGAATCAAGGTACCTTTGCAATAATTGTTGTTTCTCTCACGAGTTTTTGATATCACGCTATAAAAGCATCAGTGGAATGTAAATTGTTTGTTTTTTTAGAGGACAAGCACACCAGCTCAATACAATATCTTTTACCATGAGAACAATTTCTCTGCTAATGCCTTGCAGATGCTCAACAACTGTCTATGCTACAAGTAAGCTATATTCTCCATTCACTAACAGTTCCTGTGTTTATTACTATTGTATACCAATTTGCTCCTATGCCTTCAGATATTTGCTACCTTATGTGACTGACTAAGCAAATGTGACTGCAATTTGATAATGTTTTATATGATTTTAGTGATTTTATTGAATTCGAGGATGTCTCAATCGGAGCATTAGAGGCTATGAAGGTTCATCGTTAATGAAGTTATTGGTCGGGAGAATTTTCATTACGGTATACATGATTAGATGATGACAATTATGATGTGTGTAATTGGTTACATTATAATGAAGATGAACACTTTGTTAATATTTGATTGATAAATATAATTTAAGGTGTGATCTTTTTTTCTATACATATGTTCATGTATGTTTATGTTGCTGACACTGGCAATGCGGCTGCCAAATCCTGGCTAGCTCCAGGATGCAGCCGACAATCAGGATAATCAGCTGTGGGGGCACCTAATAGGAGACCATGCTTGTAAACAATCTGCGACGAGTTGTAACACAGAATGTCTCGGATTACCTAAATAAAGGAGACAGGCTTCTATAAAGCACGTCTCATATCAGTGAACAAATCTGTGATGGGCTACAATAAAGCACATCTCGGATCAACCAATAAATCTGCGACGGGCTTTGTTAGTGTTTGTCTCACATGTATGCTGATGGGCAACGTGCACCACTCACATCTCCAATGACCCTGTAAATAGCGTCTTTATGATACAAAGAAAGGAGACGCGCTTCCTTTGAGCATGTCTCACAGTTAGTATGATCGGCGACGCGCCAGCCGCACGTCTCTAATGACATCGTAATGCAAGACGCGACGATGGAGGCGCACAGTTTGTTCGTCTCCTTTCTTCTTTGGGGCTCGTCTAGGATGAGCCTTTCTTATGTAGTGAAAGTGCACAACAATTATGTAGCATATGTGAGATTGAGTTGGGGAGGTGAAAATGAGGTGAAGTGTGAAGCAACCCATTCACCCGGGCATGTATAAATAGCATAGCACCCCCAATGGTCATAACAGGCAAAAATGTAGTTGTTGGGGGAGAGAGAGCCAAAATGACACTCTCCCCAGCTCGGCCGACTAAGGGGGTCGGCCGACCTGTAGGTGGGGCCCCCGTCTCCTCTTTTGGCATGTGGCTCCCCAATGGCTATATTTTGAGCCGTTGGGTGAATCAACATTTGTTCCGAAAAATTGTTTCTCAAATAAAGCTTCCCTAAGTTCAATATTTTTATTTTTGTAAGACCTGTGTGTGCTGAATACATTGGCTTTGACAATAAAAGTTTTGAATGCTGCCATAACATCTTTTTAGCAAGGTCCGACTCTAGCTCCGAGCTTCTGCAAGGTCCGAAAATAGGTCTGACTTTCTTTGTCTAGGTCCGACATGTTTTTGGGTAGCTCCGGTGAGCTTTGTCTTTAGGTTCGACATGTCTTTGATAGCTCCGGCATGTCTTTGTTAAGCTCTGATATGTTTTGCTAGGTCCGATTTATGTTGGTTAGATCCGACTTTTGGGATGACTAGTTCCGACTAGTTTAGGTTAGCTCCGGCACTAGGTCCGACTAGCTTTAGTAAGCTCCGGCGCTAGGATGTACTAGCTTTGGTAAGCTCCAGCTCAAGCTCCGGTTAGCTTTGGCTAGGTTCGGAGCTTGATCGCAATGTTCCTGCTTTTATCTTGTAATGTTTCGAACTTGCTTTATAGTCTTAGAAATATTGCTTAGTATTCCTTACTAAGTTTTTGGTGCGTTTTGGTTGATATGGTTGATATCGTTTTGCTACGGTTAGCAACATGCTTATGTGAGGTTCTCACGTAAGGTGTTGTGTTCGGAACTGACTTGAGTCAAGTCACGGACTTGGGCTCGTACGGATTGGTTGTTCTTTCATGTGCAGGTGTTGCTTGAGTTCAAGTCATGGCTGGTGACAGGATTCTTTGGACTAGTATCAGGGAGGAGATGAGGTTACAACAACCAAATTCAGGAGGAATTGTGGTTGGGAGGATTAGGAGGTCGCGTAGGATGGTTGAATCAAGGGCAGTGCATATGAAGGTTACTGGATATCGAAGGAAGGTGTTTGCACGTATGCATGCGGTGCATGATGTGGCAACATGGTTCCGAAGATGGTTTATGGATGGGCAGATCTGGTTGGAAGGATCGGATCGTATCGGTTGATGACTTTGGCTACGGCGGAGTCGGTTATGCCTCCGTATGGAAAGTATCGAGTTGGTTATGATAGGATTTCGTGTGGGTCACAAATTTGAGTTGTTTTAGGAATGTGGGATACGTTCCTAAGGTGTTTGGAAGTCTTAAGATTGCTTCTATCTGCATATAGAAGAGTCCTAAGCAGTTATGGAAAGTTTCAATTCGTGAACGGAGTAGGATTAGGGTCCTGATTTGAGTAGAGTTGGCTTTCGAGCTGGTTATATAAACAAGGGAGGTCAAAGCTCATGGTAGACGACTTTGGGGCTGTTCCTCTTGTGTTCTATTGAATAAAATTCGTAGTTTGAAGGAACTTTTGTGCCTTGTTCGACCGACTTGTTCCAGACAAGTTTTACTCGTCGAGTTTATAGACAGCACTACCTTTCGTCGGTGGTTTTATCATAACTCGAGTTTTACAGATCCAATTGACGTGATTCTTTTTGGGTTGTCTTCACAACTTGATTATCTATCAACAAAATTTCACGGTCATTGGATTTGTGGTTTCTGATCTACACAAGTTTCTTTGCAGCGTTCCAGAACTGTTTTTCTCGGGTAAGAGAGATTGACCTTTGTTCGATCTTTCGATCATAACTTGAGTTTCCCTCGACGGATTTGAGTGATTCTTTTTGTGATTTCTTTGTTACTTGATTCTCTATGATATATATTACTTTTGTCACGGTGAAACACGTTTAGATTTGTTTCACACATGATTTCTCTAACAGGTCGTTTTTCTACCGAAGGGGTTGGGATTTAATTGTTTCAGCTGCATAAGATTTTTAAATCTACCATTCACCCCCCTCTGGTATCTTTTCACTTGCTCTTCGATCCTACAATTGGTATCAAAGCGAGGTTGCTCCAATCATTGTGATTTTCACGTGTTTTTGACTAATCATCATGGAGAAATACTCTGCCAAACCTTGTGTGTTTGCTGGTATTGATTTTCAGGTTTGGAAGGCACGCATGGAGGCTTTCATCTAGACGCAAGGCTTCGCCAATATGGGAGAAGGTGTACAAGCCTTACGAAGTGCCACCTAACGATCAAGTTACGGCTACAAACCTACGGGACGTAGGCAACAACAACAAAGCCCGAAACTTGATCATCCAAGGACTCACTGAGAGCGACTTCGACCGCGTTGCACATCTCCGATCGGCATACGATGTATGGAGATCACATTGTGACCATCATGAAGGATCCAACATGATCAAGGAGGTAAGGCAATACATGTTCAAGAAAGAATACATGCGCTTCGAGATGCAACCCGGTGAGTCCATCGATGATCTCTTTGCTCGCTTTAACAAAATTCTCAATAACTTGTGTAGTGTCAACGTTAATTTTTCTAATACTAAAAATTCTAGGCAACTTCTTAGTGTATTAGATATGTCAATCTAAGAGATGAAAGTATTCGTGAATCTACTGTCATGAGTACACTTACTTTAGACGTGCTTTACTCTAAACTCAAAACTCATGAAATTGATATCTTATCACATAAGAACCCAAATAAGTCTATTTCATTTGTCTCACAACGTGATATGCCTAGCTCCGACCAATCATCATCTTGCAATACTCTTGCTTTGTTGTCCTCACTAACCCTGGAGCAGAACGAGGAATTTCCAGAAGAGAAGTTGGCACTAATCTCTACTAGGTTCTCAAAAGCATTGCAAAATGTGAGAACTAGAAGGAGTGGAAGCTCCAGACCTCAACGCTGTTTTGAATGTGGTAAGATAGGAAACTTTCGTACAGAATGCCCTAACCTTTCAGGTCCTACTACCCGTGAAGAAAAACAGAACATGGTCAAGACCACCTCTGGAAACCCCAACAAGAAAAAGAAGGGTACCATAGGACGCAAGATGATTAACAGCTTCATCACTGCACTTCAACAGCTCGGTTCAAGCGATGTAGACTTTGAAAGTGATGAAGATGATGACGATCTGGCCAACTTATGCTTCATGGCGGGCAAAACAAGATCAAGATCAAGTCAGGAGGATGCAGAACACAACAGTGACGACGATGAGGTATGTTCTTCCTGTAATGAAATGTGTGATGCAATTTGTCGTGCAACTATTATTGTTAAGAAAAAGGACAGAAAGCTTAGGGATAATGCTGCTAAAATTGAATCACTAGAATCTGAAATCAACCATTTGAAAAACTTGATTCCTAGTGATGATTCTTGTCCCTCATGTGATTTAATCTATGAACAATTGTCCACACTAGGAACTGCACACTCCTCCACTCTAGATAGACTTGAACTTAAAATTGAAAAGAACAAAAAGCTTGTTGCACTTGACATTGGGAACTTAAAAGATGCTTCTTGTTCTACAATTGATTTGCATTGTTCTATTTGTGATGATCTTGAAAAGAAACTAAAAGATGCTATGAATGAAATTTCAATATTGAATAATGTTTGACGTTCTCATGAAGTTACATATTGTTCCAATTGCAAATTAAAAGGAAAAACTTCTTGTGAAAATTGCCTTGATTTGTCTGATAAACTTGATAACATGCATAGGACATTAGATCGGTTTTGTAATGGGAATAAGAACCTAAACTTGCTGTTGAATTCTTCCAAGCCTTGCAAAGATAAAACTGGTTTAGGTTTTGATTCTCATGCTCATGCTAAGGCACATCCACCTAAAATTATAAAGTCATTAGGAAGTGGTTTGATTCAAATAATTCCTAAAAAAAAAGAAGTGGTTTTCAAATCTGCAGGAGTGTTGTCTCATTCGGTTTCAAAAAAATATTGCTGCTCATCTAGACATGAACACAATGTTAAATTTCATTGTACCTACTGTGGTAGAGATGGTCATGTCATAGATTTTTGTTATAGACTAGCTAAACAACAGAAAAGGGAAAGAATGATTGCTATATCTCATAAATTTTGTGCAAAATTTGCTGCACATATTAAACCGAATGCCAGGAACATGCAACCTGCTGTTATGAGTCAAAAATATTCAAGGTTTACCTCCGGACCTTCTGTTTTTGCCTCCGGAGCTACTGATTTTTGTGCTACACAAGTAACACCTTATAGGTCACTAGTTAATAAAAACCTCAAACTTTGACTCATAAACGTGTTGTTTTATCTCAGCTTTCGCGTGTTTTTCCTGCTGCACGTCGTGTGACCCAGTATTGGATACCTAAATGCATTTTGACTAACCCCAGTATTGAGTCATCGAGTATTGTGCTTCTATGTAGTTTACATGCTTGAGGAAGGAGAACAGTTGGATTGTTGATTCAGGTTGCTCACGCCACATGACCGGTAACAAGGAATGGTTCTCCTCCCTCTCTTTTGTGTCACGTGTAGAGAATGTTACTTTTGCTGATAATTCTTCAACTCCTATAATTACTAAGGGTTCGGTTAGAGTAAATGATCACTACACTTTGAAGGATGTGGCACTTGTCAAGAATTTGAAATACAACTTGCTTTCTGTTTCACAATTCTTAGATGAAAATCTGGAAATTATTTTCAATAAAAACTGCTGCAAAGTTGTAGGTTCAAATAGTGATCTTATTTTTAACATGTCTCGGTTTGGAAGAGTTTTTAAAGATGATTTTGATATGTCTTCCTCTAAGCATAGGTGTCTAGTTGCTAATGATTCAAAGGACTTATATTTTTAGCATCGTAGACTTGGTCACGTAGGCTTTGATCACCTAACGCATGTTAGTGCTCTTGATCGCATATGTGGGCTGCCTAAGCTTAAAGGGGACAAAGAAATTGTGTGCTCTTCTTGTAGACATGCTAAGATGGTTGCAGGTTCATATACTCCTCTCACAATGATCATGACAACTGAACCGGGTCAACTTTTGCACCTTGACACCGTAGGACCTTCTCGTGTTCAATCCTTCGGAGGTAAATGGTATATTCTTGTTATTGTTGATGATTATTCTAGATACTCTTGGATTTACTTTATGGGGACTAAGAATGAAGCTTTTAGTCAATTTAGAACTTTATTTCTTAGATTATCAATTGATCACCCAAGATCTTTAAGAGCAATTAGAAGTGATAACGGAACTGAATTTAAAAATCAATCTTTTGATCGCTTTTGTGCTAAAAATGGAATAGATCATCAATTTTATTCACCATATGTACCTCAACAAAACGGTGTTGTAGAAGGAAAGAACATAACCTTAGTTGAGATGGCTAGGACTATGCTTGATGAATATCAAACTCCTAGGAAATTTTGGGCTGATGCGATTGCAACCGCTTGTTATGTCTCAAATCGTGTTTTCTTGCGCGCTAAGCTAGGTAAAACACCATATGAGCTCCGGTTTGGACATAGGCCTATTGTTATACACTTTCGGGTCTTTGGTTGAAAATGCTTTGTTAAGAAACATGGTAATCTTGATAAATTTGAACCTAGATCCATTGATGGCATGTTTCTTGGTTATCCATCTCATACTAGAGGCTACAGTGTGCTATTACTTGACACTAACAAAATTGTGGAGACTTGTGAAGTGTCCTTTGATGAATCTAGCTCAGGTACTAGATCAAACATTGCAGGTCCAGATCCATATCCGCAGGGGGAGAGCATTTTCATCGAAGATGAGGAAGAGGTGGAGCTGCTGCCCAAAAATTCAACAGCTAATGACATTGTTCGAGCTCCTAATTTTGATTCACAGCCAGCACCGACGACCACCATTGCTGGTCCAGATCCTCCTCAAGTCACAAGCTCATCGATTTGTGATGAACATGAAGAAGAAGAAGCTTGTGAAGTGTCCACTCCCCTCCGGGTTCTCAAAATTCATCCTCCACAACAGATTATTGGAAGCTTGCACGAACGAGTCACACGGTCTAGGTTCTGCAATCCAAACTCTCAAGCTCATTCTGCTTTTGTTGCTTCTTTTGAACCCAAAGATATATCACATGCACTCACTAATGAATCTTGTATTATTGCCATGCAAGAAGAGTTAGAAATTTTTGAAAGAAATAATGTTTGGAAACTTGTACCGCCTCCTCAAGGTCACACTCTAATTGGAACTAAATGGGTGTTTAAAATAAACAAAGTGAGGATGGGGTTGTGGTTAGGAATAAGGATAGGTTGGTTGCTCAAGGTTTCACTCAAGTTGAAGGTCTAGATTTTGATGAAACTTTTGCTCCTGTTGCTAGATTAGAAGCCATAAGAATTTTGTTAGCTTTTGCTGCATCTAAAGGTTTTAAGCTAAATCAAATGGATGTTAAAAGTGCTTTTCTTAATGGCTACATAGATGAGGAGGTTTATATCAAACAACCACCGGGTTTTGAAAATTCAGATTTTCCTAATCATGTTTACAAACTGTCCAAATGCTTGTACGATCTCAAACAAGCCCCTAGAGCATGGTATGATAGGTTAAAACATTCTTACTTGAAAAGGGGTTTACCATGGGCAAGGTTGATAAAACTCTTTTTGTGCTTAAGCATGGCAATGACTCATTATTCGTTCAAGTGTATGTGGATGATATTATCTTTGGTTGTGCTTCTCATGATCTTGTGTCCAAGTTTTCAGCTATGATGAGTTCAGAATTTGAGATGAGTATGATGGGAGAACTCACGTACTTTTTTGGGGCTGCAAATCAAGCAAAACAAGGAGGGTACCTTTGTGCATCAAACGAAGTATACAAAAGACCTCCTAAGGCGCCTCAACATGGACAAAAGCAAGTCTCTTCAGACACCAATGGGAACAGCAACAACACTTGAACTTGATGAAGATGGTGAACCCGTGGATCAAAGAGAATATAGAAGCATGATCGAATCACTTTTGTACCTCACGGCATCAAGAACGGACATACATTTCAGCGTATGTCTTTGTGCGCGGTTTCAAGCCTCCCCACGTGCTTCACATCGTCAAGCCGTCAAAAAGATTCTCAGGTACTCACATGGAACTCAAGAATTTGACATTTTTCTTCCTTCTTCCTCAACCGTTACTTTGAAAGCTTTTTCCGATGCTGATTTTGGAGGTTGTAGGATTGATAGGAAAAGTACTTCCGGTGCTTGTAATTTTCTTGGTAATTCACTTGTTGCATGGTCATCCAGAAAACAAAGTTCAGTTGCACAATCCACCGCTGAATCTGAATATATAGTTGCTGCTAGCGCTTGTTCACAAATTCTTTGGATTGTTCAAACACTTAGGGACTATGGGGTTGATCTAGATAGTGTTCCACTATTTTGTGACAACACTAGTGCTATTTGCATTGCTAAAAACCCTGTGCAACATTCTAGAACTAAGCACATTGACATTAGGTATCACATTCTCTGTGATAATGTTGAAAAAGGAAACATTGTGCTTCACCATGTAGATACCGAACAACAATTGGCTGACATTTTTACAAAACCTTTGGATTTCACTCGTTTTTGTTACATTCGTAGTGAAATAGGGGTTATGCATCCTCATGGCTTAAATTGAGGGGGAGTTTTGAAACTTGGGAAGTCTAGGTGTGAATCTAAACTTAAAATAATATGAGCATAGTATTTCATACATATATGACTTTGTGATTCCTTTTACATGCTGAAAGTTATTACTACATTACTCATGTTATACATTTTGTAGTTTTTGCCATGACTAGTAATTGGAATAATTACTTACACTAAATCTGGTCATGGTCGAACTTTCTTGCTCTTTCGAACTTGTTGCATGCTCACAAGTGCTTTTAATCATAAAGAATTAATCAAGCAATCAACTCACATGTTGAGTTTTTGTGAACAAATATAAGTTCAGAAAAGATCAAGAGAATATGCATGCATCGCACTTCTTCTTTTGAGATGACTTATCATTGCACTTAGATATGAACTTGGAAGAATTTGTGTATGACTAAAACCATGTCCTTAAGCTTCTGATTGTCAAATGACATAGGCTTGGCTTGGTTGGTTAGAATAAGGAAGATGCGCATATAATCTCTTGCAAATATCATATGATCTAAATTTTGATTTGAAAAATAATAAAATGCAACAACAAGTGTCATGCTTTCAGGTTTTGAAATAGTTAAGTTTGTGAGATCATGACTCGCTAAATTGGAAATTACATTTGATCTCTAGCATGGCTTACACTACTTTATGTATTTCATTGATGTGATAGTGTAAGTTACTTGATAGTATGACATGGATGAGCTTTGTTTTATATGTATATGTTAAAATATGCTCATAACAATTAAAATTTATCATATAAACCTTGTTGAATACATTGTCAAAGGGGGAGAGATAATATGCAAGGGGGAGACATTGATAACACATTGCACATATTCACAATTGTTTTTGGCACGATTCTTCTTAGGGGGAGAATTTCTTTTTCTCATTTTATTTCTGTTTTACAAAGGGGGAGAAATTGTTTTCAAAACTTTTAATGTGAATAAGCCAATGTTCGGATCTTAAGTGGTATTGCCAATGCATTCATCAAGGGGGAGATTGTGAGACCTATGTGTGCTGAATACATTGGCTTTGACAATAAAAGTTTTGAATGCTGCCATAACATCTTTTTTACAAGGTCCGACTCTAGCTCTGAGCTTCTGCATGGTCCGAAAATAGATCCTACTTTCTTTGTCTAGGTCCTACATGTTTTTGGGTAGCTCCGGTGAGCTTTGTCTTTAGCTCCAGTATGTCTTTGATAGCTCTGGCATGTCTTTGATAGCTCCAGCATGTCTTTGTTAAGCTCCGATATGTTTTGCTAGGTCCGACTTATGTTGGTTAGCTATGACATGTTTTCTAGATCTGACTTTTGGGATGACTAGTTTCGACTAGTTTTGGTTAGCTCCGGCGCTAGGTACGACTAGCTTTAGTAAGCTTCGGCGCTAGGATGTACTAGCTTTGGTAAGCTCCAGCTCAAGCTCCGGTTAACTTTGGCTAGGTTCAGAGCTTGATCGCAATGTTCCTGCTTTTATCTTGCAATGTTTCGAACTTGCATTATATTTTTAGAAAGATTGCTTAGTATTCCTTTAATAAGTTTTTGGTGCGTTTTGGTTGATATGGCTGATATCGTTTTGGTATGGTTAGCAACATGCTTATGTGAGGTGCTCACGTAAGGTGTTGTGTTCGGAACTGACTTGAGTCAAGTCGCGGACTTGGGCTCGTACAGATTGGTTGTTTGTTCATGTGCAGGTCTTGCTTGAGTTCAAGTCATGGCTGGTGACGGGATTCTTTGGACTATTCTCAGGGAGGAGATGAGGTTCCAACAACGAAATTCAGGAGGAATTGTGGTTGGGAGGGTCAGAAGGCCGCGCAGGATGATTGAATCAAGGGCAGTGCATATGAAGGTTACTAGACATCGAAGGAAGGTGTTTGCACGTATGTATGTGGTGCATGATGTGGCAACATGGTTCCGAAGATGGTTTATGGATTTGAAGATCTGGTTGGAAGGATCAGATCGTATCGGTTGATGACTTTGGTTGCCGCGGAGTCAGTTATGGCTCGGTATGGAAAGTATCGAGTTGGTTATGATAGGATTTCGTGTGGGTCACGAATTTGAATTGTTTTAGGAATGTGGGATACGTTCCTAAGGTGTTTGGAAGTCTTAAGATTGCTTCTATCTGCGTATAGAAGAGTCCTAAGCAGTTATGGAAAGTTTTGATTCGTGAATGGAGTAGGATTAGGGTCTTGATTTGAGTAGAGTTGGCAAGTGAGCTTGAGAACCTTTGTGGTGGGCAGTGATTTTTTGTTGTTCAATATGTCCTTGAGATAGCTAGCATAAGTGGGCACTTGCATCGCGTCTATCAAGGGTACACTAATGTGGATCTTTTGGATGACCTCAACAAAGCAATTGAATTGCTCATCCACATTTGGCTTTTGGCTTCTTTGAGGGAATGGCATAAAGGTAGTATCCTCAAATTTCATTGCCATTCTCTAACTAAGCTTTTCTCCTTTCTTAGGAGAAACTTCTTGTTGCCTCTTTTCAATTGTTGTCTCCCCTTGAGTGGGGTACGGTGGGTCACGAGTGGTCTTTCCACCTCTCGTAGTCACCGCACTCACATTCTCCAGGGAAGCCTCGGGTTGCCCCTGGAATCTTCCCATTCTCCAGTAGAGGGACAACAGCTACAAGTTGAGCTAACTGGGTCTCCAATATTTTGTTGAAGCTCAACTGGTTCTTGAAGGCAGAAGCTAAGCCTTCAACATTGGCATTGATGTTCTCTAGGGTCTTGTCATTAGTCGGCAACTTCTTGGATAGGGCATCATTGATCTTGAGCTAGCTAATAGCATGTTCTCTCAAGAGAGGCTGGTTCCCATTGTCGTTGTTGTTGTAGCCTTATTAAAAGAAAGGGTGTGGTCGGCCCCACCCTTGACCTCATGGATGGTAGCCATTGTTGTTGTTGTAATTCCCATTGTTGGCCAAGTATAAGGCATCCTCATGGCTCTCAGGGCAGTCACCTCCCATATGACCCGCGTTGTCACAGACTTCACATGTCATTTGAGAGTCCAAGGCTTGGACAGTGCAAAATGCTTTGCCACCGTCTTGACAGTCCAACTTCTTCACAAGGAGGTCCAATTGGGTAGTGATCATGCCCACCTCTTTTAAGGTGTGAATGCCCCGCTGTCGGGGCTGGAAACGCTCATCGCTCCACTCCAAGTTGGAAACCATCTTCTCAGGTAACTCCTTAGGGCACCATAAGCGAGAACAAGGCAACTTCAGCAGCAGCATCCACATGGTCACAGGTTGACAAAGATAGCCAATTGTAGAAGTTTTGGATGATGAGTCAATCATCCATCCCATGGTGGGGACATGCTAGGATATACTCTTGCATCCATTCTCAAGCCTTAGGAATGGATTCCTTGGGCTCTTGCTATAAGCTTAAAATTCTTACACGTAGGGCATTAGTCTTTCCCAACGGAAAGAACTTGCCGAGGAATGCTGAGGAACAATTCTCCCTAGAATGTATAACACTTCAGTTCATGTAGAACCACTACTTTGCTCTCCTAAGGAGGGAAAACAGAAACAGTCTAAGGCGGATGGCATCAAGTGCAACATCCTTGATCTTAAGAGTGCTATAAATCACAAGGAATTGTTGCAAGTAAGCACTAGCATCCTCGTTTGCTTTCCCATAGAAGGAATTAGCAAGCATTATAGTGATTAGGCTAGTCCTGCTCTCAAAGTTCACGTCTCCCATGTTGACATTATGCCCAGTAGGCACATTGTCAGTAGAGGGGGCTGAGAACTCACGAAGGGTCTTCTGGGCCATTGGCTTGGAGCGTGATGGTGCGGGGGTCACGAGTTTCCTAGCCAACAAGATCACCAAAGGAGGAACAAGACGAGGTCGAACTCTTCTCAGCAGTGACTTGGGATCTATGTAGTTAGCCGGCAAACGGAAACCGGTCATACACTACCCTGTTTGACGTCAAAAAATGCGAATACAAAAGAGGGTTACCCTACTAAATACATACTAGGATCCTATCCACCAGATGATCACGAAAATCTTCTGTGCCTTGCCCGGCAACGACACTAGAAATGATTTTTGGTATTTCTTAAGTCTACAGGTCATCCTAGCAGCAAGGCTAGTCCTGCGAGGCACTAGGCTAACCTAAGCCAAAGCAAGATGAGTTCTACAAGCGCACGGAAAGTACTGGTAAGGCATATCACCCGAGAGTATTCCCTAGGGTATCGTATTTGTTTATCCCAAAGGAAGGCAAAGTAGAAGAGAGTCTAGGTCAAGGATAGAAGACGATGTTCTAGTGAGGGACTCGGTAGGATGGATAAATGATGGGGTAGTGTGACAGACACCTAAGCAAACTACTCTAAGGGGTAAGACTGTCCTAGTGGAGCATAAGTTAAGGAGCAAGAGAGCTACTCCTACTGTGCTTTAGGTATTCATATACATAGTGAACTAGTGTACATATGGCTTATGCTAACTACGAGTACGAGGGCTTAGCGGTCCAACATATCGGGCACCGGATTACTCCTGAGAATATCAGAACGATTCCCTCCATGAGCCTGAGGCATAGCCGAATGTGGTGGATTATGAAGTACGGACATGGCTGTCACCACCTGCCGCCTACCCCTACAAACCGTGGGTCTACGAGACATTCAGCGCTACATAATTATCTAAGCACCATGCTTATATAACAAGTAAATACTTTAAGATTCTGGATACAAATATCATCTTAAGGTAATGACTAACATAAACATCATTAAAACCAATGTTGGGACCAAACACTACATTACTAATATTAACATAATAACATTAATACCTAATTAGACTATAGTGAAGGTACATGATGTTTATGATAGTATAATAAGAATATTATAACTAGATATTAATGACATCTATACCTAACACATGCATGGAATCAACAACCAAAACATGAATGTCGCATCCAAATATATGAATAAATAAAGATTAATAATATTAGAAAGCATAATATTACAAATACAAGAGAAGATACATGAGCTATACCTATCCCAATTTGAACTTGGAACTAGAAGCTCCTCTCTACAGCATAACCTCTACAAAGGAACTAAGAGCACTAGTGTAATACAAGAGAGAATGCTTGAGTGGTGTGTGTGAGAAGTGAGACACCCCCCTCCCCCCGATATTTATACATGGAGTAGAGGTGGTTCTTGTCACAATTAGCACGAGAATCAGTCTTCACCGCCTTCAGGGATCCATGAGAAGCCAACACATGGAGGAAGACCAGGTTTGGCGCCAAGACCAAGTCAGCCGACTAGGAGGGTCGACCGATCTGGTCCTGCCCCCCTCCACTCGAGTGTGCTTCCTCGAGGTGACTTCCAAGTGGGCTCTTATCCCTTTCTTGGGTGATACACCGTTGGATCTCCTCGAATACGCCAAGGAATGATTCATGGATCCATGTGGTGCCACATTATCATCGCGTGATTGGCTGGGGTGGCACTTTTTAGGATTGTTCCCCTTATTCTCCATCATTTCTACATAAAGCTTTTGCATGCACTATTTCTCGAAGTACAAGTGGAATTATGTTAAATCTAGCTATGATGTGTGTAAGAAATATTTATTCCTTTATATAATTGAGTTATATTAATGGTCGAAATTGGTATATAACGACTATCAACACTCACCCAAAAGGATGCTAAATCAAGGCTAATCTGATGGGTTCTCCAACTCCAAGAGTTTTTGGAAATTAAGGATAAGAATAGAATGGAGAATCATGTTGCTTATCATCTGTCACGTATGGAAGTCATACAAACCATGGACATACCTATAAATGACTTCCTACCGGATGACATGCTGCTCAAGGTGACTAACTCTCACCCTTGATATGTGAATATTGTGAACTTCATGGTCACGGGGTATGTATCACTAGGGGAAAATAAAAAGAACTCATTTATGTTAATCATAGACACCTGTGGGACAACCCATATCTCTATTGAGTATGTGTGGATGGTCTCCTTGGAAGGTGTTTTCCACAATTGAAGACACTAAAATCATTAAAAAATGATATGTTGGACCTTATGGAGGCCATTAAGGTGTCTACCGTACTCAGTCAAAGATCCGACGAAGTGGGTTCCATTGGCCTTCTATGTACAAAGATACAAAATATTTCATTCGTCAATGTTAGAAATATCAAAAGCATGGAAGAATCACTACTCGCGACGCCATGCCCCTCACATATAATCGACAAGTCAAATTATTTGATGTGTGGAGAATTGACATGATGGGACCTTTTCTAAAATAATATGATTGTGTGTATATTTTAGTGGTTGTCGAATATGTGTTGAATGTGATATCACTATAGCAGGCAGCAATGATAGTCCCATTCAAAAAATTTGAGCCATTTTTCCCTAGATCGCATCTATGAAATCACTATAAAAATTTCATTGGATTGATCAAATCAAACCAAATCTTAGCCATTCGGAATGACTCGATTTTCAATGTGAGAGGTCTACAAGAGAAGCTCGCTACACGTGACCTTAATTTTTTTCCTCAATCTACTAGCCATGTAATCCCGATGGTGATTTCAACTGGTACAGACATGTTGCACACACGACATAGAAGGAGCACGAACTAATCCTTTAATCATATGATCATAATCTACTCTAACTAATTCCAACCCATAATATCGTGTAACAAAATATTCATCATATGAACATATCTGCAGTAGATCTCATCTACTAACATCACATATCAATATATGTGAATGATCCATACTAAAAACTACACAAGTTGGTTCTGATGCCGCTATTGGAAAATATGCAGTATGCTACTCTAGCAAGTTTAACGCATCATCTAGGAAACATGCGAGTAAAAATATCATTGATCTTTACCACTAGATGTGCAGCATTGCGGAATATCCCATCCTGAATGCGCATCTGTATAGAGAAAGTGGGCGATCAAGATCGTTTCCTCCTCATCCTTGCCACAACAGCGACCTTGTGTTACCGTAGCCTATTAGTGCTGCAGCAGCAATGCCTTCACGGAGTCCACAAGCATGGGGGAAAGTGCGCTAATTTGCTATCATCGCCCAGCAGAGGTTTTGATGTACGGCCTGTGAAAGGTGACGGCTAGGATTTTCACGTGGTGGAGTAATCAGACTCTAACCTTATCTCTCATATGTAAAGCGCATTGATGAGCTTTTAGATCGTAGGCCCATTAATACCCTTATCGTTATTGGATCACATATCTATTAGACGTTTAATCCGAATTGTTGTGATTGCCTCTTATGCATATCAGCAACACATACTATAGAAAGCAATTATTCTGTTTTATAACATTCGCAGAAGACCAAGAGATGTTGAACTATTCGATCCAGCATAAAAACAAGCAAGGATTGGCTTAATAATCAAAATCCCAACCCGTAGTCAATAAAATATCCAACTGGTCGATAGCTAGCGTGCCCCATGGAGACAGAAACGTCAAGTCAACAGTCAATACATTACACAAGGAAACAAAAACATGAAACTCGTCATTTTGGATATTCTGCTAAAGAATGAGGTGACCTGCGTAGTACTCGACTATGATAATTTTTTTCTTTTTGTCTTGGGCAAACATCGATGACAACAACTGAAGCATAATTATTATGTGCGACCTTGACACAACTTCCAACTAGCAGGTTCCCTCCGGTGCCCGAAGCAACCGGAAGGGGCCTTGTGCCCTGACTTACGAAAAAACTTCCTACTAGTATGTTCATGGTCAACTTTCTGATTGATTTCTGAAATAAAGGGTGTTTATAATCATTTGTTACTTCCAATACCGAAATACAATAAAAAGATATGTTGGTATCATGGGTTTGGCCCAATAATAATTCTGAAATAACTTTAAAAAAATCTCAAAGACTCATTAGAGCAAAATAGATGGTGTTAAAAGTTTAGTCTCATATGAGAAGTTGGAGAAGAGTAACCCCTACATATAACACTGTCTCTAACAAACGCTCTAACAGGGAATCCAAATTCTATTTGGATATTAAAACACCCTCCAACAGCAAGCCTATGCCCGAAGCCCATTCGAGGGGCACTTCCCTCGGTACCCCAAACATAGGGGCCAGATCGACGTCTCCCATCTCAACTGCGCGCCGATGGAGAGAAAAAAGTGTTGAAGAAACAGCTAATACCAAGACCGGCGACAGTAGGTGTGTGCAGAGGCCGTGCTGTTCGACGGCTGACCTCCTCCCTCGACGTGCCCCTTCATCCTCACCCCGCCGTTGCATCCTCGAGTAAGTTGTCGACCCCCCTGGCCGCGCCGCCTCCCCGCGACGCATGACGCTCGGGCCACCTCCCGCCGCCGCTGTGGTGCGATTCTCTGCTGCCACGGTCGGCAATCTGTGCCGCTCCTTCATTGTCATCGAATTGCGCCAACCGCCACCCAGCCCTGCCAGCCCCCATGATGAGAGGCGGCTCTGTTTGTCTATGGAGACGACACCCGTGAGCCGCCCTTGACCGATGGCGATGGATCTTGCTGCTTGGCCTTGGACAGCATCGGAGACGAGAACTGACATTTGGCTGCGAAAGCAGCAAAAGCACCCGGCCGCCGAGGAGGAAGCGGAGTTGCTGAAAGATTGCCTAGAGATTGGAGTGAAGGACTTGCAGGATTTGCTGGTCTTTGCTAAAGACATCTTCTTTGGTGCTTCAAGGGCTTATGTTTCGCACAACACTGGGACAATTATGCTTCAAGGGATCACCGATCTGGAGACCGCCGGCGACCCGACCCGCCTTCCCTCTCACGCGACGTCGACAGAGACACACCAGGCATTGCCTCCTCTCACTCGATGGTGACAGCGACTGATAAGCTACGCGCGGTGTGCTACAGTTCTCCTCGTCGTGCTGCACCCACCACCTCCGCGCCGCGCCCTCCATCAACCTCCGGGGCATGGCGCTTGCCGGCTAGCTCCGGCTCGATGCTCTTCTCGCGCTCACCAGCCACCTCTTGTTCCTCCTCAGTCAGTCGGAGTCCACTTCCACCGTGAACTACTGGAAGCAATTGGCCGTAGGCTAAAATTGTTTCACTGTTGGAGAAGATTTGATATAGGACATGGACAGCGAACCTCAAGTCTGCAAATGAGGATCTCATTTATGGGGTGTGTTGTTAGAGATAGTCTAAGGGGGGTTGTTATTCTACTACTCGCACGTACCAAGTTAGCCTCGTGTCATACATTCATGGTGGATTATGTACATACTACGCATGCAAATGCAAGAACTGAGAGCAACTTCCAAATAATAATAATAAAAGAACATGCGAGAACATGCAACATGTCCCTACTATGAACAAGACTTTTCATAGCGACCCCCTTCTGTGTAGATATGGGTTCAAAGTAGTTTTAGAGTCCAATAAAATATTTATGTCGAAGCTATGGACAATTTATTGGTAAAGGCTATGAATGTGGAGTCTTGTTCCGCTTTTCTCTTTCGAAGTTTAATAATAAGTTAGTGAACCATATTTGTGGTAGTGTTAATGTTGATGCGAGTGTTTGGCATTCTCGTTTATGTCATGTTAATTTTGGTTCAATGAATTGGTTATATAGTCTCAAATTAATTCCGGATTTCACCATTGCCAAATGTTCTAAGTGTAAGAGTCGTGTGCCATTAAATTAACCTCGAAAGCCTCGCAAGGCGGCCGAGTAGAGAAACTTGGCATCACCAGAACTCATACAATCTGATCTATGCGAGATGAATGGTGTGTTAATAAAAGGTAAAAAAAATACTTCATGACATTAATAGATGATTCTACTAGATTACGCTATGTTTACTTTTTGCAAACTAAAGATGAAATTTTAGACTACTTTAAAATCAATAAACCTGAAGTGGAAAATTGATTAGAGAGAAAGATCAAACATCTTAGGTCAGATCCTTATGGTGTGTATTTTCAAAAAATATTTGATGATTTCTATGAGGAACACAGTATGATACATAAGAGAATGTTCCTTTATTCACCTCAATCAAATGGGGTAGCCGAGAGGAAAAACTGCAAGTTGTTTGACTTGGTGAATGCTATGTTAGACGCATCTGATTTCTCCAATGGTGGGAGGAGGCTCTATTGACTTCATGACATGTCATAAATTGTGTTGCAAATAAGAATAAAGAGAAAACCCCTTATGAGGAGTGGGTTAAGAGAAATCCATCATTTCCATACTTGTGTACTTGGGGATGTTTGGCAAAGGTTATATTCCAATTAGCAAGAAACGCAAGCTTGACCAAAGACAGTGTATTGTGTCTTTCTAGTCTATGCTCACCGAAGAATCCCATATAGATTTTTAGTAGTTAAATCTGAAGTACTTGATATGCATGTTGATAACATTATACAATCTCGTGATGCAACATTTTTTGAGAATATATTTTCTATGAAAGATATGCATAGCACTATTAGGATCTCATCTGATTTTGTTTTCGGAATTTACCATAACTAGCGAGTTTTTTGATACACTGTTTGAGAGCATCTCAGAGGAGGAACACAATGAAACGACTTAGTCGGGTAAGAGATCAAGGATTGCAAAATTCTTTGGTGAAGATTTCATTTCGTACCTTGTGGATGATACTTCAAAATCCATAGCAGAGGAACTAGAAATAAGTTGTTCATAGTGAGATAGACTCAATTCTTTCTAATGGAACTTGGGAGTTAATTCAACAGTCATACGAGTACAAACCAGTAGGCTGTAAGTGGGTGTTCAAGAAGAAGCTCATGTCTTATGGTACTATTGAAGTGTACAAGGTGAGGCTACTTGCAAAGGGTTATACTAAAAAGGAAGGTGAAGACTATTTTGACACCTATTCACCTGTCAACAGAATGATGACAAATCGTGTACTACCTTCTCTAGTTGCCTCTTATGGTCTAATCATCCATCAAATGAATGTGAAGATTACTTTCCTTAATGGAGAGTTGGAAGAGAGAATTTATATGGAACATCCTGATGGGTTCATAATAAAAGATGAAGAGAAAAAGGTTTTGCAAATTGTTGAAATGCTTGTATAGCCTGAAACAAGCACCTAAGTAATGACATGAAAAGTTCAATAGTACTTTGATGTCTGTCGGCTTTGTCATTAATGAGGTTGTACTATCACCATGGTGGGGTGATAGCGTTATATTATGTTCATATGTTGATGATATACTCATTTTTGGTACGATCATTAATATAATTTCTAAGTTCAAGTCATTTCTATCAAAGTGTTTTGATATGAAAGAACTAGGAGAAACTAACGTTATTTTGAACATTAAGCTGAATAAGGATGAGAGTGGAATTACTTTAAAGCAATCCCACTATGTTGAGAAAATCTTGAGCCGGTTCGGATTTATGGATAGCAAGATTTCTCCAACACCTTATGATCCCAACATGATACTCAGAAAGAATACGAGAGAGCCAAAAGATAAACTTAAATATTCTCAGATGATTGGTTTACTCATGTACTTAGCAAGCGCAACCCATCCTGATATCTCATTTGTTGTGAGCAAACTGAGCAGGTTCATGTCCAACCCGGGTACAAATCATTGCCATGCACTTGAAAGGGTTATGCGGTACTTGAGAGTACAATGAGTTATGAAATTCACTATGTTGGGCATCCGGCCGTGCCTGAGGGTCATAGTGATTCAAACTGGATCTCAGATGTTGATGAGCTCTATGCCACAAGTGGATATGTATTTGCACTAGCTGGTAGTGCTATATCACGGATGTCTTGAAAATAGACCATTTTGATGAGATCAACCATAGAAGAAGAACTCCCTACTTTAGAGATAGCAACTACATAGGAAGAATGACTGTGAGAGCTCTTGATGAATTTGCCTGTGGTTGAGAAACTATTGCTGGCAATCCTTATGAATTGTGACAATGAAACACTGATTGCTAAAATGATTAGTTCTAAGGATAATGTAAAATCATCAAGACCTATCAAGAGACGATTAAAATCTTTCAAGATAATGAGGAACTTTGGAGTTATTACTATTTTGTATATACAAATAGATAAAAACCTGACAGATCTCTTTATGAATTGACTATCATGGTGATACGGTGAATTAGTACATGGGAAAACAAACTAGTGGTTCACTAAGGAGAGTAAATCTATTATAACATTTGTCGGAACCCAGCATACCGGGTACCCTCGTGCACAAGCTAGACTTGCCTAGGTACCTCGCCTCCCAACAGGGACAGGGTCTGAGGGTGCCACGTGTTCAAAGAAACCTGGACAAGCCAGCCTCAGATGGGAAGTTCGGGGTGCCCACGAGACATCCAAAAGGCGGATCTCAGCTCCACCTTGACGACCAGCTAACAGGCAACCACGTGTCCAGCAAGACGGGACCCGACCTCCTCCACAGAGGTGGGCTCCCAAGCTGCCACGTGGCCCACGAAGTTGAGACCCAATCTCCCAAGCGGAGGCGAGCACCCGAGCTGCCACGTGGCCCACGGGGCGAGACCTGGCCTCCCCAATGGAGGTGAGCCCCCAAGCTACCACGTGGCCCACAAGACGGGCGTGGCCTCCACCATGGCGGAGAGCTCCCCAGCGGCCGCATGATCAGTCCACATGCCCTGGGCAGATAGTGGGCAAGTTAAGAGGGTGGTGTGCCTTGTCTCCATCAAGCCTTGAAGATACGGGGCTTCCCAGACGCATGGCGCAGTGCACGCCTAATGTCAGGTACCGCAACGACTAATCGCATCACAGTGAAGGCGCCGCAGGCCTATCCAACTCACCAAGTGGGTAGCTTACGGCACCAGAGACAGTTGGATGGGACATTCCCTGCTGATGTCAGCAACGACGCGTGGGCTACTGATGACCCGAGCAGCAAGACGGCGAGTCCTCACGTTCGAGGTCAGAGCAGGCTTACAGAAGAAGCCTTATATCTTTTAGATAAGATCACCCCGGGACCACCTGTCGGGCCCCAAAACCCCACTTGTAAGGCATCTGTCCTTGACTATAAAAGGGCCGGACCGCCACCGATACAAGGACAAGACTCAGAACCCCTGATATACACACACCAGCATACACAGTCACCAAGAAATACAATCCACCGTGGAGTAGGGTGTTAAGCTCCTTGCGGCCCGAACCACATAAAAACTCGACTGTCTCATACTCTTCCGCTAGAACCCTAGTTTGAGGCCTAAGCCCTGTCGAACAAGAACCTCCGAGGGCTGCTCCTTAGTAGATCCGAGGAAAGTGTCGCATTGACCCTTCGACATTTGGCGCGGCACGTAGGGGCTCTTTCGCTCAAAAAAGCAGTAGCGCTTTCACCACCATGCTGTTCATCAGGCCCGTGGAAGGCGGTTTTCGCGGCCGTCGTCCAGTGACAAGGTCCGTCGCTCGAGTGGCGCTCTCTAGTACGTCTCGACCCCGTGCAGGTACGGATGGCCAAAATGGCACATCGGGACACGCCCCAGCTCAGTCGGCTCCACCAGCACCCACGACAGCAAGCCCGGAGAGCACTTTGGCGGCAGCTTGAGCTCTTCTCCACCAGCCACCATCGCTGAATGGCTCTCAAGGGGTGGCTCAATAGTGGGTCCAAGACATCGACCACCTCGTCGTCACAGCCATCAACTCCCCCAACAGGCGAAGGCGCCTCGTGTCGTTGTCAGGCACGCCGTCCATCAACCGACACTCTGCCAACTCCTGCTCCTCCAAGCCTATGAGCATTGGCCGGCTCTCCACGGAGGACCTTAGGGCTGAGCTTGACTGTCGTCAAGCTCACATGGAAGGTCGTGTCATCATCGAGCGGTAGCGAGAGAGGCGGCACAACCTCGACAACGAATATGGCCCTCAATGCCCTGTTCACGTCGTGTCCTCAGTCCAAGATGGGTGTGAGACCTATGTGTGCTGAATACATTGGCTATGACGATAAAAGTTTTGAATACTACCAAAACACCTTTATGATCAAGGTCCGACGATAGGTACGGCTTGATTTGGTTAGCTCTGGCATAGTCCGATGTAAGGTCTGACTTGCTTTGGCTAGGTCCAACTTCTTTGTCTAGGTCCGACTAAGTTTTCGTTAGCTCTGGCGCTAGGTCCAGCTAGCTTTGTTATGCTTCGGTTCAAGGTACGGTTAGCTTTGGCAAGGTTCAGAGCTTGATCGCAGTGGTTCTGCTTTTATCTTGCAATGATTCATACTTGCTTTACATTGATGGAAAGATTGCTTAGTATTCATTTGCTAAGTTTTTGATGTGTTTTGGTGGTTATGGTTGATATCATTTTTCTATGTTTTGCAACATGCTTATGTGAGGTGCTCACGTAAGATGTAGTTTCGGAACTAACGTGAGTCAAGTCGAGGACTTGTGCTCGAAAGTATTGGTTGTTTATTCATGTGCAGGTGTTGCTTGAGTTTAAGACATGGCTGCTGATGGGATCCATTTAACTATTTTTAGGGAGAAGATGAGGTTCAACAACCAAGTTCGGGAGGAATTATGGTTGAGTTGATCGGGAGGTTACGCAACATGTTTGAATCAAGAAAAATGCATATGAAGGTATCAAGGACATCATTGGAAGATGTTTGCACATATGCAAGGAGTTCATGGATGTGGCTACATTGTTCCGAGGCGTGATGAAGAGATGTGGACGTAAGGAATTGGTCGGAAAGGTCCAACCGACTAGGTTATGGACTCAGGCTGCGGTTGAGTCGCGTTTGACTCAAATATGGAAAGTTTTGAGTTGGTTATGATAGGATTTCATGTGGGTCACGAATTTGAGTTGTTTTAGGAATGTGGGATACATTCCTAAGGTATTTGGTAGACTTAAGATTGCTTCTATTTGCGTATAGAAGAGTCCTAAGCAGTAATGGAAAGTTTTGAGTAGGATTAGAGTCCTAGTTGAGATTGGGTTGGCCTAAGGGCTGGTTATGTAAGCAAGGGAGTTCGTGGTGCATGACTTTGGGGCTGTTCCTCTGGTGTTCTATTGAATAAAATTCGTAGTTGAAAGGAACTTTTGTTCCTTGTTCGTCCGACTTGTTCCAGGCAAGTTTTTCTCGTCGAGTTTTCTGCACAGCACTACCTTTCTTCGTTGGTTTTATCATAACTCGAGTTTTACAGATCCAATTGATGTGATTCTATTTGGGTTGTATTCACAACTTGATTATCTATCATCTGTCAAAATTTCACGGTCATTGGATTTGTGGTTTCTGATCTACACGAGTTTCTTTGCAGCGTTCAAGAACTGTTTTTTCTCGGGTAGGACATATTGACCTTTGTTCGATCTTTCAATCGTAACTTGAGTTTCTCTAAACGGATTTGAGTGATTCTTGTTGTGTTGTCTTTGTGACTTAATTATATATGATATCTATCACTTTTGTCACGGTGAAACACGTGTATATTAGTCTCACATACGATTTCTTTAACAGATCATTTTTTCTATCGAAAGGGGTTGGGATTTAATTGTTTCCACTGCGTAAGATTTTTAAATCTACCATTCACCCCCCCTCTGGTAGCTTTTCATGTGCTCTTCGATCCTACAATTGGTATCAGAGCCAGGTGCTCTAATCTTTGTATTTTGCACGTGTTTTTGACTAATCATCATGGAGAAATACTCCGCCAAACCTTGTGTGTTCAGTGGTATTGATTTTCAGGTTTGGAAGGCACGTATGGAAGCCTTCATCCAGGCTCAAGGCTTCGCAATATGGGAGAAGGTATACAAGCCTTACGAAGTGTCGTCAAACGATCAAGTTACAGCTACAAATCTAAGAGATGTCGACAACAACAACAAGGCTTGTAACTTTATCATACAAGGATTAGCTCAAAGCGACTTCGACCGTGTGATCTGCATACGATGTGTGGAAAGCACTTTGTGACTACCACGAAGGATCCAACACGATCAAGGAGGTAAGGCAAGACATGTTCAAAAAAGAATATTTGCACTTCGAGATGCAACCCGATGAGTCTATTGATGACCTTTTTGCTCGCTTTAATAAAATTCTCAGCAACTTGCGTAGTGTCAATGTTAATTTTTCAGATGCTGAAAATGCTAGGCAATTGTTAAGTGCATTAGATATGTCAATTTGGGAGATGAAAGTCACATCTATTCGTGAATCTGCTGTCATGAGTACAATTACTTTAGATGTGCTATATTCCAAGTTAAAAACTCATGAAGTTGACATAATATCATGTAAGAATCCCAACAAGTCTATTGCTTTTGTTTCTCGATGTGACATGCCTAGCTCCGGTCAATCTTCATCTTGTGGTACACTTTCTTTGTTGTCCTCTCTAACCCTCTAACATATTGAGGAGTTTCCAGAGGAGGAGCTAGTACTTATCTCTACTAGGTTCTCAAAAGCATTGCAAAATGTGAGAACTAGAAGGAGAGGAATCTTTGGACCACAACGATGTTTCGAATGTGGTAAGACAGGACATTTTCGTTCAGAATGCCCTAACCTTTCAGTTCCAACTTCTCGGGATGAAAAGCAAACAAGGACGAAGCACTCCTCTGCAAAAGATACGAAGAAAAAGAAGGGTTTTACAGGACGTCAATTGGTGAGCAATTTTATCTCTGCACTTCAAGAACTTGGCTCAAGCGATGTGGACATGGGAAGTGACGAAGATGGAGATGATTTGGCAAACATGTGCTTCATGGCGGGCAAGTCAAGATCCAGTATGGAAGAGGTTGAACACAATAGCGACAATGAATAGGTATGTCCTGCTTGCGAAGAAATGTGTGATGCTATTTCTCGTGCCACTGTTATAGTTAAGAAAAAGGACAAAAAGCTTCGGGACAATGCTGTTAAAATTGAGTCACTAGAATCTAAAATTAATCGTTTGAAATCTTTGATTCCTAGTGATGATTCTTGTTCCTCATGTGAATTAATATATGAACAATTGTCCTCATTAAGAAGTGCGCACACCTCCACACTTGATAAACTTAAGTTAGAAATTGAAAAGAACAAAGAGCTTGCTGCACTTAATGATAAAGACTTGAAAGATGCTAGCTGTTCTACAATTGATTTGCATTGTTCTACTTGTGATGATCTTGATAAGAAACTACAAGATGCTATGAATGAAATTTCTATATTGAAAAAATGCTTTACATTCTCATGAAGTTAAATATTGTTCCAATTGCAAATTAAAAGGAAAAACTTCATGTGAAAATTGCCTTGATCTGTGCAATAAACTTGATAACATGCATAGGACATTAGATCGGTTTTGTAGTGGGAATAAGAACCTAAACTTGCTGTTGAATTCTTCCAAGTCTTGCAATGACAAAACTGGTTTAGGTTTTGATTTTCATGCTCATGCTAGGGAACATCCACCTAAAATTGTAAGAACATTAGGAAGTGGTTTGATTTAAACAGTTCCTAAACAAAAAGAAATGGTTTTCAAATCTGCAGGAGTGTTGTCTCATTCGATGTCAAATAAAAATGTTGTTTGCTCATCTAGACATGAACACAAAGTTAAATTTCATTGTACCTACTGTGGTAGAGATGGTCATGTCATAGATTTCTGTTATAGACTAGCTAAACAACAAGAAAAAAGAAAGAATGATTGCTAGATCTCATAACTTTCATGCAAAATTTGCTGCACATGTTAAAGCGAATGATAGGAACATGCAACCTGCTGTAATGAGTCGAAAACATGCAAAGTTTGCTTCCAAACCTACTGTGTTTCGTGCTACACATGTAACATCTGGTAAGTCACTAGTTGGGTACAAAAATCCTCAAACTTTGGCTCATAAACCTGTTGTTTTGACTCAGCTTTCGCGTGTTACTCCTGCTGGACGTCGTGTGACTCAGTACTGGATTCCTAAATGCCTTTTGACTAACTCCAGTATTGAGTCATCGACGTATTGTGCTTCTATGTAGGTTACACGCTTGAGGAAGGAAAACTTTTGGAATGTGGATTCAGGTTGCTCACGCCACATGACCGGTAACAAAGAATGGTTCTCCTCCCTCTATTTTGTTTCACGTGTAAAGAATGTTACTTTTGCTGATAATTCTTCAACTCCTATAATTGCTAAGGGTTCGGTTAGAGTAAATGATCACTACACTTTGAAGGATGTTGCACTTGTTAAGAATTTGAAATACAACTTGCTATCTTTTTCACAACTGCTAGATGAAAATCTGGAAATTATTTTCACTAAAAATTGCTGCAAAGTTTTAAATTCAAACAGTGAGCTTATTTTTAACATGTCATGGTTTGGAAGAGTTTTTAAAGCTAATTTTGATATTTCTTCCTCTAAGCATAGGTGCCTAGTTGCTGATGATTCCAAAGATTTATATTTTTGGCATCGTAGACTTGGTCACGTAGGCTTTGATCATCTCATGCGTGTTAGTGCTCTTGATCGCATAGGTGGGCTGTCTAAGCTTAAAGGGGACATAGAAATTGTGTGCTCTTCTTGTAGACATGCTAAGATGGTTGCAGGTTCACATACTCCTCTCACAATGATCATGACAACTGAATTGGGTCAAATTTTGCACCTTGACACCATAGGACCTTCATGTGTTCAATCCTTTGGGGGTAAATGGTATGTTCTTGTGATTGTTGATGATTATTCTAGATACTCTTGGGCTTATTTTATGGCATAGAAGAATGAATCTTTTATTCACTTTAGAACTTTATTTCTTAGATTATTAATTGATCACCCAGGATCTTTCAAAGCAATTAGAAGTGATAACGGTACCAAATTTAAAAATCAATCTTTTGATCACTTTTGTGCTAAAACTGGAATAGATCATCAATTTTATTCACCATATGTACCTCAACAAAATGGTGTTGTAGAAAGAAAGAACATAACCTTAGTTGAGATGGCTAGGACTATGCTTGATGAATATCAAAATCATATGAAATTTTGGGCTGATGCGATTGCAACTGCTTGTTATGTCTGAAATCGTGTTTTCTTGCGCTCTAAGCTAGGTAAAACACCATATGAGCTCCGATTTGGACATAGGCCTAGTGTTACACACTCTTGGGTCTTTGGTTGCAAATGCTTTGTTAAGAAACATGGTAATCTTGATAAATTTGAACCTAGATCCATTGATGGCATGTTTCTTGGTTATCCATCTCATACTAGAGGCTACCGTGTGCTTTTACTTGACACTAACAAAATTGTGGAGACTTGTGAGGTGTCTTTTGATGAAGCTAGCACAGGTACTAGCTCAAACATTGCAGGTCCAGATCCATATCCGCAAGGGGAGAGCATTTTCGTTGAAGATGAGGAAGAAGTGGTGCTGCTGCTCGAAAATTGAGCAGCTAATGACATTGTTCCAGCTCCTGATTTTGATTCACAACCAGCACCAACGACCACCATTGCTGGTCCAGATCCTCCTCAAGGCACAAACTCATCGATTTATGATGAACATGAAGATGAAGAAAAAGCTAGTGAAGTGTCCACTCCCCTCCGGGTTCTCAAAATTCATCCTCCACAATAAATTATTGGAAGCTTACACGAACAAGTCACACGGTCCAGGTTTTGCGATCCAAACTCCCATGCTCATTCTGCTTTTGTTCCTTTTGAACCCAAATATATATCACACTAAATAACTAATGAATCTTGGATTATTTCCATGCAAGAAGAGTTAGAAAATTTTGAAAGAAATAATGTTTCAAAACATGTACCTCCACCACAAGGTCACAATTTAATTGGAACTAAATGGGTGTTTAAAAATAAACAAAGAGGGGATGGGGTTGTGGTTAGGAATAAGGCTAGGTTGGTTGCTCAAGGTTTCACTCAAGTTGAAGGCCTAGATTTTGATGAAACTTTTTCTCCTGTTGCTAGATTAGAAGCCATAAGAGTTTTGTTAGCTTTTGCTGCATCTAAAGGTTTTAATCTATATCATATGGATGTTAAAAGTGCTTTTCTTAATGGCTACATAGATGAGGAAATTTATGTCAAACAACCATCGGGTTTTGAAAATTCAGATTTTCCTAATCATGTTTACAAACTGTTCAAAGCCTTGTACAGTCTCAAATAAGCCCCTAGAGCAAGGTATGATAGGTTAAAAACATTCTTACTTGAAAAAGGGTTTACCATGGGCAAGGTTGATAAAACTCTTTTTTGGCTTAAGCATGGCAATGAATCATTATTCGTTCAAGTGTATGTGGATGATATTATCTTTGGTTGTGCTTCTCATGATATTGTGTCCAAGTTTTCAGCTATGATGAGTTCAGAATTTGAGATGAGTATGATGGGAGAACTCACGTACTTTTTGGGGCTGCAATTCAAGCAAACCAAGGAGGGTACCTTTGTGCATCAAACGAAGTATACAAAAGACCTCCTAAGGCGCTTCAACATGGACAAAAGCAATCCTCTTCGGACACCAATGGGAATAGCAACAACACTTGAACTTGATGAAGATGGTGAACCCGTGGATCAAAAAGAATATAGAAGCATGATCGGATCACTTTTGTACCTCACGACATCAAGACCAGACATACAATTCACCGTATGTATTTGTGCATGGTTTGAAGCCTCTCCACGTTCTTCGCATCGTCAAGCCCTCAAAAGGATTCTCAGGTACTTACATGGAAATCAAGAATTTGGTATTTTTCTTCCTTCTTACTCAACTGTTACTTTGAAAGCTTTTTTGTATGCTGATTTTTGGGGTTGTAGGATTGATAGGAAAAGTACTTTTGTTGCTTGTCATTTTCTTGGTAAATCACTTGTTGCTTGGTCATCTAGAAAACAAAACTCAATTGCACAATCCACGACTGAATCTGAATATGTAGCTGCTGCTAGTGCTTGCTCACAAATTCTTTGGATTGTTCAATTACTTAAGGACTATGGGGTTGATCTACATAGTGTTCCACTGTTTTGTGATAACCCTAGTGCCATTTTCATTGCTAAAAACCCCATGCAACATCTAGAACTAAGCACATTGACATTAGGTATCACTTTCTCCATGATAATGTTGAAAAAAGAGAACATTGTGCTTCACCATGTAGATATCGAACAACAATTGGCTGACATTTTTACAAAACTTTGGATTTCACTCATTTTGTTACATTCATAGTGAAATAGGGGTTATGCATCCTTATGGCTTAAACTGAGGGGGAGTTTTCAAACTTGAGAAGTCTATGTGTGAATCTGAAATTAAAATAATATGAGCATAGTATTTCATACATATATGACTTTGTGATTCCTTTTACATGTTGAAAGTTCTTACTACATTACTCTTGTTATACATTTTGTAGTTTTTGCCATGTCTAGTAATTGGAATGATTACTTATACTAAATCTGGTCATGGTCGAACTTTCTTGCTATTCTGAACTTGTTGCATGCTGACAAGTGCTTTTAATCATAAAGAATTAATCAAGTAATCAACTCACATGTTGAGTTTTTATGAACAAATATAAATTGAGAAAAGATCAAGAGAATATGTATGCATCACACTTCTTCTTTTGAGATGGCTTATCATTGCACGTAGATATGAACTTGGAAGAAGTTGTGTATGACTAAAATCGTGTCCTTAAGCTTCTGATTGTCAAATGACATAGGCTTGGCTTGGTTGGTTAGAATAAGGCAGATGCGGCATATAATCTCTTGCAAATGTCATATGTTAAAAGTTTGTGCTTTAAATAATAAAATGCAGCAAAAAGTGTCATGCTTTCAGGTTTTGAAATAGTTAAGTTTGTGAGATCATGACTTGTTTAGATTGGAAATTACATTTGATCTCTAGCATGGCTTACACTACTTTATGTATCTCACTGATGTGATAGTGTAAGTTATTTTATAGTATGACTTGGATGAGCTTCTTCTATATGTATATGTTATAATATGCTCATAACATTTGAAATTTCTCTTTTGACTGAATACATTGTCAATGGGGGGGAGATAATATGTGAATTTTTAACATTTTTAAAAATAAGTATGCAAGCACGATTCTTCTCAAGGGGGGAATTTGTTTTTCTTCTCATTTTATTTCTGTTTTACAAAGGGGGAGAAATTTTTTTCAAAACATTTACTGTGAATAAGCCAATGTTCGGATTTTTAATGTTGTTGCCAATGCATTCATCATGGGGGAGATTGTGAGACCTATGTGTGCTGAATACATTGGCTATGGTGATAAAAGTTTTGAATACTACCAAAACACCTTTACGATCAAGGTCCGACGATAGGTACAACTTGTTTTGGTTAGCTCCGGCATAGTCCGACATAAGGTCTGACTTGCTTTGGCTAGGTCCGACTTCTTTGTCTAGGTCCGACTAAGTTTTGGTTAGCTCTGGCGCTAGGTCTGGCTAGCTTTAGTAAGCTCCGGTTTAAGGTCCGGTTAGCTTTGGCAAGGTTCAGAGCTTGATCGCAGTGGTTCTACTTTTATCTTGCAATGATTCGTACTTGCTTTACATTGTTGGAAAGATTGTTTAGTATTCATTTGCTATGTTTTTGGTGTGTTTTGGTGGTTATGGTTGATATCATTTTGCTATGTTTTGCAATATGCTTACGTGAGGTGCTCACGTAAGATGTTGTAGTTTTGGAACTAACGTGAGTCAAGTCGAGGACTTGTGCTCAAAAGTATTGGTTGTTTATTCATGTGCGGGTGTTGCTTGAGTTCAAGACATGGCTGGTGACGGGATCCATTGAACTAGTCTTATGGAGAGGATGAGGTTCAACAACCAAGTTCGGGAGGAATTGTGGTTGAGTTGATCGGGAGATTGCGCAACATGTTTGAATAAAAAAAAGCATATGAAGGTATCGTGGACGTCGTTGGAAGATGTTTGCACGTATGCAAGGAGTGCATGGACGTGGCTACATGGTTCCGAGGCGTGATGAAGTGATGTGGACGTAAGAATTGGTCGGAAAGATCCAACCGACTAGGTTATGGACTCAAGCTGCGGTTGAGTCGTGTTTGACTCAAATATGGAAAGTTTTGAGTTGGTTATGATAGGATTTCATGTGGGTCACGAATTTGAGTTGTTTTAGGAATGTGGGATACGTTCCTAAGGTGTTTGGTAGACTTAAGATTGCTTCCATCTTCGTATAGAATAGTCCTAAGCAGTTATGGAAAGTTTTGATTCGTGATTTGAGTAGGATTAGAGTCCTAGTTGAGATTGGGTTGGCCTAAGGGCTGGTTATATAAGCAAGGGAGGCCAGAGTTCGTTGTGCATGACTTTGGAGCTGTTCCTCCGGTGTTCTATTGAATAAAATTCATAGTTGAAAGGAACTTTTGTGCCTTGTTCGTCCGACTTGTTCCAGACAAGTTTTTCTCGTCGAGTTTTCTGCACAACACTACTTTTCTTTGGTGGTTTTATCATAACTCGAGTTTTACAGATGCAATTGTTGTGATTCTTTTTGGGTTTTCTTCATGACTTGATTATCTATCATCTGTAAAAATTTCACAGTCAGTGGATTTGTGGTTTCTGATCTACACGAGTTTCATTGCAGCATTCAAGAATTGTTTTTTCTCGGGTAGGACAGATTGACCTTTGTTCGATCTTTCAATCGTAACTTGAGTTTCTCTCGACGGATTTGAGTAATTCTTGTTGTGTTGTCTTCGTGACTTAATTCTCTCTGATATCTATTACTTTTGTCATGGTGAAACACGTCTATATTAGTATCACACACGATTTCTTTAATAGATCATTTTTCTGTCGAAAGGGGTTGGGATTTAATTGTTTCCGCTGCGTAAGATTTTTAAATCTACCATTCATCCCCCCCCCCCCCCCCGCCTATGGTAGATTTTCACGTGCTCTTCGAACCTACAGTGCGCCGCAGGTAAACCCTCCACCACCTGACCAGGAGTATGTCGGCTTGACAGCTCCCCTGCAGTACTCGGTGTAGCAGGATGTGCAGCAGTAGTACTTGGCGCAGCCAGTACCATTGAAGCAACGCATGGCACAAACAGTGCCACAACCGCAAGTCCAACAAGTGCCACACGTCGTGCTGCTGACCCCCTTGGGGTATGCTGTCCCATCTGCATCTCCGACGAGGCCTGTGGGAGGCTGCTCGGCGTTGGCTCCGCACCTCTGCTTCGCAATGTGGCCACGCAAGTTCCAACCACATATCTCGAAGAGATTCAACAGAAGCATCAACCTGGCATAGTTACTGTAGATCTACACTACAATGCTCCTTGCTGCAGGAGCGGATGAGAACACCCTGGCAAACTACTTCCCAGTCGCCCTGACTGGATCAGCCTGCTCGTGGCTAAAGAACCTTGCCAAGGGGTCTATAACCTCTTGGGATGAGTTGTGCCGGCAGTTCACGGCGAACTTCGGTAGCTCCTACACGCGCCTCGACACCGAGCTTGACCTCCACGCCATGCGACAACAACCGAAGGAGACGTTGCGGTCATTCATCCAGCATTTCTCCCAGTGGCATTTCACCAGGGGGTGCGTGACCGCAAGATGCTCGAGAAGTTATCTATGCACAACGTACAAGACGTCTCCGAGCTCTTCTTCATTGCTGATCGGTGTGCCAGGGCGGCAAAAGGCTGTGACTGGCACACTTAGCCCGCCCCCGGAGCGGGCGGGGTCGGCCAAACTGGAGAAGGAGCCGCTACCACTGGTAGCGGCAAAAAGAAGAATAGGAACTAGGGTGGCGGCCAGAACAAGCCACTGCCAAGTACAAGTGGAAATAGGTCAAGTAGAAAGGTGATGTGTGCAAGAAATGATCAAGCCTTCACATAATTGAGTTTTATTGACGGCTAAAATTTGTATATAGTAGTCGTCAACATTGCCCTCTCGTTGGCAGAAGGGGACGCCGTCCGGGCACTGCTGCGCCCGCTCTTCGTAGCGTTCGGCGCACATTTTTATATCTCGGCACTCGCTCGCGGTGTGTTCGCAAGTCTTGTGCACCGAGCAGGGCTCGACATCTTCATCAGTGGCAGGTGGCTACCGAGGGCGTTTCTCTGGGCGTGGGGGCTTGCCTCCTCCAATTGCGGCTGTTGTTGCGACAGGGGATCCTTGAAATATGTGTATGCAGATATTTATACAGGAATTGAGGAAAAGTATGGGGAGCAATCCTATAAAATATCATCCTAGCCAATCAGGCAACAACACGTGGCACCACATGGATCAAATGGCCCACAAACGGAAGTATCCGAGGCCATCCAACAGTGTAGCACCAATATCAGTCAATGGGACCCACCTGGCAGCCACTTGGAAGAAGTACGGGCCGTTTGGAGCCCTGACCAGGTCGGTCGAACCAGGGGGTCGGCCGACCTAGTCCTGGCGCCAAACACGGTCAACTTCCACGTGTTGGCTCCTCCCGGTTCCCTGGAGTCAATGACGACTGATTCGCGCGCTTTTAGTGGCGGGAACCGACCTCAACACTAGTATAAATAGGACCCCATACCCCTCACTTCAACACACACCACTTGGGCATCATTCTATTGTATACACTATCTTCTATAGTCCTTAGAGGAGTTAGGATGTAGAAAGGAGAGCATCTAGTCCCAAGTCCAAATTGGGAAAGGAGTAGAAGGAGTCTCTCTTCCCAATTCCACATTGGGAAAGGTATGTCTCATGTATTCCTTCTTATATTTGTGACTTTGTGCTCAATAAAGATATTATCTTTAGTCTTCTTTTATACGTATACTTGGACAAAGCGTTTCTTGTTTGATTGTGGAGTCCATGTAAGTGGAAGGTATAGTCTTTATGATTGTACTCTCATGATCACATCTTATGGTCATAAACAATATAGACCCCCACTATAGTCTATGTATTTATGATATGATTATGTTAGTATGAATAATTATGCTATGCAATCAACATTGGTTCAATGATGGTTTAGTTCATTGCCTTAGGATGGCTTGTGCTGCAACTCTTAGGATGTGTTTGGTTTGAAGGATATTGTGGGATGGGACGCGACGATTCCACTTTTCTGTTGTTTGGTTTGGAGAAATATGGGATGGAGTCATCTCTCAAAAGAGAATATTCCATCAAGATGCGGGATGGAACCATCCCACCAAAGACATGAGGACGGATCCGTCCCACCTCCGTGGAGGCAGGCGCACGACCCTTTAGAGATACTCATACTCACATGTTCCTGTCTCATCCTTTTATTCAAACAGGAGACAGAACCATTTCGTCCAACACCATCCCACAAAAGAAACAAGAAACAAGGATCATCCCATCCCTCTAAACAAAAAGAAAACGGGACCATCCCATCCCTGAAAACTGGGATGGATCCATCCCATCCCACTTTGACTCCCAACCAAACACATCCTTAAGGTATTTGCTTAGTATGCTAGCATGGTGCTAGGGTATTTAAGTAGCGTTGGATGTCTCGTAGACCCACGAATTGAAGAGGTAGGCAGTAGGTGGTGACAGCCCTATCTGTCCTTTGTAATCCTCCACGTTCGGCTATGCTACAGGCTCTTGGCGGGAGTCGCCCTAGTATTGCTAGGGGTAAGCCCGTGCCCGATGTGTTGAATAGCATTGCATAGGAATTCATCATTGACAAGAACATTAGTATCTACCTTAGGCTATGTATATGTAGTAGGAGCATTGTAGGAGCAACTCTCTAATTCTTAATCCAATCTCCCTCTAGGAATCATTTACCCTTTAGAATAGATTGCCTAGGAGTGTGTCACACTATGCTTATTATCAACTTACCCTCTGTACGGATAATCTATTAGTATCCCATAGCTTGACCATAAGAGTAGTATATACTTTACTCCATTGTATTCCTTTGGGATAAATACGACACCCTTGGGAATACTCATGGGTGAAATGCTATAATGGTATCTTTTGTGTGCTTGCGGATCTCATCTCTTTACTGGAGATGATCTGTGGTGTTAAGAAATACCAACAAGCATTTTTGGCGCTGTTGTCGGGGATGATTTGTTAGTATATCTTAGGAGCCGTCAACAAGCATTTCTGGCGCCGTTGCTGGGGATGATTTGTTAGTATATCTTAGGAGCCGTCAACAAGCATTTCTGGCACCGTTGCTGGGGAAGGCAAAGGAAGTGAAGAATAGCTATAACTTGTGATTAAGCTATAGGTACTAATAGTTATTAGACAGGATTACCCTTGTTTGTTTTTACTTTTGTGTGAAAACAGGGTAGTGTTGGCCAACCCATTGTATGGGATGGCCAACGAGGACGCAAGTGCTAAACTGCAAGATGATTCAAGGCGTACCTCAACAAATGTCTGCTAGGCAACACCATTGCCTTTTGCGGGAGAATTTCAGCTTTCAGTAGGAGACAAAGTCATCCATACCCAAGCTTGGGGAAGGCTCCAAGAAGTTCTTCTTGGTTTGCCTCCACCATGGAGTGGATAGTTGGCTCTTCATCCAACACTCATGTCATGGGTTGGCTCCACCAATCCATGACCACATTCATGCTGGAGCTGAAGGAGTCCTATTCTCATTCATCATGTATGAGAAGAAGGTCTCCACTCAAGGGGTGGATTGAAGAATGCTCGAGTTCCCATAGCTTGTCATGCACACCACTTCACAAGGTGGATATGCTAGTTATGGAACTACACCTCCCATTGAAGTGTCATGAATATCCAAGTCGTTGGAGATTTGTTTGGATAATCCAAGTCTTGGATATTCACATGATTTGTGAAAATCCATGTTCATGGGACGCGTGGGAATTATTTCCCTAAGACCCATGAGGACCTTTTTCAAACAACAACTCCAATGGCTACCATTCACAAGGAGGTCAAGGGTGGAATTAACATCACCCTTGTATTCAAGGATGCTATGGCTTTCCAAGGGATTTAAGTTCAACTAGCCTACCTTGAAGTATCTTGGTCAAGCAGAAATCAAGACAACATTCACATGAAGATCTTGGCCAAGGACAAGAACTTAAGGAGCATTCAAAGTCCATGATATCCCACATCACTTGTTGGGATTCCCACACTTCGACAAAACCCATTCAACCTAGGGCAAGTGACATTGTGGATGAAGCGTTTCTTTTTTGATTGTGGAGTCCACATGTCATCATGCCCAAGGAAGCCTCTGATCCATGATCAAGGTATGGGTTGTTTCAATGGAATATCAATATGGTCAGAGTGGCACCCCTAAGAAGGACAAAGCCTCACCATGCTCATGAAGAAATACATTCAAGAGGGAGAACCCGTCGCTACAACAACATGTCTATATCAATACAACGAGGAGAGGCTAGGGCCACCAATAGGCCCACATGTCCAAATGACAGCCAAATGAGTTTGGCATGTCAAAACAGAAGAAATTGTCCACATCTTCAACTCTGAGATTGGACAACAAATCATCGCGCTGAACAGAACGGAAGTAAGTCCTACTCATCGGACTTCAAAAATTCGGTGAGTCCTTGCCAAGGTTAATTGGTAGTTATCTCATATTTGTTTTCCAAATTTCATCAACCCTTGCATTTGCATGTTTAAAATTCCACACTTGCATGTTGGAAAGTAAAATTTCCAACCATCATAAAACTAAAAATTTGAATTAGGGGAGAAATTTAATTGGATATGAACTACGTGCTTGACCACTGGAATTTATCTTCCTAGTTCAAACCAAAAAGATTTGCTTTGACCCTCGTTGCATTTACAAGTTATTTCAAGATGGGCAAGACAATTTGAAAATTGGGTTCAATTTGCTTTTGGCTAACGTAACCCGTTTTCGAGTTGTTTTGTGTGTTCTTGATTAAAGTGCAGCTAGGTCACAATTGTGAAGAGGTGGTATGGCAAGAAAGTGGAAGGTTTCATCAAGCTCAAGTCACCATTGGGAGGATTTGAGAAGACTTCTCTCCTTCAAACACATTTTGAGTTTGAGGAAGAGCAATGTTCAAGATGATGACCCAATGGAGGAGCCAGAACCAAATACATTGAAAAATCCAATGTCAACTTGGCATTTGACATCAACCATCAAGCCCACGCCGAAAATCAAGGTTGTGAGTTTCTCACACAAACACCTTCATCACCAACTGCTCTTCAAATGAGGTGTGAGTTTACAATTTTTCATTGTTTGGTTTGCCATAGAATTGGACGTATTTGCATGAGTTTGTGAGGAAGGTTGACACTTCCTCATCATTTAATTTTCATGCATCCACACAAAAGTAAGTGTGGGTATTGACTTTTGGATCTCCAAAAGGAAATCCCACCTTACTTGGAAAAATCTAAAACAAGTACCTAGAATCCTTTAAGCATTGTTTTGTAGACTTAGTAATTTTTGTATAGGTTTAGAAAATAAAACTTTTGGGCATGACTTAATTGGTGAATTGACATATAGAAACTTGGGCATAGTGACAACCATAATTTTTAATTGAGCTTCATGCATATATGGTGTCACTAGATTTCAAACTCCTAGGAATAAGTGATATCCTTGCTCTAAAATTGAATTGCATTTTTTTGGAGGAGTCACTAAATTTTAAATACCTAGTGAAGTTCAGGAGGATAAAATTGAGAATCTTGTTTGTCATGGTCTAAATGATAAAATTTGCTCTTGAAAGCTAAGATGGTTAGAAACTTTAAAAGATGTAGGGATCCATATAGTATATTTCTATCACATGCAATGCTATGAGTAGGAGCTTTAGAAAATATGCAACATGAATTATCCATAAAGCTTCACTATTATCAATGAATAACACATTGATCATGGATACACTTGACATTGGAACCAATGCATCTTTGATTTTGTTCTTCCCCGTATGTACAAATGAAAGTTCGGTTACCAAACTGAACATAAATTTGTACAAGTATCAGGAGCTAACCATCCCTCTCTATTCAAGAGAGCAAGTTTGCAGGTGTAATATTACTATGCAGGCATTCAAGAGGTTGATTGTTGGGATCCCTAGAGGATCCCATTTCAACATCTCTTGGTCAAGGAGTAAATGAGGACAGTTGCTACCTATCGGAAATTATGCCCGAAGGTCAATCATAACTATACAAGGCTAGAGGGAACCCTCCATGAGCAACCAATGGGCTGCCACGAATGGGTGAGAGCATTATGCTCTCAACTATTCTATGCACTCATTCAAGCTCAAGGGTTTGCCACCGTCATTTGGTGCAAGTTGTTCCTATATGGCTAGAAGGTATGTTGTACCTTACCCAAGGAACAACTGATCATACCCAATGCATGTTGGGCACATGTCACTCCCTTATGGCAAAAAGATATGATACACCTTAGCCAAAGAATGACGAAACATACTCAATGTATATTGAGTGCACGTCATTCCTTTGGACCTAAAGGTTATCATTATCCTAGCCAAGGAATGACAAATCACACCCAACACATGGAGACCCTGATGTGCGAACGATCAACATCGAAAACACTCTATTCAACCACACATATGGTTCCATGGGAGGCAATACAACAATCAACACTCAACCCTCCATTGTCAAAGCCGTGCTGCAACAAGGATAGGCCAACTCATGGCCTACCTCCGTCGTTAGGGTTTCAACCCCTATCACGGACCTTGATCAAGAATAAGCTTGGGGAAGGACCCCCACTTGAGGTAACTTGTATCACAACCACGGCATTTTTATTTAAAATCATCCATCGCATATTTACTTTCCATTCATCCACCATCCACCATGCATCTAAAAAAATAGGAACTTAGATTTTCTTTGCTTATCAAATAAAGATGTGCGGTAAGAATGATTTAGAATTCACATAGATGAAATGATGAATAGTTGCTCTGTTTTATTATTCCTAAGTCCCTAGTTTACAACTTGCTACCCTCCGAATATTGCTTAAATTGGCTAAAATTAACTTTGCCTTGATTTAGAAATTGTGGGTAGCAAAAGCTTAATCTACTTCTAGGTTGTTGGGAGATTTGAATTAGTAATAGGGCTGCTATTCCTATTTTGAATGTGAAACTTAGATTTCCGGAGAAATTCTATCAAGATTTAAGTTTCCTTCATTTGATTGGAAATACCTACCAAAGCCATATGATATTCATACATAGACAACACCTTATGCATATGCTATTTGCTTTCATATTGAGCCTAGTCAAACTAGTATAGACCTATGTGAGAAATCATTCAATTCTTTTTGAATTCAAGACTTCACTTGCACATGCTATACTTCTACACTAGAAGGAAGCAAAATTCCATCATATTCACCATTCCACGATAAAAAGAGAAACTCCATGCTATTCATAGTTAGCACTCTCTTCAAGTTATTGCATAAAAAGGAGTAGAAGACATGGCTACAAGAAAAAGAAAATGCATGCTTATATCATAAGCATGAGAAAAAAAAAAGAAATAATGTGCTTACTCCATAAGCATAAAAAAGGTAGCCATGTTTCATCCTTGCAATAAAGAGAGTCTACATCAAAAGGAGTCATCTCAATGTTCCCACATCCACCTCCATTCCATCACACATGAACAAGTCTTGATTCAAAAGTTTGAATTAATTTCTCCTAAGTCTTGCTCTTTTGACTTAGAAATATTATGTGTTGCAAATATGCCTACTTACTTTCCATACCAAGCTCCACGTACAAGCCATAGTCAAAGAGTAGGAATAGTATAGGCATAATACCTTGGTGAGGACATATTTCCACTATACACAAAGGATTGATTGAGAGAATCAATTGAGGTACTTATAATCCAATTTGAATCTCTCTGGAATTTATGTGGAACTTGATATCCAGGCTATGCTTGCTCCATTTGCTGTTCTATCTTTCAATTGCCCATGAATAGGAGAAGGCATAACTCCCATAATGACTTAAGAAGGGTAAAGTACCATAGCCACTTTTTGCAATACTAGGTAGAGTATTTTGTTGTGCACTTGGTACTTTCGAAAGGTAGAACATTGTAGCAACTCCTGATCATCAACCTAAAGTCTTGACTTTGCTCGGGATGAGCAAAGGATAAGCTTGGGGGAGTTTGTTGACGGCTGCTATATATCAATTTCAGCCGTCAATATAACTCAATTATGTGAAGGATTGATCATTTCTTGCACACATCACCTTTCTACTTGACATAATTCCACTTGTACTTGGAGAAATATGTGTATGCAGATATTTATACAGGAATTGAGGAAAAGTATGGGGAGCAATCCTATAAAATATCATCCCAGCCCATGAGGACATGTGGCACCATATGGATCAAATGGCCCACAAACAGAAGTATCTGAGGCCATCCAATGGTGTAGCACCAACATCAGTCAATGGGACCCACCTGGCAGCCACCTGGAGGAAGTACGGGCTGTTTGGAGCCCTGACCAGGTCGGCCGAACCAGGGGGTCGGCCGACCTGGTCCTGGCGCCAAACGCTGTCAACTTCCACGTGTTGGCTCCTTCCGACTCCCTGAGTCAATGACGACTGATTCGCGCGCTTTTGGTGGCGGGAACCAACCTCAACACTAGTATAAATAGGACCCCATACCTCTCACTTCAACACACAACACTTGGGCATCATTCTATTGTATACACTATCTTCCATAGTCCTTAGAGGAGTTAGGATGTAGAGAGGAGAGCCTCTAGTCCCGAGTCCAAATTAGGGAAGGAGTAGGAGCCTCTCTTCCCAATTCCACATTGGGAAAGGTATGTCTCATGTATTCCTTCTTGTATTTGTGACTTTGTGCTCAATAAAGATATTATCTTTAGTCTTCTTTTATACGTATACTTGGACAAAGCGTTTCTTGTTTGATTGTGGAGTCCATGTAAGTGGAAGGTATAGTCTTTATGATTGTACTATCATGATTACATCTTATGGTCCTAAACACTATAGACCCCCACTATAGTCTATGTAGTTATGATATGATTATGTTAATATGAATAATTATGCTATGCAATCAACATTGGTTCAACGATGATTTAGTTCATTGCCTTAGGATGGCTTGTGCTGCAGCTCTTAAGGTATTTGCTCTGACAAATGGTGGCGCTACGACACTCCAAACTCCCACACTCCACTGGGGGCCAGTTCAAGAAAATCTACGATCAAGTGGTAGATGTGCTTAGCCAACTAACCACATCTACCAAGAGGCCTCTAAGGGGATCGACATGCAGAAAATCAACGGACGACACTTCGGCCATGTCAATTGTGCAAATTGTTGGTCCTGAGAAGCCAACAAGCTCAACAAAGGTTTTGTAAATCCTTACGTAGCTATGAACTCAGGGCAACAGTTGAGAAGCACAGACGATGCAAAAATCCAAACACAAATTCGAATTCATTAAGGAATTCTTTACAAGGGAGGGTGAACCTCGAATACCAAAAACAAGCTACCAACCTTAACCCTGACTAAACTGCGCTACGACATGTTTGGCAGCTTCCTTAACCTTTGCCGCTGTTGTCGTCTCGTGTTCCTCAACAGGGCCTTCAAAAATTGGCTCTAGTGGCAGATCAGGGTACCGGCTCCGGTAGAACACCAAGACATGGGGTGTCACCGTCTCCACTGCCACCCTACCCTCGGCTTCCAGACGCTGAGCCAGCTGACACTCCTGCGGATCAAGCTCCCGGCCACGGTGCTCTGCTGCTTGCTCCCGGGCTTGAATGTCAACATCATACAGGAGGAGTTCCTGATGCTCAACTAGGTGTTGCGCCCGACCCTGCGACAAATTGCTCTCCCGGAGCTCAAGCTCTTCGAGGTGGGACTGCAGTCTGTCCCGATTGTCCTCAACTCGGGCCATCATCGCCTGTGCTGCCACCTCTTGTTCGGCGACAACAGCCTCCCTCTTAGCAAAGACGGCTTCTTGGCGACTCAGGGACTCTCGACCGGCAGCAAGAGCATGCAGGCAGGCATCAGCAGCGTCGTTGGCTGCCTTGGCGTCGGCCTGAATTTTCTGGGTCAAGGCGTCTGAGGCCCTCACCAAGCGGTGCCTCACCTCCAGTTCCTTGCTCTCCTTCTTGTACTTTGCCTTCGCCTCGGCAATCCTAGAGCTCAGGAGACCCTCCCAGCCTTGGAGGCGCTCGCCCTCGGCACGCAGCTTTTCCCACTCCGCGGCAACAGCCTCTTGCGCCCGGCAGAGATTGGACTGCACCTGAAGGATGCTGGATTGCGTCAAGTCCATGACGTCAGAAAGTCGCTCCAGTTGTCCTGAAGTCAGGGAAGGCCGTCTGGTGATCATCTCGGGGACCCCTTCCTCCCGTAGCGGTGAAGGCGAGGCCACCAGCACTGGGGATCTTGCCCCCGGAGCCTTAGCAGGAGTTGCGGTGCCACCTGACACAGCAGGGCCACCATCGCTCAGAAAGCCGCCCGCCAAATCCGCAACAGTGGAGGTCAGACCCCCAGCCCCCAGAGTCAGCTCCGACATGGCCTCTGCCACGACGGCCGGAGGTGCCTCTGGCGTGACAGCTGGAGATGCAACCGGAGATGCTTCACTACCCACACTAAGCACAAACACCGGAGCAGCGCTCCCCTGAACAAGCTTGGCAGGCTGCCCCGCTAGCACAACCGTAGCATCCTCGGCCCCCTTCAAAGCACTTTCGGGCACTACCTCCGGCAGTAGGGGACCTCACAACAGCTGACATCACACTCCAAATCAAAATCAAGCCCTGACCAATCAACATAGGCAGGCGAGATAATAGAGCAAGTGTTGGCAAGAATGCCTTACAGACGTCCCCAGAAGCTCCAGCGAGCCTCCACATTCGGCGACCCTAAAGCCGCGAGCCCTGGTCCCATCCCAGCAGGGCCTCCACCAAAACCTCTAGAAGTGACGCCGCACTGCGCCGGTGTGCTTCCACAAACCCTGGCAGAGCCACCTCCCGAGCTGCCGACGACGTCGGCTTGAGGCCTTTTTGCGTGAGGCTCCGTAGGTGTGATGCTGCCGGAGTCCCCTATGGCACCCTGGACCGCGCAGGTGACGGGGATGCTGGATGACATGACGACCATCAATGACAGTGGAGCCGCCACTTGACGGACTGAACCTCCCCCCAAAGAACCGCCGACGCCAGGTACTAAAGAGGGGCGCGCCGATGGATGCTGACTTGGAGCGAAGGCCACCTACGGCGGTGCCCTCGGTGGCGACCGAGGGCATTTCTCCTTCATGACCTCGACCGCCAGGGCCTTCCCTTTGCCTATGTCAGGGATCGGTGCCTTCCCCTTACCTACGTCGGGGACTAGCGCCTTGCCTTTCCCCCTAGCAGCGGGTGCCTCCTCCGCCTCGGAGGCTTCGGAGCCTGAAGAAGGTGCGGAGTCCTCCAAAGAGTCGATGATGGCCAGGCCCCGGCTCTCATCGCCAACCCGCCGCGACGCAGGACCAATCGCGTCCAAGTTGGGCATCTCCTTCAGAACCTTCGTCCGATGGTCCTGATACATGCAAAGCGATGGGAAAGCCTGCGGAAGGTTGAAGACGTCGTCCGACAGCAGGTCGTCGCACGCCTTGGACATTGCTTCAAACACCTCCTGTGGGGTGGTCTCCGTGTCGTGACCCCTCAGCAACCTGGTACCATTTTGGAGCCCGAAGTAGAGCCATGCAGGGCGGCTACAGTGCTGGAGAGGGTCAAGACCGTGGCAAATGAAGTCGGCCATCACCGATAGCTCCGATAGGCCGTGGTCCGCCTGGAATCGAATCCTATCAATCACCAGTGTGTACGCCACCTCAAGCTTTGAGCTTTCCTCCCAGGCTGCCTTCCTAATCGCCAGCCAGCTGATGGGCAGGACAACGCGATCGTGGGCTTCAGCATGTATGACCACCCAGTCGCTCCTCCAGCCGGGCCACTTTGCCGAGGAGAGCGCAGTAATGTACTTAAAGGGGTTGTTGGCCCGATGCTGGAAGCAGAAGCCGCCAAGGAATTTGGCTTTGTTCTTCTTCCTGGTCCTCCTTAGCATGAAGAACTGCCGAAACACCAACACGCCTGGGCACACACCGACGAACATCTCAAAGAAACGCGAGAACTGCCGCCACCACCAGAGAGTTCGACGATAGGTGGTGGGGCTAGAGCTAAAGGACTTCCAGGAGTGTCACCAGGAAGGACGGAACAGGAGGGACGAACCTGGACTATGCGTACGCATGGAAGAAGACAATCTCCTTCTCCCCCAACTACATTGGCAAGGAGCCGGGACGGATCAGATCCCATCATTCCTTGTCCTTCTAGCCAAAAATCTGCCTCACGAATGAGACATCCTCCATCCGGGAAGGAGGCATAGCTGAGTCCATTGGAGTAGGGGGTTGAGAACCTCAAGGATGGGCAGACACACAAGGAGGGAGTCGAAGGCTCGAAAGCTTGGGACGTGCAAAAGAAAGGAAACTCCATTGCCCACAAAGTTACCTATTTAAAGTACCCTATTGGCGTTTGGACGCACCGTGCAAATTTGAGCGGGCTCCAAATCAGCGGCTCGTAACATGGCGTCCATGACGAATGGGCCCAGGTCCACCATCAGAAAAGCCGACCCGAGCAGTTCCCCGCCAGAGAAGGCAACCCGGCGGTTCCCATGAAGACGAAAGTGAAAGCAGCAGAAGTGCAACAGGCACCATGGGAACCGTCGCGATAATGTTGCAGCAAGCAAAGATCCCATCGCCACGATCCCTCAACCAGAGAGGGACGTGTGTTCACAACAGCAAAAGAGCGCACCGCTTCAACTGATCAAGACAAAATTAAAAGACCGCGTGGGAAAAGAGGATAAGGCCCCACCCTCAGGCTCGTCGCCTCACCCCAAGGTGGACCCAGGGGCCACTGTCGATGCCCAGCATACTAGGTACCCTCGCGCATAAGCTAGAGCCGCCTAGGTACCTTGCCTCCCAACAGGGATAGGGTCCAAGGGCGCCACGTGTTCAAAGAAACCTGGACCCACCGACCTCTGATGGAAAGTCCGGGGCGCCCACGAGACATCCCAAAGGGGGGGCTCAGCTCCATATTGACAACAAGCTCAAAGGCAGCCACATGTCCAGTAGGAGGGGACCCGACCTCCTCCGCAGAGGTGAGCTCCCAAGCTGCCACAAGGCCCACGAAGTCGAGACCCGACCTCCCTAGTGGAGGCGAGCACTCGAGCTGCCACGTGGCGCGCGGGTCAAGACCTGGCCTCCCCCTTGGAGGTGAGCTCCCAAGCTACCACGTGGCCCACAAGATGGGTGTGGCCTCCACCATGGCGGAGAGCTCCCCAGCGGCCGCATGATCAGTCCACTTGCCCTGAGCAGATAGCGGGGAAGTTTAGAGGGCGGTGCGCCTTGTCTCCATCAAGCCTTGAAGATACGCGGCTTCCCCAGATGCATGGTACGGTGCACACCTAATGTCAGGTACCGCTATGACTAATCGCATCATAGTGAAGGCGTCGCAGGCCTATTCAACTCTGCCAAGTGGGTAGCTTACGGCACCAGAGATAGTTGGATGGGACATTCCCTACCGATGTCAGCAACGACTCGTGGGCTACTGACGACTTGGGCGGCAAGACGGCGAGTCCTCACATCCGTGGTAAGAGCAAGCTTACAGAAGAAGCCTTAGATCTTTAGGATAAGATCACCCCCGGACCACCTGTTGGGCCCCAGGACCCCACTTGTAAGGCGTCCGTCCTTGACTATAAAAGGCCCGGATCGCCACCGATACAATGACAAGACTTAGAACCCCCGATACACACACACTCGCATACACACTCACAAGGCAATACAATCCACTGTGGAGTAGGGTGTTACGCTCCTTGCGGCCCGAACCGAGTAAAAACCGACTCTCTCATACTCTTCCACTAGAACACTAGTTTGAGGCCTAAGCCCCGCCAAACAAGAACCTTTGTGGGATGCTCCTTAGCAGATCCGGTGGAAGTGTCGCATTGACCCTTCGACAACATCTTTATGTAAAAGATAAATATTTATACTCTCAATTGTAAGACAGGTTGGGATTTGCCATAATGTTTTTCCATTGGCTATGTGTAGCAAATATGTCGTTCTATAGGGCAATCTTGAAAGAAACACATCTATATGAGTTCCAACTGTCTAACGTTGTAGTTTGTGAGATTTGGGTGATCTCTAGAAACCTCATGAAGAGGCCAAATATTACGACATTTATACTCCACCCGCAGGGTAGACTACTGATAGCCAAGTACTAGCAATGGTCCTTGGGTGAAATCAGTTCGTACAAAACTTGCAATTCAAGGCGTAGTCCATTTTCCAAGTTGTGAACTTGTGTAACTTAACGATCTAGGTAGAAGCTCGACTTAGAGTGTGTTTGGTTCAGCTGTAGATTCCTGAAAATCTGATTCTAGCTGTGAGCTGCGGGAAAACTGTTGTGGGCTGTCACCTGTGAGGAAGCTGGAATCTGTTTTGTTGAACAACTGTCAGTTGTGGATTCTGCAAGAAATATCTGTTATATCTCTACGGATTCGTCATTTTGTGTTGATAAATAATATAAATATAAAATTGATTTAATATAAATATTACAAAATCTGTCCTTTCTTGCACTCCACATTCTTTCACCATCTTCATAGCCTCTGCCATGGTAGGAATTTGGCTACGCATAGGAGCCGATGAAGCTTCAACACTTGTGGTAATCTTGTCCACTCCTTCTATCTTGCTACAAGTTTGCTTGTACAATCGTAGAAACGGACTTTTCTCTTCCTTGTCTTCCGCTACAGTGCTAGAAATAGCCTTACACTTCCTAGTTTTTTGTTTTTGGATACTTGTCTACTTATTAGGTTCTACTGGAATTGCCTCTACTTCATGAGCATCATCATCACTGGAATTTTCTGATAAATCTCCAGCAATGGATGCAGTTGCTCCAATAATATGGGCACTTCCAAACATGATGTGCATAGAATCTAGATTAGATGGTCCACATTTTCTAAACTGTGCATGCTTGCATTTTCTTCCATTAGCAGGATCATGACACCTCTGCAATGGGAAATGCGACAAGTTATATAGTAACAACAAATCGATAAGATAAATATTAAATGGTCAAAGTTAAGGCACTTCCAGCAAGGTGTTCTGTCCACCATGCATCATCACACTCCACAGTTTGTTTTGCTTCATCCCATCCAAGTCCAGTGGCAGCATTTTTTAACTCCATGAAAGTTGTATAAGTTCTTTTTAAACTATCCCATTTGTTCTTCAATTGCAAATGTTCCATTTTCCTCCCAGTTTTTTCACATAACTTAGCTTCTATGTTTTTCCATCCTATTTTATTAAGATGGCCCAATGGCCTATTTCCAGCAAGAACCTCCGCTTTGCAAATGTCATAGAAAAGTTTTGTATATGTCTGATTCCATACGGCCTTCTCCACCATACTAATGTCCGTAATGATTTGAGCCAAAAAAACAATAAGACATCATCATCAGCAAATGAACAAATACAACATACCACATGCTGGTTCTAACATACTATTTAAGAAAATGAACAAATACATCATTCATGTCAGAACTAACGGTGACAGAACCTCACCTTCTAATCTCTCTGGATTAGAAGCCCACCACTCCTTCGTGTTACCTGTCATTGCATGAAGAAAAAATCAATTGAAATCGATTTGAATCAAGAAATATTTATCCGTTGGCAATTGTCTTGGAGATTTATCCATATAGATGGGAAGAGTAGTGTACAGGAAACTAGTGTGCAGCAGCAATATGGTCATGGTTCTTTCAAAGCGTGCAACAGCAATACGAATCAGCAATGGTGCCGTGGCTAATTACCTCAATTTCTTGATCGGTTTGGACTGCTTAGCAGATTCCCTTCCTGTACTCGGCCTGTCCTGCATAAATGATAATCAACAAATGTAATTAGTCACTGTATCATCGATAGCATCCAACTAATCGACAATTAACTTCACTGTTATTTTGTTTGATTGACCAATTACAGACTACAAAGGGGTGGCCAAGAGAAGGTTCAGTAAGGACATAACATCAGCGCAGGGCTGATTCAAGATAGATTAATCGACTGAATCCTGATTAGTATGCACATAGCTCATAGAACTGATCTAGTAAACTGATCACAGCATTATGGGGCATGGACATCACATTAGTGCAGGGTGCTGTGTGTCACACATCGATTTCAGAAATAGGAGATTGACAAACCTGGAGCCTCGGCGGCTGGCAGGAGGAGCTTCGTCCCGCAAGAGGAGCCTCCGCCAGCGGGGGTGGTAGGGTGTCATGGTGGAGAGTCTTGCGATAGGAGGTTGGGGGGGGGGGGGGGGGGCTCTGGAATAGAAGAAGATAACGATTCGTTTCTGTAATGGATGGCATGGTGGGTAATTTCGTGGAAGAGTTGGACACAAGAATCTGAGAAATCTGGGGTTGAGGGTGATTTCCATTTGTACTGGGAGAATCTGTAGATTTCTCAAAATCTGATTTCCATATAAACCCTTTTGGTTGGGATTTTCGCTTTCTAGTAGAGAATTTGGGTGGTGCTGGAGAACCAAAGTGACCCTTAACAGTCTTTGTTGAAACACTAGTATATTAAACAAGGAACGAGAATGACCTCTCTTTTAATGGCTCTGAGATCCTGTGGGAGATTGTTGGAATAATGGGATTGGCTCAATAGTAACTCTAAAATAATTCTAAGAAATCTCAAAGGCCCATTAGTGCAAGAGAGGGTGGTGCTAAGAGTTTAGTCCCACACTGTCGAAGTGTAGCAACGACACTTCCCCTGGTACTACCAAATGTAGTCTGCGGAGGTTCTTGTTTCGGTTGGGGCACTTAAAGACCGGGAACGAGATGGTGACACAGGAGATTTACGTGGTTCGGGACGCCTGAGCGTAACACCCTACTCCACGGAGTTTGTGTTCTGATATTGTATGAGTCTCTTCCCTAGTATGTGGGTTAGCTTGGATCAGATGTCCCTTGTTTTCTGTGGCACAGCCCTTTTATAGTTCTAAGGGCTGACCGTTACATCATTTACCTGGCCCGACATGTGGCCCTGGTGTATTAAATTGCCTAATACACTGTCTACGGGTATTAAGCATTGTTAGTAGTGTAATAATGTGCCTTAATGGCTGCATTACCCCTATTAAAAGTGCTCTGATCGCATGTCGTTAATACAACATTAACGACAGTAATCAAATCTTGTAACGGCCGCTTTGATTGTCACTTAAATGAATGTGATGAAGGAGATCTGCCAGCATATACGTTGATGAAGGTCCAGAGGCTCCACACCTGGTAGCTCCGGAGCTTTCCCTTGTGGGAGGGTAGGCTCGGGGCTGTTATACACGTGTCGGCATCGGAGCTCCTCACCGTTGGGGTTAGCTGCGGGGTCGTTGTACACTTGTTGTCGCCGAAGCTTTCCTTCGTTGGGAGCTTAGTTCCGGTTTTCCTTTACACGTGTTTACCCAGGAGCTACCCATATGAGGGGAGTAGGTCCAGTGCAATGTGATATGTGGGACCAGAGGAGACCTTCAATTCTGATAGTTAGAACTCCCTTGTATTCTTTGCGGTACTAAGGGGTACCCAGTACGCAGGGTACCAACAGTGGCCCCCGGGCCCATCTCTGTGAGAAATCCATTGGGTTAAGTTATTCTACCGGAGGTGGGGCCATTCTTGATTCCCGCACTTCGATTTCAAGAGTATTCTGATGTGCTGTTGGAGCGATGGTCCGGGAGTGAACCATCAACGTGTGGCTTATTATGAATGCAACAGATAAGATCTTTGAGTGAGGATCTCATGCAATTGAAGGTCGCCGGTTCCCAATACAAAAAATGTATCGGTTCCGCACGCTCTGTCAAGGTGCCGCCATCGAATTTCCCGCCGCTCATCATGACAATGGTTCGCCTAGGGTAAGAACCTCAATCTCTTCGTCGGGGTGGCCCCAGGCCCACTCATCATTGATGGGGTAGACTTTTGAAAAGTGCCTTCGTTCTCACTGCGGTTTCCATCCAAGCGTCGTGTAGGCTTACTTAAGAGGGAATGTGCGCACGGTTTGAGGACTCTTTATGCCTTTGAGAAAATTTGCGCTCAGAACCTCCCAAACTCCGCCTATCTTCTCTTCCTTTGCTCCGCTTTGCCGCGATGGAGTTGGGTCTTCCCAAGAGCCGCCTCAAGAGTGACGATGATCTGAAGAAGGTCCAGACCTATATGGGGTGGTCCAGCGACTCCTTCAACCACTTGATTTTCGCCGCCAAGCTCCCGTTCAAGAAGGAGCGCAATGGCGACATGGTGTACTTCTTGGTGTATGCTATGGTGCGATTGATCTCACCTTTTTCTACCTTTCTTTTGATGCTGCTAGACTTTTATGGTCTCGAGCTGTATCACCTTGGCCCCCATTCTCTTCTTCTCATGGCGACGTTCGTCCACTTTTGCAAGACGTGGGTGGGTATTCCCCCTGCGTCGAGCTGATCCGCACCTTCTTCACCATCCACACCACTGGCAAGGGGAGTGAGTTTATTGGATTTTTATTTCGTGAAGCGCAAGAATTATCCCTTCAAATACTTGAAGTCGTTTCCTTTCGGCAAATGGGATGACTGGAAGAAAGACGGGGTCATCATTGCAGTGGAGGAGCACGAGAAGTTGGAGCTGCCCGAAGGCCTCCCCAACATTGACACCGATGCTTGGAGTATAGTTCTGGTGCTGTCAGATGTCTTCAAACCCGTCTTAACCAGGATCCTCGAATGTGTGGAAGGTGGAGTGGCTCCACAGATGGTCTTCTGCAACTTCCTGGTCAACAGATGGGCTCCGCTGAGAAAGAGGGAGAAGCTCGCATGGGCCCTCAACAGTGTGATGGATGACAACCAGATTGAAACCGGTCTAAAATCCAACTTAGATGACAAAGCTTTGAGGCTTCATCTCAAGAAATTCCAGCATGGAATAAACGTTGCTTTCCTTCCTTTGAACATGGAGGCGTAGTTCAGCTGAGAGCTCCGGAGGAAGATGCCGGTGCTTGACGACCTTGGTGAGGTGGAAAGGAGTCCGACATCCAGGGTGGTAATCCCCGGAGCTTCTGAAGGAGGGACTTCCTCTGCCCCAAGCCGGAGGGTTGAAGACACCAGCAAGGGCAAGGGCAAAGAGCCAGCTGAGCCCTCCAGCCGGAAGAGGAAGTTGAAGCACGCAGATGGGAGGTCCTTCAGACCTGCTTCTTCTACCATGGCTCCTTCTCCCTGGCGAGGGAGGTCTTCTGCAGCTACCCTAGTTCAGGCGCAAGCATCTTCAAGGGGCGTCACCTCCGGGCAGTCAACCCCGGCCTCAGTGCCGGCTAAAAGTTCGAGGTCTGAGAGTTTTTCCCGGCCAAGAGAAGCTTCGATCGAGAAGACTCTGGCTACTGCAAGAGGCCCTCAACGAAGGTCTAAAGCAATTGTCTCACCATACTTGGTAGCCTCTAGCTCCGGACCTCAAAAGAAGAGGTTTCGAGGTGACTCGGGTGGTAGCATCCCTAGGGAAGCATTGATTGCTCACCTTAAAATGCTAGTATTATTTTTTATGTGTCATTAATCTTATGTTCCCTTTATTTTTAGGGTGTCAAAGAAGGGTCAGGAACTTCGGCGCCTGTCACAGCGACCAGGGCTGCACATGCCGAAGCTCCGGCTTCAAGCACTGAGCCTCCTCCTCAAGTGGTGGCAGATGTTGTGATAGCTCCGGTGCCAGCTGTCGTGGACTTGGATTCGGAGTCCTCACCTGAAGCTCCCGTGGTAGCGCCGGACCATAGGAAAGAAGTTGAAGATGCACCTCTAGCATTGGTGCCGGAGGCTAATGCTTCGGTACTGGAGCCGAAGATGTTTGAAGTTCTAGCCCTTGAGCCGAAGGTCGTAGAAGCCCTGGCCACTAAGCCAGAGGCAATCAAAGTCCTGACCACTGGGCTGGAAATCACTGAAGCTCCGGCCCTTGTGCCAGAAGCAGTTGAAGGTCCGGCAGTTGAACCAGAGATGCCTGAAGCTCCGGTCATTGAACCAAAAGAAGCTGACGTTCCAGCGTCTGAGCCAGTGGCGGTAGAGGCCCCAGATGAAGCCCCTGCTATTGCATCAGATGTAGATGAACCAGGGTCGGAGCTACCTAAAGAGGTGGCGACAGGTCCTCCACCTTCGGAGCCAGCGACCGAAGTCCCTGAAGTAGCACCATAAACTTCTGCTCCGGAGGTGGGAGTTCCCCCAGTGGGTTCTTCCTCTGCTGCTGCGGAAGGGCTTCTGGAGAGTGGCCCTAGTGCTGCGAGAGTTTAGGGGACCACCCTTGTAGAGTGGGAGCCAAATTTTGTGATGGAGAATCTTCTAGAGCCTGCGGAGATGGTCCCAGCAGGTCCGGAGCCTATCGCTCTGGCGTTGTCCATAGACAATGCCTGCTCTAGCCTCCGACAAGTCCAACTCGCCTTCGATCATGAGAGCAAAGCTCTTGAGGAGGAGCACAACACCTTGAGGCATTGGCGCAACAGACTCCATTTTGAGGCTTGCCCAGACGAGGTTGGCTGACCAGAAGGAGTGTATTAAGGGGGAGAAAGCCCGGTTAGAATACTGGGACAAGCTGCTTGAGGAGAAGGAGGCTGCCATCCGGGCGCTCGACGCTAACTCCAGGGAAATCCTTGAGCAAGCCAAGGAGAGACATGATGCTGCTGATGAGCGTCACGAAAACCTCAATGAATTGAACGAGGTTCTCCTGAAGCGTCGGGCAGACTTGGAGGCAAGCGAAGAAAAGCTCCTGGAGCAGCAGGAGGTTATTGTGAAAAGAGAGGCGAAGGTCACCCAGATGTTGATTCTAGGTGAACAGAATTTTGCAGATCACTCAAAAAAGTTTGAGCAGTGGAGTGAAGACAAAAAGAAGAAGTACTGGAAGATGGGGTAGGAGCTCTCGAAAAGAGAAGCTGACGTTGCCACCAGGGAAGGGAAGGTGAGAGGCAGGGAGAAGGACCTGGCCGAACAGCGGAACCGCATCCATCTTCGGGAGACGAAGCTAACCAACCGTGAGAAGTAGGTTCCTGAAAGTATGAAGCAACATGCCAAAGTGGTGGAACGCCTTGCTCGGGAGAGTTCAGAGCTAGCGGATGCCCGAAGGTCACTGGAAGAGCTGCAGGGCTTGAAGGCAACCAAGTCTATGATGGTATGGGACATCCTGGGATGTGCGGACAGGGCCCTTGTGCCTCTAGGTTTAAGTCCAGTATGCTCGGAGGACCCAGTGCAGGAGCTGGACCAGACGCTGGTGGCACATGGCTCTGCTGGCAGCAAACTCGATGCGATGGGTAATGTCATTGCTGATCAACTGGAGACAGAGGGTAAATCTTTGGCCAAGAACATTGCCGAGTATGTCTTGGCCTGTTACAAAAGCCGAGACCCCCAGTTCTCTCTTGATCCGGTCTTTGAAGGAATCATTGCGGAAGAAGAGGATGCCACCAGAGCTAGTGTCCAAGAAGCTGCTAAGAAGGTTACTTCATTTTTCTACAGTACTTAGATCCTCCAGTGGCTAGGACTTTTTTCCTTTTACCCCTTGTAACCCCAATTTTGTAATCGAGTACTTTTGATTATGGAAATCCTCCTTTCTGCCATGAATTTCACTTTGCCTTCAGTATACTGTGTTGTATCTTGTTGGCCCCCTGGTATATGTGCACAATTGGACTGTGTACATGTACCAAAAGAATTTGACAGCATGTTGATGACTTGCATGCTTTTGAACTTGTAGATTTTAGGTCTGAAGTATCTATCTCCTGTACGTCGACAGCGGGCCCCCTAGGATTTATCGGAGCTTTGTAGCTCCGACGTCACCCACTGTCAACATATTAAACGTTTACGGCGGGCCCCCTTGGAGGATGTCGGAGCTTAGTAGCTCCGGCGTCGTCCACCATCGCTATGAATTTCTGTTTTTCCTACACATTAAATACAAGAAAAGAGTAAAATTCATCATCTTTTCTATAAATCGTTTGTGACTTATCATTCTTATGTGAGTTTTAAATCCGTAGAAACTCGATATGGTAACAAGCATATTGATGTAATCTTTCTGGACCCATATGCTTTTCTAGTACTCACCCTACTCAGGCCTGTCAGAGTGTAGGTAGAGTGGCGTACTTAGGGTGTCGGACAAGGCTAAGTCGATAGCACACTTCGGACCTATGTTAGCTTGGCATTCAGGCAAGTAGACTATACAACATGTTAAGATTCAGAGAGACCAACAATATAACTTGTAACACATATGAATAACTTGGACAAAAACTAAAAAAAATTGCACAACTTCATTATAGACAAGAAGGGTAAAAATAATAATTTGATATATCGAGCCTTGTACAAAAATAAATGCACGTGGAGTCTGTTTTAACACAATAATGTCTTTCATTATAGGTCTAGATTGGGGAGACAAGGACACACTTAGGGTGCAGGACCAAGCTAAGTGCGCTATACATCTTGTACTAGCCCTGGGTAGGTAGTTACACTTTTAGTGGTGTGACTGTATGAAGTGTTACTTGAACTTCTCGGACCTTCCCAGATGGGTTCGGGTGTTCTCCCAGAGGACCTACCCTTCTGTGTGTATTGACTCTATAACATACATTGTGCGTAATTACATACTCACCTCCGTGATTCTATGTATAAAACCTACGGAGGTGCTCGATGTTCCAAGGATTAGGAAGCGGAGTCCCATCCTCAGTTGCCAAGCGAACGCATCCAGATCGGGATACTTTGATCACTCGGAAGGGACCTTCCCAGCTGGGGGAAAGTTTATTCATCCCTTTGCGATTTAGTATTTTCCGCAGCATCAGGTCGCCTTCCTCGAGTTGTCGGTTGTGCACATGCCTTTGATGATAGCGCCAGAGCGCTTGGCGATAACATGCATTCTGAACAGCTCCTTGGCACCTTCCCTCGTCGACGTGGTCAAGGTCTTCACGCCAGAGCTGGTCCTGCGTGGCTTCGTCGAAGGTCCGGACCCAGAGGGACCCCAAGGTGATCTACAGCGGAAGGACTGCTTCAGCTCCGTACACCAGGAAGAATGGAGTCTCCCCAGATGACCGGTTAGGTGTTGTCCTCTTCGCCCATAGTGTAGACAGAAGCTCTTCAATCCAGTTGGCTCCATGCTTTTTTAGGTGCTCATACGTGCGCGTCTTGAGTCCCTTTAATATTTCTGCATTTGCTCTCTCGGCTTGTCCATTACTTGCTGGGTGAGCTACAGAGGAGTAGAGAAGTTGAATGACGAGGTCTTCGCAATATTCTTGAAATGCAGCACTTGTAAATTGAGTTCTGTTGTCATTTATTACTTTGTTCAGAACTCCAAATCTGCATATAATGGACTTCAAGAACTTGATTGCTGATTGCTTGTTGATTGTAACGACTAGAGTTGCTTCCGGCCACTTAGTGAACTTGTCGATGGCGACATACAGGAACTTGTACCTCCGACAGCTTTTGGGAAAGGTCCCAAGATGTCCATGCCCCACACAGCAAATGGCCATTTAGGAGGTATCATTTGTAGCGATTGAGCGGGTGTGTGAATCTGTTTTGCATGGAACTGACACGCTTCACACTTTTTCACTAGCTCAACCGCATCCTGAAGTGCTGTAGGCCAGTAAAAGCCATGTCGAAAGGCTTTACCAACCAGCGTGCAGGAAGAAGCATAGTTCCCACACTCGCCTCCATGGATTTCCGCGAGGACCTCGCGGCCTTCTTCCCTTGTAATACACCGCACTAGGATGCCGTTGGCACCACGTCGGTAAAGATCATCTTCTACCAACGTGTATATTTTAGCCAATCTGACAATCCGGTTAGCGGATACACTGTCTTTAGGAAGGATATTGTCTTTCAAGTAGCTTCGAATCTCCGAGATCCATGCATCGGAGCTTACTTGAGCTTCTGAGTCTTGCGTGTTGGGTTGCTCAGAGCTTCCAACAGCACCTACGACCCTTGGTGGATGCCATGGTAACAGGGCCACCGGGACTGCCAGCTTTGTGGTGCTAGTCTCGCCCCCTTCGCTCAGTTCAGAAGGTTGAGCTGTTGGTTTTGACAACCTTCGGACGTAGATTCCGTCACGAGTCGGAGCTCCGGTTGAGGCTTTCGTCGAGAGTTTGTCGGCTTCAACATTATGAAGACGCTGAACATGATGGAGATCCAGGAATTCAAAGTCCTTCTGAAGCCTCTGGACTTCAAGGAGATAAGCAGCTAGTTGGGGATTATAACATTCACCTTTCACTTGTTTGATGATGAGTTATGAATCTCCCTTTACCAACAGCTATTTGACACCGTAAGATAGTGCCACCTTGAGTCCATAGATGAGAGCTTCATACTCTGCCATGTTGTTGGTTGCCTTGAAATCAAGGTGTACCATGTACTTAACCTTCTCCCCAATCGAAGCCAGTAGAAGGATTCCAGCTCCGCCCCCCTGCTTTTGCACGGAGCCGTCAAAGTAGAGAGTCCAGTGAGGCTTGGTGAAGACCAAAACCTTGGGTTCTGGTTTCTGCTCATTGTGGCCCCCAAGGTTTGATGGAGAGGGGTTCCATTCCGCCACAAAGTCAGCCAAGACTTGACTTTTGATTGCTTGTCTTGACACGAATTCTAGATCAAATTCGGCCAGTTCCGCTGCCCACTTTGCAATGTTCCCAGTAGAATTAGGGTTATGCAAAATAGCACGCAGTGGAAAAGAAGTTTCCACTGATATTTTGTGGGCTTGGAAGTAGTGATGAAGCTTCCTTGAGGCAATAAGAACTGCGCAAAGCAGTTTATGCACCTCAATGTATCTTGTATTGGTGTCGTGGAGTACTTCACTGATGAAGTACACGGGGCGTTGGATGGTCCGGACCCTTTCAGAAGGACCCGGAGCTTCTTCTCCATCGACCCAGACCCTGTTGGGGGGTTCCAGACCTTCAGGCTGTGCTTCTTGAACCCTCCAGGAAAGGTCAAAACTCCTTCTTGTTCGACCCGGACCTCGCTGGAAGGATCCAGATCATCTTGGTCAGCCAGGTGAACCTCCTTAGACGAATGAGGTTGATCTCCTAGAATTTTGTTTTGAGGTTTCGTGTCTAGGAGCTGGGACCCAGTCACTCCTTCAAGTGATTCTGGACCCTCCCGGGGGGGTCTGGACTCCTGGATTGGGTGTGGCTTCGGTCTTTCTGCAACCAGGACCATACTGACAACTTCGGTGGTTGCCGAAATGTAAAGCAGTAAAGGATTACCAGGATTAGGAGCTACCAATATCGGTAGTGTGGTGAGGAGTTGTTTCAGCTCTTGAAATGCCTTTTCTGCTTCTTCAGACCAATGAAATGGTTTGGACTTCCTCAAGAGTTTGAAGAAGGGTAGCGTCCGTTCTGCCAGTCTGGAGATAAACCGGTTGAGCTCAGCTAGGCATCCAGTTAGCTTTTGGACATCTTGAATGCGTGTTGGGGGCCGTATATCTTCTATGGCCTTGATCTTCACTGGATTTACTTCAATTCCTCGGTGAGTCACCAAGAACCCCAAAAGCTTCCCGGAGCTAACCCCGAAGACACACTTTTCCGGGTTCATCTTGGTGTGCGCGGTGCGCAGCTTGTCAAAGACAGCTTCTAAGTTGTCAAGGAGTGAGTCCTTGTTTTTTATCTTCACGACGATGTCATCGACATACACCTTCACCAAGTCTCTAATTAGCTCTCCAAATGTTTTGTACATAGCTCGCACAAATGTTGAAGCAGCATTTTTAAGACCGAATGGCATGGCAGTATAACAGTACAATCCATCTACTGTTATGAAGGCAGTATGCTCTTCATCTTCCTTAGACATTTGGATTTGATGATATCCAGAATATGCATCTAAGAAACACAATAGCTCACACCCGAAGGTGGAGTCCACTATCTGATCTATTCTAGGTAGTGGAAATGGATCCTTTGGACATTCCTTTTTTAAGGTGGTGTAGTCGATACACATCGGAGCTTCCCACCGGCCTTGGGTACAACAACTGGGTTTTCCAGCCATTTTGGATGGAAGACTTCTCGGATGAATCCAGCTTCAAGCAACTTCTTGATTTCCTGTTTGATGAAGTTTTGTCGCTCGATTGATTGCTTCCGGGGCTTCTGGTGTACAGTTCGTGCATCTAGGTAAATCTTATGATTGTGCTCAATCACCTCCCTAGGGATCCTAGGCATTTGTGACGATTGCCAGGCAAACACGTCGACGTTAGCCCGGAGGAAAGTGATGAGCGTGTGTTCCTATTTGTTGTTCAAACCTCCCGATATGAGGGTAGTCTGAGCAACGTCGGAACCAATTTGGATGACTTTGATGGGAACGTCGGTGTCGCCGCTTGGTTGCACACGAGGTGCAGAGGTAGAGCCTTTATGATGAATGCTCGGAGGATTCAGAGCTGGCTCCTTACCAGATGCTTCCTCTTGCGCTGTGGTAAGCGCATAGAGTTCTTCTAGAGCAGTAACTCATGCGGTGCGATCTCCGCGGATCCGGAGAACACCCATGCGTGTTGGCATCTTCAACACTAAGTAACCATAATGAGTTGCGGCCATGAACATGTACAAGGCTGGCCTGCCCAGAATGGCATTGAACGTCATACAGATCTGTGCGACGTCGAAGACAAATTTCTCAGTTCTGTAGTTCTCCCAAGTCCCGAAGGTCACTGGGCGTGTGATGGAACCGAGAGGAGTAATGGTTCCCGAACCTCACCTAGAGAAAGGTCGGGATGGACGAAGGTCCAGAGGCCAGAGCTGAAGCTTAACGAAAGCTTCGAAGCTTATGAGGTTTAGTCTTGAACCTTCGTCTGGATTTGAATATTGTTAATGGTGGGTGACACCATCAACAGGAGTTGGCCAGCCCCGATCATGTTTCAGGGGCAGTCCGAAGCATCGAAAATGATGGGAGTATCCATCCACTTCTGATGTGGCTCCATCTTAGCAGTGTGAGCTACCACGGCCATGTCCCGCCGCATTGTATTGAGGATGCGGCGAGAGGTAATATCCTAGGAACCACCAAAAATGATGTTCATGGTTTTCTGACGTTCATTGTCAGAAATGTCGGAATCGTCGTCAATGGTGTTGTAGACGACTTTCAAGACCTTCTTGGGGTCTCGGAAACTAGCTCCTCTCCAGCCGGAGCTTCGTCGACTTTTTTCTTTCCTTCTCGTTGACAGAAAGGAGCTTCTTCCCGGCGCTTGTTATAGCCCTCGACATGGTTCTGGACCTCCCGACATTCTTCCAAGCTGTGTCTTTCCGTCTTGTGAATCGGACACCACACCTTTGAACTGTTGCCGTCTTTCATCGAAGAACGAGGTCGTTTCTCGGGGTGTGGCCCCCGACCACCGGGAGCTGCAGCAGCTGCAGCGGCTGGTGCACCGGCCGACAGCTTCTTCTTGTCGCAGGGGTTCTTTTTCTTTTTGCCACTACCGGAGGTAGTGACTTCAGTCTTGGAGGACTTCTTGTTGGCCTCCGAAGCTGGTTTGGAGTGCATTTCACGACCCTCTGCAGCTCTAGCACATTTGTCGGCTAGACTGAAGAGTTCTGAAATGCTGGTGACTTCTTTGATAGTCAGCTTCTCCAACATCTTCTTATCTCGAACACCCTGTCTGAATGCAACGATAACAGAAGAGCTCAAGATTGAAGGAACAGTATTTCATATCTGAGAAAACCGCTGGATGAAGGATCGCAGCGATTCCCCTGATGTATCCTTTATAGCAAATAGATCCAATTCAGTGCCAGACCGGGTGTATGAACTCTCGAAGTTGGCAGTGAACCGCTGGCATAGCTCCGCCCAACTATTAATGGAGTTGGGCGTAAGACTCATGAACCAGGACCTTGCAGTCCCAATTAAAGCCACCGGGAAGTAACTGGCCATCACTGCATCATCACCCCCCACTGCCAGTATAATAGCAGAGTAGATTTGAAGGAATTCGGCGGGGTTGGCAGTCCCGTCGAATTTTTCCGGCAAGTGAGGCCAGAACTTCTGTGGCCATCTGACCATGCACAAATGCATGGCCAGGGCAGAACAGCCTCCTCCTACTCCCTGAGGAGCTGGGTTGTCTCGAGCCTCTCACCTTTCACGAGCATGCTCGATATGGACACGGTCGTCCTACTGCAGGTAATGGCGATCCAGTTCCGACTGCAGGTCATGAGTTAGAATCCTGGTAAGGGTGTGGTTGCGTCGTGCTCGGGAGGCAACGAAGTCACCTGCTGGGATGCAACACGTCTCCTTTGTTGCGAGACTTGTGTGTAACACCCTCATTTTCATGCATCATACCGTACATGCACTCATATACATGTTTAACATTAACCCATAACAGAGGAACAAGTTTAAAATTGATCTGGAACAAAACCGCACTTAAAAATGTAGGAAAGTGCGGACTAGTCCGGTTTTGCTGAGGACTAGTCCGATTTCTCTCTGTCTAAAAACGGACTTGTCCGTTTTTGCTGCGGATTAGTCCGATATTTGCCTCTGGACAACTTCGGACTTGTCCGATTTTGTGCGGACTAGTCCGGGATTCCATGAATCCTTGAAAATTTGCGAAGTCCCTGGACTTTTCCGGGCTAGTCCGGTGTTCCAGCGGACTTGTCCGTTTTCCTTTCTGACTAAGATCGGACTTGTCCGATTTTTGGCCAGACTTGTCCGATTTTCTCTCTGGACGACTTCGGACTAGTCCGGTCCTGTCCGGACTTGTCCGATATTTCGTGACTCCGAGATTGACCTTTTGTTTTACGACTTGTTCCTTGGGTTTCATGTTAAGTGGGTCTAGGGACGTCGTGCCTAACTCTTTTAGAGCCCATGTGGGACTCTAAACCGACCTCTACTCATCCCAAACTCGAAATCCATCTAACCCTAGCCTCCACCTCTATATAAACAGCCCAACCCCTTGGTTTGACATCTATTTGCCACTTTTCAACCCACCCAAACCCTAGTTCGTGGGGAGCCACCACCAAGGAGGGAGGAGAAGATCCCAAGCAAGAAGAAGAAGAGGAGGAAACGGAAGAGGATCAAGATCTCCACCAAGTTTCGTCCTTCACCACCAATTCATCTCCAAGTTCATCACCAACCCTAGATCGTCAAGATCCAAGTGTTACCTCCAAGTTTCTTGGTTCATTGGAGTTCTAAACACCTGGTATACCTTCTATTCTCTTTTCCTTATGTGAATTCCACCCCTAATCTCCGAATTTACGTCGATCTAGAAAACCCTAATTTGTTGATCTCGTCAAGAGCGGACTTGTCCGGTCCCTAGCGGACTAGTCCAATCTTTCTGGTTAAATTGTGTTGAATTAATTCTAAAATTTGATCTAATCAACTCCAAACCTGTATAAACTTGTTAAAAGCTATTAGAACTAGTTAGAGATCATTAAAAGCAATCTAGTAACAAGTTCTACCTTGCATTTGCATTAATCATGCATGTCATGTCATATTGAGTAATATTTGTGCACTCTTTGATTGTGTTTCTTGTCTTGTATGTTTATTGTGTGGATTAGAAGGATTTGCGCTAGAGAGTGCCACGGAGGATCTACAGCATCAAGAGTTTGAAGGCTTTGACCCTAATCAACAGCAAGAGCAAGGCAAGTGTCCTTGAAGCATATTGATCCTATTTTAAAATAAATGTTTTGTTTGTAAAACTGCATGCTTGTGTCAATTTGATGGGAAACCCTATGGTAGGAAGTTTACTAGTTTTGTTTGACCACCCTTGTCACCTGGAATTTATGGTAGAGAGTCGGGAAGGGTTTTTACCTTTTTGCTTCGCTTAATCAACTGGGATGGGAAACAACTATATCACTCAATTTAATTATGCATGGATGAGATTATGGTTAACATGAACTGGTTAAACATGGTATGGTAATGGATGATCTAAGCAAGCCTGGTATGTGGATGGGTTGGATGTTATGGTGGTTTGCTTGCTTTAGATCTAAGGACCGGTTCATGCGAGAATAAGCCAGGACTACAGTGCCACCACGAGGCCAAGTATGGGTGCGGCGTAGCTGATTAATTAGGGCTTTGCTAGTGCTGTTTGGACCATTGTGGATGCTCGGGGAAGGGGTCGTCGGATTGGGTTTGTTGATGATTGGTGGGACTACCCTGGGATCCGAATGGCTCAAGAGGGGGCCCTTGGTTGAAGATGTGCTCAGTTGGAGGCATCGCCACCGGTGAAACCTCAGTGGGGTCTGAATAGACTAGTAATCCCTTTGTAAAGGCAATTTTGTGATCTCTTGGCCATACACCAAAGGAAGTGTAATTGGCATAAGGGAGGTTCTTTAGTCGCCGACGGGTGATGAAATCACAAACACGTGGGTAAAGAGGTACAAACTCTGCAGAGTAAAATAAAACTATCATGATAGTCGTGCTCCCGGTTATGAGCGCCTGGATGACCTACATGATTAGAGGGAAATTGGTAATTGGGATGGTTATGGTTTGGTAAGGGTTATGGATGGTTATGGATTAATTTCTGATGTTGAATATGGTTATTGACGATGGTGAAATCTGGAATTATTGATGGTGGTAATGAATTCAGTTTGGTATTATGGTATTATTTATGATTATGATGGGTTTATTTCACATACATGTAATATATTGCTTTTCAAATGTTTTTATGTACTTTTCAGCACTTAGCCATTATTATTGTCGTCATTTGAATCAGCCACATGTCATACTTTCCACACTTGCTGAGTACGACATGTACTCACTCTTGCAATCCCCCCCAACAGTTGCAGGTCAGGATTGGGAGTTTAATGGTGATAATGCGGAGTTCTAGGCCGTGTCTACCGTCAGCTTTGCCTGTGGTGTTGATTGGAGCTGCGCATACATACCCTGTCGCTTATGCTGCATAGTTGCTTAGTTGGTTAATTAGTTTATTTCCGCTGCATTAGTTAAACTTGTTAATAGTATTCGTTAGAGCTTGTATTCGAGGATAATATGGTTTGTGTAATAAAATTTGGTTAATTAATCTTGTCTTGTGGTAATTTTCTGTATACTCTTTTGTGATTGCACTCGTGTATGTGTGATGAACATCGTGGGCACACATATGCGTTAGCTTGGTTCATTTTCGGAACCGGGCGTCACAGATTGGTATCAGAGCCACAGGTTGACCGTAGGATGCAACCTAGATAGAATGGACACTTTAGGACACATAGGAGCACTTAGGAATCGATGTGTTTTTGCTTGGAGTGATGTTTGCTATATATATTGGTTGCTTGTGTGCTTAATAGAGGATTTTGGGATGCTTTAGCATTGCCATGTCCACCTAGGCTAGTGTAGCTAGTTGTTTAGTTTCATATCCCTTGATGCATATAGTTGGGAATGTTTTCTAATTCTTACCTACTGCTTTTCTTCAGATGGTGAGGACTCACAACCAGAGGGATGGCAATGGTGAGGAGGAGAACAATGGAGTACCTCAGACCAACGTCGGACAAGGACCTGCTCATGGAGCTATCAACATCGAGCAGCTATTGGCCATGCAAAACCAGCTCATGCAGACCATGATACAGACTATGGGACAGCTGCAGGCTGGCAATATCAACAATCAGCCCCACATGCCTCCACCGCCACCCCCACCTCCTCATAACTGATTGGGAGAGTTTATGAGGACTAGGCTGCCAACCTTTGCTCAAGCCGCAGACCCTATGGATGCGGATGATTGGCTCAAGTCCGTGGAGAAGAAGCTAGCCATTGTCCAATGCAGTGACCGAGAGAAGGTGCTATTTGCTTCTCATCAACTCGTTGGAGCAGCTGCAGATTGGTGGGATTCTTATTGCAATGCTCATGAGAACCAAGAGAGAATTACCTGGGCGGAATTCAAGGAGAGTTTCCGTTCTCATTATGTGCCGGAAGGTGTTATGATCTTGAAGAGGCAAGAATTTGAGAACTTGAGACAAGGAAAATCAAGCGTGAGTGAATATCTCAATAAATTCACTCAACTCTCAAGGTATGCGCCTGAGGACGTTAGTCGGGACAGCCGGAAGCAATACTTGTTCATGAAGGGCTTGAACAATGAGATCCAAGTGCAATTACTCAACTGCGATTATGCCAATTTTCAGAAGCTTGTGGACAAAGCGATTGTGGTTGAGAACAAGATCCGTGAGATGGAGCAAGAAATCAAGAGGAAGGCGCCATATCAAGGACAGCAACAAGGAAGTAACGTGCGCCCTCGCTTTGCACCACCCAATGCGCCTCATTACAGCTCCTCTATTCCTGCTCAGCGTCCTGGTTATGCACCGCGCCCAACTCAGTTTGTGCAGCAGCGCCCTGTCATGCAAACACCTAGGCCTCCGATGCCTTATGCACCTCGTGCTGATTTTCCTGGAGCCAATGTTCAAAACCAAGCTCGTCCCAATAATTCTGGTGGAGTTAAGAAGTGCTATACTTGTGGAGAAGCTGGACACTTTGCACATCAATGTCCTAAGTCGGGCCTTGGTCAAGGAAGCAATTCATCGAGGCAAAACCCAAGACCTAATGGAGGACAGCCACAAGGAAGCCGTGGACAGCAAAATTTTGCTCGTGGCAACGTGAACCATGTCTCTACGGAGGATGCTCAACAAGCGGATGACGTGGTCATTGGTATGTTTCTTGCCAACTCCAACCCCGCGACTATGTTATATGATTCTGGAGCATCGCATTCATTCATTGCATCGAAGTATGTTGCCAAGTATAGTTTGCCTATCTCTCATATGAAGTTTACTCTGTTGGTTAAGTCTCCTGGAGGAGAGATGAGGACAAATATAGTATGTCCAAAAGTAATCCTTAGAATAAGGGGGGTAGACTTCTCCGCCAACCTCATTGTTTTAGATTCTCAAGGGTTGGATATTATACTTGGTATGGACTGGTTGAGGAAGCACAATGGAGTTATTGAATGTGCCACAAAGACGGTGAAGTTGACTAATGAAGAAGGGATCACCGTAGAATTTGAAGCAACCCAACATGCACCGAAGCAATTAGAGCTGCATCATATGGACGGTGTCGCAATTGAGGAGATTCCGGTGGTGTGTGAATTTTTGGATGTTTTTCCGGAAGAGTTGCCAGGTATGCCACCCGATCGAGACATTGAGTTTGTTATTGATTTAATACCTGGAACTGCACCTATAGCTAAGAGGCCGTATAGGATGCCTCCTATGGAATTAGCGGAGCTCAAGAAACAAATTCAAGAGCAATTAGAGAAGGGTTTTATTCGCCCTAGCTCTTCACCTTGGGGAGCGCCCGTTCTATTTGTGGACAAGAAGGATGGATCCCAAAGGATGTGTGTGGATTACCGAGCTCTCAACGAGGTAACAATCAAGAACAAGTATACCTTGCCCCGTATAGAGGATTTGTTTGATCAGATGAAAGGTGCCTGTGTGTTTTCCAAGATTGATTTGAGGTCAGGTTACTTTCAAATGAAGATTAGACCATCGGACATACCCAAGACAGCTTTTAGGACACGGTATGGATCTTATGAGTACACCGTGATGTCTTTTGGATTGACAAATGCACCTGCCTACTTTATTTACCTCATGAATAAAGTCTTCATGGAGTACTTGGACAAGTTCGTTGTGGTGTTTATTGATGATATTATGATCTACTCGAAGGATGAGAAGGAACATGAGGAACACTTGAGGCTTACGCTGCAGAAATTGAGGGAGCATCAATTGTATGCCAAGTTCAACAAGTGCCAGTTTTGGTTGAAAGAGGTGCCATTTTTGGGTCATATAATCTCAGGAGGAGGAGTATCGGTTGACCCCGGAAAACTGAGAGACGTGTTGAAGTGGGAACCACCGCAAAATGTCAAGGAAATAAGGAGTTTTCTTGGGATGGCTGGATATTACCGTAGATTCATCAAGGATATTTCCAAGATAGCCAAGCCTATGACGGAGTTGCTAATGAAGGGAAAGGCATTCCAATGGACTCAAGCTTGTCAAGAGAGTTTTGAGGAGTTGAAGAAGCGGATGACAACATCCCCAGTTTTGGTATTGCCGGATGTAAGCAAGAGTTTTGACATTTATTGCGATGCATCAAGACAAGGGCTTGTATGTGTATTGATGCAAGAAGGTCAAGTGGTCGCCTATGCGTCGAGACAATTGAAGAAACATGAGCAGAATTACCCCACGCATGATCTTGAACTAGCAGCCGTGGTACATGCATTGAAGATTTGAAGACACTATATTCTTGGACATAGGTGTGAAATTTATACGGATCATAAGAGTTTGAAGTATATTTTCACACAAACGGATCTGAACTTGAGGCAACGAAGATGGTTGGAGCTCATCGAAGATTATGATTTGGGGATCAACTATCATCCGGGAAAAGCCAATGTAGTGGCCGATGCTTTGAGTAGAAAAGGAGTAAGTCATCAACTCACGGTTCGAGAGTTACCATCCGAGTTATGTAAGGAGTTTGAACGGTTGAACCTCGGGTTTGTAAATGAGATGGAGATGATGGAGTTAAACCCAACCTTGGAGCAAGAAATTCGAGAGGCCCAAACCACGGATGAGGAGATCAAGGAAATCAAGGAAAGAATCGAAGAAGGGAGAGAATTCAGATTTGATAAATACGAACATGGTACCTTATGGCTTGGAAAGAGAATCGTTGTGCCTAATGTAAAGCATATTCGGGAGACAATATTAAAGGAGGCACATGAATCGCCTTACTCGATTCACCCAGGTTGTACGAAGATGTACAAGGACTTGAAGACTTGCTATTGGTGGGATAGCATGAAGAAGGACATAGCCGAATATGTTGCATTGTGTGACGTGTGCCAACGAGGCAAGGCGGAACATCAAAGGCCAGCAGGGTTATTGCAGCCATTGAAGATTCCAGAGTGGAAGTGGGAAGAGATTGGTATGGACTTTATAGTTGGATTACCGCGAACCCAGTATAGCTATGATTCAATATGGGTCATTGTAGATCGGTTGACAAAATCAGCTCACTTCATTCCTGTCAAGACCACATATACCACCGCGAAGCTAGCAGAATTGTATATGGAGCATATTGTGTGCCGACATGGAGTACCGAAGAAGATAGTCTCGGATAGAGGTTCTCAATTTACTTCCAGGTTTTGGCAAAAGTTGCATGAAGCTTTAGGAACGGGGTTGAATTTTAGTTCATCATATCATCCTCAAACGAATGGACAAACCGAGAGGACCAATCAGATTTTGGAGGACATGTTAAGAGCTTGTGCTTTAAAGCATGGGAAAAGTTGGGACAAAAGCTTGCCATACGCGGAATTTTCATACAACAATAGTTACCAAGCAAGCTTAAAGATGTCACCATATGAAGCGCTTTATGGGAGGAAGTGTAGGACACCTTTATTCTGGAATGAAGCAGGGGAAACTCAAGTATTTGGTCCGGATATGTTGCAAGAAGCCGAAAAGCAAGTCCAAATAATTCGTGAAACTTGAGGGCTGCCCAATCAAGACAAAAAGGCTATGCGGACAATAGGAGAAGGAAATTATCCTTTGAAATAGGAGATTTTGCTTACCTCAAGGTGTCACCAATGAGAGGTCATAAGGGGTTTAACATAAGGGGTAAGCTCGCACCTCGTTATATTGGACCATTCAAGATTTTGGACAAAAGAGGAGAAGTATCATATAAGTTGGAGATGCCAGCTCATCTTTCAGACGTACATGATGTGTTTCATGTTTCCCAACTCAAGAAGTGTCTCAGGGTACCGGAAGATCAAGTGCCAATGGAAGAATTGGAACTAGAGGAAGATTTGACGTATGCCGAGCAACTGGTCAAAATCTTGGAAACCAAGGAGAGAGTCACAAGGAACAAGGTGATTTGATGGTGTAAAGTCCAATGGAAGCACCATACCGAAAAAGAAGCAACTTGGGAGCTAGAAGATGATCTCAAGAAGGAATTTCCCTATCTCTTCTCTTCCACGTCGAATCTCGAGGGCGAGATTCATTTTAAGGGGGGTAGGTTTGTAACACCCTCATTTTCATGCATCATGCCCTACATGCACTCATATACATGTTTAACATTAACCCATAACAAGAGGAACAAGTTTAAAATTGATTTGGAACAAAACCGCACTTAAAAATGTAGGAAAGTGCGGACTAGTCCGGTTTTGCTGAGGACTAGTCCGATTTCTCTCTGTCTAAAAACGAACTTGTCCGTTTTTGCTGCGGATTAGTCCGATATTTGCCTCTGGACAACTTCGGACTTGTCCGATTTTGTGCGGACTAGTCCGGTATTCCATGAATCCTTGAAAATTTGCTAAGTCACTGGACTTTTCTGGACTAGTCCGGTGTTCCAGCGGACTTGTCCTTTTTCCTTTCTGACTAAGATCGGACTTGTCCGATTTTTGGCCAGACTTGTCCGATTTTCTCTCTGGACGACTTCGGACTAGTCCGGTCCTGTCCGGACTTGTCCGATATTTCGTGACTCCGAGATTGACCTTTTGTTTTACGACTTGTTCCTTGGGTTTCACGTTAAGTGGGTCTAGGGACGTCGTGCCTAACTCTTTTAGAGCCCATGTGGGACTCTAAACCGACCTCTACTCATCCCAAACTCGAAATCCATCTAACCCTAGCCTCCACCTCTATATAAACAGCCCAACCCCTTGGTTTGACATCTATTTGCCACTTTTCCACCCACCCAAACCCTAGTTCGTGGGGAGCCACCACCAAGGAGGGAGGAGAAGATCCCAAGCAAGAAGAAGAGGAGGAGGAAACGGAAGAGGATCAAGATCTCCACCAAGTTTCGTCCTTCACCACCAATTCATCTCCAAGTTCATCACCAACCCTAGATCGTCAAGATCCAAGTGTTACCTCCAAGTTTCTTGGTTTATTGGAGTTCTAAACACCTGGTATACCTTCTATTCTCTTTTCCTTACGTGAATTCCACCCCTAATCTCCGAATTTACGTCGATCTAGAAAACCCTAATATGTTGATCTCGTCAAGAGCGGACTTGTCCGGTCCCTAGCGGACTAGTCCGATCTTTCTGGTTAAATTGTGTTGAATTAATTCTAAAATTTGATCTAATCAACTCCAAACCTATATAAACTTGTTAAAAGCTATTAGAACTAGTTAGAGATCATTAAAAGCAATCTAGTAACAAGTTCTACCTTGCATTTGCATTAATCATGCATGTCATGTCATATTGAGTAATATTTGTGCACTCTTTGATTATGTTTCTTGTCTTGTATGTTTATTGTGTGGATTAGACAGATTTGCGCTAGAGAGTGCCGCGGAGGATCTACAACATCAAGAGTTTGAAGGCTTTGACCCTAATCAACAGCAAGAGCAAGGCAAGTGTCCTTGAAGCATATTGATCCTATTTTAAAATAAATGTTTTGTTTGTAAAACTGCATGCTTGTGTCAATTTGATGGGAAACCCTATGGTAGGAAGTTTACTAGTTTTGTTTGACCACCCTTGTCACCTGGAATTTATGGTAGAGAGTCGGGAAGGGTTTTTACCTTTTTGCTTCGCTTAATCAACTGGGATGGGAAACAACTATATCACTCAATTTAATTATGCATGGATGAGATTATGGTTAACATGAACTGGTTAAACATGGTATGGTAATGGATGATCTAAGCAAGCCTGGTATGTGGATGGGTTGGATGTTATGGTGGTTTGCTTGCTTTAGATCTAAGGACCGGTTCATGCGAGAATAAGCCAGGACTACAGTGCCACCACGAGGCCAAGTATGGGTGCGGCGTAGCTGATTAATTAGGGCTTTGCTAGTACTGTTTGGACCATTGTGGATGCTCGGGGAAGGGGTAGTCGGATTGGGTTTGTTGATGATTGGTGGGACTACCCTGGGATCCGAATGGCTCAAGAGGGGGCCCTTGGTTGAAGATGTGCTCAGTTGGAGGCATCGCCACCGGTGAAACCTCAGTAGGGTCTGAATAGACCAGTAATCCCTTTGTAAAGGCTATTTTGTGATCTCTTGGCCATACACCAAAGGAAGTGTAATTGGCATAAGGGAGGTTCTTTAGTCGCCGACGGGTGATGAAATCACAAACACGTGGCTAATACACTATCTACAGGTATTAAGAATGGTTAATAGTGTAATAATATGCCTTAATGACTGCATTACCCCTATTAACAGTGCTCTGATCATGTGTCGTTAATACAACATTAACGATACATAATCAAATCTTGTAATGGCCAATTTGATTGTCACTTAAGTAAACGTGCTGAAGGAGATCTGTTAGTGTATACGTTGATGAAGGTTCGGAGGCTCCACACGTGGTAGCTCCGGAGCTTTCCCTTGCGGGAGGGTAGGTCCAGGGCTGCTGTACACGTGTCGGCACTGGAGCTTCTCTCTGCTGGGGGTTAGGTCTGGGGTCATTGTACACGTGTTGTCACCGAAGCTTTCCTTCGTTGGGAGCTTAGTTCCGGTTTTCCTTTACACGTGTTTACCCAAGAGCTACCAATATGAGGGGAGCGGGTCCAGTGCAATGTGACATGTGGGACTTGAGGAGACCTTCAATTCTGACAGGTAGAACTCCCTTGTACTCTTTGCGGTACTAAGGGGTACCCGATACGCAGGGTAGAGACACACACTACAAGAATCGATCAATAGGGCGTCGGGGAAAGTATGTTTATTGGGCCTATGGAACTTAAATCATCCGATGTCATCAGTTTCAAACTTTGGACGCTTATAAATTTGTGACCATCAGTGTCGTAATCCCGGCCGACTGCTATAAATACAAGCATCAGTCTGCCAACAAAACCGACAGAGAACAGTAAAACCGATGTCCATACAGACAGGCCCCACGCTCCCAAAATCCACGCTCCCACATGCGCTCCCGTTCCAATTTTTTAATCCTCTTGTGCGGTGGCGCCGCTTCTCTGTCCAATTTTTTATTCTGCTAGCGTGATTCCCGTGAACCACTTGTGCGTGATTCTTTCTCTTTATTTCTCGATCTCCCTCTCTCTTTACTCACCCAACCGTTGCCCACCTCCCTCCTTTTGAAACCCTAGCCCGCCAGCCACCGCCTAGCGAGGCTCCGGTGAGGCGAACAGTGCCGCCCAGCGAGGCTCCGGTGAGGCGAACAGTGCCGCCCAGCAAGGCTCCAACGAGGCGAACAGCGCCCACTTCCCCACATGTGCCGCCCTCTTCCTCACTCGATTAACGATGCCACCCTCTCTTCCTCTCCTGGCGCGCGGCCCTTGCCGTTGCTGCCCTCTTTCCCTCTCCTCCACACGCGACACAATGGCGGCGACCAGCGGCGGCGCGTACTCGTGCAGCAGGGCAGAGCAGACCCGCGATAGGATCGACGCCCTCGCGGGCTTCCTCCGCCTCCAACGCCCGCTCCTCGACGCCCATGTTGTCAACTTCTTCAAGGTTCCCCTCCCCATCCCGTGAATATGTGACGTGCCGACCTTTACCCTCAGCCAGCCTCTAGAGGTTCGTCTCACGGTGGACACAGAGTGGATGGACTGCCTCCGCCGGGAGCCTATGGAGAGTCTACTAAACCTGTTGTCTGAAGCCCTTGCCGCCGCTACCCTCTTTGTGCGCTTAGAGTCCGCCGGCCTTCCCTACCGAGTGGCCTTCTTCGCCGCCGAGCAGGCCGCCACTTCGTCATCGCCGGTCGAGTAGATCTGGATTTGGAGCTTGTTTTTTTTTCTGAGCATAGCAGATTTCTTCAAGCTTGTGTGAGAGATTTTGAGAGGAACGTGTGAGACAGATTGTTGCGAGTTTGTGTTCATTAAGCAGAGCAGATTGTTGAGAGTTTGTGAGACATATGATGTTCGTGTTAATCTGTTAATTTTTTTTTGTGATATATGTTCGTCCTAATGTTCGTACCAACATCAATATTAAAGCCTCTGACATTGTAAAAGGGTGCCGGATGCCGTGTGAAAAAAAAAGTATAGGCGTCGGGTGGAGTGGCCGATGGCCTTACTTCAATAAAAGTGTCGGTATGACGGCCGATGGCCTTAAGCCAGTAAAGATGTCGGGTGTTAAAACCGACGCTGCTATGATTTAAATACGTCGGGACTGATGTTTTTAGGACTTAAAAATGTCGAATTAAAAGTGTCGACTAAAGCTATCGGTACACCGACGGTTATACGTTATAGACGTCGGTTTTAGTAGTCAATCAACGGATATACCCCTGACACCTTTTTACACATTTCTTGTAGTGACATGAAAGATGGAGGGGAGCAACTCCTACATATAAGGGAGGTTGTTCTTTCCCTTCCTAGGTTAGAGAGAAAAGGAGAGAAGAGGAGTGGCTAACATGTGCACCTCCTCCTCCTCCTGCTCGCTCGCTCGCTCGGCTCGCCACGCCCGGCACACGCGCTCGCGCGCTTGTGATGATGAGCCTCAAGCCGAGTTCCAATTTTATTTTGCAGCGAAAATTTAGTTGGGCTTTTGGGATTTCGAATGTTAGGCTTCCGAGTTGGACTGAGTCCAAGTTGGAGACGAACACGTCTGCATCTACCGAGTCAGTTCAGATGTGGATTCTCTGGATCGCAACCGAACCTTCTCTCGGGGCTCTATAAACAACGTGTGTGCGTGGCAGTAAAAATCTTCCCACGATCAGATCAATTCCCACGTTCGAGTTTCTTGCGCTCCCATCGTAGTCTACTCCATCTCAAGCGCCGACATGTACTGACGATCGGGAAGCAAGTCTCCAGAACCGCCCGCCCTTGTGATCCTACAACGGAAGTGGGCGAATAAGGTTTTGGGAAACGCTCAGCGCGACTGCTCGCGTTTCGCACCGCGGGTCACCTAAGTCGAGATTGGGCTCTGCTGTCCAACGTCACTACTAACATCTGCATCGACCGGTCGTCGTCAAGTCGGCGACTACATCTACAGCGATTCCTTCAGCTACAAATCGATACATGTAATTTGCTCATCCTTGCTGTTGTTTATCGCTGTCAAATTTGTGTGTTTTTTCATAATCTATCTTTTCGGACAAGCAGAAACTGTGTTACAACTAAAACGCATCAAAATTCACGTCGCACGGGAGTATACCATTACATATGTTGCAGCTTGGGCTTGGAAAGTCGCAGCTCATGAAGCTGAGGTGGTGGATCAGTCAAAGATTTGTTTTTTTGGTTTAGAAGAAATAAATGGAGAATAAAATAAATGAGCATCAGAAAATATGAAAAAGATGGCTCGGGAATTCCATTCAGTGGAGACAAGCAGGCATATGGATGCCATGCAGGACAAAACACATGTCAATGGCGAAAGCTACAAACACCAGGCACTCTCATGCTTCTATCGCCGGGAGCTGGTCAAAGTCTTCTCTTGAACGTGTCTGCCTTGCAACCAGTAACTTAACCGTAGTGTACCAGGAATAGTGAAGTAAATATCGCACGTTAATCATTGTTTGCAGGAAAGTGACGTGCTTAAGGTTCATACATGGTGGACCTTTTTTCCACTTGATTTGACGCGAACAGTAGTGCCATTGCGGTCTTGCGGAGCGCAGAGAGAATACACATGTCTAGAGGTGGGACTCGAGTCATGCCTGGGCCGGCCCGGCACGGCCCGTTTGTGCTTCGGGCCGAAATGGTCCAGGCCCGAAAGCACGCCAAGCCAGCAGTCGAAAATCCAGGCCCAGGGACGGCCCGGGGCCCAGCGGGCCGCCTTCGGGCCGGGCCAGGCCCCAGCACGGCCCAGTTCCTTGATTTCAGCCCAAAAACAATTAAAATTTTAATAAAATCAAGTTTTTAATGAAATAAATGGATAAAAAATGCAAAAAAAGTATGTAAAAATACTAAAGTGATAGACAATATTTTTTGAAGAATTTAGAAAAACAAATCATCGAATTTGGACCAAATTTGAAGAAACTATACAAGTTTGAACTTTCAAGTTTGTATAAAAATAAAAAAACAACATCAGCCCAGCACTATTGGGCTGGCCCAACAACATTTAAAAATTGAATTGAGCACAATTTTTTTTGAATACATAGGAAAAAAGCCTTTCAAAAAATATGAAAAAATTTGTGAAGATTGAAAGAGTTGAATTACATGTTCTTAAAAAAATCACATTCAAAATAATAATATACTGCAGAGAATAAAAAAACAAAAAAATTGAATTTTGAGTTTTTTATGCAATACATGGACAAAAAAATTCAAAAAAAATATGAAAAAAATACTAGAGTCTAAGGATGTTATATTTCATGTGTCATATGAACTTGAGTTTGAGAAACATAATAAATTGATCAGAACAAAAAACAATTATAAAAGGGATTTATGGAGTTTTTGTCATTTTTATATCTTGAATAATACATCGATTTAGTGAGTGAATTTTTTTGTGAGGCTTTTTAATGATGACACCAACCTCTATGATTTTTTAAAGAATTTTTGAAATTTGTTTGAATGAAAGTGTGTTTGAATTTGAAGATTGCCTCATATGCTTATTAGCTTTTGAGTGAGAGGAGAGAAAATGTGAATATTCAAATGTTGAAGTACCTCAAAACATTATTAAAAAATGCGTACATGTAGAAATATAGAACATACACATACAAAATAAAATTTGATACAAACATCTTCAATCTTTGAAGATTTACAAAATAGTGAAGAATATGTACATATAATTTGTTTTGGTTTTTTATAAAAAGTACAAAAATATCTATATAAGTTTGAAAATAATTTTTCTAAGTGGTGGTAGAGAGTATTTTTTTAAGAATATAGAAAAAAAGAATCATCAAATTTGGACTTAATTTGCGGAATCTATACAAGTTTGAATATTTAAATAGGAATCAAAATAAAAAAACCCTGCAAACTTAAGAACAGATGTGTCGGGCCATCGGGCCGGTTCGGGCCATTGGGCCGGTTCGGGCCTTCGGGCCTTTGGGCCATTTCCGGGCCGTGCTGGCCTGGACACGGCCCACTTGGTCGTGCTGGGCCATGCCGCCCGCCGTGCCCAAAAACCAGGCCCGACACGGCCCGGTGTTTCGGGCGGGGCCGGCCCGACTCGAACCGCCTTCGTGTCGGGCCAGGCCGGGCCTCAGACCGCGGCGTCGTGCTTCGGGCCGCCCGGGTTTGGCCTGGCCCAATTCCCACCACTACACATGTCAAGTAGGCGCACGGCATCATTTGATTCGTTGTGCGGGAATTTTTGCATGAAACCCCTCAACTGATTGGTATGCTTTTCTACGGGACTTTTTCGGCACCAGAACTTTCACATTACAGATCCCCTGCTACTGAGTGATCAATGCAGTCCCGTGATCCTTTCGCAACCGTCCGATTAAAAGAGAACGCTTTAAAATACCTACTACAGAACCATGAATACAATACATCGTCAGTTTTAATGACATGGAATAATGCAGACAACTATAGAAAAAACTCGTTAGACCGTTGAAACAGTGCTCCCCTGCATTGGTTGAATCGGAATGTGGACGTTGTGGAGTGATCAATGCAGAGAACGAACAGTTCTCTGAACTCAAATTCTCCTGCATTTGTACTACTAAAAGTGAACCCTTTAAGCTCTCCGTACCGGCGCTTAACGCTTTTTAAAGCATACTCTATACACCATTCTTTTTCTATTTTTACAGTACATACTCTAAATTATACTGCGAAATAGTGTATACAGTATGTTTTACGGTGTGCCACTGCGGACGGTCTTAGAATACCTACTACGAAATCATGGCTACAGTCCATCGTCTATTTTAATGACCTAGAATACTGTTTACAATAGTAGGTAACATTTTATTAATGCAAACAACTATAGAAAAAGACTTATAAGGCTGTTGAATAGTGCTATCCTACATTGGTCAGCCATTGCAACAGATGATCTGAATCTCGTCCAGATTCAGATTCTCTGTTGTGGAGTGATTAATTCAGATGATGAACAATCCTCTTAATCGAAATCCCTCTGCAGTTGTCTGACTAAAAGCGTTTAGAATATGTATGGAGCTTTTCGGATTGCTTTCTCTCCACGGACAATGTATGTCTCACGCTGTCAAACTGCTCCCTCGCCAATGATGTGTCTTCCACGCTACTATCTCCATCCTTAAACTCACAGGTTCTCGGTTTCTATTTCCCTCGAACTTGTGCCACCACTCTCCCAACCCCTTGGGCTTGTGCCGTTACCGCCTCCATTCCCTTGAGATTGTGTCGTTTGCCCACTCTCCCTAGATTGTACATAACTGTCAGTCTCCATTTCCCTTATCATGAATGATACGATTAGGGGCAAAACATATGTATATCTCTATTTTAGCTAACTATTAGTTAAGATATAAATAGGCCTCATCTAATTTGTTGTCGGTGTTGGAAATAAAGGATCTGGAAGAAACATACACGGGATAACAAAGATATTCAAGACATACGATCTCCATCAGAATCATGAAGGATCACTATGATCGCCTATTAGGGGGTAGATGAGATAAGATTCCTTGTTTAGATTTTCTTGTTATAGAATAACTCCTTGTTATAGAATAAACCGATTACATTAGGATTTAAATAATTAGTGCTCGGTCGCACTTATCTCCAGAAGATTGTAACAGGTTGCCCCATGTACTTCCTCTATAAATTAACACGTAAACCAGGTGAGCTCGAGTTTGAGGATCCTGGCTTCTCCCAAACACTTGGCCAAGGTTGACATGGTATCAGAGCCTAGAATCTCTAACGAGACAAATAGATCATGAGTTTGTCGGCCTCTTCCGGCGTGAGCATGGGCGCAGGGTTCAAAACCTTGAGCCATCATGTCTAGAAACTCACGTGTGAGAACTTTCTTCTATGGAAGGCGTAGGTGCTCCCTGCAGTCAGGGGAGACCAGCTATTTTGCTTCCTGGACGGTACTCCACCACCTCCAGAAAAGGAGATCGTGGTCACAAAGGCCGACAGTACCAGAGAGAAGCAAATCAACCCGGAGTAGACATCGTGGGTTGTTCAAGATCAGCAACTGCTGAGCTACTTGAACTCGACTCTGTCAAAAGAGGCTCTCGCTCAAGTAGCCATGTTTTCTACTTCTGCTGAAGTATGGCAAGCCATACAAGAGAGTTTTGCCTCTCAATCACGTGCGCGTACAATGCATCTACGCGCGAAGTTATCAAGCACAAGGAAAGGTGACATGAAAATTGTTGTCTATTTCTCGAAGATGAAAGAATTCGCCGATGAGATGGCGGCGGCGGGCAAGAAATTAGAGGATGACGATGTGGTGTCTTACATCTTGGGTGGACTGGACTCTGAGTACAACTCTTTGATGGAGAACGTAAGTACTCGAACTGATTCAGTCTCACTTTTTGAACTATTTGCTCAGCTCTTGGCAACAGAGGCATGGTTGGAAAGACAAAATCAGTACCAGATTCAGGCAAATGCAGTCACTTGTGGAGGTCCCTTTCGTGGAGGCCGAGGAGGACGGTTTGGTTGCTGCGGCAATACTGGGCGTGGCAGAGGACAAGACCGTGGTGTCACTGAATCCAAACCCATGTGCCAACTTTGTGAAAAAGTTGGGCACACAGTAGTGCGGTGCTACAAAAGATTTGATCACAGTTTCAAGACAGAAGAAAAAACAGTGAACAATGCTACAACCTCCTATGGTGTAGATACAAACTGATATTTTGATACTGGTGCCACAGACCATATAACTAGAGAACTCGACAAGCTGTCAACTAAGGAGAATTATAATGGGCACACGGCCAGTGGCTCAGGTATGAAAATTACTTCTGTTAGAAACTTTCTGTTGCACACCCCTGCTCACCAAATTAATCTGGAAAATATTCTTCATGTTGCCACAACTACAAAAAATCTTATTTCTGTCCACAAGCTTACTTCTGACGATTCCGTGTTTCTTGAATTTCACCCTCACTGTTTTTTGGTAAAGGATCAACTTACGAAGAGAGCTCTGCTTCAAAGCAAGTATAGAGGTGGCCTCTATCCTTGGCCGTCATGGGAACACACGTCCACCAAATGCACCCTCGTTACTTCAAAGCCGTCATCTGAGAAGTGGCATGATCACCTAGGGCATCCATCTATGGTAACAATTAGTCGAGTCATACAGTCAAATAAATTACCTTGTGCATCTGAACCTCACCCTCATCGAGTGTGTGATGCGTGTCAGCAAGGGAAGAGTCATCAATTACCTTTTCCAAAGTCCCATAGTGTGTCTAATGCTCCAATTGAGTTATTTTTTTCTGATGTGTGGGGCCCTGCTCCTATCTCTGTTGGAAGGAATGATTATTATGTGAGCTTCATTGATGATTTTAGTAAGTTCAGATGGATCTATTTTATTCGCAACAAATCAGATGTGTTTAAGAAATTTCATGAGTTTTGTGCTATGACAGAACGTGCATTTAACAGGAAAATCATTGCTATGTAGACAGATTGGGGAGGGAATAAGAAGCTTAATTCCTTTTTTACTCAAATAGGAATCACCCATCTAGTCTCATGTCGCCACACACACCAACAAAACGGGTCCGCCGAACGCAAGCATAGACACATAGTGGAGATGGGACTCACTTTATTAGCTCTAGCATACATGCCTTTGAAATTTTGGGATGAGGCTTTCAGTATGGCTGTGTTTTTTATTAATAGACTTCCTTCGAAAGTCATTAATCATCAAACCCCTTTGGAGAAACTATTTCATAGAAAACCAGATTACATTAGTCTAAAAATCTTCAAGTGCGCATATTGGCCTAATCTTCGCCCCTATACATCTCATAAGCTTGCATTCCGGTCAAAGCAATGTGTTTTTCTGGGATATAGTTCTCTTCACAATGGGTATAAATGCCTAGAAATCTCAAGTGGTAGAGTCTACATATCTAGAGATGTGATCTTCGATGAAACAGTATTCCCTTTCAAAACTCTTCGTCCTAATGCTGGTGCACAACTTCGATCTGTGCTTCTTCTCCTTAATCCAACGTTGATTCCATTTGCAGGGCAATAAATAGAGAATGTTCCATAGGGTAATTTTTGTACTAATGCAGATTCTATCAATTTTTCTGATGAAGACAGGGGCAGCAGCGGTGATTTTATGCAAAACAGTGAAGAAACAGTGCCTCTGGAGAGCCCTGGCACGATGCACGGAGAAGATGGCATCGAATTCAGCGCCAACCAACCATCTGGCGTCAACCAGTCACCGAATCCAGCCTCAGATCAGACTCGTGACCCAGAAATGACAGCATCTGCACCCATGGGATCGTCTGCGGTGTTGCATGCAAAGGGGGATCAGCTCATGCTGCAACTTCCTGCCCCAGAGAATCCCGTCGCATCTTCCTTGGGCGCAGCAACTTTGGTGCCTGAGAGCGCCATGACCTCAGATGGATCATCTGCGGCAGAACATGCTTGTGCACCAAATCCTCAACGTCCTAGAACTCGTTTACAGAATCAAATCACTAAACCAAAGGATTTTGGTAAGGATTTTGTTTTTTTTTATCTGCAGTAACCAGTGAACCAGAAAATCTGCAACATGCCTTGCATAATCTAAATGGAAGAAAGCAATGGATGTTGAATTTGAAGCCCTCTTTAAAAAATAAGATTTGGAGACTTGTACCAAGAACAAGAGCATGAAATGTGATAGACTCCAAATGGGTGTATAAAATAAAGAGACATGTTGATGGTTCTGTTGACAGATACAAAGCTAGATTAGTTGCAAAAGGCTTCAAATAGAGGTATGGAATAGACTATGAAGACACTTTCAGTCCTGTAGTTAAAGCAACCACCATCAGGATTGTCTTATCAATAGCAGTTACTAACAACTGGTGCCTAAGGTAGCTGGACGTACAAAATGCTTTCTTGCATTGCGATTTGGAGGAAGAGGTATATATGTCACAGCCACCTGGCTATGAGGATGCTACTCACCCCGATTATGTATGCAGATTGGACAAAGCAATCTATGGTTTAAAGCAAGCCCCAAGGACATGGTATGCAAGGCTACGTTCCAAGGTGATTCAGCTCAGTTTTGTATCCTCCAAGGAGGACACCTCATTATTTATATACAACAAAGGTGAGAACACAATATTGCTATTAATTTACGTGGATGATATTATTGTCATTGGCTCTTCACAGCAAGCCGTTGAAGCCTTGCTGGCAGACTTGAGAAAGGATTTTGCTTTGAAAGATCTTGGTGATCTACACTACTTCCTTGGAATCAAGGTTACAAGAACAGGAGGCGGCATTGTACTGAATCAGCGCAAATATGCTATGGAAGTAATAAAGAAAGCCAGCATGAATAAGTGCAAATCGGTAAGCACTCCTATTTTAATAACTGAAAAATATTCGGCACATGCAGGAGAAGCTCTTAGCACAGATGAAGCAACAAGGTATAAGAGTGTAGTGGGAGCACTACAATACCTCACTCTAACAAGGCCCGACTTGGCCTTCTCAGTTAATAAGGCATGCCATTTCATACAAAAGCCCACCACAGAACATTGGATTATGGTAAAAAGAATATTAAGATTTATTCAAAGAACAGTAAATCTTGGTCTGAAATTTGTCAAAGACAGCACCTTGCAGGTAAACGCATATTCAGATGCCGATTGGGCGGGGTGCCTAGATGATAGGCGTTCAACTAGAGGCTTTGCTATATATCTTGGGAGGAATTTAATATCCTGGAGTGCGAGAAAACAACCCACGGTTTCACGATCAAGTACAGAAGTAGAATATAAATTTTTGGCTAATGCTCTTTCAGAAATAATCTGGACATAGACTATTTTGAAGGAATTGGGGGTGAAAGAGCAAGGAGTGGCAACTTTGTGGTGTGATAACTTGGGCACTACGTTTATGACAGCAAACCCAGTGTTCCACACATGTAGTAAGAACATTGAGATAAACTATCATTTTGTCAGGGAAAGAGTAGCAAGTAAATTGCTCCAAATCAGGTTTGTGTCATCCAAGGATCAAACTGCTAACGATTTTACAAAGCCACTATCAGTCGGCAATATGCACAAATTTCAATACAATCTCAACATGGGACGGAGTTGAGATTGATGGGAAGTGTTGAAAATAAAGGATCTGGAAGAAACGTACACGAGATAACAAAGATATTCAAGGCATACGATCTCAATCAGAATCACGAAGGATCACTATGATCACCTATTAGGAGATAGATTAGATAAGGTTCCTTGTTTAGATTTTCTTGTTATTAAATAAACCGATTGTATTAGAATATAAACAAACGGTGCTTGGTCGCACTTATCTCTGGAAGATTGTAACAGGTCGGCCCATGTATGTCACACCCGGTCCCAATGAGACAACTGGATGACTTCCACGTGTATGCCAGGATCGGTTCACATCATACATGTGTAGACAAAAGTGTAATATCATTTATTACAAGCCATATTCGAATACATAAATGTATTACAATATGACCCGTAGGTCTAAAATAAGATTACAAGCAAAGCATCGGAAAAGTTAACTAGTGTGGCTCTATGCACAGCCGTTGCCCGGGGGTTGCGCCAGCCTAGAACACCTCATCCGGATCAGCATAGAAGTCTTCATTCTCCACTTCTTCACCATTGTAGACTGAGGAAAGAATAGCAACAAGCAAGTTTGAGTACCAACAGTACTCGACAAGTGGGGAAAGAGATGACATGCAAGCATTTAGAAGGGAGGCCAAATTCGGGTTAAGCACTATAGCATTACATCCTACCCTTAACTGATATTTATACCTACTCATAGGTTAGTGAATCCAACCATGACCCATTTATAAACCAAATCCCGACCAACCAGACCACCATTCCCACCCATTTACTAATTATGAATTGGACACCAAGCCGCTTTTGTCTGTGAGCACAACTGATATAACAATTCTAAACTCTGCAGAGTGTGTACCCTCTAGCCACAAGCCGTGATTTCGTCCCCTGTTGCCATGTGGACTAAGTAAACCTCCCTGATGCTTGTGGTCGTGAACCACATTGCACACTTCCTTTGGTGTGTGTCCAGAAGATCACTACGTGGTCTTTACAAAGGTTCTCGCGACGTGTACTAGCCCACTGAGGTTTGACTCCTATACAAAAGTGTGAGCAGACAACTGCGTCTCAACACCCCAGCTGCCCCCTCTTGAGCCATGTGGATCCCAAGGCAGATACGCTAAACCAATTCCACGCACTATCCAATCACCAATACTACGCCGAGAGAGGCCTAATCAATCGACCAAGTTGCCCCATACTCAGTCTTGTGTCTATACTATAAAGCTTCGTGGCTTCCTCCATAAACCGATCCTTAGAATCCGGCAAGGTTCATACCCTAAAACCCGGATCTCGTGCGTACAGCACCATACCAAACAAACCAACCCGCCAGATACCTATCCACTACCATCCATTTCACATATCACAATAAATGATCATAACAATTAATGATATTACATGTATGTAGAGAATTTCCCTCACAATGCTAAGCATGGCTAAGCGTAACAGTAATGATGAAATACTCTCAATCCAACCCGGTGACAAGGAATTATATGGAAGGATAAAGTAAATAGGATTCAAATTATTAAACAATGCAACTAACTAAAACTTAGTAAAACAGATGCAAAATGGTCAAGGGCACTTGCCTCCTTGGAAGTGTGGGTCGTAGAAGTGGTAGTCCTGAAGGTTGTAGGCCGGCTCAGGAACTGACTCTAAATACATCATCGCATGCGGAACGGAAAATAGCAACACAAAATAAGGAACAAGAAAACATAGGCACATCACAAATAAGCAATCACAAAAGAAGACCTACACAGTTATGCCGCTAACATTATTCCCCTAGTTGAGGTTTAGTTAGTGATGTGGGTTGAAGTTTGAGTTTTAGTGGCCATAGATGCTGATTTACAATTTATGGCATTTTATCTCCATTTTATAGCCTAGATGTATTTACTTAAATTTCCTAAGTTAAAGTGTAATCTTAGGAATACACAACAATTTAGCTATATTATTTGGAAATATACAAAATTAAAATATAATAACAAAATAACATAGAGTGATTTTATGTGAAAATAGAGTACACCTATGATTTTATGTAAATACCTACTAATACAAGGGTTTTTATGCAAAACGGACAAGAATAGGAGCCCAAAATTATTTTATAACATGTTCAGGGGCTACAATTTAAATTACAGAGGCTAAAAATATAATTATTGGCAAAAATAGGGGTTGAAATGCAATGTTTATTCAATTTAATAGTGTTGACAGAAATACATTAAAGTACAGGGGCCATTTCATAAAATCCCGGACCTAGCTGTGAATATTTAAAAAGGCGCGAGGGCTTATATGCAAAACTGCGAAGGGGTAAGGGACGGTTTAATCGTGACCGTCGGATTCAAAGGGTGCAAACCAGATTTAAAATAATCGAAGGGGTACGCGAGATCTAATCTCGACCGTCGGCCTCAGATCAACGGCCGAGAATGGGCCACGTTGCCCCATGGGCGACGCGCGCCAGGAGCGCGCGGTGGCGCTCGGCGGCCACAGCGGTGCGCCTCACCGGTGATGGCCAAAACAGCCAAACTGGTGCCTAAACTACGTGTTCTGTACGCCAATCGAGGGAGAGGGACATAAATCACTCACCAAGGGTGTTTTCGGGGCTTGGAACAGAGCGGAGGGGCGTCGGCGATAGCGAGAGGCAGCAGACTTCGGCGCAGATCGACGAAATCGGCGTCGCAGCGGCGTTCTCCCAAAGAGAAGATGTCTGGCAAGTTCCTGGGAGCATGGCGCATGAATTGAGCAAAGAGACAGAGGGAAACCACAGGTGAAATGATGAGAACATCAGCGACAATACCTTGCACCGGCGGCTAGGGTTTCAAGCTTCAGGGGGGAAGAAAACGGAGGCGCACGATGGAATTCATAAGGGGAGCAGGGGTGGTGAAGTATGGAAGGCGATCCCATGTGAAGGAAGGCGACCCGGTCATTTAATTCGGTGATTTCTTGTCGGCAATTCGAATCAGGGCAGATACGATGGAGTGACGTGTGCGCGGCAAAAGGAAAGGGAAGGCCCTGATGGGCGGTCCCAGCGCACAAAGAGAGAGCGGGGGGGGGGGGGGGGAGGAAAGAGAGGGATGGTGCAACTGGTCCTAGGGCCACAGCGAGGTTGGGCCGGTGGGGAAGAAAAAGAAAATGGGGGAGGGGAGAGGAGATGGGTCGGTTGGAGATTTAGGCCGAGACGGGGTTTTCCTTTTTGTTTTGTTTTCCCCTTTTATTTTTCATTTCTTTTACAATTTGAATTTTCTTTTTCAAATTCAAATGATTTTCTAGTGCACTTTGAAATCAAATTCTCAAATCAATTGCAAGGAATGATGCATTCCTCCTATATTTCCCTTTATTTTAGTTTTTGAAATTTTGGGTGTTACAACACTACCCCCTTAAAAGGAATCTCGCCCTCGAGATTCGGATGTCCTAAGAGAAAAGATTGGGGAACTCGGCCTTGAGGTCTTATTCTCTTCCCATGTTGCTTCTGCCTCGGAGTGATGTTTCCACTGCACTTTGCACACATGAATCGTCTTGTTTCTCATAACACGTTCCGACATCACTAGGATCTTGATTGGCTGTTCTGAGTAGGATAGATCCTCCTGCATATCTATAGCCTCCATGGGTAGCTGTTCCTCTGGTACTCTTAAGCACTTGTTTAGTTGCGACACGTGGAACACATCGTGTACATCCTACAGTTGAGAAGGTAGCTCGAGACGATAAGCTACTTCTCCTCTTCTCTCCATTATCTTGAAGGACCAATGTAAGGGGGTGCAAGCTCTCCCTTCACCTTGAACTGTTTTAGACCTCTTACTATTGATACCTTGAGATACACAAAGTCTCCGACCTCAAAGGTTAGCTCACGTTGTCGAGCATCTACGTAACTCTTCTGACTTGACTATGCTATTTTCAGATTATTCCAGATCTCTTGCACTTGTCTTTCGGCTTCTCTTAGTATCTTCGTTTCAAACACTTGACCTTCTACTGTCTGATTCCAAAATAAGGGTGTTCTACACTTTCGCCCATAAAGTGCCTCAAACGGAGACATCTTGAGACTCGCTTTGTAGCTGTTGTTATAAGAGAATTCCGCATGGAGCAGATTCCTATCCCAACTCTTGCTATTCTTCAAGGTACACGCTCGTAACATATCCTCCAAGGTTTGATTTGTGCATTCTATCTGACCAACCGTCTGCGGGTGATACGCTGAGCTGAAATTAAGACGAGTGTCATTGACTCATGTAGCTTCTGCCAGAACCTCGAGGTGAACTGGGTACCCCGGTCAGACACTATCTTCTTCGGGGCACCATGCAAATATACAGTCCTTGCCATGTACAATTCTTCCAATTGTGAACCATTGTAACTTTTCTTAACCGTCACGAAGTGAGCGACTTTAGTCAACCGGTCCACGATGACACATATGTAGTCGTATCGTGTCTGAGTCCTTGGCAATCCCACAATGAAGTCCATACTTATCTCTTCCCATTTCCACTTGGGTATCTTGAGTGGTTGAAGTAATCCAACAGGTCTCTGATGTTCCGCCTTGACTAACTGGCACATGTCACACAGAGCCACGTATTTATCCACATCTCGCTTCATACCAAGCCACCAGTATCGATCCTTAAGGTATTGGTACTCCCAGGATGAATAGAGTAGTATGAGTCGTGGGCTTCTCTAAATATCAGTTCTCGGACCCCCTTGACCTTCGGCACACATATCCTCTTCCCTAACCAGAGGGTTCCGTGTTCACCTTTCCTGAAATATGGGGCTTTACCAACCTTCATCAGCTTCTTAAGTTTCTGGATTTTCTTATCCTCCTTTTGGCCTTCTCTAATGTCTTGTTCCAATGTGGAGTCCACTTCCATAACTACTGCATCTGCGTTAGACACTATGCATAGGTTTAGTATTGCAAACTCCTCACATAGCTGCGGTTGATGAGCTTGTACTATCATACTGTTGCATTGTGCCTTCCTACTCAAAGCATCTGCGACCACGTTTGCATTTGTAGGGTGATAGTTGATACCAACATCAAAGTCATTAATGAGCTCAAACCACCTTCGTTGGTGAATATTAAGGTTCGGCTGAGTGAAGATGTACTTCAAGCTTTTGTGGTCGGTGTAGATTTCCGTCCTTTCCCCATCAGGTAATGTCTCCATAGCTTCAGTGCATGAACTACAGTTGCTAACTCGAGATCGTGGGTCGGATAATTCTTCTCATGCGTTTTGAGCTGTCTTGAAGCATTAGACACCACATGTCCTTCTTGCATCAAAACACATCCCGATCCTTGTCTGGATGCATCACAATAGACCGAGAACTCCTTTTGCATGTCTGACATGACCAACACTGGAGCAGTGGTCAAATTTTTCTTCAACTCGGCGAAGCTTGCTTCACATTCTGGTGTCCACTTGAATGTAGCTCCCTTCTCGAGTAGCTTGGTTAGCGGCCAAGAGATCTTTGAAAATCCCTTAATAAATCGTCAATAATAACCATCCATTCCAAAGAAGCTCCTGATGTTTCCCACATTTTCCGGCGTCTCCCACTTGAGAATATCTGCTACTTTACCCAGATCCAATGATACTCCTCCTCTTGATATGACATGTACCAAGAATAACACCTACTTTAACCAAAACTCACACTTACTGAATTTAGCGTACAACTGATGCTCTCTAAGCTTCTGTAGTGCCAACCTCAAATGTTCCTCGTGCTCTTCTTCATTCTTGGAAAATATCAAGATATCAGCAATAAATACCACCACAAACTTAATCAAATATTCCATAAACATCTTGTTCCTGTGATACATGAAGTAGACGGGGGCATCGTCAACCCGAAAGACATAATAGTGTACTCATAGAGTCCGTACCGGGTGAGAAAAGCTGTCTTCGGTATGTTCGATGGGCAAATCTTCAACTGGTGGTAACCGAAACAAAGATCTATATTGGAGAATACACAAGCTCCTCTCAATTGATCAAACAGATCCTCAATCCATGGTAGCGGGTACTTGTTCTTGATAGTAACTGTGTTGAGGGCTTGATAGTCCATGCATAACCTTTGATGAACTAAGGCGGATGTATCCTTTCTCCAATAGATGTTTAATGTGATCCTTTGGCTCGGCTAACTGATGAGCATCCATTCTATATGGCCTCTTATATATTGGGGCTGTTCTAGACACTAGCTCAATGATGAATTCAATTTCTTGGTCAGGAGGCATACCCGGTAACTCCTCAGGGAACACGTCTGGGAATTCACTAACAACTCGAATCTCTTCGGCAATCTCAGTTTGATCGAGTCTGATGCTCTGTGTTGGAGCTTGATCTGGAGTGAACTCAACCTTTGTACCATCGGTATGGGTCAAGGAGGTTGTCCTTGTGGCGCAGTGGATCACCCCATGATATTTGGTCAATCAATCCATCCCTAGGATAATATCTAGCTCCTGAGATTCAAGAACAATGAGGTTTGCTGAGAAGACTACCCCCCTTATGTCTAGCCTTACACTAGGGCATACTCGCCGTGTTATCATTTCTCCTCCAAGGGAGTGAACTATAAGCTAGTGAGTCATTAAGTGTACTACCATGTCATGCCTCCTCATAAACTCTTTAGATATGAATGAATGCATAGAACCAGAATCAAACAACACTGTAGCTAGATGAGAATCGGCAGCGTCGGTACCCTGCGTACCGGGTACCCTATGATACCACAAGAAGTGCAAAAGAGTTATGCCCGTCAAAATTGAAGGCCTCCTCAGGCCCTACATGTCGTATTACACCGGACCCGCATCCCTCATATGGGTAGCTCCGGAGATTGACATGTGTAATGTAAATCCGGAGCTAACCTCTTAACACAGGGGAGCTCCGCGATCAACACGTGCATAGTGACTTCAGACCTAACCCCATGCAGAGGGAAGCTCCAGTGTTGACACGTGTACAGCGGTGCCAAAGCCACCTCCCCACAAAGGAAAGCTTCAAAGTTGCCACGTGTGGAGCCTCCAGACCTTCATCAACGTATACACTGGAAGATCTCCTTCAACACGGACATTCAAGGGACAATCAAAGTGGCAGTTACAAGACTTGATCACACGATTAGAGCACTGTTAATAGAAGTAACGCAGCCATTAAGGCACATTATGACACTATTAACCATGATTAATACCCACAGACAGTGTATTAGGCAATTTAATACACTAGGGCCACATGTTGGGCCAGGTGAATGATGTAACGGTTAGTCCTTGGACTATAAAAGGACTGAGCCACACGATACAAGGAACAAACTCCAGGATGAGCCATAGACTACGCTTTCGAGTGATTCATAATACAACACACACACACACACTCCGTGGAGTAGGGTATTATGCTCAGGCGGCCCGAACCACGTAAATCCCTGGTGATGCCATCTTGATCTTGATCTCTGTGTGCCCCAACCATAACAAGAATCTTCACGGACTACACTTTAGTAGTACCGGGGGAAGTGTCGTTGCTACACTTCGACATTTGGTGCGCCAGGTAGGGGAAGTATCGTCACCCGAGATCTCAAGATGGTGAATTCCGCTGCAGGATCTTTTAATGGCAATCGTGTTGAACAACCTGCTGGAGGCAATCCCTCCAACGCTTGCCAGCCAGCAGGTGCCATTGTCCCAGCAAGCAGTATGGCACCACAACCACCATCTGTTCTAGCCAACAATGTTGGGCAACAAGATGGTTCATCTACGTCGATCACTACATCGACAAACAACAACCCTGAGCATGCGCTCATTGTTGCGCGAGCTCTCCTACAACACCCACCGCCTCCAGGAGCACCCCAGGGTGCTATGAAGCTGTGGAGGGTTGATGTTGACCATCTGGTTGCAGCTAAAGCCGCTGGCATAAGCAATCAAGGTCCTCCCCCTTCAGGGTGAGCACCATCACAACGACGGACCTTGTCGAGCAGACTTGGTCCACAAGTCTCGCAACAAAGGAGACATGTTGCATCCCAGCAGGTGACTTCGTTTCCTCCCGGGGCATGACACACCCACACCATTACCAGGATTCTGACTCATGACCTGCGATCAGAACTGGATCACCGTTACCACAAGCAGGACGACCGTGTCCATATCGAGCGTGCTCGTGAGAGGTGAGAGGCTCGGGACAACCCTAATCCTCAGGGAGTAGGAGGAGGTTGTTCTACCCTGGCCATGCATTTGCGCATGGTAAGGTGGCCACAGAAGTTCCAGCCTCACTTGCCGAAGAAATTTGACGGGACTATCAACCCTGCCGAATTTCTTCAAATCTACTCCACTATCATACTAGCTGTGGGAGGTGATGAGGCTGTTATGGCCAATTACTTTCTGGTGGCCTTAATTGGGACAGTAAGGTCTTGGTTCATGAGTCTTCCACCCGACTCCATTAATAGTTGGGTGGAGCTATGCCAACAATTCACTGCCAACTTCGGGAGTTCTTACACCCGGCCTGACACTGAACTGGATATGTTTGCTGTAAAGCAGACATCGGGGGAATCACTGTGATCCTTCATCCAGCGGTTTCTCAGGTACATAATACTATTCCTTCAATCTCGAGCTCTTCTGTTATCGTTGAATTTAGACAGGCTATTCGAGATAAAAAGATGCTGGAGAAGCTGGCCATCAAAGAAGTCACCAGCGTCACAGAACTCTTCAGCCTAGCAGACAAATGTGCTAGAGCTGCGGAGGGCCGTGAAATGCACTCCAAGCCAGCTCCGGAGACCAGCAAGAAATCCTCCAAAACTGAAGCCGCTACCTCTGGTAGTGGCAAAAAGAAAAAGAAGCCCAACGGCAAGAAGAAGTCATCGGCCAGCGCACCAGACGCTGTAGCTGCTGCAGCTCCGGGTGGCCGGGGGCCACGCCCCGAGAAGCGACCTCGTCCTTCATCAGAAGACGGCAATAGTCCAAAGGCGTGGTGTCCAATTCACAAAACGGATAGACACAGCCTGGAAGAATGTCGGGAGGTCCAGAATCTTGCAAGCGCTATAACAAGCGCCGGGAAGAAGCTCCTTTCCATTAGCGGGAATGAAAACAAAAGGTCGATGAAGCTCCGACTGAGGAGGAGCAAGGTTTCCAAGACCCAAAAAGGTCCTAAAAGCCGTCTACAACACTGTCGATGACGATTCCGACGTCTCTAACAACGAGCGCCGGGAAACCCTAAACACCATCTATGGTGGTTCTTAGGACATCACCTCTCGCTGCATCCTCATGACAATGCGGCAGGACATGGCCGTGGCAGCTCCCCATGCTAAGCCGGAGCCTCATCGGAAGTGGATGGATACTCCCATCAATTTCGATGCTTTGGACTACCCCCGAAACATGATCGGGGCTGGCCAACTCCCGTTGATGGTGTCACCCACCATTAAAAATATTCAAATTCACCATGTAATGGTGGACGGAGATTCAGGGCTAAACCTCATAAGCTTCGAAGCTTTCGTTAAGCTTTAGCTCTGACCTTTGGACATTCGCCCATCCCGACATTTCTCTCGGGTAGATCCGGGAACCATTACTCCTCTCGGTTCCATCACACTCCCAGTGACCTTCGGGACTCGGTAGAACTACAAAACTGAGAAATTGGTCTTCGACGTCGCGCAGATCAGTCTGCCGTTCAATGCCATTCTGGGCAGGCTAGCCTTGTACAAGTTCATGGCCGCAGCTCATTATGGTTACTTAGTGTTGAAGATGCCAACACCCACGGGCATTCTACGGATCCGCAGAGATCGCACCGTAGGAGTTACTGTTTTAGAAGAACTTTATGCGCTTACCACAACGCAAGAGGAAGCATCTGGTAAGGAGCCAGCTCCGAACCCTCCAAGCATTTGTCATAAAGGCTCTACCTCCGCACCCCGTGTGCAACCAAGTGGCGACACCGACATTCCCGTCAAATTCGTCCAAATTGGTTCCGATGCTGCTCAGACTACCCGCATATCAGGAGGTCTAAAAAACAAATAGGAACTCGCGCGTATCACTTTCCTCCGGGCTAATGTTGGCGTGTTTGCCTGGCAACCATCACAAATGCCTAGGATCCCTAGGGAGGTGATTGAGCACAATCTGAAGATTTACCCTGACGCACGGCATGTACACCAGAAGCCTCAGAAAAATCAATCGAGTGACAAAACTTCATCTGACAAGAAATCAAGAAGTTGCTCGAAGCTGGATTCATCAGAGAAGTCTTCCATCCAAAATGGCTGGCAAACCCAGTTGTTGTACCCAAGGTCGGTGGGAAGCTTCAGATGTGTATCGACTACACCACTTTAAACAAGGCATGTTCAAAGGATCCATTTTCACTACCTAGAATAGATCAGATAGTGGACTCCACCTTCAGGTGTGAGCTATTGTGTTTCTTAGATGTATATTCTGGATATCATCAATTCCAAATGTCTGAGGAAGATGAAGAGCATATTGCCTTCATAACAGTAGATGGATTATACTATTATACTGCCATGCCTATTGGTCTTAAAAATGTTGCTTCAACATTTGTGCGGGCTATGTACAAAACATTTGGAGAGCTAATTAGAGACTTGGTGGAGGTGTATGTCGATGACATCTTCGTGAAGGTCAAAAACAAGGAGTCACTCTTTGACAATTTACAAGCTGTGTTCGACAAGCTGCGCACCATGCGCACCAAGCTGAACCCGGACAAGTGTGTCTTCGGGGTTAGCTCCGAGAAGCTTCTGGGTTTCTTGGTGACTCACCGAGGAATTGAAGCAAATCTGGCGAAGATCAAGGCCATATAAGATATGCAGCCCCCAACCCACATTAAGGATGTCCAGGAGCTAACTGGATGTCTAGCTGCGCTCAGCCGGTTTATCTCAAGACTACCAGAATGGGCGCTACCATTCTTCAAACTCTTTGGGAAGTCTGGACCATTTCACTAGTCCGAAGAAGAAGAAAAGGCGTTTCAAGAGCTAAAACAGCTCCTCACCACACTCTTCAGGAGTGTCCGGGTTAATGAAGAAGAAGCTTCGGGTCCTTCTGAAAGGGTCTGAACCATGCAACACCCCGTGTACTTCATCAGCAAAGTACTCCACAATGCCAAGACAAGATAAATTGAGATGCATAAGCTGCTTTACGCAGTTCTTATTGCTGTAAGGAAGCTTCGTCACTACTTCCAATCCCACAAAATATCAGTGGTAACCTCTTTCCCACTGCGTGCTATTTTGCATAACCCTAACTCTACTAGGAATATTGCAAAGTGGGCAGCGGAACTGGCCGAATTTGATCTAGAATTCATGTCACGACAAGCAATCAAAAGTCAAGCCTTGGATGACTTCATGGCGGAATGGACTCCCTCTCCATCAAACCATGGGGGCTACAGTGAGCGGAAATCAGAATCCAAAGTTCCGGTATTCACTGAGCCTCAATGGACTCTCTACTTCAATGGCTCCATGCAGAAGCAGAGGGCCGGAGCTGGAATCCTTCTCCTGGCTCCGACTGGGGAGAAGGTCAAGTACATGGTTCACCTTGATTTCAAGGCAACCAACAACATGGCAGAGTATGAAGCTCTCATCTATGGACTCAAGGTGGCACTATCTTATGGTGTAAAACAACTGTTGGTGAAGGGAGATTCACAACTTATCATCAAACAAGTCAAAGGTGAATGCTCCTGTAACAATTCTCAACTAGCTGCTTATCTCCTTGAAGTCCAGAGGCTTTAAAAGCACTTCAAAGTCCTGGACCTCCATCATGTTCAGCGTCTTCATAATGCTGAAGCCGACGAACTCTCGATGAAAGCCTCAACCGGAGCTCCGGCTCCTGACAGAATCTTTGTCCGGAGGTTGTCAAAACCAACAGCTCAGCCTGTAGAACTAAGCGAAGGGGGCGAGACCAGCACCATGAAGCTGGCAGTCCTTGTGGCCTGCTACCATAGCGTCCACCAAGGGTTGTAGGTGCTGTCGGAAGCTCCGAGCAACCCAGCACGCAAGACTCAGAAGCACAAGTAAGCTCCAATGCATGAATCAAAGAGATCCAGAGCTACTTGAAAGTCGATATCCTTTTTGAAGATAGTGTATCCGCTGACCGGATTGTTAGATTGGCTAAAAGATAGACGTTGGTAGAAGGGGATCTCTACTGGCGCGGTGCCAATGGAGTTGTAGTCCAAGCAACCCAGTAACATCTATTGGTGTTTGGATCCGGCAGATCTCCAGATACTACCGTTGGTAGATCGAGGAGTTGTAGTTTGGTAATGGGCGCGTAGAGATTCAAGAAGGTGAAGGACAAGTGGACATAGAGATTTAAGTGGTTCGGGCCGCTTGAGCGTAATACCCTACTCCACGGGGCGTGTTGGTGTTGTATTGAGCGTGTGAGTCTAGAAGAAGCTCCAAAAGAAGAAGCTCTTCTAGGTCAGGGAGTCCAGAAGTGGTCTCGAGATTCCCTTGTGTATCGTCGACCAGTCCTTTTATAGTACAAGGACTGGTCGTTACACCGTTAGCCTGGCCCGACATGTGGCCCCGGCGAGTACACATCCTTGATACACAATTAATGAGGTTAATTACCCTTAATAGCCTGGTAACGGGCCTAAACAGTGCCATTACCAGTATTAAGGGCCATCCGATCGTGTGTCATTAATATGGCATTAATGACACTTAATCGGTTCTTGAAGTCTTTGATTGCTCCTTGAAAATTCAGAGCCGTTAGGGGTCCACCAGCCTGATTGTTGAAGTTGAAGGTCGAGCGGTTCAGCCACGTGGCAACTCCGGAGCTTATCGTCGTGGACGGGTAGGTCCGGTGCTGTTGGACACATGTTGGCACCGTAGCTTCCCTCTGTCTGGGGTTAGGTCTGGGGACGCCATACTGGTATCTAGCCGGAGCTTTCCCATGTGTGGGCGATAGCTCCGGTCTTATGATACATGTGGCGGCCCTGGGACTAACCATGTTGGGGAAGTAGGTCCGGTTACACCTGACATGTGGGGCCTTCAGAGGTCTTCAAATCTGGTAGATGGAGTTTCCTTGTGATCTTTGCAATCTCAAGGGGTATCCGGTACGTAGGGTACCGATAGTGGCCCCCTAGGCCCACCTCCGGGGGAGACCTTTAGGATGAAGTCATTCCGCCAGAGGTTGGTCCATTCTTCGGTTTTTCAGACGTGTCTTCAAGGGTCTTCGAACGTGCCGTTGGTGATAGTTCGCAGTAAAACCTCTGCTGCGTGGCATATCCTGGAGGCGGCAGGTGAGATCTCAGCGTGCGGATCTCATGCAATTGAAGGTCGCCAGTTCTCGATACGAAAATCGTATCGGTTCCGCGTGCCCTGTCAGGCTGCCGCCTTCGGGTTTCCCGCCTTTCATGATGACAACCATTCGCCTGGGGTAAGGACCTCGACTTGATTGTCGGGGTGGCCTCAGACCCCCTTGTCATTGGCGGGGTGGAGTTTTTGACTAGTATCGTCAGCTCCTCTGCGGTTTCCATCCAAGCATTGTGGGGGCTTACTTAAGAAGGAAAGCACGCACCGTTTGGGGTTCTTTACGCCTTTCATTCGAACTTGCGCTCAAACCTTCCAAACTTTCGCTTGCTTTTCCTCTCTTGCCTCGCTGTGCCGCGATGGAGTTGGGTCTCTGCCAGAGCCGACTGAAGACCGATGGTGATTTGAAGAAGGTCCGGGCCCTCATGGGATGGTCCCCTGACTTCTTCAACCACTTGGTCCGTGCCGGCAAGCTTCCTTTCGAGAAGGAACATGCCAGCGACATTATGTACTTCTCCGCGTACGCCATGGTAGGACTGATCCCACCTTTCTCCTCTTTCTTCCTGATGCTGCTAGACTTCTATGGTCTGTAGCTGTACCACCTTGGCCCCCACTCCATTCTCCTGGTGTCGATCTTTGTCCACTTCTGCGAGATGTGGGTGGGCATTCCCCCTGCATTGAGCTCTTCCGCACCTTCTTCACTTCCCACACTACGGGCAACAGTGACGAGTACCTTGGCTTCTACTATTTTGTGAAGCGCAAGAAGTGCCCGTACAAGTACTTGCGGTCGTTCCCTTCTGGGAAGTGGGACGACTAGAAGGATTGGATTGTCATTAGGGTGGAGGAGCACGAGAAGCTGGAGTTGCCGGAAGGCCTCCCCAACATCGACACTGCAGTTTGGAGTGAAGCTCCGGTGTTGTCGGAAGCCTTCAACCCTGCTCTGACCAGGATCCGCCTGTGCGTGGAAGAAGGGGTGACTCCTCAAGCCGTATTTTACAACTTCCTGACCAACAGTTGGGCTCCGCTGAAGAAGAGGGAGAAGCTTGCTTGGGCCCTCAATAGTATACTGGACGACGACTGGATCGAGACCGGTTTGAAGTCCAACATGGAGGGTGCAACATTGGAGTTCCACCTCAAGAAGTTCCAGCACGGCATCGACGTCAAGGGTGAAGACTTGGCTCCGCCGGCAGCATTCCTCCCTCTGAACATGCAGGCGGAGTTCAGCAAGGAGCTCCGGCGGACGATGTCAGTGCTTGACGACCTTGGTGTCATTGAGAGGCGTTCGACCACCGGGTTGGTGATCTCCGGAGCTCCTGAAGGTGGCTCCGCTCCCGCCCCAATGCCAATAACCGAAGTCGTCGGCAAGGGCAAGGAGTTGGTCGAGCCCTAGAGCCGTAAAAGGAAACTGAAGCATGTCGACGGAAGGTCCGCCAGGCCTGCTTCTTCCACGGCAGCTCCTTCTCCCCAGAGGGGGAGGTCTTCAATGGCGGCATCTACTCCAACAGCGGCATCTTCCCGGGGTGCTAGCTCTGGCCAAGTGACTCTGGTACCAGGGCCAGCTGAGGGCTCTGGGTTCGAAGGTCCTTCCCGGTCTAGGGTGGCCTCGACCAAGGAAACACCGATAGAAACAGCAACCTCCGAGGGACCCTCTGGGACGACCACGCCAGTGGCGGCTGGGGTCAGTCCGTATGTGCAGGCTGAAGCTCCGGCTCCAATTCCAGCGCCGCCCCAAGAGACGGCTAAGGCTGCGGCAGCCCCGACGCTGGTTGTCGTGGTCTTGGACCTCGACTCATCCCCAGAATCTCCCGTGGTAGCGCCGGACCACGGGAATGAAGACGTACCAGCGGCACCAGCTCTGGAGGTTGAAGCTCCGGGCTTGGATGCTGAGATGTTGGACGCTCCGGCCACAGAGCCGGAGGTAGCTGTGATTCCGGCCCTACGGATGTTGTTGAAGCCCCGACAGTCGAGCCGGTGGTTGATGAGGTCCCGGCAGTGGAGTCGGGTGTTGATGAAGCTCCAGCACTTGAGCCGGTTGTCGAGGAAGCTCTGGCGGTAGAGCCGGGTCGAGGAAGCTCTGGCGGTAGAGCCGGTTGCTGCAGAAGTTCCGACTGTAGAGCCGGTCGTTGAAGAGGTTCTGGCGTCCGAGCCAGTTGCTGCGGAGGTGTCGACGCCTGAGCCTATGATGGTCGAAGCGCCAGCGCCTGAGCCCATGATGGTCGAAGCGCCAGCACCTGAGCTAGCGGCGGAGGAGGTGCCTGCGCTGGAGCCGGAAGTAACTCCTACTCCGACTGAACCTTCAACACCTGTCCCGGAAGTGGTGATCCTGGAGGCACCCGCTCAGCTGAGCCAGGGTGCCATGATGAAGCTGTTGGCCCCCCGCCTGAGGGGCGAGTTGTTGATGACTTGGCGGCGGGACCTTAGGAGTCAATTCCGGAGGTCGGAACTTCTGTTGTAGGACCTTCCTCGGCGGCGGTCGAGGCTATCCCAAAGGACGGCCCTAGTGCCCTGGAAGCTCAGGGGACCGCTCCTGTAGAGTGGGACCCAATTTTTTCACTGAAGATCCACTAGATCCAGTGGAGAGGACCCTGGCAAGTCCGGACCCAATCCCCCTATCGTTGTATATTGACAACGCCTGCTCCAGTCTTCGCCAGGTCCAGTTGACTTTCTACCACGACAGCAAGGCCCTCGAGGAGGAGCGCCAAACCCTTAGGAGGTGGTGCAACTGACTCCATTTCAAGACCAAGCTGGCGCAGTCGAGGCTGGCTAACGACAAGGAGTGGGTGCAGAGGGAGAAGGTCCGCCTGGAGTACTGGGGTAAGCTGTTGGATGACAGGGAAAGCATGATACAATCCCTCGACAACCAGTCCCGAGCCATCTATGAGCAGGCCAAAGTTGCAAATAGCGCAGCGGATGATCACCAGGAGAGGCTCGCCGCCATCCACGATAGTCTCGTCAAGCACCGGGAGGCTCTTGAGGCGCGGGAGAGAAAGCTCGAAGATGAAGAGCAAAAACTCCTGGAGCTGCAGGACGACCTCGTGAAGAGGGAGGAAGAGCTTGTCCAAAAGACAGCTCTAGCTGACAAGAGCCTCAAAGAACGCACCAAGAATTGGAGGAGCATTGTGAGGAGGAGGAGGAGAAGAAGGCTTGGGAGCGAGGGCAAGATCTCTACAAGCAGGAGAATGTCGTCGCCGCCAGGGAGAAGAAAGTGCGGGGCCGAGAGAAGGATCTGGTCAACTGCTGGAATGAGATCCACCTCCGGGAGGAAGAGCTCAGTAAACTCGAAAGGCAAGTTCCTTAAAAGATTGAGTAGAATGCCAAAGAGGTGGAGCGTCTTGCTTGGGAGAACTCGGAGCTTGCGGCGGCCAAAAGATCCCTGGAGGAGATGCGAAGCACAAGGGTTGTGGAGTCCCAACAAGTTTGGGACTTCCTAGGAAAATCCAACGACGCGCTGACGCCAATGGGCTTCAGTCCCGTGCATCTGGATGATCCGAAGCCGGAGTTGGACTAGGCGTTGGAGGCACTGAGTTCAGCAGGCAACAAGCTCACCAAGATGGGCGATGTCATCGCGGACCAGCTGGAAACAGAGGGGTTGTCCCTGGCGAAGAACATCGCAGAGTTCATGCTAACGTGCTACACCAGCCGGGACCCTCAATTCCCTCTGGACCCGTTGCTTGAAGGACCAATCAAAGGAGAGGGTGAAGCTGCCCGAGCTAGTGTGTCGGGGGGTTGCCCAGAAGGTCGCCCAGTTCTTCCACAGGGTCTAGGACCATCTCTTTTGCAGCTCCTGCTTGTATTCTCTCTTCTTCTTCTCCAATTTTGTAATCTCTTGTCTCAAGATGAATAAAATCCAAATTTCGTGAATTTCATTTTTTGTCTTCAACACCACCTTTGTCTCACTTGGCCCCCTGGTAGATGTACACAATCTGATTGTGAACATGTACCAAGAGGATGTAGCAGTTGTTGAAGACTTGCTTGCTTCGAACTTGTAGAATGTAGGTCCGAAGTCTTCGATAGTGTAGGCCCCCTAAGGTTGTTGGAGCTTAGTGGCTCCGGCATTGACCATCCTCGAAGCTTAGTAGCTCCGGCAGTAGTCTCCATCAATGCGTAAAGCATCGACGGTTAGCCCTCTGGGGTGTCGGAGCTTGGTAGCTGCGGCAGTGACCTCTGTCGACACGTGGTGTATCGACAACAGACTCCTCTATAGAGTCTTTCCACCATCTTTTCTTCACGTTGACGGCTTGCCCCCTAGCTTTACCGGAGCTGAGTAGCTCCAGCGACGCTCAACGCCAATGTTTGAACATCGACCACAAGCCGCCTAGAGGACGTCGGAGCTTTGGCAGCTCCAACTTCATTCACCAGTATCATGAAATATTTATTTTTCCTGCACACTGAAAGTCAAGAAAAATAGTAAAATCCGTTTCCTATCTATAACTTCATTGTGGCTTACTATTCTCGAGAAAGTTTTAGGTCGAACACAATTATAAATACAATTGAGAGCGTCGTCTTTTTTCCTTCAGGTTCGATCGTTTTTGGACTTGCCTTACTTCGGCCTGCCGGGGTGTAGGTAGAGTGGCGTACTTATGGTGCATGACCAGGCTAAGTCGATAGCACACTCCGGCCATAGATTGGCTTGGCGACATTCACACGAGTAGACCATCCACAATATTTGGACCCGGAAGAATAGACAATGCAACTCGAATTCTACATGAATTGGTTGAGCTATAGTTTCTTAAAAATTGCACAACTTTGTTATAGACAAGAAAGAGAAAAATAAAAAATATTGAGAATGTACAAAGTAAATGCACGTGGAGTCTGTTTTCACATAATGATGTCTTTCAAGTTGGCCTGTCCTTTTATAGTACAAGGACAGGCCGTTACATGTTGGCCTGGCCCGACATGTGGCCCCGGCAGCTACTAATATTGATACAGATTTGATGCGCTTAATAACCCTTAATGACTGAGTTACGGGCTTTGATAGCGCCGTTACTGGTAATAAGGGTCATCTGATCGTGTGTCATTAACATAGTATTAATGACACTTAATCGGGTCTTGAAGTCCTGATTCCCCTTTGAAGATCCGGAGCCGTTGTGGAGTCTACCGGAGGTTTGAGGCTGAAGATCCGACGATTGGACACGTGGTAGCTCCGGAGCATACTGTGGGGAACAGATAGGTCCGGTGCCACCAGACACGTGTCAGTTCTGGAGCTTCCCTCGGTCTGGGGTTAGGTCCGGGGGTGCCGTTATGGTACATAGCCCGGAGCTTCCCCCTTGTGGGCGGTAGCTCCGGTTTGATGGTACACGTGGCGACCCTGGGACTAACCATGTTGGGGAAGCGGGTCCGGTTATGTCTAACATGTGGGCCTCCAAAGGTCTCCAAATCAAGTAGATGACATTTCCTTGAGATCTTTGCAATCTCAAGGGGTATACGGTACTCAGGGTACCGACAGTGGCCCCTGGGCCCACCTCTGGGGTAGACCCCTTGGGTGAAGTCATTCCGCCGGAGGTGGGTCCATCCTTCGACTTTTGAGTCGAGTCTTCAAAGGTCTTCAGATGTGCCGTTGGCGATAGTTTTGGAGTTAAATCCTCACCGCGTGGTATATCCCAACTGTGGCAAATGAGATCTTTGGCGTGCGGATCTCACGCAATTGAAGGTTGTCGGTTCCCGATACGAAAATCGTATCGGTTCTGCGTGCCTTGTCAGGCCGCTTCCTTTGAGCTTCCCGCCTTTCATGATGACAACCGTTCGCCTGGGTAAGAACCTCAACTTGATCGTCGGGGTGGTCCCGGGCCCTCTTGTCATCAGCAGGGTGAAATTTTTGAATAGTATCTTCGGCTTCCCTGCGGTTTCCATCCAAGCGTTGCGGGGGCTTACTTAAGAAGGAAAATGCACACCGTCTGGGGTTCTTTACGCCTCTCATCTGAACTTGCGCTCGAACTCCGAAACTTGCGCTTGCTTTTCCTCCCTTGCCTCGCTATGCTACGGTGGAGTTGGGTCTCCGCAAGAGCCGCTTGAAGACCAAAAGTGACCTAAAGAAGGTTTGGGCCCTGATGGGGTGGTACTCGGACTTCTTCAACCACCTGGTCCGTGCCGGTGGGAAGCTCCCGTTCGAGAAGGAGCACGCTGGCGAGATGGTGTACTTCTCTGCGTACGCCATGGTGGGGTTGATCCCACCTTTTTCCTCCTTTTTCTTGATGCTGCTAGACTTCTATGGTCTGCAGTTGTACCACCTTGGCCCCCGATCCATTCTTCAAGTGTCTGTCTTCGTCCACTTCTGTGGAATGTGGGTGGGCATCCCCCCTGCATTGAGCTTTTCCGGACCTTCTTCACCGTCCATACCACCGGAAAGGGTGATGAGTACCATGGCTTCTACTACTTTGTGAAGCGCAAGAAGTGCCCATTCAAGTACCTCCGGTCGTTTACCTCTGGAAAGTGGGACGATTGGAAGAAAGACTGGATAGTCATCCGGGTGGAGGAGCACGAGAAGTTGGAGCTGCCCGAAGGCCTCCCCAACATCGACACTGCGGTCTGGAGTGAAGCTCCGGTGCTATCGGATGCCTTCAACCCTGCTCTGACCAGGATCCGCCAATGTGTGAGGGAGGATTAACTCCTCAGGCGATATTTTGCAATTTCCTGGTCAACAGGTGGGCACCGCTGAAGAGGAGAGAAAAACTCGCGTGGTCCCTCAACAGTGTGATGGACGATGACCGGGTCGAGACCGGGCTGAAGTCCAACATGGAGGGGGCGACCTTGGAGTTTCATCTCAAGAAGTTCCAGCACGGCATCGACGTCGAGGGTGATGACTTGACCCCGCCACCAGCTTTCCTCCCTCTGAACTTGGAAGTACAGTTCAGCAGGGAGCTCCGGCGAGCGATGCCGGTGCTTGACGACCTCGGTGTCATCGAGAGACGATCGACTTCCAGGGTGGTGATCCATGGGGCTTTTGAAGGTGGCTCCGCCCCTGCCCCGAAGTCAAGGATCGAAGTCGCCGGCAAGGGCAAGGAGCCGGTGGCCGAACCCTCGAGCCGAAAGAGGAAGCTAAAGCATGCTGACGGAAGGTCCGTCAGGCCTGCACCCTCTGCAGCAGCTCCTTCTCCCTGGAGGGGGAGGTCTTCTACAACTGCGGCGACTGTACCTGCAGTAGTGTCTTCCCGGGGTGCTAGCCCCGGGCATGTGACTCCAGTACCAGGGCCAGCTAAGGTCTCTGGGTCCGGAGGTCCTTCCCGGTCGAGGGGGGCCTCGACTAAGGAAATGCCCGCGGCTGCAACAAGTTCCGGGGGGCCTTCCGGAGCTACCACGCCGGCAGCGACCATGGTCAGTCGAAAACGCCCGAGAAAGAGATTTCGTGCAAGCTGGTGCGGAAGCCTTCCGAGGTAATTTTTAATCTTTACCTCAGACAGTTGTTTTGCTGTAGTAACTGTTTTTTAAGTTTCTTCATCCATCATCTGCAGCGTCCCCAAGAAGAGGAGTGAGGCTCCACCCTCAGCCACAGTAGCTGAAGCTGTGAGGGCGGGGGCTTCTGCTCCTGTCTCGGTGCCGCCCCAAGTGGTGGCTGAAGCTGCGGCAGCTTCGGTGCCAGCTGTCGTGGTCATGGACCTCGACTCATCCCCCGAGACTCCTGTGGTAGCGCCGGACACCTGGAGAGAAGAAGCGCCAACGGCACCTGCCCTGGAGGTTGAAGCCCCAGCTCTTGATGTTGAGATGTTGGAAGCTTCATCCGCTGAGCCGGAGGAAGCAGTGATTCCGGCCACAAAGCTGGTAATTGTCGAAGCCCCGACAGTTGAGCCGGAGGTTATTGAAGTCCCGGTGAGTGAGCCGGATGTTGAGGAAGTCCCGGTGGTTGAGCCGGCTACCTCCGAAACTCCATCCTCAGAGCCGGTTGCCACTGAAGCTCCGGTCGTAGAGCCAGTTGCAGTTGAAGACCTTCCGGTGCCTGAGCCGATTGAGGTTGAAGCTCCGGCCTCAGGGCCAGTTGTTGTTGACCTTCCGGCGCCCGAGCCGGTCATTGCAGAGGCATCAGCACTCAAACCCATGATGGTCAAGGCGCCAACACCTGAGCCACCAGCGGAGGAGGAGCCCGGCCGGAGATGGAAGTAGCCCCTGCTCCGGAAGTGATGACGGCGGAGGTGCCTGCTGCTAAGCCAGGGTGCCCTAATGACGTCGCTGGCCCCCTGCCTGAGGGGGCAAATGAAGACCTGGCGGCAGGGCCTTCGGAACCACTTCCGTTGGTCGGAACTTCTTCTGCGGGACCCTCCTCTGTGGCGACTGAGGCTATCCCAGAGGACGGCCCTAGTGTCGTGGAGGCTCAGGGGACCACTCTTGTGGAGTGGGACCCAATTTTTGTAAGCGATAACCCGCTGGAACCAGCGGAGGAGACCCCAGCAGGTCCGGACCCTATTCCCCTGTCGTTGTCCATTGACAACGCTTGCTCCAGTCTGCGTCAAGTCTAGCTGGCGTTCTACCATGACAGCAAGGCTCTTGAAGAGGAGCACCAAACCCTTAGGCGGTGGCGTAATCGGCTCTACTTCGAGACCAAGCTGGCGCAGTCGAGGCTGGCAGACGACAAGGAGTGGATCAAACAGGAGAAGGTCCGCCTGGAATACTGGGGCAAATTATTGGATGACAGGGAGAGCTTGACTCGTGCCCTCGACAATAATCCCGGGCCATTTATGAGCAGGCCAAGGCAACTAATAGTGCGGCTGATGATCGCCAAGAAAGGCTTGAAGCCATTAACACTAGCCTCATCAAGCGTCGGGAGGCACTTGAGGAGAGGGAGAAGAAGCTCGAAGACGAAGAGCAAAAACTCCTAGAGCTACGGGATGATGTCTTGAAGAGGGAGGAGGAGCTCACCGAAAAGGTGGCTCTGGCTGACAAGGGCCTCGAGGAATGCACCAAGAAGTTGGAGGAGCATTGCGTTGAGGAGGAGGAGAAGGTCTGGGTGCGAGGGCAGAAACACTACAAGCAAGAGTGTGCCATCGCTACCAGGGAGAAGAAAGTTAGGGGCCGGGAGAAGGACCTGGTCGACCGCCGAAACAAGATCCACCTCCGGGAGGAGGAGCTCGGAAAACTCGAGAAGCAGGTTGCTAAAAAGATTCAGCAAAATGCCAAAGAGGTTGAGCGCCTTGCTCGTGAGAATTCTGAACTGGCGGCGGCCAAAAGATCCTTGGAGGAACTGAAGGGCTTGAGTACTGCGGACTCCCTATAGGTTTGGGAGTTCCTGAGCAAAGCCAACGACGCGCTGACACCAATGGGCTTCAGTCCCGTGCGTCCGGATGATCCAGAGCCGAAGCCGGACCTGGCGTTGCAAGCATTGAGCTCGGCGGGTGACAAACTCTCCAAGGTGGGTGACGCCATCGCGGACTAGTTCGAGGCTGAGGGGCAGTCCCTGGCGAAGAACGTCGCAGAGTATGTGCTGACGTGCTACACCAGCCGGGATCCCCAATTTCCTCTGGACCCGATGCTTGATGGTCCCGTCGAAGGAGAAGGTAAAGCCACTTGAGCCAACGTGTCGGAGGTTGCTCAGAAGGTCGCCCAGTTCTTCCATAGGGTCTAGGACCATCTCTGTAGCTCCCACTTGTATTCTCTCTTTTTCTTCCCCAATTTTGTAATCCCTTGTCTCCAGATGAATGAAATCCACAATTTGTTAATGAATTTCATTTTTTGTCTTCAACACTTCTGTCTTCACTTGGCCCCTTGGTATATGTACACAATTTGATTGTGAACATGTACCAAGAGGATATTTTATTTTGTTGAAGACTCGTTTGCTTCGAACTTGTAGAGCGTAGGTCCGAAGTCTTCGATAGTGAAAGCCCCCTGAGGTTGTCGGAGCTCATAAGCTCCGGCATTGACTACCGTCGGAGCTTAGTAGCTCCAGCAATAGTCCCTATCAATGCATAGAGCATCGATAGTTAGCCCTCTGGGGTGTCGGAGCTTAGTAGCTCCGGCAGTGACATTTGCCAACGCATAGCTTGTCGGCAGCAGACTCCGCTTGTGGGGTCTTCTCACCATCTTTTATTCTGCGTCGACGGCTGGCCCCCCTAGCTTTGCTGGAGCTTGGTTGCTCCAGTGATGCTCGTTTTCAATGTTTAACATCAATCGCAAGCCACCTAGGGGGAGTCAGGGCTTTGTTAGCTCCGGCTTTTCTCCATCAACGTGGATTCTTTATTTTTCCTGCACACTGAAGCCAAGAAAAATAGTAAAATTCGCTCCTTGCCTATAACTTCATCGCGGCTTATGATTCCCAAGAAAGTTTTAGGTCAAACACAATTCTGAATACAACAGAATGCATTGCCTTCTTTCTTCTAGATCCAATTGTACTTGGACCCGCCTTACTTCGGCCTGCCGGGGTGTAGGTAGAGTGGCGTACTTAGGGTGCTTGACCAGGCTAAGTCGATAGCACACTCCGGCCCTAGATTGGCTTGGCAGCATTCAGGCGAGTGGGTCATGAACAATATTTGAATCCAAAAGAATTGACAATACAGCTCGAATTGTACATGAACTGGTCGACTAAAATTTCTTAAGAATTGCACAACTTTGTTATGGACAAGAAAGAGAAAAATAAAAAATTTTGAGCCTGTACAAAATAAATGCACGTGGAGTCTGTTTCACATGAAGATGTCTTTCATTATAGGTCCGGGGTACAGGGGAAACAAGTACACTCTTAGGGTACGGAACCAAGCTAAGCGTGTTTCATTTCTTGTTTGACCCAGGGTAGCTAGCCACACTTTTAGTTTTGAGACTGTGACAAGTGTTGCATGAACTTTGCGGACCTTCCGGGAAAGGTCCGGCTGTTCTCCCGGAGGAACTACCCGACTCTGTATAATGACTCTATACTATACACCTCAAGTTACTACAGACTCACCTCCGTGATATTAAGTGTAGAACTTACGGAGGTGCTCAATATTCCATGGATTTGGGAGAGGGGTCCCATCCTCGGTAGCCAAGCGAACGCTTCCGGTATGGGATACTTTAATCACTCGGAAGGGTCCCTCCCAGCTGGGGGAGAGTTTGTTTAACCCTTCTCTGGATTGTATTCTCTGTAGCACCAGATCGCCTTCCTCGAGCTGTCGGTTGTGTACATGCCGCTTATGATAGCGCCGAAGGGCTTGGCGGTATCGGGCATTCCGAACAGCTGCTTGGCACCTTCCCTCCTCAAGGAGGTCTAGGTCTTCACGCCGGAGCTGGTCCTGCGTGGCTTCGTCGAAGGTCCGGACCCGGAGTGACCCCAAGGTGATTTCTGGAGGAAGGATTGCTTCAGCTCCGTACACCAGGAAGAAGGGTGTCTCTCAAGTTGACTAGTTTGGAGTTCTCCTGTTGGCCCACAGAGTGGGAGGAATCTCTTCAATCCAGTTGGCTCCATGTTTTTTCAAGCACTAATAGGTGCACGTTTTGAGTCCTCTCAGGATTTCAGCATTTGCTCTCTCGGCCTGGCCATTGCTTGCCAGGTGAGCTACGGAGGCGTAGCAAACTTGAATGCCGAGGTCTTCGCAATATCCTTGAAATGCAGAGCTTGTGAATTGGGTCCAGTTATCAGTAATGATTTTGTTTGGGACTCCAAATCTGCATACAATGGACTACAAAAAGTTGATAGCAGATTGCTTGTTTATTGTCACAACTGGAGTTGCTTCCGGCCACTTGGTGAACTTGTCAATGGCGACATACAGGAACTTGTAACCTCCGACGGCTCTTGGGAAAGGTCCCGAGATGTCCATCCCCCACACAGCGATGGGCCATGTAGGAGGTATCATTTGTAAAGGCTGAGCCGGTGTGTGAATTTGCTTTGCATGAAATTGGCATGTTTCGCATTTCTTCACCAGCTCAGTTGCATCATGGAGTGCTGTAGGCCAGTAGAAGCCATGCCGGAAGGCTTTACCGACCAGCGTGCGGGAAGACGCGTGGTTCCCACACTCGCCTCCATGGATTTCTGCGAGGAGCTCGTAGCCTTCTTCCCTTGTGATGCACCGCATTAGGACGTCGTTGGCACCGCGCCGGTAGAGATCCCCTTCTACCAACGTGTATCTTTTAGCCAATCTGACTATCCGGTCAGCGGATACATCATCATCAGGAAGGATGTTGTCTTTCAAGTAGCTCCGGATCTCCGAGATCCATGCATCGGAGCTAACTTGAGCATTTGAGTCTTGCGTGTTGGGTTGCTCGGAGCTTCCGGCAGCACCTACGACCCTTGATGGCTGCCATGGTAACAGGGCCATCGGGACCGTCAGCTTTGGGATGCTGATCTCGCCCCCTTCGCTTAGTTAGGCAGGCTGAAATGTGGGTTTTGACAACCTCCGGACAAAAGTTCTGTCAGGAGCTGGAGCTCCGGTTGACGCTTTTGTCGAGAGTTCGTTTGCTTCAGCATTGTGGACACACTGGACGTGGTGGAGGTCTAGGACTTCGAAGTCCTTCTGAAGCCTCTGGACTTCAAGGAGGTAAGCAACTAGCTGGAGATTGTTGCAGGAGCATTCACCCTTCACTTGTTTAATGATGAGCTATGAATCTCCTTTGACCAGCAGCTGCTTGACACCGTATGATAGTGCCACCTTTAGTCCGTAGATGAGTGCTTCGTACTCCGCCATGTTGTTGGTCGCCTTGAAGTCAAGGTGTACCATGTATTTTACCTTCTCCCCGGTTGGTGCGAGGAGAAGGATTCCAGCTCCGGCCCCCTGTTTTTGCATGGAGCCATCGAAGTAAGGGGTCCAGTGAGGCTCGGTGAAGACCGGAGCCTTGTGTTCCGGCTTTTTCTCACTGGGGCCCCCAGGGTTTGATGTAGAGGGAGTCCATTCCGCCACAAAATCTGCCAATGCTTGACTCTTGATTGCTTTTCTTGGAATGAATTCGAGATCAAACTCGGCCAATTCCGCTGCCCACTTTGCAATATTCCCAGTTGAATTGGGATTATACAAGATTGCTCGAAGTGGGTAAGAAGTCACCACTGAAATCTTGTGAGCTTGGAAGTAATGGCGAAGCTTCCTGGAGGCAATAAGAACTGCATAAAGCAGCTTATGCACCTCTAGGTATCGAGTTTTGGCGTCATGAAGTACTTCAGTGATGAAGTACACTGGGCGCTGGATGGTCCGGACCCTCCCGGAGGGGCCTGGAGCTTCCTCTTCATTGACCCGGATCCTCCCGGAGGGATCCGGACCTTCTTCGAGGACCTCCGGGTCCTTGCTGGAGGGACCCAAAGCTTCTTCAGAAGTGACATGGACCCTCCCGGAGGGGTCTGGGTCTTCTGAAGTAACTTCTTGTGGACTCATGTCTGGGAACTGGGACACAAACTCGCTTTCAGGAACCTCCGGACCGTCTCGAAGGGGTCTGGATTCCTAAGCATGGGATGATTCTGGTCTCTCCGCAACCAGGACCATACTGACGACTTCGTCAGTTGCTGAAATGTAAAGCAGCAAAGGCTCACCAGGGTTCGGAGCTACCAGAGTTGGTAGGGTGGCGAGGAGATGTTTTAGCTCCTGGAACGCCTTTTCTGCTTCTTCAGACCATTGGAATGGTCCAGACTTCCTCAATAACTTGAAGAAGGGAAGTGCCCGTTCCGCCAGTCTTGAAATGAACCGGCTGAGGGCTGCTAGACATCTTGTCAGCTTTTGGACATCCTTGATGCGGGCTGGTGGCCGCATGTCTTCAATGGCTTTGATCTTCGCCAGATTAGCCTCTATGCCTCGGTGATTTACCAGGAAACCAAGAAGTTTTCTGGAGCTAAACCCGAAGACACACTTGTCTGGGTTTAGCTTTGTGCGGGTGACCCGCGGCTTGTCGAAGACAGCCTGTAAGGTGTCAAGGAGTGACTCCTTGTTCTTGACCTTGACCACGATGTCATCAACGTACACTTCCACTATGTCTCTAATGAGTTCTTCAAAAGTTTTGTACATAGCTCGTACAAAGGTTGAAGCTGCATTATTGAGACCAAATGGCATGGTTGTATAACAGTACAATCCATCTACTGTGATGAAAGAGGTATGCTCTTCATCTTCCCTTGACATTCTGATTTGATGATACCCAGAATATGCGTCTAGGAAACACAGTAATTCACTCCCGGAGGTGGAATCCACTATCTTATCTATTCTAGGTAGTGGGAATGGATCTTTTGGACACGCCTTATTTAGTGTTGTGTAGTCAATACACATCCGAAGCTTCCCGACGGCCTTGGGCACAACGACTGGGTTTGCCAGCCATTTTGGATGGAAGACTTCTCGGATGAATCCAGCTTCGAGCAAATTCTTCACTTCTTGTCGAATGAAGTTCTGTCACTCCACGGATTGCTTCTGAGGCTTCTGATGCACAGGTCGGGCATCAGGGTAGATCTTCAGATTGTGCTCAATCACTTCCCTAGGGATCCCAGGCATTTGTGACGGTTGCCAGGCAAACACGTCGACATTAGCCCGAAGGAAAGCGATGAGCATGAGTTCCTATTTGTCATTCAGTCCCCCCGATATAAGGGTGGTCTGAGCGGCATCGGAACCGATTTGGACAACTTTGACGGGAATGTCGGTGTCGCCGCTTGGTTGCACACGAGGTGCAGAAGTCAAGCCTCGTTGACGAATGCTCGGGGGTTTTGGAGCTTGCTCCTGCCTGGAGTCCTCCTCTTGCGCCGTAGTAAGCGCATGAAGTTCTTCCAGAGCGGTTACTTCGGCAGTGAGATCTCCGCGGATCTGGAGAACACCTACTGGTGTTGGCATCTTTAACACCTGGTAGCCATAATGAGCAGCTGCCATGAATTTGTACAAGGCAGGCCTACCCAAGATGGCGTTGAAAGGTAAGTTGATCTGAGCAATGTCAAAGACCAACTTCTCAGTGCGATACTTCTCCCGGGTCCCGAAGGTAACGGGGAGAGTAATAGCATCGAGTGGGGTAATGGCTCCCGGACCTACTTCGGAGAAAGGTCGGGAGAGGTGAAGATCCGAAGGTCAGAGCTGAAGCTTGGTAAAAGCTTTGAAGCTTATGAGGTTCAGCCCCGAACCTCTGTCTATCATAACATGGTGGAGCTGAATGTTATTGATGGTAGGAGATACCATCAAAGGTAACAGGCCTGCTCCAATCATGCTTCGACGGCAGTCCGAAGCATCAAAAGTGATGGTTGTGTCCATCCACTTCCGATGAGGCTCCCCCCTGGCTGTAGGAGGTACAGCGGCCATGTCCCGACGCATTGTCTTGAGGACGCGGCGGGAGGTGATGTCCCATGATCCACCAAAAATGGTGTTCATGGTCTTCCGACGCTCGTTGTCGGAGACGTCAGAATCATCGTCGACGGAGGTGTAGACGGCCTTCAGGACCTTTTTAGAATCCTGGAAACCTAACTCCTCTTCAGCCAGAGCTTCGTCAACTTTTTGCTTTCCTTCCCTCTGTCAGAAAAGAACTTCTTCCCGGCGCTTGTTGTAGCGCTCGGCAAGGTTTTGGACCTCCAGACAGTCTTCCAAACTGTGGTTGTCCGTCTTATGAATTGGACACCACACCTTGGGTTTTCCACCGTCTACAGAAGACGGTCGAGGTCGCTTCTCGGAGCGTTGCCCCCGGCCACTCGGAGCTGCAACAGCTGCAGCATTAGATGCGCCGACCGACGACTTCTTCTTGCCGTTGGTCTTTTTCCTCTTTTTGCCACTCCCGGAGGCAGTGGCTTCGCCTTTGGAGGATTTCTTGTGATCCTCCGGAGATGGTTTGGAGTGCATTTCACGGCCCTCCGCAGCTCTAGCACATTTGTCGGCCAAGCTGAAGAGTTCTGTGACACTGGTGATCTCCTTGATCGCTAGTTTCTCCAACATCTTCTTATCCCGTACGCCCTGTCTAAATGCCACAATGACAGAAGCGCTAGAGATAGAAGGGATAGTGTTTCGTACATGAGAGAATCTCTGGATGAATGATCACAGGGATTCTCCCCCTTTTTGCATGACTGCAAAAAGGTCCACTTCGGTGCCTGGTCGGGTGTATGAACTCCCGAAGTTGGCGGTGAACTGTAGGCACAACTCCTCCCAACTGTTGATGGAGTTAGGCGGAAGGCTCATAAACCAGGACCGGGCGGTCCCAGTTAAAGCCACTCGAAAATAGTTGGCCATTACGGCCTCATTTCCTCCAGCTGCCAGGATAGCAGTGGAGTAAATCTGAAGAAATTCGACGGGATTAACGGTCCCGTCAAACTTCTCTGGCAGGTGAGGCTGGAATTTCTGTGGCCACCTGACCATACGCAGATGCATGCCCAGGGCTGAACAGCCTCCTCCTACTCCTTCAGGAGCAGGAATGTCCTGAGCTTCTCGTCTTTCACGAGAATGCTCGATATGGACTCAGCCGTCTTGTTGAAGGTATCGGCGATCAAGCTCCGCCCGGAGGTCATGAGTTGAAAGCCTTGATACAGTGTGAGTGCGTCGCGCCCCGGAGGGCAACGACGTCACTTGCTGTGACGCAGCACGTCTTCTGTTGTTGGAAACGTGCGGACCAAGTCTGCCAGACAAGGTCCGTCGCTGCGATGGGGCTAGTCCTGAAGGAGGAGGACCCTGGTTACTGATGCGGTCGGCTGCTGCTGCAACCAAGTGTTCCACATCGGCCCTCCACTGCTCCATTGCATCCTGGGATGCATCCGGAGGTGGTGGGCGCTGAAGGAGAGCACATGCTGCATTGAGCGCGTGTTCTGGGTAGTCATGATTTGCCGATGCATTGATTAATGCTGGTGCACCATCGCGCTGCCCAGCTTGATTTGCTGGTGGAGGCGACGGTGGTGGAAGTGTGACTCCTGCTGAAACTGAGGTTCCTGCTGGTGGTTGCATATTAGAGGGATTGCCCCCAGCAGCTTGAACAGCGGGATGACCATTGGATGATTCAGCAGCTGAGTTCACCATTCTTGAAATCTCAGGCGCCCCCCTTCCTGGCGCGCCAACTGTCGGTGGTTTTGGTCCGGCAGATCTCCCGACACTACTAAAAGTGTTTGCGGAGTTTGAAGTTCGGTGTGGGCGCGCGGAGATTCAAGAAGGTGAAATGTAAAATGATACAGGAGGCACAAAGATTTACGTGGTTCGGGCCGCCTGAGCGTAATACCCTACTCCACGGGGTGTGTTGATGTTGTATTGGATGTATGAACTCAACTCAGGTGACGTGAGTTGAGAGCGCGTGTCAGCCGATCAGACCAGATGATCTCTATGTATCGTTGGCTTGTCCTTTTATAGTACAAGGACATGCCGTTACAAGTTGTCCTGGCCCGACATGTGGCCCCGACGACTACTAATATTGATACACATTTGATGTGCTTAATTACCCTTAATGACCAAGTTACGGGCTTTGACAGCGTCGTTACTGGTAATACGGGATGTCCGATCGTGTGTCATTAACATATTATTAATGACACTTAATCGGGTCTTGAAGTCCTTGATTCCCCCTTGAAGATCCGGAGCCGTTGTGGAGTCTACTGGAGGTTTGAGGCTGAAGATCCAACGGTTGGACACGTGGCAGCTCCGGAGCATACTGTGGGGAACAGATAGGTCCGGTGCCACCAGACATGTGTCAGTTCCGGAGCTTCCCTCGGTCTGGGGTCAGGTCCGGGGGTGCCGTTATGGTACATAGCCCGGAGCTTCCCTCTTGTGGGCGGTAGCTACAGTTTGATGGTACATGTGGCGACCCTGGGACTAACCATGTTGGGGAAGCGGGTCCGGTTATGTCTGACATGTGGGCCTCCGAAGGTCTTCAAATCAAGTAGATGACATTTCCTTGAGATCTTTGCAATCTCAAGGGGTATACGGTACTCAGGGTACCGACAATATTGTCTTTCAAGTAGCTCCGAATATCCGAGATCCATGCATTGGAGCTTGCTTGAGCATTTGAGTCTTGTGTGCTGGGTTGCTCGGAGCTTCCGGCAGCACCTACGACCCTTGATGGCTGCCATGGTAAAAGGGCCATCAGGACCGCCAGCTTCGGGATGCTGGTCTCGCCTCCTTCGCTCAGTTCGGCAGGCTGAGCTGTGGGTTTTGACAACCTCCGGACGAAGGTTCTGTCAGGAGCCGGAGCTCCGGTTGACGCTTTCGTCGAGAGTTCGTCAGCTTCAGCGTTATGGACAAGCTGGACATGGTGGAGATCCAGGACTTCGAAGTCCTTGTGAAGCCTCTAGACCTCAAGGAGACAAGCAGCTAGTTGAGGATTGTTACAGGAGCATTGACCCTTCACCTGTTTGATGATGAGATGCGAATCTCCCTTGACCAACAGCTGCTTGACACCATATGATAGTGCCACCTTTAGTCCGTAAATAAGTGCTTCATACTCCGCCATGTTGTTGGTTGCCTTGAAGTCAATGTGGATCATGTATTTTACCTTCTCCCCGGTTGGAGCAAGTAGAAGGACTCCAGCTCCGGCCCCCTGCTTTTGCATGGAGCCGTCGAAGTAGAGGGTCTAGTGAGGCTCGATGAAGACCGGAGCCTTGAGTTCCGACTTCTGCTCACTAGGGCCCCCAGGGTTTGATGGAGAGGGGGTCCATTCCGCCACAAAGTCTGCCAATGCATGACTCTTGATCTCTTGTCTCGGGAAGAATTCAAGATCAAATTCGGCCAATTCTGCTGCCCACTTTGCAATGTTCCCAGTAGAGTTGGGATTATGCAAGATCGCACGCAGTGGATAAGAGGTCACCACTGAGATCTTATGAGCTTGGAAGTAATGGTGAAGCTTCCTTGAAGCGATAAGAACTGCATAGAGCAGCTTATGCACCTCTAGGTATCGAGTTTTGGCGTCATGGAGTACTTCGTTGATGAAGTACACTGGGCGTTGGACTGTCCGGGCCCTCCCGGAGGTGCCCGGAGCTTCCTCCTCATTGACCCGGATCCTCCCGAAGGGGTCCAGATCTTCTAGAGTAACTCCTTGTAGATCCAAGTCTGGGGGCTGGGACCTAGATTCACGTTCAGGAACCTTCGGACCCTCCCGGAGGGGTCTGTATTCCTGAGCTTGGGGTGTTTCTAGTCTCTCCGCAACCAGAACCATGGTGACAACCTCGTCACTTACCGAAATGTAAAGCAGTAAGGGCTCACCAGGGTTCGGAGCTACCAAGGTTGGTAGAGTGGTGAGGAGCTGCTTTAGCTCCCTGAAATGCCTTTTCTGCTTCTTCAGACCATTGGAATGGTCCGGACTTCCTCAACAGCTTGAAGAAGGGTAGCGCCCGTTCCGCCAGTCTTGAGATGAATCGACTGAGGGCGGCTAGACATCCAGTCAGCTTCTGGACGTCCTTGATGCGGGCTGGTGGCCGCATATCCTCAATGGACTTAATCTTCGCCATATTTGCCTCTATGCCCCGGTGGTTTACCAGGAAACCAAGAAGCTTTTCGGAGCTAACCCCGAAGATGCACTTATCTGGGTTCAGCTTCATGCGAGTGACTCGCAACTTGTCGAAGACATCTTGCAAACTGTCAAGGAGTGATTCCTTGTCTTTAATCTTGATGACGATGTCAACAACATACACTTCCATTATGTCTCTGATGAGCTCTCCAAAGGTTTTGTACATAGCTTGTACAAATGTTGAAGCTGCATTCTTGAGACCAAATGGCATAGCAGTATAGCAGTACAATCCATCTACTGTGATAAAAGAAGTATGTTCTTCATCTTCTCTAGACATTCTGATTTGATGGTACCTAGAATATGCGCCTAGGAAACACAGTAATTCACACCCGGAGGTGGAATCCACTATCTGATCTATTCTAGGTAGTGGGAATGGATCTTTAGGGCATGCCTTATTCAGTGTTGTGTTGTCGATACACATCCAAAGCTTCCCACCAGCCTTGGGTACAACGACTGGATTTGCCAGCCATTTGGGTGGAAGACTTCTCAGATGAATCCAGATTGGAGCAACTTCTTCACTTCTTGTCGTATGAAGTTCTGTCGCTCTACTGATTGCTTCCGAGGCTTCTGGTGCACATGCCATGCGTCAGGATAGATCTTCACATTATGCTCAATCACTTCCCTAGGGATCCCAGGCATTTGTGACGGTTGCCAGGCAAACATGTCGACATTGGCCCAGAGGAAAGTGATGAGCACGAGTTCCTATTTGTCATTCAGACCTCCCGATATACAGGTGGTCTGAGCGGCATCAGAACCGATTTGGACGACTTTGATGGGGATGTCGGTGTCACCGCTTGGTTGCACACGAGGTGCGGAGGTTGAGCCTCGTTGACGAATGCTCAGGGGTTTCAGAGCTTGTTCCTGCCTGGACTCTTCCTCCTGCGCTGTAGGAAGCGCATGAAGTTCTTCTAGAGCAGTCACTCCGGTAGTGCGGTCTTCGCGGATTCGGAGAACACCAGCTTGTGTTGGCATCTTCAACACCAGGTAGCCATAATGAGCAGCAGCCATGAACTTGTACAAGGCGGGCCTGCCCAGAATGGCGTTGAAAGGTAAGTTGATCTAAGTGACGTCAAAGATCAACTTCTCAGTGCGATAATTCTCCCGAGTCCCGAAGGTCACGGGGAGAGTAATGGCACCGAGTGGGGTTATGGACCCCGGACCTACTCCAGAGAAAGGTCAGGAGGGGCGAAGGTCCAATGGTTGGAGCTGAAGCTTGACGAAAGCTTTGAAGCTTATGAGGTTCAGCCCCGAACCTCCGTCCACCATTACATGGTGGAGTTGAATGTTATTGATGGTCGGAGATACCATCAAAGGTAGTTGACCAGCTCCGATCATGTTCCGCGGGCATTCCGAAGCATCAAAAGTGATGGGGTGTCCATCCACTTTCGATGAGGCTCCGCCCTAGCTGTAGGAGCTACTGAGGCCATGTCCCGCCGCATGGTCTTGAGGACACGGCGGGAGGTGATGTCCAACGAACCACCAAAGATGGTGTTCATGGTCTTCTGACACTCATTGTCGGAGATGTCGGAGTCGTCGTCGACGGAGGTGTAAACAACCTTCAGGACCTTGTTAGGGTCCTGAAAGCCTAACTCCTCTTCAGTCGGAGCTTCATCGACTTTTTGTTTTCCTTTCCTATGACGGAAAGGAACTTCTTCTCGACGCTTGATGTAGCGCTCGGCAAGGTTTTGGACCTCCCGGCAGTCTTCTAAGATGTGGCTATTCGACTTATGAATAGGACACCACACTTTGGAGTTACCACCATCTTCAGAGGACGGCCGGGGTTGTTTCTCGGGGCGTGGCCTCTGGCCACTTGGAGCTGCTACAGCTGTAGCAGTAGATGTGTCGGCCGACGGCTTCTTCTTGCCGTTGGACTTTTTCTTCTTTTTGCCACTCCCGGAGGTAGTGGCTTTGCCTTTGGAGGATTTTTTACCATCCTCCAGAGGTGGTTTGGAGTGCATTTCACGGCCCTTTGCAGCTTTGGCATGCTTGCCTGCCAAGCTGAAGAGCTCAGTGACATTGGTGATCTCCTTGATCGCCAGCTTCTCTAGCATCTTCTTATCTCGTACGCCCTATCTAAATGCCACGATAACAGAGGTGCTGGAGATAGAAGGAATGGTGTTTCGTACCTGGGAGAACCTCTGGATGAATGAGCGCAGGGATTCTCCCCCTTTATGCACGACAGCAAAAAGGTCTAGTTCAGTGCCCGGTCGGGTGTATGAACTCCCGAAATTGGCGGTGAACTGTTGGCACAATTCCTCCCAACTATTGATGGAGTTGTGAAAAAGGCTCATGAACCAGGACATGGCGATCCCGGTCAAGGCCATTGGGAAGTAGTTGGCCATTACGGCTTCGTTACCTCCGGCCGCAAGGATTGCGGTGGAGAAAATCTGGAGAAACTCAGCGGGATTAACAGTCCTGTCAAATTTCTCCGGCAGGTGAGGCCGAAACTTTTGTGGCCATCTGACCATGCGTAGGTGCATGGCTAGGGCAGAACAGCCTCCTCCTACTCCCTCGGGAGCAGGACTGTCTCGATCCTCTCGCCTTTCGCGAGCACGCTCGATATATGACACGGTCGTCCTGTTGATGGTAACGGTGATCAAGCTCCGCCCGAAGGTCATGAGTTGAAAGACTGGTTACCGTATGAGTGCGTCGCGCCTCGGGAGGTAGCGACGTAACTTGCTGAGATGCAACACGCCTCCTATTTTGGTAAGCGTGCGGACCAAGTTTGCCCGACACAGTTTGGTGCTGCGATAAGGCCCGCCCCAAAGGGGGAGGACCTTGGTTGCTGATGTGGTCGACTACTGCCGCAACCAGATGTTCCACGTCAGCCCTCCACTGCTCCATTGCACCCTGGGATGCACCTAGAGGTGGTGGACGTTGGAGGAGAGCACGCGCAACATGGAGCATGTGTTCAGGGTTGTTGTTATTCGCCGATGTGGTGACCGACGCTGATGCACCATCAGGCTGCCCATCTTGACGTGCTGGTGCAGGCGGTGGCGGTGAAGGCATGACTCCTGTTGGAGCCGTGGCACCTGCTGGTTGCTGCATGTTGGAGGGATTGCCCCTAGCGGGTTGAACAGCAGGACTGCCATTAGATGATCCAGCAGCTGAGTTCACCATTCTTGAAATCTCGGGCGTGCCACTACCTGGCGCGCCAACTGTCGGTGTTTTGATCTGGCAGATCTCCCGATACTACCGTTGGTAGATCAAGGAGTTGTAGTTCGGTAATGGGCGCGCAAAGATTCAAGAGGGTGAAGGACAAGTGGACACAGAGATTTACATGGTTCGGGCCGCCTGAGCGTAATACCCTACTCCACGGGGCGTGTTGGTGTTGTATTGAGCGTGTGAGTCTAGAAGAAGCTCCAGAAGAAGAAGCTCGTCTAGGTCAGGGAGTCCAAAAGTGGTCTCGAGAGTCCCTTGTGTATCGTCGACCAGTCCTTTTATAGTACAAGGACTGGTCGTTACACCATTTGCCTGGCCCGACATGTGGCCCCGGCGGTTACACATGCTTGATACACAATTAATGAGGTTAATTACCCTTAATAGCCTGGTAATGGGCCTTAACAGTGCTGTTACCAGTATTAAGGGCCATCCGATTGTGTGTGATTAATATGGCATTAATGACACTTAATCGGGTCTTGAAGTCTTTGATTGCTCCTTTAAGGTTCAGAGCTGTTAGGGGTCCACCAGCCTGATTGTTGAAGTTGAAGGTCCGGCGGTTCAGCCACGTGGCAGCTCTGGAGCTTACTGTCATGGACGTGTAGGTCCGGTGTTGTTGGACACGTGTTGGCACCGGAGCTTTCCAGTGTCTGGGGTTAGGTCCAGGGATGCCATACTGGTATCTAGCCGAAGCTTTCCCATGTGTGGGCGATAGCTTCGGTCTTATGATACACGTGGCGGCCCTGGGACTAACCATGTCGGGGAAGCAGGTCCGGTTACACCTCACATGTGGGGCCTTCAGAGGTCTTCAAATCTGGTAGATGGAGTTTCCTTGTGATCTTTGCAATCTCAAGGGGTATCCGGTACGTAGGGTACCAACAGCATCCTAATGCGGTGCATTGCAAGGGAAGAAGGCCGCGAGCTCCTTGCGGAGATCCATGGAGGCGAGTGTGGGAACCATGCTTCTTCTCGCATGCTGGTCGGTAAAGCCTTCCGGCATGGCTTTTACCAGCCTACAGCACTCCAGGATGCAGTTGAGCTAGTGAAAAAATGTGAAGCGTGTCAGTTCCACACAAAACAGATTCACACACCAGCTCAATCACTACAAATGATACCTCCTACATGGCCACTCGTTGTGTGGGGCATGGACATCTTGGGACCTTTCCCAAAAGCTGTCGAAGGTTACAGCTTCCTGTATGTCGCCATCGACAAGTTTACTAAGTGGCTGTAAGCAACTCCAGTTGTGACAATCAACAAGCAATCAACAATCAAGTTCTTGAAGTCCCTTATATGTATATTTGGAGTCCCAAACAAAGTGATAACTGACAACGGAACTCAATTCACAAGTGCTGCATTTCAAGAATATTGCGAAGACCTCGGCATTCAACTCATCTACGCCTCAGTAGCTCATCCAGCAAGCAATGGCCGAGCCGAGAGAGCAAATGCAGAAATCTTAAAAGGACTCAAGATGCGCACATATGAGCGCCTGAAAAAGCACGGAGCTAACTGGATTGAAGAGCTTCCGTCCACGTTGTGGGCAAACAGGACAAAAACTAACCTGTCAACTCGAGAAACACCCTTCTTCCTGGTGTACGAAGCTGAAGCAATCCTTCCTCCGGAGATCACATTGGGGTCCCTCCTTGTCCGGACCTTCGACGAAGCCATGCAGGATCAGCTCCGGTGTGAAGACCTTGACCTCGTCAACGAGGGAAGGTGCCAAGCAGCTGTTCGGAATGCACATTATCCCCAAGCACTCCGGCGTTATCATCAAAGGCATGTGCGCAACTGACAACTCAAGGAAGGCGATCTGGTGCTTCAGAAGATACTAACTCGGGAAAGAATGAACAAACTTTCCCCCGGCTGGGAAGGTCCATTCCGAGTGAAGTATCCCGACCTAGATGCGTTCGCTTGGAAACTGAGGATGGGACTCTACTTCCTAATCCTTGGAACATCGAGCACCTCCATAAGTTTTATGCTTAGAATCACGGAGGTGAGTCTGTCATTACACATGATGTATGTTATAGCGTCAATAAACAGACAGGAGTAGGACCTCCGGGAGAACATCCGGACCCCTCCAGGAGGGTCCGAGAAGTTCAAGTACACTCCATACAGTCACATCACTAAAAGTGTAACTACCTACCCTAGGTTAGTACAAGATGTATAGCACACATAGCTTGGTTCCGCACCCTAAGTGTGTCCCTATCCCCCCTGTAATCCAGACCTATAATGAAAGACATTATTGTGTAAAAACAGACTCCATGTGCATTTATTTTTGTACAAGGCTCGATCTATTAATTTATTGTTTTTAACCTTCTTGTCTATAATGAAGTTGTGCAATTCTTCTTGAGTTTTTACCGAGTTATTCATATGCATTACAAGTTATATTGTTGGTCTCTTTGGGTCTTAACATGCTGTATAGTCTACTTGCATGAACGCTAAGCCAACATAGGCCCGGAGTGTGCTATCAACTTAGCCTGGTCCTGCACCCTAAGTAAGCCACTCTACCTACACTCCGGCAGGCCTCAGTAGGCTCAGTACTAAAAAAGCATATGGGTCCGGAAGAGTTACATCAATATACTCGCTACCATATCGAGTTGCTTCGGAATAAAACTCAAGTAAGAACAATAAGACACAAACGATTTATAGACAAGATGAGAAATTTACTTTTTCCTTGTATTTAATGTGGAGGAAGAATAGAAATTCAAAGCGGTGATGGTTGACGTCAGAGCTACTAAGCTCCGACAACCCGTGGGGGGCCTAAATTCAACTATTCGTGCGGCGACATCAGGGGCTACCAAGATCCGATCGTCAACGTTTATATGTTGATACTGGGTACTGTCGGAGCTACCAAGCTTCGCCAATCCCAAAAGGCCTGCCATCGAAGACTTCGGACCTAAAATATACAAGTGTGAAGCGTTCAAGTCATCAATATACTATAAAAACCTTTGGTACATGTACACACTTCAATTGTACACATGTACCAGGGGGCCAAAAAGACAGAGCACATTATATTGAAGACAAAAATAAAGTGAAGGTCATGGCAAAATGGATTTAATTAATTTGAAGCACTGGATTGCAAAATTGGGATTACAGTAGAAGGCAAAAGGAAGAAGTCCTAGCTACTGGAGGATCTAAGTCCTGCAGAAGAATGTGGCAAATTTTAGGGCAACCTCTTGGACGCTGGCCTTGGCGGCGTCTTCCTCTTCAGCAATGGGACCTTCGAGCACCAGGTCCAGGGAGAATTGGGGGTCTCGGCTTACGTAACACGTCAGCACATATTCTGCGACATTAGTAGCCAAAGACTTCCCCTCTGTCTTGAGCTGGTCCGCAATAACATCACCCATCACGTCGAGTTTGCAGCCAGCAGGGGACGAAATCACGGCTTGTGGGTAAAGGCAACACACTCTGCAGAGTTTAGAACTGTCATGACAGCCGTGCTCACGGACAAGAGTGGCTTTGTGTCCAATTCATCATTAGTAAATGGGTGGGAATGGTGGTCTGGTTGGTTGGGATTTGGTTTATAAATGGGTCATGGTTGAATTCACTCACCTAGAAGTATGTATAAATAACAGCTAAGGGTAGGATGTAATGCTATAGTGCTTAACCCGAATTTGGCCTCCCTTCTAAAAGCTTGCTTGTCATCTCTTTCCTCACTTGCTGAGTAACGTTGATACTCAAACTTGCTTGTTGCTATTCTTTCCTCAGTTTACAATGATGAAGAAGTGGAGAAACTATGCTGATCCAGATGAGGTGTTCTAGGCTGGTGCAATCCCTAGGCAACGTCTGCGCATGGAGCCACACTAATTTATTTTTCTGCTGCTTTGTTTGTAATCTTATTTTAGACCTAAGGGTCATTATTGTAAGACATTTATGCATTCGAACATGGCTTGTAATAAATGATATTACACTTTCGTGTACACATGTATGATGTGAACCGATCCTGACATACATGTAGAAGCCACCCAGTTATCTCGTTGGGACTGGGTCTGGGTGTGACAATGTACTTCCTCTATAAATTAACTCGTAAACCAGGTAAACTCGAATTTGAAGATCCTAGCTTCTCCCAAACACTTCGCCGAGGTTGACAGTCGGGACTAATAATTTGTCATAGTAGATCGAAACAGGGTGTTAATAGTTACTGTACGGAGAGAGAACAAACTATAATATGCAATTTTGGATATTGAGGGGCTGTTTTGAAAGCCTCCACTACCATTCTACTCCACGGCACCATATCTCCACCCATTTTCCATCAAGCATGGCCAACCGAAGTGCCAAACCCCCAAACCCCATCACATCCGTCAAAACGCACGCTCACCAATTTCTCGATTGCCATCTCTCCCTTTGCCTACTCAACGCGCGCAACCGACCCAGCTCCTCTCTCCTCCGGTGGGTTCGACCCGCCGACCTCGCCGCACAAGCTCGCAAGAAAATTTCCCTCCCGAATCTTGGTCAGGTAAACCAATTCCACTTACTTGCTGTTTCCATTCGTCGGTTTGATTTTTGGATTTATGCACTGTGGTGCCGTTCTAGGCTTGAAAGAAGCTTCTTTTCTTGATTCGGAATTCGGCCGTGGAATTCACAAATTTCTGTTCTCTGATTCATGTCTTCCTTGGATGATATACAGCGGAAGGTACACGGGATTTGCCGCTTAGTCAGTTCGGAACTGTAGGTTCTTCATTAGTTCTTTTTGCATGTTCTTTTACGGGATACTGATAAGTTAACTTTTGCAACTGTTTCTTTCCCCGTGAAGAAGTGATAATAGCATTAGATGTTTTTCTTTTAGTCATTGCTGTGACTTTGGTCTTGTTTTCTCTGAAAATTTGTCCGTGTCAACCTGAAAAAATAAAAAATGTTTGTCATCTTCGCGGATCCTCGCGTCGAAGCGGGGTCAGCTTCTATGCGCTCTGGCTGACTACGGTTGAGTTCTTCTGTTACAATACCAAAGGTTGGGACTGGGGCGCAGCCAGATGGCCAGCGCCGTTGGTTCCGACCGTGCCCACCCGAGCACCTGTCAGCGCCGGTGGCCACCTCCTCTAAATGGACAGTGTTCCTGGTGTCCGGATCGCATTAAAATAATCCTGTAGGTAGAACACTCTTTTCCAACCGAGTTTTTGCATTCCTTTTTTTTGACCTTTGTGGCCGGAAGGCGACGTTTGCCTGACAATATACTCCATTGTTTAATAGTTACTCATGTGATGCAATAACCTTGTAAAGATATTTTTTGGTAGAAGAAACTAATAACTTTTTAACTAATTTCGTGCAGTTTTGTGACTGCTGCTCTTATAGAACCGTTATTTTGATAGTATGCTAAAAGTGCAATGCTGTGTTGTTGTTATTGCAGGTCCAGCTTCTATTACATGAGTCTCCCCTTCACTAAACCAACATTAAATCACTACTTTCCCATCCAGCCCTCAATTTTCCTGATCCTTTCTTGCTGACAACCCCAACGAGAATGGTCCCAACTGCGTTGCGGCTTTTCCATTAGCTATCTTGGAGCAAAACTAATGTAAGCAGATCCTAAAACTTCTCATCCTGTTAGGACAACGGCCACTACAATGATGCGCCAAACCTGGCTAGTTATCCTCAGATGCCTCACACCGCTTTGCCTCTTGTCACTAGCAGTGGCGGCAGGTAACAACTCCATCTCTGGCCAGATCCGCCTAGATTGCGGAGCCTCTAGTCCAACAGGCCTTGATGCTGATAATCGGTCTTGGGACAATGACAATGGTTCCAAGTTTGCACCATCACTGAAAGGCCTTGCGATCCCTGCTTCATCCCAAGACTCTGCACTGCCCTCCACTGTTCCGTACATGACTGCTCGCATCTTCACTTTAAACTACACCTATTCATTCCCTGTTAGTCCTGGTCGCCTATTCGTGCGCCTCTACTTCTATCCTAACACTTATGGCAAATATACTCCTGCAAATGGTTACTTCGGTGTCACAGCTGGCATTTTGACCCTTCTAGAAAATTTTAATGCTTCCCAAAATGCTTTGGCGACAAATGTTCCCTTCTTTTTTCGTGAATACTCCATAAATACTATTTCAGGGATGTTAGACCTCACTTTTGCTCCATCGACTCACCAGAACGGCTCTTATGCATTCATCAACGGGATTGAGATCGTGCCCACACCTGACCTCTTCACAACACCAACACCGACGATAGCAAATGGTGGAAACCCAAACCCATTCACCATCGATCCTGCATGGGGCTTCCAAACAATGTACCGGCTCAATGTTGGGGGCCAGCACATCTCTCCACAGGGCGATGTTGATTTTTACCGTTCATGGGATGATGACACTCCTTACATATATGGTGCTGGTCGTGGGGTAACTTTTGGGAAAGACAGCAACGTTACTATCACGTATACGCCCAGCGTGCCAAATTACACTGCACCGGTTGATGTCTATGCAACAGCAAGGTCAATGGGGACAAACGCACAGATCAACCTGAATTCCAATCTTACATGGATTTTATCTGTTGATGCGGGGGTGTACTACCTTCTAAGGTTCCATTTCTGCGAGATCCAGTATCAGATAACCAAGTTGAACCAGAGGATGTTCTTTATCTACATCAATAACCAGACGGCCCAGCAGCAAATGGATGTCATTGCAAGGAGTGAAGGAATCGGCAGAACAGTGTACACGGACTATGTTATCCTCACAGCTGGTTCTGGTCAGGTGGATGTGTGGGTGGCACTTCACCCTGATCTTTCAACAAGGCCAGAGTATTATGATGCAATACTGAATGGTCTCGAAATCTACAAGATACAGAACATTGCATCTAACAGTCTCGCTGGACTCAATCCTCCTCTTCCGTTGCCTGACGTGGGACCTAATGAGACACCCGGTGGAGGAAAATCAAAGGGTGCTGCTTCAGCAGTCATCGCTGGGACTGTTGGTGGCTCTGCTGTAGTATTGATTGCCTGTGTTGTATTGTACATCAGATGCAGACGGAAGAAGGCAGCCAAGGATTCTGGTAAATCTGATGATGGTTGCTGGACTCCACTCACTGATTTAAGCAGGTCGCGATCAAACACCTCAGCGAAGACAACCACCACTGGAAGCCGCACATCGACATTGCCATCTAAACTTTGCCGGCATTTCTCATTTGGCGAAATCCAGGCTGCCACTAACAATTTTGATCAAACCTTCCTCCTCGGCAAAGGTGGATTTGGGAATGTGTACATTGGAGAAATAGACAGCGGCACAAAGGTGGCAATAAAGCGTGGCAACCCAATGTCTGAGCAGGGCGTCCACGAGTTCCAAACTGAGATTGAGATGTTGTCGAAGCTCCGTCACCGCCATCTTGTTTCCTTGATCGGTTACTGTGATGATATGAATGAGATGATACTGGTGTATGATTACATGACTCACGGAACTCTGAGGGAGCACTTGCACAAGACCACGAACTCACCACTCTCATGGAAGCAGCGGCTCGAGATCTGCATTGGCGCAGCTCAGGGGCTGCATTATCTGCATACAGGTGCAAAGCAGACTATCATCCACCGAGATGTCAAGACCACCAACATATTGTTGGATGACAAATGGATAGCTAAAGTTTCCGACTTTGGGCTGTCGAAGACTGGTCCAAATGTTGATAAGACCCATGTGAGCACAGTTGTGAAGGGAAGCTTCGGATACCTTGATCCTGAATACTTCCGGCGGCAGCAGCTCACGGAGAAATCTGATGTATACTCTTTTGGAGTTGTGCTGTTTGAGGTCCTGTGTGCACGCCCAGCCCTGAATCCCTCGCTTCCAAAGGAACAGATCAGCCTTGCTAATTGGGCGTTGCATTGCCAGAAGAAAGGTACGCTTCGCCAGATCATTGACCCACTTCTGCAGGGAAATATTGATCCACAGTGCTTCACAAAATACGTAGAGACAGCAGAGAAATGTGTGGCTGATCACAGCATTGACAGACCCTCTATGGGCGATGTCCTCTGGAATCTTGAATTTGCTCTGCAGCTGCAGGAGAGTGCAAAGGACAATAGCAGCCTCACTGTTGGGACATCGTCAAATACATCACCACTAATTGTGCCTAGGCTTCACTCAAATGAACCTGCGACAGACACAAGCACTACAACATCAACCACAGTGAGCTTAGCGGGACGGAGCATCACGAGCACAGATTCGGATGGTCCGACTCCAAGCAGTGTCTTCTCACAGCTCATGAACCCAGGTGGCAGATAAAACCAAACCGGAAGGTCGAATTGGAGTTGATCTGTTCAGGTTCACAATTTATCTTCGGTACAGCCCCGTGGTAGAAAGTACTAATTATTAGTCATGTACTGTGTCCTGTACCAGATATAAGTGCTTTGTCTAAATCAATACAATTATACATGTGTTGCTATTTGTCAACCTATTGCAGTTATGACTCCCAATTCTAGATCAATCTTATTATTTGACATGCAAGCACATAAGTGTACTCGTGTGAGGGTTGATAGAATAAGTGGAGAAAATAATAATTGATTGAATAAAACCCTTTAGAGGTGGTACAAATTTATAATGGGCTCAAGAGATCTCCCTTGGTTGTAAACAATGTGGGACAATTTATCTAACACTTCCCTGCAGTTTGAACGTTTACTAGAACATTTTGACTGGAATGAAACTTTATAAATCTTTGGTGAAGATGTCCGCAAACTGTGAGCTGACCGGAACATAAAGAACTGCCCCAACAGCTACCTTACTCCGAAGGAAGTGCAAATCAATGACAATATGTTTGGTGTCTTGATGTTGCACTGGATTGGTCGAGAGATAAATCACACTAATGTTACCACAATAGACGAAGGTAGCCTTCTATAGTGGACAATGAAATTCCTCCAACAGCTGACGTAACCAAGAGGCCTCGACAATGGCATTAGTGACAACACGATATTTAGCTTGAGCACTAAAGCGAGATATCTTATGCTGACACTTCGAAGAACGGAAGACCATATTATCACTGAGGTAGACGTTGTATCCGGAGGTAGAGCGGCGCGTGTCAAGACCACCGACCCAATTAGCTTCTGAGAATGCCACAAGCTCACTGACAAAGGAGCAGTGAAGGTGAAGTCGATGATCCGACATGCCTCGAATTTATCGAGAATGCGTTTCACCAACGTTAGATGAGGCCCATGAGGATCATGCATGTAGAGACACACATGCTGCATAACATATATAATATAGGGATGAGTCAAGGTGAGATACTGTAGGGATCCAACAAGACCACAGTAGTGAGTGGCAAATGAAACAGGCGCACCATCAAATGACAACTTGACATGCGTGTCAACTGAAGTGGAACATGGCTTGCAATCACCTATTCCTGCTCTCTGAAGAATATCAGCAATGAACTACCACTGTAAGAGAAAGAAACTTGCACTGTTTCGAGTAATAGAATGGTAAAAAATGATGGAGGTTGCCTAAATCCTTGATCGAAAATTCTATGGTAGGAGCATCCATAAAGCAATGAAGCAGCGGTGCCGAGGAGGTAGTCCGAACAGTATCATCCACATAAAGTAACAAGTAAGTCGTGTCTATGCCTTTGTCGGTAGACAAAAACAAAAAGAGAAGTATCTAACCGCGCACCAACAAACTCAAGAGAAGTAATATGAGAAGCAAAGCAGTTGTACTAGACACGAGGAGCTTACTTCAAACCTTTATACATATTTGTTGAGGTGACACATTAAGTCTGGATGAGCTGTATCAAGAAAATTAGCAAACTGCTCACACTAGACTTTCTCCGATATAGTACCACGCAAGAAGTCATTCTTCACATCAAGCTGATGGATATGATAATCATGAGAGAATCCAATAGAGAGAACTGCATAGACTATAGCAGGCTTCACCACGAGGTTGAAATTCTCGATGAAATCAATACCAAGGTCCTGAGTAAAACCATGAAATATCTAACAAGCCTTGTACTGATCAAGAGAATCATCCCGATGAAATTTATGTCGAAAAACCCACTTATCAGTCACAACATTTGCACCTGAAGGATGAGACACAAGATCCAAAGAGTTGTTAGTCTACATGTGAGTGAACTCAGTCATGGCCTGTCACCAACTATGATCAGCTAGAGCACAATTATAAGTCTTTAGCAATGGTGACAACTTTGATGCCTAAAAATTAAGGCGATGTACGAGGAGATGAAGACCGGTCTTCCCACGGGTCTGCATAGTGTGCTCGTTATTGTGGGAGTCACCTCGAGCACGAATCATTGGACACGAGCAAAGCTCGCTGCTGGTGGAGAACAGTCAAACCATCGGTGTGGGATCCAAAGCCTGATGGAGCGCCACGAGACGAAGAGGAGCTGGTGGCTGAGCTCCGGGTCGTCGGACCGCCGGATAGTCGGTTGAACCTTTAGTAGAACAGAGTCCCCCATGGTCTTTGTTTGGAGTGGTGGTCGAACCGTAGGGCTCGATGGTCGAACCGCTCAAGGTGGCACTCTTATCACGAGTGAACAGAGGCTCGTTTGGCCTCTACTTTTGGTTGTGGTCTGACCACCATGGGTTACAGTCTAACCGCCTGGTAGCATGATCGAATCGCCAGAGTCCATTGGTCTAACCGCCGAGGTGGCGGTCTATCTGCCAGGGATGCATAAGCCTGGCGGAGGTCCATGTCGATGATTACTTGCAAGATAAATCAATGCTAAAATGGACTGATGAATCGTTAGTTTCATAAAGAAATTTGAAGTGGGATGAAGGAGGGTTGGATATTTCGACAAAGGAAAAGGAGGAACATCTACGGTGACATGGTGGGATTTGATGATTCTATTCATAGCTAATTTTAGGCAGCGATATTATTTATGGTCGGAAATGTAGCCAAGAAAGACATAATTGTAGAGTAGGGAGCAAGCTTGTGTTCAGCGGTGACTGAGAGGTTTGGGTAGCACTTTCAACCAAAAACTCGTAGGTATGATAGATCGGGGTGGCAAACAGAAGCATTTTGGATGGTTGTAAGTTTACTAAGTGTGTGGCGGTGTGAAGCACTTCCCAATAACCGACTAGAATACTAGCTTGAAACATAATCGATCGCATTGTGTGATTGGTGGTATGAATGATACGCCCGACACATTTGTTCTGAGGAGATGTGTGACGACAAGAAAAGCGCATGACAACACCATGATGAAGAAAGAATGCTCATAGCAAAGAGTTACCAAATTCACGACCATTATCACATTGTATTGCCTTTATGGTGAGGCCAAACAGTGTGGAGACATAGGTAAAATTTGTGACAAGGTAGGAAAAGTGTCGGGTTTGTGGCAAAGAGAAAAAGTCGATAAAAATAATGTGACCCGTCGTCAATAAATATAAGATAATACTTGTGACGGGAAACACTTTGCATTGGAGAGGTCTACAAATGATATTGTATTAAATCAAAATTGTTTGGAGCACAAGAATTAGATAAAGCATAAGGGAGTCATATGTGATGATCAAGCTGACAAGAAATGATAAAGCATGTCAAGTTCCTTTTTATTACATTGTGGAAACAATTTAGAAAAAACCTGAATCCCTAAATGGCCAAGCTGATGATGCCAAAGAGCAAACGGTGTCGTGGCTACAATGAATGCATGTGAAAGCAAAGGCATCGACAAGAAGGGTATAGCTGCCCAGAACTATTACACCTAGTGATAACATTTTGGGTGTCCAAATCCCTCACAGAAAGACCAAGATGATCAAATTCAATGAAAACATTGTTGTCGGTAGTGAACTGATAAAACTTTTTGATGGCGTGAGGGGACACAAGAATACAGTGCAAATGCAAATGACGTAAGGGAGTAGAAAATGATGTGTGGCCAGTCGAGGTAATGACAACAATGACTCATTACCTACAAGAATAGAAGAAGGCATCAAATGAGGAGGGTGGGTGGAGGAGAGGTTACCGGGAGAGGAAATCATGTGGCTTTCAGTGCTACAGTGCATGTACCACTCAGCAGACGATGGTAGCGTCAGAGACATGGTAATTAACGAGGTGGCTAGCTCATTCTGATCCCACGTGGTAGAGGGTGCCCTGTAGCTGGAAGATCCATCGTAGAGGGAGCTGCCACTCTGACAGTGTATTGACTCTGCTAAGCTAAACTAGTAAAACATCCATGACAATGGCACCAGGATACTTCACTAATGCAATCTTGTGTCAGTACAGGGTAAGATCAACAAACGCACATAAAATACTATTGTAGCATTTCATCCAAAAGTCTTTTAGGGTATCATATTTGTTTATCCCGAAAGAAGGCAGCGAAGTAAGACGTAATTATTGTTATAAGTAATGTCTAGACTCCTTTATGGGGTTCCGTACCGCACCTACCGAAAGATACGAGTTGTTTGCAGCGTGTAGGTACATCGTATGGTACCCTCACTGAAACATGGCCCCCGCACAGGATCCTGAAGGGGTGCCTCCTCGGAGGGCCAATACGGCGGATGTTGGTATTTCTTAGCATCTACAGTTCATCATAGCAACCAAGGCTAGTACTGCAGAGGTGTTAGGCTAACATAAGACAAAGCAAGATTAGTTCTTCAAACGCACGGAAAGTAACGTTGTAGCATTTCACCCAAGAGTATTTCCTAGGGTATTGTATTTGTTTATCCCAAAGGAAGGCAAAGGGGAAGAGTGGCAAGGACAAGGGGAAAAGAGGGTGTTCTAGTTAGGAGTCCAGTAGGATGGGTAAATGGTGTAGTGGGGTAGTGTGACACACACCTAAGAAAACTATTCCATGGCGGTAAGGATGTCCTAGTGGGGGCTAGGTTAGAGATGGAGCTACTGTAGGATCGAAGAGCACGTGAAAAGCTACTAGAGTGGGGTGAATGGTAGATTAAAACTTTTTAGCGAAAGCAACAAAAACCCTTCACTAGAAAATCAATCTGTTAAGAAATCATGTGTGCTACTAATCTAAACGTGATGAGTCGTGAAAAAACCAGTGTAGGTTGTGGAGATTCAAGTTACTAAGACGTCACAACAAGAATCATGAAAATTTGTCGAGAAAAACTCAAGTTATGATTGAAAGATTGAACGAAGGTCAATCTGTTCTACCTGTGAAAAACCATATCTACAACACTGGAAAGAAACTCGTGTAGATCTAAAATCAAAAATCCAATGACTGTGAAATTTAACAAATCATAGATAATTAAGTTGTGAAGACAACCCAAAAAGAATCAAGTCAATTGGATTTGTAAAACTCGAGTTATGATAAAACCACCGAAGCAAGGTAGTGCTGTGCAGAAACTCGACAAGAAGAACTTTTCTGGAACAAGTCGGATGAACAAGGCACAAAAGTTCCTTTAGACTACGAATTTTATTGATCAAAACACAAAAGGAACAGCCCCAAAGTCGTGCACCATGAGCTGGCCTCCCGTGCTTTTATAACCAGCCCTAAGGCCAACCCAATCCTAACTAGGACTCTAATCCTACTCAGTTCATGAATCAAAACTTTCCATAACTGCTCAAGACTCTTCTATATGCAGATAGAAGCAATCTTAAGACTTCCAAACACCTTAGGAATGTATCCCATATTCCTAAAACAACTCAACTTCGTGCTCACCATGAAATCCTAACGTAACAAACTCAAATATTTCCATATTTGAGTCAAACCCGACTCAGCTGCAGCCTAAGTCCATAACCAAGTTGGTTGGACCTTTCCGACCAATTTTTTACATCTACGTATCTTCATCACGCATCTGAACCATGTAGCCACGTCCATGCACTCCTTGCACACGTGCAGATACCTTCCAACGACGTCCATGATATCTTCATATGCATTAATCTTGATTCAAACATGTTGCGCGACCTCCTGATCAACTCAACCACAATTTTTCTCGAACTTGGTTGTTGAACCTCATCTTCTCCCTAAGACTGGTTCAGTGGATCCTGTCATCAGCCATGTCTTGAACTCAAGCAACACTTGTACATGAATAAACAACCGATACTTTTGAGCACAAGTCCTCGACTTGACTCACGTTAGTTCCAAAACCACCACACCTTATGTGAGCACCTCACATAAGCATGTTGCAAACCATAGAAAAATGATATCAGTCATAACCACCAAAACACACCAAAAACTTAGTAAAAGAATACTAAGCAATCTTTCCATAATCCAAAAAGCAAGTTTGAAACATTGCAAGTTAAAAGCAAATCTATTGCAATCGAGCACAGACCTTGCCAAAGCTAACCGGACCTTGAGTCGGAGCTTACCGAAGCTAGTAGGACCTAGTGCTGAGCTTACCAAAGCTAGTCGGACCTAGCACCGGAGCTTACCAAAGCTAGTTGGACCTAGCGCTGGAGCTTACCAAAGCTAGTCAGACCTAGCACCGAAGCTTACCAAAGCTAGTCGGACCTAGCCAAAACAAGTCGGACCTTACATGGGACCTTGTAGGAGCTCGGACCTAGAGTCGGACCTTGTTAAAAGGTGTTTTGGTATTATTCAAAACTTTTATCGTTAAAACCAATGTATTCAGCACACATAGGTCTAACAGCTACTGCTAGTGTGCTTTAATTATTCATATACATAGCCCATTAGCATACATATGAGTATGCTAACGATGAGTACTAGAGCTTATTGGTCCAACATATCGGGAACGGGTTCACCCCTGACAATATCAGAAGGATCCCCGCCTTGAGCCTATGGCGTAGCCGAAGGACAAAAGGCTGTTACCACATGCCGCCTACCGCTACAACCCGTGGGTCTACGAGACATCCAACGCTACTTAACTATCTATTCATCATCCTTACATGTTAAGAAAATACCTTAAGAGCTGCAGTACAAGTACCTTTCTAAGGCAATGACAAACCTAAACATTGTTGAAACCAATGTTGGGACCAATCACTAACTTACTCATATTAACATAACCATATTAATACCTAATTAGACTATAGTGGTGGTGTATGATGTCCATGATAACATGATATGAGCATGATTACAAGATCATAACAACATCTACATCTAGCACATACATGGACTACACAACCAAACAAGGAACCCTTTATCCAAGTATATGAATAAGTAAAGACTAATATGTAAAAGCCGTAATTTCCAAATCACAAACTTCAGCTAGGAGGAACAAAAACAAGAAGAAAAAGAATTCAAATAATAAAGGGGGTAATAAAATCAATTCAAATGCTAAAAGAGGGAATTCAAAAATGCAAAGATTGCTACGGTTCAAACCTTGTCAAAATAAAAATCTGAGTTCACAAACAAATTCCAAATATTTCAAAAAATAACACCTGCCAAGTTTCATGATTTTTTGAAGTAGGTTTCCTATTTAATTCAATGTGTTCATCGAATCACATTTAAATTCAAATTCAGATTTGAATTTGAATGAAACTTGGCCAAATCAAGGTTTTGATTTCAGAATCAAATCCTATATATTTCTTTTAGGCTCACTCCCAAATTTCATGATTTTTGGACTAAGTTTGGTAGGATATTTGATGGAGCAGAGAGGGGATAAATATTGGGGGTGTGGGACCCACTGGTCAGTGGCTCATTTGAGCTAAACCAATTTGCCTTCCTCTGTTTTGTGCTTCACGGCAGCTGAGCTGCATTCCTACCCATCAAGCAAGCAAGAAAGCACATGAGAATTTATGACACATCTATCCAACCATTGCTATTTTTACTTCATTGCTTCAGTTCACAGCAACGTCATTGCTTTCTGCTTTTCTCCCCATCGGAAGAACAGAGCAAGATGTCATTTTCTCTGTTCCTCCGGTGATCCAGGGCGTGAGGCCGTGTCTTGAGTTCGTGTCAACATCAAAGTGAGGCGCACCATCCTCCTCTACCCTTTCGACATTTTGCTGTCTCGTTTCCTCCCCTTTTCACTCGGTATTATGAAGCTTTTCCGGAGCTCGCGGGTGCAGCCGTCAAGCTTCGTCCTCCGCTCAACATGGACCGGCCGAAGCAACCCTTCTCTGTCCTTGCAACCAAAAACAAAGTGGTGCATAATGACACCCTAAATATACATGCTAAATTTCACAGCTTTCCAAAGTGTATAGCTATGGTATTTCCAGTTTTCTTGATGAAAACTTCGTAGCAATAAGCTAGGCCTCCACTTCGATTTTTTTTTCTATGTAGAACCAGACCTTAATCCAGTTAGGCATTCTGTTCATGACCTCCTAATGCACACTCCTATCAAATGTCATTAGAAACCATCGGATCATGAGAAAGATATTTAAGATTTCCCCATCGCCATTGTTGAGAGCTCGGTTCACCATCGAGAACAACCTTGCGCCTAGTCTTCTCTCGATTGGTGGCCAATTCCTCATTCCTTGGAGCACCACAATGCTCTAGGATGTAAGATCGCTCAATTTGGGACATTTCAGTAGGAGTTCAACGTTGGCCATGCCAAGGCTGCCGCGGTTGCCGTCGCCGGAGAGGTTCTGCTTGCCGCCGGCCATAGCCAAGGTGCCCCACAGGTGTTCTTTGCTCCCTGGAATTAATCCCCAGAAATTTTTCAAAGTTTGGTTCAGCATTAAGGTAGGAATGTGCGGGCGCTATTGTTTCCCCTGTTTTGGGTCGACCTGACCCGAGGTTGAAGACAACCCTGTCAAGTGGGACCCACTGAATGGCTGTTTAAACCATTTTCAGGTGCATAAGCTATGTCAATCTTGGAAAATATATATCTCCTATAATTCTCAGACAAAAATCTTCAAACAAAATTTGTTAGAAATCCTATGACCTCTAGTTTCTATCTGTACCAGTGGTTTGTCATGAAAGATCAAATTAATTTCTGTATAATTCATTTCTTTCAAACACCTAGGGAATTGTCACAGCTGATCCTTCCACTGGAAAAATACCAAACATTACCAGAATCTCCACTTAGGTGTTCTTGAATCCCAGAAAAATTTTCATGACCATTGGACCTGTATAACTTTCCCAGATCCCATTTTTATCTCTGCTGTTGATAATTAACAGAATCATTTTTCCAGTTTCTGAGTCCAACTTCAAAATTCAATTACTTCTATTAGAATTTTTCAAATAATTCCAAATAAATTCTGGTAGACTCATATTGATCCCAATTATGCAGTGGTGCAATTGGTTGAACATGAAAGTCCCAGAATATTCATAATTAATTCCTTTGAGCTAACTGCTTGGGAAATTAATTACTCCTGTTCTGCTAATTGGAAAATTAGCAATTTTGGTCATAATACTCATTCAAATACACCTGATCCCCAGTACGAATTTAATGTTCATTAGAATTAATTTACTTGAGTAATTGGTGTTCCAATTCTCTATGTCCTTTGATAAATGAGAAATGTACAAAAACATTTTCAGAATTCATTGCAAAATTGTAAAATCAATTTCTCCCTGTAGGAAGCTCATAAAATTATGAGAAAAATTTCCTTAGAACCTGTAACACATCCTATACCCTGATCATCCACTGCTAGCCATGTTGAAGTTACAGATTTAGTACCAAAATGCAGAGAAGCCTTTTACATGCTTGAATTTTAGAGACAACAAGCTTTCTGGAACATCCTCAACTCTTGGATCAGATTCTCATCATAGAACCTAGAATCCACTGTAAAAATACCAAAGCCAATTAAAATCATTTAGTAACAGAAATTGTGTTTAGAAGCTCATATATATAGTTTCAATATCACTCATGTACTTTATATATTGCCTATCATATAGTGACCGAGATCGAGCAGGAGCCGGAGCCCATGGAGAGCATACCACGAGAAGCTAACTTCCCCTCTGACTCGCAGCCAGGCAAGCCCTGGTTTGCATTTAAGTGCTTTTGTAAATTTTTGATTTGTATCACCTATATCTAGGGTGAGATATGTGCATTATGTCAAGGGTGCTTGTTACTCCACTTGCATGACCCACAAATCCTATGGAGTATTGGTTAGATATACAGCTTGACGAGTAAAAAATGCCATGCTAATATTTTGAGGAATCCGGTAGAAGTCGAGTAGTGGAATCTACTCGCAAGATAGGGTTTATTTCATACGGGATTGGTTTGAGTACATAACTAAATTCTGAGTATGAATATGAGACCGAGCAGGAGGATAGGATGTAGTGAGACAGGGTCTCACATGCGTAGCCTGCTTGTGTCTATTGGGGACCGATCCGTGTGCAGCCCTTCTGGACATGCTTGAACTGTACCGGATGCACACTGGGCATATGGAACCCACGAAACCGATGTAACTTGATAACTTGGGTGTCGAGGCATAGCCCACTGTCGGTTGGGGTGGATTGAGGGCAGCAAGGTGTAAATCTGTCGGCGGACACAAACACGCTCCGTGCAGGGACCTTATGCCTGCGACGGTGGAACCGGTTCGGTGTTTGAGTTTCTTGTAAAATGTTGCTGCGTATGACGTTGTGAGGAGCACCACACGCTTCTTACGCACATGTGTGTGTGACGTGTTATCCGGGTGTCTACTGATTGCAATCACCGTTCCTCACGATTATTTGAGCTCCACTTGTTCTCTGCCTGTGACGTAGTAAATACTAAAGAAGCTAGAAGAATATGATGTAATGAATTATAATTGCTTTGCAACTATGATTGCTATAGAATATGCTCACTAAAGTTACTTTTATTGAACCTTTAATTTGCTGCTAATAACTTGAAAACTAAGGATCAACATGTAGGCGAGTCATTTACTGCTATATCTATTCCTATGTTAGGTATCACTGCATGTAGAGTTTAATGTTCTGGTGAGACGGGTAAGTCTTGCTTAGCCTTCATGCGCAAGGTTGCTATATTAAGTTGTTTGCAGGTGAGACGTATGAGGAATGACCCGAAGATGAGGCGATGCTGCCATCGGGGTATACCGTCGAGTGGGAGCCCTGCACGCCGCCGTGATCTGTTGTGTGTTGCTAGTGTGTAGCGTCCCCGGACTGGACAACTGCACTTTTGCATAGCTAGGCTGAGAGTTTAGCTATGAGTATTACTTCCGCTGTACATTAAGTATTGTAAAAGACTTCTTCTGTTTCTATAAATAAAACTTTGTATTTTGTCATATTATTTTCGTGTGTGTTGTTGGGTGCCGCATCGCACGGCACCACCCTCTACGATTCTTGGAATGTGTAGACCCGGTCGTCACAGCCTGGTATCGGAGCCGCATTGGTAATAGCACGCTCAAAAAGAGCCTATTTTGAAAACTTAGAAGTAGTCAAGTGACGATTAGTTACTATGCCCATATAAGGTCTATTATAGTATTAGTTACTTAAGGTGGCAAGCTAACATATGTGTTGTTATATTCTGTAACAATGCTCCGACGTCAGGTAAGAGGTAAGGTACGCCACCGCAAGTGGATCAATTGCGCTAAGCTCACCATGCGAAAGGTAGCATGTGATTGTCCCCGTGGCTTGGCACGAGAGTTAATATGAGTCTCTGAACCTTCTCACGGTTTTGGGAACATATGAAAACGCTGTTCCCTAGCGTGCATCAGACAAAAGCGAGGATACCCCATCGTGTGGTAAAAAATACGAAGTATGCAACTCTTGAATGTTCAATGTTCAAAGGGCCATACGCAGCGCTGATCCCTAGCGCACGAGATAAATTATGTGGCCACCTATCGTGCAGTTGAAAGGCACGTAGTGTGTTTTCTAATAAACATGCGAAAGCGCCTCCTACTGGTGCAACATTAGGTAAAGACATGGAACCCCGTCAGGTGGTACATAACCCGATACACTTTCTATTGGTGCAGCATTATGCAAAGACGCGGGACCTCCATCGGGTGGTAGAAAACCTGGTCATGTACCTCGAGACGTGGCTTGGCTCGGGGCAGCCCGTACGGAATGATACGGGACGAATGTTCTTACTTTCATATATATTATTGTGACCGCCTGAAATGATCACCCGTGCAAGCTGTGCCGTACGACACCATATGATTGATCAGTAATGTGTGTGTAGTTGCAGGTACACTAACCACATTTTAAGTAGCTCGAGTCGAAAACGTTTGCGAGTCAACGTCATTAGTGCCACTGTTGAGACGTATGCCGAAATACCAGCTTAGGATTTTCTTTGGTAAGGTCGTAGTACAAGCATTGCATTCGAGTTTCATCAGGCACGTCAACGACGATATCCGTGCTGGAGGTGTGACTCAACAACAAGTAAAAATTTCTAACTTAGGACTAAGTTTGAATTTGTTATCTATTTTTTAGAGCGTGCTGGTCAGATTGACAATTAATCATGTGGTCGCTGCGGTAAGCAGGCATATGATTTGGAAACATGAGGAAGTCATACACAAGTTTAATTTTCAGCTCCAAGAAAGATTTCAAGATTTAAAACTTGAAAATTTCATTTTAACTTAAACTGCCAGGTTCCTCATTCAAACTGAGAATCTGGCAGCAAAATACTTAATTTTGGAATAGCATAACTCTCAGTAGGAGTAACCACTGAAGGTCTTCCACACATGGTTAGAAGTTTTAGAGAGTACTCTAAAACTTTAATGTTCAACTCCAAATCAGAATCCCCCTGTAAACTAATGAAAAAAAATGAAATTTCCAAACTCTGTTAAATCTGGACAGAGACTGTACAGTTGCTGTACCCTGTCACTGTTTTTGTCATATCTCTTAGTAGAATCGACGAATGACTTCATGTAATACATTTCTTGAATACTGAGGATGTATGCAACAATGTTGTAATTAATGATTTTTTTGCATATTTTGATATTTTGTATCTGGAAAAATGTGGACAAAATCAGCCATAAACAAAGGAGGTGCTGTCAAATTTTTTCCAGAAACACTGACAACTTGCAAAAGCCATATCTCCTTAACCAGAAAAGATATGGAGACAAATAAAGACATTATGGAAAGGCTATCGAGTGTGCTACAACTTTGTAGCTGAACTCCAGTCCATATTGTGCCTCTAACGGGTCCAAACATTTTAATCTCTCCAGACTGGTCAGCTAAAACAGAATCTAGACAGTGAAACTAGTTTTGAACTCTTCAATTCCAATCACTTTGCTTTCAATTTCTTGTGTCATATCCCTTATACAGCAGTTGATATTCGACATGCTCGTTTGGAATGTGATGCAATCATCACCACTTCAAGCGATGACATGTTTAAGTCTTGTACAATAGCGAGGGTACACGTACGCTAACGCACACAACATCCCATTGTGACCTACGATAGTCGAAATGGACTTCCATCCATGAAGTTCATTACTTTGGAATTCGATTATGGTAACATGGTACCGGGATGTTGTATGTTGTATAAAGTTTACACTTTTCAATATGTGTAAATGTTATGTGTGTTACTTGATCAATTCTCGCATTACTATTGTATGGACGGGATGAAGAAAACAAACATGTTGTTGATTTTTAAATCATATGGATGCAGAATGATGTGTACATGCTCTACGCCCGAGGTGGGAGGCTCTAGCAAGGGTCATGAATCTCCAACACGGGAGAAAACTATGACACCGCAACAACAAGCTCCTCCACCACCACCACCTAAACCTTCAAGGACTCTTGCGGAGATTCTTGCCGCTGTACTCGGCTCGCGCGATGAGCAAACCGAGTTGATGCGGATGTTGGTACATAATTCATCCCGTCAAGGGGGGCGACAAGACAATGGGCAACGCTAGTCCTAATAGAGTTCGTACTCAGACTTCTTGGTGATGCATCCATCGGTCTTCACGGATGCCGATGACCCTCTGGAGGCGAACAACTTTATCCGCACCCTTGAGGCGAAGTTCGGTCTGCTCCGATGCACCGAATAGCAGAAGGCACTGTTCTCAGCGCAATAGCTTCAGGGATCCACTGCTGCTTGGTGGGCGAACTACATCGCGTCACTACCGGCTGGTCATGCGGTCACATGGACCGAGTTCCGGGAGGCGTTCCGCGCCTATCATATACCTCCCGGTATCATGAAGAGGAAGCTTCAGGAGTTTCTTGAGCTGAAGCAAGGCGGGAGGAGTGCTCATGATTACTCCCACGCGTTCAACCATTTGGTGCAATACGCGCCAGATTATGTGGGGACATAAGATAAGAAGTGAGATACATTCTTCCGGGTCCTTAATCCCAATATGAAGGTCCAACTTGCACAATGCAATCGCGACACCTTCATCGACATCGCCAATGCCGTGATAGTGCAAGAGGATGCTCAGTGCGATCTCATTTCTAATAAGAGAAAGCGGAGCACCCCATCGAGAAGCAGTGGGGGTGATCCACAGAAGTACTGCTTAGTGTATGTATCACCATCCGGGCAGCGATGGCAGCCACCGGCGCGACCGCAGCAGTTCCACGGTCGTTCTTTCAACGCACCACATTTCCGACTGCCATTTCCACAGCAGCAGCAGCAGGAAAGGATGGCCCCGCGTGCGTATCCACCCCCACCACGTGCACCGGGATTCCGTGCACAGCTTGGTGGGAACCCGACACAATACACGTGCTATATGTGTGGCCGTGTCGGGCATTTTGTGAGGGACTTCCCTGAGCAGCGATAGGGCAGCGGACAAGCACCATATCAGGGTGCATCTCAACCCCGCAATCAGCCAAAGAAACCAACACCAAAAACCAGCAACATCCACCACATAGATATCGAAGATGTGCTGGAAGGCGAACCCGTTCTCGCGGGTACATTTTCTCTACTTGATCATCCCATAGTCATACTCTTTGACTCCGGTGCCACCCAAAATTTCATTAGCCAATCATATGTTGTCAAGCATCAATTACCTATCACTGCCACAGAAAGTCCATATTTGATTTGCTCTCCGGGTGGGAAAATAGCAGCGGACATGAAAGCCCATAAAGCACAACTTAAGATGGGTGTGAATATCTATCCGACATCTATAATTATATTACAGGGTCAAAAGCTCGATTTCATCTTAGGAATATCGTGACTACACCATCATGGTGCTGTTCTCGACATCGTTCCACGTGTGGTCCATTTAAACTCTCCACTTCATGAACCACACACTCTCATTCTAGACCGCCTTATCCAAGAAATTCCAGGCACATATAACACGGAAGCCACAAAGCTTGAGGACATTTGTGTGGTCCGTGAATATCCAGATGTGTTTCCCGACGACCTACCGGGTATGCCACCGGATTGGGATATCGTGTTCATGATTGAACTTATTTTGGGAACCACGCCTATTATCGAATGCCGTACAAGATGGCACCAAATGAGTTGGCGGAATTAAAGGAGCATTTGAAGGACCTGCTGGGCAAAGGCCTCATATGCCCAAGTTCATCACCTTGGGGCCGCTCCGCATTGTTTGTGAAGAAGAAGGACAAGATATTGCGTCTATGTGTGGATTATCGTCCGCTCAACGCCGTGAAGATCAAGAACAAGTATCCACTACCGTGCATTGATATTTTATTCAATCAATTAGTGGGTGATAAGGTTTTATTGAAGATGGATCTTCGATCCGGATATCATCAAATCAAAATCCGACCAGAGGATATACCGAAGACAACATTCTCGACGAGATATGAGCTCTATGAATATCTCGTCATTTTGTTTGGACTGACCAACGAACCGGCTCACTTCATGTATTTGATGAATTCAATGTTTATGACGGAGTTGGACAAGCTTGTCATGGTCTTCATTGACGACATTCTGGTTTATTCTAAATCAGAAGAAGAACACGCCAAACACTTGCATATCATGCTCCAACAATTGTGAGATCACAAATTGTATGCAAAATTCAGCAAGTGCGAGTTTTGGATCCGCCAAGTGCCATTTCTTGGTCACATTATTTCAGCGGAGGGCATCACTGTTGATCCAAGCAAAATTGTGCTAGTGCTGAAATGGGAGTCTCCAAAGTCCGTTCATGAAGTTCGCAGCTTTCTCGGGTTAGCGGGATATTATCGGAGGTTCATTCCGAGTTTCTTAAATCGCTAAAACATATGATGGAGATGCTGAAAAAGGGACTAAATATATGTGGAGCAAGACATATGAGGATGCATTTCAAGCATTGGTGAAGCATTTCACAACAGCCCCAGTGCTAGCTCAGCCGGATACGACCAAATCTTTCAATGTTTATTGTGATGCATCTGGCATTGGTCTCGGTTGTGTGTTGATGCAAGAAGGCCGTGTGATCACATATGGATCACGGCAGCTCCGGAATCATGAGCAACATTATCTGACTCATGACCTTGAGCTCGCTGCCGTGGTACTCACGTTGAAGATGTGGAGGCACTATTTACATGGCAATCTAGTGCATCTCTACACCGATCTCAAGAGCCTGAAATATATCTTCACTTAGAAGGAGCTGAATATGCGGCAATGAAGATGGTTATAGCTGATCAAAGATAATGAGATAGAGATTCGTTACCATCCCGACAAGGCGAATGTGGTTGCCGACGCACTAAGCTGCAAGTCTCACATCAATAATCTGTCCATCACTCCAATGGATGAGGATGAGTAGAGTTTATACTTGGTTCCATATGGAGCGTAATATAATCTTGCTCTTATTCCTACCATACGAGAGGAGATTATGGAAGCTCAAAAGAAAGACGTGGATATGTCGCACATTTAGGGAAGAATGAAGAATGGGGAATGAAATGCTTCCGGGGTGATGAACATGGTACTCTATGGTTCAAAGATTGTATAGTGGTACCCCGTGATATGGAACTTCGGAAGAAAATCTTGGACAAAGCTCACTTATCCAAGTACTCTATTCATCTGGGCAGCAACAAAATGTATCAAGATCTGAAAACCAGATTTTTGTGGACACGGATCAAAAGAGAGATTGCAAAGTACGTATCCGAGTGTGATATGTGCCGGCGTGTGAAAGCCGACCACATGAGCAAAGCCGGACAGCTACAACCATTGAACATTCTGGAATGAAAATGGGAGGATATTAGTATGAATTTCATCGTCGGGTTACCTCTCACGTTCCACAAGCATGATTCGATTTGGGTGATAGTTGATCGACTAACCAAATCAGCTCATTTTATCGTTGTACATACAAAGTACGTTGCCAAGAAGTATGCGGAGTTATATATTGCAAGAGTCATGTGCTTGCATGGGGTTCCCCGAACAATTATTCCAGATCGCGGTGCACTATTTGCTGCTCACTTTTGGGAGCAGCTGCACACATCGTTGGGGACCAAGCTGATATGAAGTTCCGCATATCACCCGCAGATCGACGGGCAAACTGAGCGGGTGAATCAAGTTCTTGAAGATATGCTACGCGCTTTTGCCATCCACCACGGTAAAAATTAGGATGATCATTTACCGTTGGCGGAGTTCTAATATAACAATGGCTATCAAGCAAGCATCAAGATGGCACCGTACGAAGCTCTCTACGGCCAGAAATGTCGCACAACACTCAACTGGTGTGAATCCGACGAGCGACTGATATATGGCATTGATCTTATGAATGAAGTCGAAGAACGGGTGCGAGTGATCCAAGCCAATCTCAAGTCTTCTCAATCTTGTCAGAAAAGTTATGCAGAAAGACGTCGACCTCTCCACTTCGACATTGGAAACCACATTTACCTTCGTGTCTCTCCGATGAAAGTGAAAGCTTGCACCGCGATTCATCGCTCAATGTGAAATCATTGAAAAATGCGGACCCGTGGCCTATCACTTGGAGTTACCGGCGTCACTCTTTGGAATTCACAATGTTTTTCACATCCCTCAGCTGCAGAAGTGCCTCAAGTACCCAGCTGAAATCTGCATGGTGGACATCGAAGCTCTTCAACCGGATCTCACTTATTCTGAGTATTCAATGTGTATTATCGATGAAGACACTCGCGTCACCAGAAACCAGACTTAGTTCTTCTACAAAGTCTCTTGGAGTAACCATACAACTGAGGAAGCAGTATGGGAAAGCGAGGACTATCTCCGATCAAACTATCCGGATTTGCTATCATCTCATATCCGGTACTCTTTTTACCTCCGTCTCTTTCATTTGCAATCTCAGGACGAGATTCTTTTAAGGGGTGTGGGATGTAAAAGCCCTAATTTCCAAATCGTTAACTTCAGCTAGGAGGAACAAAAACAAGAAGAAGAAAAAGAATTCAAATAATAAACGGGGAATCAAATCAATTCAAATGCTAAAAGAGGGAATTCAAAAATGCAAAGATTGCTACAGTTCAAACCTTGTCAAAATAAAAATTTGGGTTCACAAATAAATTCCAAATATTTCAAAAAGCACTCCTACCAAGTTTCATGATTTTTTGAAGTAGGTTTCCTATTTAATTCAATGTGTCAATCGAATCGCATTTGAATTCAAATTCAGATTTGAATTTGAATGAAACTTGGCCAAATCAAGGTTTTGATTTCAGAATCAAATCCTAGATATTTCTTTTAGGCTCCCTGCCAAATTTCATGATTTTTGGACTAAGTTTGGTAGGATATTTGATGGAGCAGAGAGGGGATATGTATTGGGGGTGTGGGACCCACTGGTCAGTGGCTCATTTGAGCTGAAACAATTTGCCTTCCTCTGTTTCGTGCTGCACAGCAGCTGAGCTGCATTCCAACCCATCAAGCAGGCAAGCAAGCACCTGAGAATTGATGACGAATCTATCCAACCATTGCTATTTCTACTTCATTGCTTCAGGTCACAACAACCTCATTGCTTTCTGCTTTTCTCCCCATCGCGAGAACAGAGCAAGACGCCGTTTTCTCTGTTCCTCCAGTGTGCCAGGGCGTGAGGCCGTGTCTCGACTTCGTGTTAACATCAAAGTGAGGTGCACCATACTCCTCTACCCTCTCGACATCTTCCTGTCTTGTTTCCTCACCTTATCACTCAGTATTATGAAGCTTTCCGGAGCTCGCGGGTGCAGCCGTCAAGCTTTGTCCTCCGCTCAACGTGGACCGGCTGAAGCAACCCTTCTCTGTCCTTGCAACCAAAAACAAAGTGGTGCGTAATCACACCCTAAATATACATGCTAAATTTTGCATCTTTCCAGAGTGCATAGCTATGGTATTTCCAGTTTTCCCGACGACAACATCGTAGCAATGAGCTAGGTCTCCACTTCGATTCTGTTTCTATGTAAAACCACACCTTAATCCAGTTAGGTATTCTATTCACCACTTCCTAATGCACACTCCTACCAAATCTCAGTAGAAACCATCAAGTCATGAGCAAGATATTTAAGATTTCCCCATCGCCATTGTTGAGAGCTCGGTTCACCGTCGAGAACAACTTTGCGCCTAGTTTTCTCTCGATTGGTGGCCAATTCCTGGTTCCTTGGAGTACCACGATGCTGTAGGACAAAAGAGCGCTCAATTTTGGGCATTTCAGTAGGTGTTCAACGTTGGCCATGCCAAGGCCGCTGCGGTTGCCGTCGCTGGCGAGATTTTGCTCGCCGCCGGCCATCGCCAAGGTGCCCCATAGGTGTTCTTTGCTCCCTGGAATCAATCCCCGCAGAAAGATCGATGTTTGGTTGAGCATTGAGGTGAGAATGTGCGGGTGTCTTTGTTTCCCCTGTTCTGGGTCGACCTGACCCGAGGTTGATGACAGCCCTGTCAAGTGGGACCCACTGAATGGCTATTTAAACCATTTTCTGGTGCATAAGCTATGTCAATGTTGGAAAATCTATATCTCCTATAATTCTCAGCCAAAAATCTACAATTAAAATTTGTTAGAAATACTATGACCTCTAGTTTCTATCTGTACCAGTGGTTTGTCTTGAAAGATCAAAGTAATTTCTGTATAATTCATTTCTTCCAAACACCTAGGGAATTGTCACAGCTGATCCTTCCACTGGAAAAATCCCAAACATTACTAGAATCTCCACTTAGGTGTTGTTGAATCCTAGAAAAGGGTTCATGACCATTGGACCTGTATAACTTTCCGAAATCCCATTTTTATCTCTGCTGTTGATAATTAACAGAAACATTTTCCCAGTTTCTGAGTCCAACTTCAAAATTCAATTACTTCGAGTGGAATTTCTCAAATAATTCCAAATAAATTCTGGTAGGCTCATATTGATCCCAATTATTCAGTGGTGCAATTGGTTGAACATGAAAGTCCCAGAATTTCTATAATTAATTCCTTTGAGCTAATTGCTTGGGAAATTAATTACTTTTGTTCTGCGATTTGGAAAATTAGCAATTTGGTTTAGAATACTCATTCAAATACACCTGGTCTCCAGTACAAATTTAAAGTTCATTAGACTTCACCTACTGGGTGAATTGGTGTTCCAATTCTCTATGTCCTTTGAAAAATGAGAAATGTATAGAAACATTTCCAGAATTCCTTGCAAACTTGTATAATCAATTTCTCCCTGTAGGAAGCTCATAAAATTATGGAACAAATTTTCTTAGAACCTGTAGGACATCCTATACCATGGTCATCCACTGTTATCCATGTTAAAGTTACAGATTTAGTACCAAAATGCAGAGAATCTTTTTAATTGTTGGAATTTTTGAGACAACAAGCTTTCTGGAACATCCTCAATTCTTGGCTCAGATTCTCAAGATAAAGCCTAGAATCCACTATAAATATCCCAAAGCCAATTAAAATAATTTAGTAACAGAAACTATGTTTAGAAGCTCATATATATAGTTTCTGATTGTGGCCTAGAGGGGGGGGGGGAATAGGCCTTTTTGATTTTCAGTCGGATCCTGCAACACTTAACAAATTGATCAAATCCCGAGATATCGGAGTAGTCTAGTAGAGTGCGGACTAGTCCGGTGTGTACCGACTAGATTGATCAAATTTGATTGATTATATTGATCCTAGGATGTATGTATCGGAAATATACGTGTAATTGAAGTGTCACACTACTATGAACTAGGATGTACCACAAGTTAATCTTATATTCAGTGTTTCAACGTAAAGTGAACAAGATTTATTGAAACCCTAGATTGATATGAAGAGTAAGAACAATATGAGCAAAGTAAGAACACAAGCACTTTATCCCGTGGTTCGGTTCCCACAGAGGCAACCTACGTCCACGTTGAGGAGTCCACAGAAGGACCGAGTCTTCTCCAACACTACCCTCATCGGATTGCCGGAGGCCAATCCTCTTCACTAATCACAAAGGGCAAATAACTAGATTCAAGGGGCCTTCTCACCCGTTGAGGGCTCCCCAAGATTACAATATGAACACCACCAAGAACACACTCTTAAGATCACAATGAAAACCACAAGAGTGTGTTAGGGAATCAAACCAAGAGCTCAATGAGTGAAGAACCGTGTCTCTCCTTGGATCTAAAGTGTATCCTCAAAGGATTGATCTTTCTTGCGTTGGATTTCATGGAGAGAGGTGTTTTCTAGGCTCTTGGAAGGTGTGACGGCGCAGGGGGTCGAGAGCTGGTGAAAGATGGGTCGTGCACACCTATTTATATGGGGTTTCCAAAAGTTACCGTTAGGGTTTAGAAAGATTAGACTAGTCCATGGTGGACAACGGGCTAGTCCGGTGTGCTGCATGTAGGAAACCATAGGTGTCCCGAAATATCAGACTTGTCCGGCTAAGAGCGGACTTGTCCGATTTTGGTTCTAGAAATCTTCGGACTAGTCCAATGAATATCGGACTTGTCTGGATAGGTGAAACCATAAGTGAATTTGGGGAACAAGTCCGCACTTGGAGGACTTGTCTGATTTAGGTCAGAGGGTTTTCGGACTAGTCCGTGCTAATATTGGACTTGTCCGATTGACATCAGAAAGATATCGGACTACTCCGATGTATTATTGAACTTGTGCAATTTTGTGCAACTTGTGAAGTGTTTGGGGGACTAGTCCGCACTGGGGAGGACTAGTCCGATTCTAGTCAAAGAGATATCGGACTAGTCCGTGGTGATATCGGACTAGTCCGATCAGTGAAAAACTGGACTGTGAGGACAAGTCCGCATTGTGAGGACTTGTCCGATCTGGTGCAGAAAGATATCGGACTAGTCTGGGGTCAATCGGACTAGTGTGATCCTGTATAATTTTGTGCAATGTGTGTGATTATTTGTGCTTGAGCGCTTGGGGTGTGTTTCATTAACACACTCCATACACAATGATCTACTACACTTGGTTCTTGAGCTCTTTTCCGCATTGCTTCTCATTTTCATTTCTTTTTGACACTTTGTTCATTCTCTCATTATAACCTGTGCTCATCTCAACAATGTGGTTAGGATCTCATTTGCTTGTCATAAATCAACCAAAACTCACAAGGAATTCCTAGATGCACTTTCAATCTCCCCCTTTTTGGTGATTGATGACAACCAATTGAGATTTCACACAATATGATAAAAAGTTGAGATTTTCATAAAGTGTGCACATATGAGTTTGAAACACATTAAGCAATGAAAACATGATCCATATGCGCACTCTTTATGGTGGGATGCAAAACTAAGTGTATAGAAACAGTAATCATGATGAGAATGACATAATTGACATCAACATGTTAACAACAAGCATGTATGTCATTTTTAGAGCGAAATCACAAATTTCATAGATATCTTCATAAGTAGTTTAAAACATTGCATAACAGGACCAAAAGTATCAAAAGAGCATTATATAAGTCTTACAACCCACAAAGAGACAAAAGACATAAAAAGATAGCTCTCCTCTCAGCCTACAGCTAAAGCCTAATACTCCTAAGACTCTCCCTCAATCTCTCCCCTTTTGGCATCAAGACACAAAAGAAGGAGAGGAGGGACCTAAGGTCTCCATGCCTCACTGTCGGTCCTCTCATCGTCTTCATCTTCATTCTCGGGCTGATGAGGAGGAGGAGGAGGAGGAGGAACGGTACCACTCGAGTCCCCAATGCCAAAATAGGCAAGCTCGAAGGGTGTCAAGGGCCCGAGCTCGGTGAAATTAGAATCTGAGTCATCAGAAATGATTGGAGACCCAATGGGCTCGATCTCCAGCTTTTGGCAGATGTGCTTCACATTTTCTTTGACATATCTCATATCATCTTTTCTCCTCTTGTTCAGCTTATGAGTGTTCACTTCTGCCTTCTTGCAAGAGGCGAAGATAGCCGACAAGTACTTTAAGATGCCACTTGGTGACCACTTTTCAGGAGGGGCCCTAGTGGCGGGAGCAGCCCTAGCATCTCCACTAGCTCTCGCCGGAGCCTCTGCACTGGAAGCAGGAGAAGGAGCAGCTTGAACACTTTCTTGTTGATGCTTCTAGGGCCTCAAGGGGGTGTGCTCCACATCCCTGACAAACTCGATGCTTGTGACCTTCTCAATCATAAACATGAGGTAGGGGCATAGCCACAGGATCTGTTCAACATGCAGGAGATGTTAACCATATCGTTCCAAATGTAGTCAAAGACATCAAACTTTCTGTCTTTGCTTATGACCTTCATCAAGGTCCTGAGGTAGCCTTGCACACTTCCTGCATCCCCATCCTTCGGGGCAATAGTCTTCCTAAGGACCCTGTTCAGCACCACAAAGAAAGGCTTCATGTTCTTGGTAGAAGGTGATGAGGACATCACAACATCGGAGATGCACATTTAAATACAAGGACCAATCACAAGAGCACGAGCACGGTTATTAAATCAGCAGGTGAATTCGTTCCTAACTTCTTTTGCATGTGAGTTTGAGAATAGATTGCTATGTGATGATTTAATTATTATTAGGAATAATGGAGAAGATCAACAAGTGAAGGAAAGAGACCTTCGGAGCGTGGAGAACCAGCTGGGACATCCGCAAGTTGATGGAAACAGTTTACAACTCGGACTCGAGTTCAACTCGGAGTCCAGGAGCAGTCCACCTTAAAACGGACGCCCAGGAGGCATACAAACTCCGTTTTTGACGTTCCTTATATGAACAGAAAGAGAAGATAAGCTTTCCAATGGTTCTGGTCCCACCTCAAAATTCCTCCGGAGTCATTGGGAATCGTCAAAACAAGTCGAGTCGAGATTTCTGTCCGGTGCTGCACCACCGAATCGGGCCTTTGGGCCTTGTATCCTGTAAGAGTCCATTAGGGACGCGTCTAATCGTGTTTTGGTCGAACCCTAGCCTATAAATACTGCAGACGCCGGTCATATTTGGTGGGTTTTTCTTAGATCAATAATATCGCCGTTCTACGGTTTGTGAGACCCCAACTTCGAGATTTTCTGATCGTGTCTTCGACGTTCTTGCTCGTGTTCTCGGTTGCACTTGCAGGGATTAGCCTTCTTGGCGAGGTCAAGTGTGTGCAGCACAGTTGATAACCAACGGAGCCGTGGTGTAGTGATTGCAGGGGTACTCGAACCGCTCGAGTGTCGTGGATCATCAGCGTCGAGTTCTCCACCCCAATCGACATACCTTTGGGAATATCGGGCCTAAACCTACTCATCAATTGGTATCAGATTTCCGGGTTGCCCGTGAGGTATCTTTGTTTTCCTTCCATTAGATCGATTTTGTTTCGTACCTAGAGTCCACAAAAAATTAGATCATTTTTACCGCTTCCCAGACTATAGTGCCTGCAAATTCATTTTTCAGTTTGCATTGTTGAGTTTGCATTCGTGTGGTGGAGTCTTGTTGCTGGTTTAGCTTTGTGTTTTGGGTCCTAGTTATCGTTTTTCGTCCTTGTTTTCTTGCTATTCGACACCTATTCCACAATCCCTAAATAGCAAACTGATCCACCACGTTCATCGGTTTGCCCTAGCTAGCCGCCTTGCGTGAACTCCCGCATCGCCAGCCCTAGATTAGGTGACAAACTTTTGTGCCATTCATCCTTGAATCATCACACACCACCCCATTAGTTGCTGTGCAAATTCCCGATCGTTTTCATATCCGATTGCGAGTTCTGTTCTCAAACCGAGTTAGAATCAACATAAAAAAAACATAACTCGGACAGCCTACCTTAAAACGGCTATAACTTTCGCATACGAACTCGAAATCGGGCGATTTTTTTTCAAATTCATCTACGCAAAATTTCACATCTGATTTTCCGCCACGTAGCCGCGTTCGGCGAAATTAGATTGCCCAAATCCCCCTCAGAAAATAGGCTATCCGACCTCCGAAGTTTCAGCATGAATTTTAAAGAACCTTCTTGATTTTCTATAGGCTGCATATTACATCCAATTGAGCTGAAAATTTTTGTGCTTCCTATATTTGTGCTCCTGAGTAAAGAAAAAATATCAAAAAAATATTATAAAAAAGAAAAAAAATAGTGAAGCGCACGCATATTAAAGCAATTGGCCTATACCACTTGATGCTGTTTTGTTGGCTATATCATTCTGTCTTTCTTTTGCCTTGATACTTCCTTGTGTTGTGCTAGGCTCTAGGGCACTTGGTTGACCAGCAACAGTTTCCTACATTGAATACTTATTCAACTTTGTTTAGCTGTTAACGATTTTCTGCTTATTAGCCACCATATTGTGCCATCCAAGCTCCACCTTTCTCTTGAGCATAACAGGTACCTTTGCAATCACCCCACACTTCATTGGTTCATCTCACTGTCCACACCACCTGCTGTGTCGGTAAGAACACTTGTAAGAGCGTGGTAAGACGCTTGAGCGAGAGAGATTGTTTTCTTCCACATTCCACATTGTCACTGTAGTTGATAGGGATAACATATTTTTTTGTTGTCTTTTGTTTCCTACTAACAATGGCAGGAGAAGACAATGATGACGAATGTGTTCAACATGCTGAGTTACGTGATATGATGAAAACCATGATGGATATGTTCTCCAAATACAACGCAGCAACGAAGGACTCATTGGCGAACTTGACTCGCCAACTGGATGACCTTGCTCTTCGGATGAATACTTTTGAGGCTTGGTTGCCTCTCGCTGGAAGACAAGAAGACAATGCTTATGATGAACTGGAAGATCACAATAATCAGCCAAGACTGCCACTTTATCGTCGAGGTATGGGAGGTAATAATCATAACAATTATTATAATCGTCCTCCTGATGATCCTTTTGCTAAATTGAAATTTACTATACCCTCCTTTTCTGGTGCTTATGATGCTGAGGCTTATCTTAATTGGGAGATGACAGTAGAGCAAGAATTTAATTCCTATCTTGTTCCTAAACAACATAGAGTTCGTCAAGCCACTAGTGAGTTTAAGGACTTTGCTACCATATGGTGGAATGAACTTGTTAAAATTAGAACTGACCCTCCAACATGGGATAGATTAAAGGAAGCTATGCGTGTTCGATTTGTTCCTCCATCTTTTCAGTGGGACCTTCACAAAAAATTACGGTGTTTAGACCAAGGTAACATGTCCGTAGAGGAGTATTATCAAGAGTTACAAAAGGGTATGCTGCGTTGTGGGGTAGTAGAGGACATGGATGATAAAATAGCTCGTTTTTATGGGGGGTTGAGGCGTGAAATTCAGGACATTGTTGATTACAGGGGATATGATACTATTAATAGATTGTTTCAGCTTACTATATTGGCAGAAAAAGAACTGCAGGGCCGACAACAACAGCAACATTGCACGAGGAGCAACTTCACGCCGCGTGCAGCGACTACACTATCCAAAACAGCACCATCTTCGACCGCCCGTGCAACGACTACACCACCCAATGGCGGCCAATGAATTATACCTGCTGCTCCACCTTCTCGCGTGCTGGAAGGCAGCAAGGCGACATCATTCAAGCCTTGTTCATCCACTCCTTCTACGGGTCGTACTTCCGACATTAAGTGTCACTGCTGCCAGGGACTTGGTCATATGATGAGAGATTGCCCGAGCAAACGAGCATACACAGCACGCGACGATGGCGGGTATGATAGTACTTTGGATGTTGAAGATGAATATTCTCTTGCTACTGACTTTACAGATCCAAATGACGAACATACCGAAGAAGTGGTACTTGGTACAGCGGCGACGGAGAACTATAGGAGCATCATTGTGCAGCATGCCTTGAGCTCCAAAGTGGAGACCAACGACAAGCTACAACGACACAACCTCTTCCACATGTTTCTCGTCGTCAAGGACTGCCGTGTACACACTATAATTGATGGAGGTAGCTGCAATAACTTGGTGAACACGGACGTCGTCAAGAAACTCGGTTTGACAACAAGAGCACACCCTCACCCGTACCACATTCAATGGTTCAACAACAGCGGTAAGGTTCGGGTAACACAAACAGCGAGAATACATTTTTCAATTGGTTCATACCATGATTTTGCTGATTTTGATGTTGTTCCTATGGATGCTTGTTCTCTTTTATTGGGTCGTCCTTGGGAATTTGATACAGATGCTATTCATCATGGTAGAACCAATAAATATACTCTCATGCATAAGGGAAAGAAAATCACTTTGCTCCCCATGACTCCTGCTGAAATCGTGCATTTTGAGAAGAGTAAAATTCGTGATGGCAAAGCAACAAAATTAAAATCTGAAAAACAGCAAGTTATTAAGTTAAAATCACCATAGTTGCTCGCAACTAAATCTGAACTTGCTGATTTATTTCTATGCTAAGGGGATGTGCTATGCTTTAGTTTGCAAAGAAGCCATGTTTTCACTTCATGAATTGTCTATTGCATTGACCCCTGCTGTTGCTAACCTTTTGCAGGAGTTTGAGGATGTGTTTCCCTCCGAGATACCCCCTGGTTTACCACCGATGAGAGGCATTGAACACAAGATCGATTTGATTCCAGGAGCAAGTTTGCCAAATCGTGCAGCATACACGGCGAATCCACAAGAAACTAAAAAAACTCAGCAACAAGTCCAAGATCTTTTGGACCGCAGGTACATTCGTGAAAGCCTTAGCCCTTGTTCCGTTCCTGTTCTTTTGGTTCCTAAGAAAGATGGTAGTTGGCGCATGTGTGTTGATTGTCGAGCGATTAATAACATCACCATTCGATATCGTTATCCTATTCCTCAATTAGATGACATGCTTGATGAATTGAGTGGTGCTATCATCTTCACAAAAATTGACTTGCATAGTGGTTACCACCAAATTAGAATGGCACTAGGAGATGAATGGAAAACTGCATTTAAAACCAAGTTTGGACTTTATGAGTGGTTAGTCATGCCTTTTGGTTTAACTAATGCACCCAACACCTTTATGCGATTAATGAACGAGGTTTTACGTGCTTTTATTGGACAATTTGTGGTGGTTTACTTCGATAATATCCTCATTTACAGCAAGTCATATGGTGAACATCTTGATCATTTACGTGCTGTTTTTACTGTTTTGATAGATGCACGTTTGTTTGGTAACCTCGAAAAGTGCGTCTTTTGCACCAATGGAGTCTCGTTTCTTGGCTATGTGATTTCCTCGCAGGGAATTGAGATGGATGAGGCAAAAATTGAAGCAATCACCAGCTGGCCAGCCCCAACAACCGTCACACAGGTTCATAGTTTTCTTGGTCTTGCAGGTTTTTATCGGTGCTTTGTGCGGGATTTCAGCACCATTGCAGCACCTCTACATGAGCTAAAAAAGAAGGGAGTTCCATTTCGATGGGGCGAACAGCAGCAACAAGCTTTTGATGCTATCAAATTGAAGCTTACACAAGCACCATTACTACAACTTCCTGATTTTGACAAGACCTTTGAGCTAGAATGCGATGCAAGCGGCATTGGTGTTGGAGGCGTTCTCATACAAGGAGGTAAACCCGTTGCTTTCTTTAGTGAAAAACTTCATGGTCCTTCTCTGAATTATTCTACTTATGATAAGGAATTGTATGTCTTAGTGCGTGTATTACAAACTTGGCAACATTATCTTTGGTCCAAGGAGTTTGTCATACATTCCGATCATGAATCATTGAAGTATCTTAAGTGTCAAACCAATCTTAATAAACGACATGCTAAATGGATTGAGTTCATAGAGTCGTTTCCATACATCATTAAGCATAAGAAAGGGAAGGAAAATATCATTGCCGATGCATTATCTATGCGTTATACCATGCTGTCCCAACTTAATCATAAAATCTTTGGTTTGGAAACAATTAAAAATTATATCCTACTAATTTGGACTTCAAAGATGCTTTTGAAAATTGTAGAGAAGGAAGAACTTGGAATAAATATGTGCTGCGAGAGGGTCTCCTCTATCGTGCTAACAAGCTATGCGTTCCAGCTAGCTCCGTTCGTCTATTACTTTTGCAGGAAGCACATGGAAGAGGTTTTATGAGACATTTTAGAGTGAAGAAAACTGAAGACGTGCTGTCCACACACTTCTTTTGTCCAAAGATGAGGCGTGATGTTGAGCGCTACGTGTCACGATGCACTACTTGCAACAAAGCTAAGTCTCGCCTTAACCCACATGGTCTTTATATGCCTCTTCCTGTTCCTAGTGTACCTTGGGAGGATATTTCTATGGACTTTGTTTTGGGATTGCCTAGGACTAAGAGGGGGAGGGATAGTATTTTTGTAGTTGTTGATCGTTTTTCCAAAATGGCACACTTTATACCTTGTCATAAGAATGATAATGCCTCACACATTGCTGATTTATTTATGACGGAAATTGTTCGTTTACATGGTGTGCCAAATACCATTGTTTCTGATCGTGATGCAAAATTTTTAATTCTTTTTTGGAGAACTTTGTGGTATAAATTGGGAACCAAGTTGCTGTTTTTAACCACATGTCACCCACAAACGGATGGACAGACCGAGGTAGTTAATCGTACTTTATCCACTATGTTGCGGGCTGTCTTGAAAACAAATTTGAAGTTGTGGGATGAGTGTTTACCACATATAGAATTTTCTTACAACAGATCCGTTCACTCCACGACAAAGGTAAGTCCTTTCCAGGTAGTGTATGGTTTCAATCCACGTGCTCCTATTGATTTACTACCTTTGCCTCCTTCTGAAACTATAAATTTGGATGCTACACAACGATCTGAATTCATTCTTAAGATGCATGAAACTACAAAGAAAAATATTGAAATGATGAATGAGAAGTATAGGATTGCAGGTAGTAAACGTAGAAAAGAAGTAAAACTTGAACCGGGTGATTTGGTGTGGTTACATTTGAGAAAAGAGCGATTTCCCGACTTGAGAAAATCTAAACTTATGCCACGAGCTGCTGGTCCTTTTAAGATCGTTGAAAAGATTAATGATAATGCATATAAGCTTGAATTGCCTCCCGATTTTGGGGTTAGTCCTACATTTAACATTTCAGATTTGCGACCGTACTTGGGAGAAGAAGATGAACTTGAGTCGAGGACGACTCCAATTCAAGAGGGGGAGGACGATGAGGACATCACAATAGCGGAGACGCACATTGAACTGCAAGGACCAATCACAAGAGCACGAGCACGATTATTAAATCAGCAGGTGAATTCATTCCTAACTTCTTTTGCATGTAAGTTTGAGAATAGATTGCTATCTGATGATTTAATTGTTATTAGGAATAACGTAGAAGATCAACAAGTGAAGGAAAGAGTCCTTGGGAGCATGGAGAACCAGCTGGGACGTCCACAAGTTGATGGAAACAGTTTACAACTCGGACTCGAGTTCAACTCGAAGTCCAGGAGCAGTCCACCTTAAAACGGACGCCCAGGAGGCATACGGATTCCGTTTTCGACGTTCTACATATGCACGGAAAGAGGAGAAGATAAAATTTCCAATGGTTCTGGTCTCACCTCAAAATTCCTCCGGAGTCATTGGGAATCGTCGAAACAAGTCGAATCCAGATTTCTATCCGGTGCTGCGCCACCAAATCGGGCCTTTGGGCCTTGTATCCCGTAAGAGTCCATTAGGGATGCGTCTAATTGTATTTTGGTCGAACCCTAGCCTATAAATACTGCAGCCTCCGGTCATATTCGGTGGGTTTTGCTTATATCAATAATATTGCCATTCTACGGTTTGTGAGACCCCAACTTTGCGATTTTCTGATCGTGTCTTCGACGTTCTTGCTCGTGTTCTCGGTTGCACTTGCAGGGATTAGCCTTCTTGGCGAGGTCAAGCGTGTGCAACACGGTTGATAAACAACGGAGCCGTGGTGTAGTGATTGCAGGGGTACTCGAACCGCTCGAGTGCCGCGGATCATCAACATCGAGTTCTCCACCCCAATCGACATACCTTTCGGAAGATCGGGTCTAAACCTACTCATCAGAAGGAGGATTGAACTTTAAGTGGGATTGATAGAGAAACTCCATCCCGTCCTTCTCAATGACATCAATGTTGTGAATTATCAAGTTGTCATTGCGGGAACTGTCAAGATGTAGGAATCTTGCAAATTCTTCATAGGTGATGGTGTACTTGGATCCATGAGTCATCCAAGTCACCCTTTCTTCCTCATCACTGGCAAAGTGGCAAGTAGCATAAAACTGAGCTATGACTTCATCATTCTAGTTTTTTCTGAAGGCGAAGAGATCCTTCAAGCCATGCTTCTCGATTGCCTCAACTACCTCCACAAAAGGTGAGCAACCCTTCTTCTCAAAATGCTCCCAATCTATCCATTGACTGTGCACCACGGGGGTCTTCATCGGAAGATAGACAAACTTGTAAAAGTCTGCATGGAAGTTACTCCAGAACCTCCCATCAGCAGCTTGCTTGGGACGAATGTAACAATCTACATTTCTGAATTTCACAACCGTGTCGCTGCCCTTCCCATTGAACCTCTCCTCAGCGGGATCCCTGTCCCCTTGCCTTGGAGATGACATCTTGAGGGGGCCAATCCGGCCCGTTGCAATCCCTTTGCCCTTGCCCTTTGCTTGGCGGGCACTTGCCGAGCTAGGGCCACCTCCAGCTGAAGCCTTGGAGGCAGGCTTCTTTGCGAGCACCTTCCATCGAGCCTGGGGAGGAGAAGGATCCGGCTCAGATGGGCGCTTCTTGCTTGGGCCCGTCGAGGACCAAAGCACGGCTTCGTGGTCCATCTCGGCCTCGAAATCGAAGATTTTGTCGTTGGTGCCCGACATTGTCCTGAGAATGGATCTCATAAGTTATTGATGAGAATAGATGACAAGGAATTGCATTGAGGAATTAAGAAGTTATGGTTGAGTTCAGAAAAATTGGACAAGTCCGGTGTATAGGCACGGACTAGTCCAGGTGACTGGACTTGTCCGTGCATGGACCGGACTAGTCCGGTATTCAACCTCTAGAACCTAACTATGAGACAAATGGTGATTCCTAATGCACAAATAGCTTAGCATCAATGTAACACATCAAGGAAGCATGTATATGGTGAAAGGAGCCAAGCTAGTTGATCACCAATGAAGGAAATAGCAATTTATAGGGTTTGGGAGGAAAATTTACCGAAATTGCTTGATTCTCGGAGATGTAGGGGTTGAAGGAGCATACAAGTCCATGGTCTTCAATCCCTAGCAAAGGAGGTCAATTTCCACCCAAACTTGCGAAGTTTTGATGGAGGAATCGCCATATCGCCTTGGGGAGGTCGAGCGCGGAGAGAGAAAGCTTGAGGAGAGTGTGGGTGAGGAAGATTAGGGTTTGGCGGCAGCTAGGGTTATGGACACGAAAAATCGGACTTGTCCGAAAATGATCGGACTAGTCCGAACTTTTCCAGAGCCTGTATCGGACTTGTCCGTGGTCCGCCAGACTAGTTCGGCCTAACTGTCACTCTGCGGACTAGTCTGCACTGGCAGACTAGTCCGGGCAACCACGTACTACTCTGTGGTCACCAGGGAAGAAATGCTTAGCCCATTCGTATATATTTGAAGGTACTTATTAAGAAAAGAGGGAGGCAAATCAAATCAAATAATCTTGATGAATATGATCAGTAAGCATACAACAATCAAACAATGACCATAATTCACCAAGATCTAGTAATTGACATAGTTTTTCGGAAAAATTGAGAGAGATGATTTTCACAAAACAATCAATGAATTTTGAACATAGCATTCAGGTATACAAGATTTCAAGCCACATTTCGAGCATCAAGGATATTTAGTTCATTTCGGAGCTCGCAAAAGCGTTTTTCATCAAGTGGCTTGGTGAATATATCGGCTAGTTGCTTTTCGGTATTGACATGTGAAATGGCTATATCTCCCTTCATTGAATGGTCTCTCAAAAAGTGATGCCGGATGTCTATGTGTTTGGTCCTAGAGTTCTCAACAGGATTATGGGCAATTTTAATGGCACACTCATTATCACAAAGGAGTGGAATACGGTTCATATTGTAACCGTAATCCCTTAGAATTTGTCGCATCCAAAGGAGTTGTGCAGAACAACTCCCGGCTGCAACATACTCCGCTTCGGCCGTGGATAAGGCAATGGAGTTTTGTTTCTTGGAGGACCAAGAAACTAGAGATCTACCTAGGAATTGGCATGTACCAGAGATATTTTTTCTATCTACTTTGCATCCGGCATAATCTGCATCAGAATAACAAATGAGATTGAATTTGGAACCATTGGGATACCAAAGGCCTAGGTTGGGTGTATGAACTAAATACCATAAGATTCTTTTAACGGCTGTCAAATGACACTCTTTTGGGTTGGCTTGAAACCTTGCACACAAGCATACACTCAACATAATGTCTGGCCTAGATGCACATAAGTAGAGTAGAGATCCAATCATGGAGCAATATACCTTTTGATCGACGTTTGGTCCATTTTCATTGAGATCCAAGTGGCCATTCTTTGCCATGGGAGTCTTTATAGGCTTCGTCTTGTCTATTTCGAACTTCTTGAGTATGTCTTGAGTGTACTTAGTTTGGCTTATGAACGTCCCTTCCTTTCATTGCCTCACTTGGAATCCCAAGAAGTACTTTAGCTCTCCCATCATAGACATCTCAAACCTATCTGTCATAATCTTACTAAATTCCTCACAAAAAGATTTATTAGTTGAACCAAAAATTATATCATCAACATAAATTTGACAAATAAAGAGATCATTGTCAAAGTTCTTTGTAAACAATGTATAATCTACTTTACCGATCTTAAAACCATTTTCAATTAAGAAATCTCTAAGACACTCATACCAATCTCTAGGAGCTTGTTTGAGGCCGTAGAGAGCCTTACACAATTTAATGACGTGTAGGGGAACTCTTCATCTTCAAATCCGGGGGGTTGCTCCACATACACCTCCTCCTTGATTGGTCCATTGAGGAATGCACTTTTCACTTCCATTTGATAGAGCTTGAAATCATGGTGAGTAGCATATGCAAGTAATATTCTAATAGACTCAAGTCTAGCTACGGGAGCAAAGGTTTCATCGAAATCCAAACCTTAGACTTGTGAATACCCTTTGGCCACAAGTCGTGCCTTGTTCTTTGTCACCACCCCGTGTTCGTCTTGTTTGTTGTAGAAGACCCATTTGGTGCCGACGACGTTGAACTTGGGTCTTTCGACTAGTTTCCACACCTCATTCCGTTTGAAGTTGTTGAGTTCTTCTGGCATGGCCACTACCCAATCTAGATCCTTCAATGCATCCTCAACCCTGCGCGGTTCCAAAAAGGATACAAACAAATAATGCTCACAAAAATGAGCTATGCGAGATCTAGTAGTTACTCCCTTTTGGATGTCACCGATGATGATATCGATTGGGTGATCCCTTTGGACGCATTGGTGTACTCTTGGGTGTGGCACTTGCTGTCTTGAATCTTCATGGTCATCTTCTTCTCCCCCTAGATGGTTGTCCTCATTGACTTGTTGATCATTTTTGTCTTCTTGAGGTTGATCTTGTATGGAAGCTCCCCTTGATCATTGGACTCCATTTGAGGTTTATCTTCCTCATGCACATGTAGAGGTGGCTCTTGTGGTCAAACATTGCCTAATGCCATTCTTCTTAATGCTTGACAAGGAGCTTCTTCTCTATCTAGCACACATGGATCAGCTTGCTCCTTTTGGGAGCCGTTAGTTTCATCGAACACTACATCACGTGCTACATCAACAAGTCCGAAGGTCTTGTTTAAGACACGATAGGCGTAAGAGTTCAAATCATAACCAAGCAAGAAACCTTCATCAGACTTCGAAGCAAACTTTGAAGTCCTCGGCTTCTTGTTCAAAATATAGCATTTGGAACCAAAAACTCGAAAATATGAAATATTAGGCTTGTTACCGATGAGTAGCTCATAGGAAGTCTTCTTGAGTAGTCGATGAAGATAAAGTCGATTTATGGTGTGGCAAGCGGTGTTAACCGCTTCTGCCCAAAATTGATCTGAGGTCTTGTACTCATCGAGCATTGTTCTCGCCATCTCTATGAGGGTTCAGTTCTTCCTTTCGGCAACCCCATTTTGTTGAGGGGAGTAAGGTGCTGAAAACTCTTGCTTTATGCCTTCTTCGTCAAGGTACTCCTCAACTTGTGTGTTCTTGAACTCCGTACCATTGTCACTTTGAATGTTCTTGATCGCCAATGAAAACTCATTTTGGGCTCGCTTGAAGAACTTCTTTGAGTGTTCCTTGTGTTTCTGTCTTATCATGTAAAAAGAAAACCCAAGTGAAGTGAGAAAAATCATCAATAACTACTAAACCATATTCGTTACTGCGGATGCTTATGTAAGCAATTGGACTGAATAGGTCCATGTGGAGTAGCTCGAGCGGTCTTGTTGTAGTCATGATGTTCTTCGCGGGATGAGGTGCTCCAACTTGCTTCCCGGCTTGGTACGCGCTACAAGGCCTGTCTTTCTCAAAAACAACATGCTTCAAACCTTGGATGTGATCTCCCTTGAGGAGTTTTTGAAGATTCCTCATACCAACATGCGCTAGCCGTCTATGCCACAGCCAACCCATGTTGGTCTTTGCAATCAAGCATGTATCATGTTCGACATTATCTTTGTTGAAGTCAACAAGGTAAATCTTTCCCTTTAACATACCCTTGAATGCAATGGAACCATCACTCCTTCTAGAGACGGTCACACCCTCATTAGTGAACAGACAATTATGACCTTTGTCATAGCAGGTTATAATCTAAGGAATCAACATGTAACACATGAGAAAGAGTATGTTGAGATGATATGACAATTTTACTGGTACCGAGCACCTTTCCTTGACTATTGTCTCCAAAATAGATGCCCTCGCTTGGATCCTCATTTTCTTCATACTCAATGAACATCCTTCTTTCTTCGGTAATATGGTTGGTGCAACCACTGTCTAGCACCCCTTTAGATCGACCGGAGGAATAGGCCTACAAAAACAAATCAAGACTTGGTTTTAGGTACCCAAGCTTGCTTGGGTCCTTTGAGGTTAGTCACAAGGGATTTGGGCACCCACACATGAGACTTGGTCTTCCCATGGCATGGCCCAACATAGTGAGCATAAATTTTACCAAAATTACTTCTCATTAAAAAATAAGATGAATCAAATGTTCTAAATAGCAACTGTTGTTGTTTATAGACAGAACTAGTCCGGGAGATCGGACTTGTCCGGAGGACTGGACTTGTCCGTGTCCCGACCGGACTAGTCCAATGATCATATGTGTTGGATGTGTTAACTTTGGACTTTCCAGTTTGAGAGGGTTTTCCCTTTACAAAGGCAATACTTTCCTTATTCTTATGGCTTCTAGCATTTTGCTTTCCACCATAGGAATACCCAATGCCATATTTGACATTAGGAGGTCTTGTGGCCAAGTATGCACTACGTGCATATTTGACCTTCTCCTTGTCAAATATGCCAATTTGGGCAGGATGCTTATCCTTGGTAGAGGTTGACTTGTCTTTCAAGCTGGTGTCAACTTTACCACATGAACAAGTAATAATGGCTTCAGTTTTAAGTGGTTGAGAAGGTGAGCTTGAAGAAGATGAAGGGTCACCTTGCTTGAGTGACTCAACTTGTACCTCAAGGATCTTGTTAACCTTGATTAGGTTAGCAAGTTCGTCCTTGATTGTAGCATTTGAGTCGCTTAACACCAAGCAAGCTTCCTTGCTTGAAGTTAACTCAAGCTGTAGTGACTTGCTTCACTCCTTTTCAAGTTCTAGGAGCTTTTTAAGTTCCACATATTCCTCCTTTTGGGAGATAATCATGTCTTCTTGACGGTTTATCAACTTCTCCTTCTCAACAAGTTGATCAAGTAAAAATTTCATTTTTGCAGCTGTTTTCTTATCTAAGCCAATGAGCATATCTTCATTATCACTAGCAATTTCACTATCACTAGAATAGGAATGCAAGGAACAGGATTTGGTTGTTACCTTTCGTTTACCTTCCTTTGCCATGAGGCAAGTGCCGTTCCCATTCCATGCGCCGAGAGTGGGGAAGAGAGTGGACTTCTTGGATGTCTTCTCGACGGCTATGCTAGCCATCTCCTCTTCTTCTTCGGATGAGGACTCATCATTTGAGTCCCACTCCTTCCTTAGATGCGCTTGTTCAGCTTGCTTCTTCTTCTTGAAGAATTTCTTGGGTTTAGGCTTTGTTTCCTTGGTCTTCTTCTTGTTTTCTTCATATGGGCAATCAAATATAAAGTGGTCATACTCACCACAGTTATAGCATGCCTGCCTTATCTTCGGTCTTGATTTTTCCTTGTACTTTCCTTCACTTGATTTAGCCCGTTGTCTTTTCTTCATCATTCTTTTGAATTTCTTCATGAATAGTATCATGTCATCTTCATCCAAGTTGCTGCTCTCATCATCACCGTCTTCTTTTAGTTGAGCTTCTCGAGCTTCTTTAGACAAGGGCTTGAGAGTGGACTTCAAAGCGACCCCTTTCTTCTTTGTCAAGGTGAGATCGGCAATCTCCTTAACATGCTTGGCCTGCATTTCCATCATCTCGAAATTGATGATCTTCCCAAGCAACTCATCCGGGGTCATTTTCTTGTACCCTGGGCTTTCTCGTATCATCGAGCACAAGGTGACATTGCAAGGCATGAAAGCTCTATGAATGAGCTTCACCATCTCGTGGTCGTTCCACTTCTTGCTTCTGTATGCTCTAACTTTGTTGATGAGCATCTTTAGCCAGTTGCACATGTCTTGTGGCGACTCATCTTCTTTGATGGCGAATTTTCCCGATTCGCCTTCGATCATTTCGATTTTCGCCTCTCGCACATGTCAATCGCCTTCATGTGCAGTTTGCAAAGTGTCCCAGATTTCCTTTGCAATCTCGAGTCCATCCACTTTGGTGAGCTCGTCCCGACTGAGCGAAGAGGTAATGACTGCTGCGGCTTGAGCATTCCGATGAATTGCTTGCTCCTGGCTTGGAGTAAGCTCTTCATTGTCGTCCGGGATATCTATTCCTGTACATACAATGTGCCACAAACTTGGATTGAGAGAAATCAAGTGCATTTTCATGAGCCTCCACATTGAGTAGTCATTGCCATCAAAGTGTGGGGCTTTTCCAAGTGGAATAGATAGGTAGTGATTATTGCTAGAATTTAAGTGATCATAATTAAAAGGATATCGGGAGTAGTTGGTGTGACTACTCCCTTCTTCTTCTTCTCATCTTCGATCTTCACTTTTCCCTTGGATAGGGTTTTCTTCCTTAGGAGCGCCTTTAGTTTCAGCGTCTCCTCATCGTCATCCTCGAAGTCTTGAATGGCCTCGAGGAGCCTCTCCAATTTTTGGTTCTTTTATTCTTCAACCTTCTCTTGGTTGATGCTCTTGTGTACGTCCTTCATGACTGACATGATCTTTTCGAGCGATTAGTCTCCTTTTGAAGACTCCTGCTCTGATACCAATTGAATGTTTCCTAGAGGGGGGTGAATAGGCCTTTTTGATTTTCAGTCGGATCCTGCAACACTTAACAAATTGATCAAATCCCGAGATATCTGACTAGTCCGGTAGAGTGCGGACTAGTCCGGTGTGTACCGACTAGATTGATCAAATTTGATTGATTATCTTGATCCTATGATGTATGCAGCGGAAATATACTTGTAATTGAAGTGTCACACTACTATGAACTAGTATGTACCACAAGTTAATCTTGTATTCAATGTTTCAACGTAAAGTGAACAAGATTGATTGAAACCCTAGATTGATATGAAGAGTAAGAACAATATGAGCAAAGTAAAAGCACAGGCACTTTATCTCGTGGTTCGGTTCCCACTGAGGAAACCTATGTCCACATTGAGGAGTCCACAGAAGGACCGGGTCTTCTCCAACCCTACCCTCGTCGGATCGCCACGGACTAGTCAGATATCTCAGGACTTCTCACCAATCCTCTTCACTAATCACAAAGGGCAAATAACCAAATTCAAGTGGACTTCTCACAAGTTGAGGGCTCCCAAAGATTACAATATGAACACCACCAAGAACACACTCTTAAGATCACAATGAAAACCACATGAGTGTGTTAGGGAATCAAACCAAGAGCTCAATGAGTGAAGAAGCGTGTCTCTCCTTGGATCTAAAGTGTATCCTCAAAGGATTGATCTTTCTTGCGTTGGATTTCACGGAGAGAGGTGTTTTCTAGGCTCTTGGAAGGTGTGACGGCACAGGGGGTCGAGAGCTGGTTAAAGATGGGCCGTGCACAACTATTTATATGGGGTTTCCAAAAGTCGGCTAGAAAGATCGGACTAGTTCGGTGTGCCGCGTGTAGGAGAACCTAGGTGTCCCGAAATATCGGACTTGTCCGATTTTGGTTCTGGAAATCTTCGGACTAGTCCGATGAATATTGGAATTGTCCAGATAGGTGAAACCCTAAGTGAATTTGGGGAACAAGTCCACACTTGGAGGACTTGTCCGATTTAGGTCAGAGGGTTTTTGGAGTAGTCTATGCTAATATCGGACTTGTCTGATTGACATCAAAGATATATCGGACTAGTCCGATGTGTTATCGGACTTGTCCGATTTTGTGCAACTTGTGAAGTATTTGGGGGACTAGTCCGCACTGGGGAGGACTAGTCCGATTCTAGTCAGAGAGATATTGGACTAGTCCGTGGTGATATCGGGCTAGTCCAGTCAGTGAAAAACTGGGCTGTGAGGATAAGTCCGCATTGTGAGGTCTTGTCCGATCTGGTGCAGAAAAATTTCGGACTAGTCCGGGGTCAATCGGACTAGTCCAGTCCTGTATAATTTTGTGCAATGTGTGTGATTATTTGTGCTTGAGCTCTTGGGGTGTGTTCCTTAACACACTCCATATACAATGATCTACTACACTTGGTTCTTGAGCTCTTTTCCGCATTGCTTCTCATTCTCCTTTCTTTTTGGCACTTTGTTCATTCTCTCATTCGAACCTGTGCTCATCTCAACAATGAGGGTAGGATCTCATTTGCTTGTCATAAATCAACCAAAACCCACAAGGGATTCCTAGATGCACTTTCAGTTTCAATATCACTCATGTACTTTATATATTGCATATCATATAGTGACCGAGATCGAGGAGGAGCCGGAGCCCTTGGAGAGCATACCACAAGAAGCTAACTTGCCCTCTGACTCGCAGCCAGGCAAGCCCCGGTTTGCATTTAAGTGCTTTTGTAAAATTTTGATTTGTATCACCTATGTCTAGGGTGAGATATGTGCATTATGTCTAAGGTCCTTGTTACTCCACTTGCATGACCCACAAATCCTATGGAGTATTGGTTAGGTCTATAGCTTGACGAGTAGAAAATGCCATGCTAATATTTTGAGGAATCTGGTACAAGTCGAGTAGTTGGAATCTACTCGCAAGATATGGTTTATTTCTCATGGGGTTGGTTTGAGTACATAACTGGATTATCAGTATGAATATGAGACCGAGTAGGAGGATAGGATGCAGTGAGACGGTGTCTCGCATGGTGCATAGCTTCCTTGTGTCGATTGAGGACCGATCCGTGTGTAGCCCTGCTGGACAAGTTTGAACTGTACCGGATGCATATGTACCGGATGCATACTGGGCATATGGAACCTAGGAAACCTATGTAACTTGATAACTTGGATGTCGAGGCATAGCCCACTATCGAGAGGGGTGGGTTGAGGGCGGCAAGGTGTAAATATGCTGGTGGGCACAGACACGCTCCATGTGGGGACCTTATGCCTGCGATGGTGGGATCAGTTCGGCGTTTGAGTTTCTTGTGAAAGGTTGCTGCGTATGATGTCGTGTGGAGCACCGCACGCTTCTTATGCATGGGTGTGCGTGAAGTATTATCCGGGTGTCTACGGATTGCAATCACTGTCCCTCGCGATTATTTGAGCACTGCTTGTTCACTGCGCTGTGACGTAGTAAATACTGAAGAAGCCAGAAGAATATGATGTATTGAATTATAATTGCTTCGCAACTATGATTTATATAGAGTAATCTCACTAAAGTTACTTTTATTGAACCTTTAATATGCTGCTAATAACTTGAAAACTAAGGATCAACATGTAGGCGAGTCATTTACTGCTATATCTATTCCTATGTTAAGTATCCCTGCATGTATAGTTCCATGTTTAGGTGAGACGGGTAAGTCTTGCTGAGCCTTCGTGCTCACGGTTGCTATATTAAGTTGTTTGCAGGTGAGACGTATGAGGAATGGCCCAAAGATGAGGCGATGCCCCATCAGGGTATACCTCCGAGTGGGAGCCCTGCACGCCGCTGTGATCTGTTGTGTGTTGCTAGTGTGTAGCGTCCTCGAGTTGCACGGCTGCACTTTTGCATAGCTAGGCTGAGCGTTTAGCTATGAGTATTACTTCCGTTGTACATTAAGTATTGTAAAAGGCTTCTACTGTTTCTATAAATAAAACTTTATATTTTGTCGTATTCTTTTCGTGTTCGTTGTTGGGTGCCGCATCGCATGGTACCACCCTCTGCGATTCATAGAATGTGTGGACTGGTCCTCACATAATAATAACATTATCATAAAGTATAGAGTCACAAATAAAGGAAAAGATACATGGGTCATAGCTTTCCCAAATTGGACTTGAGACTAGAGGCTCCTCTCTACAGCGTAACCTCCACTAAGGACAAAGAGAGCACTAGTGTAATACAAGAAAGAATGCTTGAGTGGTGTGTGGGAGAAGTGAGACACCCCCTATTTATACACGGAATAGAGGTGGTTCCCACCACAATTAGCGCGTTCAGTAGTGTTCACTGCCTTCAGAGAGCCACAGGAGAGCGTCACCCGTCGACTGACCGGGTTTGGGACAAGACTGCATGGCCGAGCCAGGGGGTCGACCGACCTGATCTTGCCCCCCCCCCCCCTTAGTCGTTCTCCCTCTGGGTGATTGATAAGTGGGCCCATGTTCCATCCCTGCTTGAATCGAAGTTGTATTACCTCGGATACGCCTGGGAATGGGTCCATCGATCCATGTAATGCCACATGTCATCCCCTGATTGGCTGAGGTGACATTTTTCAGGATTGCTCCCCTCATTCTCCATCAATTCTGCATAAAAACTCTTGCATGCACTATTTCTCGAAGTACAAGTGGAATTCTGTAATGTCTAACTATGATGTGTGCAATAAATATTTATTCCTTCACATAATTGAGGTATATTGATGGTCGATATTGGTATATAACGACCGTCAACAAACTCTCCTAAGCCGACCCTTTGCTCATCCCGAAGCAAAGATGAAGACTAAGGTTGTTGATCAGGAGTTGCTACAATGTTCTATTTTTTAAAAGTACCAAGTGCACAATAAAATATTCTACCTTGCATTAAATAAATTGGCTATGGTACCTCACCCTTTTTCTTGGTCATCACGGGGCTTATGCCTCATCCTTTTCTTTGGTGGCTGATAGATAGAATAACAAAGTGAGCATGCATCACCTAATGTTTAAGTTCCGCTCAAGTTCTCGAAGAACTTTGAATAGTGTTTGAATTTGAGTTCCTCAAATGATGCACTCAATCACTCCTATGTGGAAAGTGGCATTTGTATCCTCACCAAGGCAATGCCTTTCTTGTCCTACATCTAAATAAGGTTTATATGTGGAGCTTGGTAGGGATCAAGAGTAAGCATATTTGCAACACATTGATTGCTAAGTGAAAAGATAAGCCTTAGAAGAAAACAAACCATACTTTTGATCAAGATTTGTGGAAGTGTGATGAAATATTAGTTGAGTGGACATATGAAGATGACTCCTTTGTATGAACTCTCTTTATTGTGAGGATGAAACATGGCTTCTCATTTCTTTTTTTTCTCATCCTCTTATACATGAGCATGCATTTTTCTTTTTCTTGTAGCCATGTCTTCTACTCTACTTTTCTTTACAAATATTATGAAGAGAGTCTTATGCATGAAAATCATAGAATATCTTTTGGTGGTGGAATTGTATGATGGAATTTTCCTAACTTCTAGTATATAAGTTTTGCATATGCTCGTGCAATCTTGATCTTAGAAGCATGAAAAGATTCTCACATAGGTCTATACTAGTTTGACTTGGCTCAATGTGAAGGCAAATAGCATATGCATGGGGTTTATCAATTTCTAATCCTCATATGGCCTTGGTAGGAATTTCTATCAAATGAGGAACTTCCATTTTAGATTTCCTCCGAAAATCAAGTTTCACTTTTAAACAGGGTATTAGCAGATCTTATCACTATATCATATCCCACAACAACCAAGAACTGGACTTAGCTTTTGCTACCCACAAATTCCAAGTTTTAAAGAAAGAATATTCTAAGCCAATAAACGCAACACTTGGAGAATACTAAATTGTATGCGATGGACTAGAGAAAATAAAACAGAGCAACTATTCACCATTTCCACTTATGCAAAGTAAAAAATATTCTTACCACACATCTTTTATTTTATTATCTTAACCTAGACTACATTATTATTTTTTTAGATGCACATGTGGTGGTAAGAAAGAAAAAAAATAAAGAGATGCAAATGGGGCGAGATACAAGTTACCTCAAGTGGGGTCCTCTGCCAAGCTTGTTCTTCTCAATCATTGTGATAAGGGTTGAACCCTTGATGATGGAAGTAGGCCATGAGGTTGGCCTGTTATTGCTGCAATGCTACAAGTCGTGGGTACCTTGGATGTGATCCTTAAGTGTGTTGAGGACATCGCTTGTCCTCACTTCAAGGTCTCCCATCCATTGAGTGAGTTCCATCATTCCTTGGTCAAGGTCACAGGAACCTCGGGCCGGAAAGGGACGACGTGTACTCATCGATGGAGGAGGCAAGCAACTAGAGTTTGAGTTGGAACCATAAGGGTCACATCTCCCTCTGATGGTAGTCCACTCTTGCCACGACGATCCTCTGGCCTCATACATTTGAGGTTGGGTCCAACCGGGTGCATCACCCTTCGAATCCAATTCCTCTTGGTATTCATAGGCGGGAGTAGATCGTGGTGGCATCTTCATGGCTGCTCTACGTGAACGACTTCTTGTGGCCCTGCCAAAAACATTACTTCTACGAATCTCTTCAATAGGTTGAAGAGCAATGGTTAGTTGTCGACACTTATACAAATGAAAGTCGGGGTTAGGTAACCGAATTTCATTTATATAGCCGAGATAGAAAAACATGAAGGATAAATCTAGATCATGTTTAAGAGTGTGTCCTTGTACTAGATAGTCCTCATCTATTAAGCAACGGCTTGCGGAAATATATTAAATTGAAGCATTTTCTAAAGCCCCTACTTTCATAGCAATGCGGGTAATCAATGAAGTACACTCAATTGGTCCCATCATTTTAGATTTTTCTAGCCATTGTGACATTATAGCCTTGATAGGAGCAATTTTATAACTATGACATAAAGGGTCCAAAGTTCATCTTCACGCACAATCCTAACATCCCCCCAGGAAACATAGTCATAGCCACCCATCTATGCATGAAGCGTACAGTGGGGTTTTGTAAGTTGCTATTCCTAGGGTTCCTACATGCTACTTCACTAGTCAATTCTTGCCAAAAACTTTGTTTATTAAATTTAGGCAAAGCATCTAAATCTATTAAACAACATCTATGGAAACCTAGGAGTTCAATAAATTTTTTCCATCGGACGAAGTATTCTTTTCGAAAAAACCTAAAATAAACAACTTCAACTCCTACTTTAAGGGTGGCTAGGAATTTAATAGTGAGGATGCGTGAACCTTCCTCATCTATTTGAGCAAAGTTATCCTATCCTAATGCATGCCAAACGGTAAAGAATTCGGAATTCATACCTATTTTCTAGAGTAGCACCGGATCATAGGCCTTCGTGTGAGCGAATTCACAATCTCAAAGGAGGTTCTAGGCTTGTCGTTCAACGTCATGCCTCAAGTCGAGGTTGTCATCATTGAGAAGGCAGAGTAGAGCATCATCTTCCTCCATCGAAAAGTTGTCTTGCACACCTCTCCACCGTGGACTTGGTGTAGGCTCGGGGAGAGGTGTGAGCTTGAGTTCCTCCCACAGCTTGAGCTTGATGAAGGTCTCTTCCTTTTACCAAACAACTTCTTCATGCTCTCCATGGCTGCAAAAATTGAGAACAAACAAAACAAACTTAAGACAGGTTACATTAGTGAAAACCAAATGAAAACATTTGACGAGTTGGTTTGCCACTTTGAGAGCAACTTGAAAATGTAAATGCAAAGTGCAAATCGAGATGAAAGTAAATCTTGTTGGTTGGAAATTGGGAGAAGTGTTGCAACAAAGAGCAAAACAATTCTAGAGCAAATGTGAGAGTGAGTTAAGAGGTGAAAATGAGGTGAAGTGTGAAGCAACACACTAACCCGGGCATGTATAAATAGTGTAGCACCCCGAACGGTCACAAGAGGCAAGAATGTAGCTGTTGGAGGAAAGAGAGCCAAAATGGCACTCTTCCCTAGTCGGCCGACCAGGTGGCTTGACCGACCTGTAGGTGGCCCCCTCTGGTCCCTCGTTTGGCATGTGGCTCCCCAACAGCTATATTTCGAGCTGTTTGGTGAATCAACCAGAAAATGGCTCCGAAAAATTATTTTTCAAATAAACCTTCCTTAAATCCAATATTTGTATTTTTGATTTTGAAAAATGAAAAGAAAATAAATCTAAGCCGAGACTACAAAATTCTCAACCCTCTAAGGAAAAGCTAACATGATGTGGAAAATGAAAAAAATCCAAATGGAAAATTCAAATGATGACAGAAAAAGAAAAAATGAGATAAATACCAAATTAACCTATTGGCGAGGTCCCATCCAAAATCAGATGAGATGGATTGTCCCCCATCTTCATTGATGCTCAATATTCAGCCATCGGCCCTGAAGAAGTGGGCATGGCACGCTCGCCTTGCTTCTTCTGCCACTCCTTCCTTGGTAGCTTGGTGGACTTGGGCCGTTCAGACGACCCTAACTTCTCCATCTTTTTGAAATGTCAATGTGGGCGAAAAGATGGAGTCTCCTCATAGATTAATTCTCTCATGAATGCAATGAGGGTGGCCACTTGAGGTGGTGTAACTTCGACTTCTTTAATTTGGTCGACATTCGGTCCATACATGATTTTGATCATGGATCATTGTTCCTTCCTTGGCTGAAAGACAAATTTTTCCTTCTTGCCATTGATGTGGAAGCAGATTTCTCTGGCTCCCACATCGATGTGAGCATCCGCAATGCTAAGGAAAGGGTGCCCAAGAATGAGAATAGTTTCCTTCTCGACCTCCATGTCGAGCACCACAAAGTCCACGGGTATGAAGCAGTATGTGATTTTCATCGGAACATCTTCGGCAATACCCGCGGGATAGCGGATCGATGAATCGGCTAGCTGGAGTTGCATCAGTGTTGGAGATAATGTGGTGAAGTTCAGCTTGTCGAAGATCACATTTGGCATGACACTAACACTTGAGCATGGGCCACGGAGTGCCTTGTCAAAGTGTACTGTGCCAATGGAACAAGATATAATGGGATATCATGGGTCCTTCAACCAGTTGCCCTCCCTTATAGAGATCATGTTGATATTCTCTATGGGAGGCTCGGGTTGCCCAAGCAGCTTGCCGTTCTCTAATGGCGGACAGTAGCTGCCAGTTGAGCTAGTTGAGTTTCCAACATCTTGTAGAAGCTCAACTGGTTTTTGAGGCAGAAGCTAAGCCTTCAACCTGGGCATTAATATTCTCCAGGGTATTGTCGTTAGCCGACGACTTCTTGGATAGGGCATCATTGATCTTGAGTTGGCTAACGGCAAGTTCCCTCAAGGGTGGCCTGTCCCCATTGCCATTGTTGTAGCCTCCTTGAAAGAAAGGGTGTGGTTGGCCCCATCCTTGACCTCCTGGATGGTAGCGATTATTGAAATTCACATTGTTGGCTAAGTATAGGGCATCCTCATGGGTCTTGGGGCAGTCCCTCCCATATGACCCACATTTCCACAAATCTCACACGTCATGTGACAGTCTATGGCTTGGGCATTGCCAAATACTTCGTCTTTGGCTGGATAGTCCAGCTTCTTCATCAGAAGGTCCAATTTGGCAGAGATTATGTCCTCTTCTTTCAAAGTGTGCATGTCCCGCTGTCGGGGCTAGAGACACTCATAGGTTCAAATCATGTTGGAAACCATCTCCTCAATCACCTCTTTGGCTTTGGGCACCGTAAGCGAGAAGAAGGCTCCTCCAGTAGTAGCATCCACATGGTCACGGGCTGACAGGGTCATCCCGTTGTAGAAGTTTCAAATGATGAGCCAAACATCCATCCCATGGTGTGGACAGGCTAGGATGTACTCTTGCAGCCTTTCCCAAGCCTCAGGAATAGACTCCTTGGGCTCTTGCTGGAAGCTTGGAATCCTTCCACGTAGGGCATTGGTCTTTACTATCAGGAAGAACTTGGTGAGAAATGTTGTAGTACACTTTTTCCAAACTGTTTATAGCACTTTGGATCGAGTAGAACCACTACATCGCTCTCCCAAGGAAGGATAACTGAAACAGTCTAACACAGATGGCATGAGGCGTGACATCCTTGATCTTGAAAGTGCTACAAATCTAAGGAATTGTTATAGGTGAGCACTAACATCTTCGTTGGCTTTCCCAAAGAAGGGATTAGCCTGCACCATAGTGATTAGGCCAGTCTTGATTTCAATGTTCATATTGTCTCCTGTGTTGACATTGGGCTCAGTAGGAACATTAAGCTGAAAACTCAGGAAGGGTCTTCTAGGCCATTGCCTTGTAGCGTAATGGTGTGGAAATGATGGGTTTCCTAGCCAATAAAATCATCTAAGGATGAACAACACGAGGTCGATGTCTTTTCAACAGTGACTCGGGATCTTCTACGTAGTTTGTTGGCAAACGGAAACTGGTCATACACTACCCTATTTTCACATCAAAGAATGCCAAAACAAAGGAGGGTTATCCTACTAAAAACAAACTAGAATCCTATCTACCACATGATCATGCAAATCTTCTGTTCCTTCCCTGGCAATGGCGCTAGAAATGCTTGTTGGTATTTATTTACGTCTAAAGTTCATCCTAGCAGCCAAGGCTAGTACTGCAGAGGCATTAGGGTAACCTAAGCCAAAGCAAGATGAGCTCCGCAAGCGCATGGAAAGTACTGTTGTAGCATTTCACCCAACAGTATTCCATAGGGTATTGTATTTGTTTATCCCAAATGAAGGCAAAGGGGAAGAGTGGCATGATCAAGGGGGGAGCAGGGTGTTCTAGTGAGGTGTCCAGTAGGATGGGTAAATGACGTAGTGGGGGTAGTGTGACACACACCTAAACAAACTGAAAGTGCATCTAGGATCCCCGTGGGTTTTGGATGATTAAGTAACTAATGAGCTCAGTGATCATAAGCATAGGTGTAGACTCAAGTGGAAAAGGATGAAAACGGCGATGTCGACTCGAAAAGAAGGAACTAGGGTTTCTAGCATGTCGAGTTTAGACTAGCCATATGTGTATGAGGATGTTTGCATAAAGTGCATTGAGATCAAGTTGGGAGCTCAAAGCGGTTTAGAGATCAAAACCTATTGAGAGAAGAGAGTTGGAGAAGTCTGGCAGGAGTGGCCAGACTAGTCCGTGCAGGTGGCCGGACTAGTCCACTCCTGGCTGGCCAAGTCCCTTTTCAGCCGAACCAGAAGGGTCTGACTGAGTTCGGACTAGTCCATAGTGGGACGGACTAGTCCGGGTAGTCATGAAGTGGGTTTTCGGGACTAAGTTCCAAAACCACAGACTTGTCCGTTTTAGTCCAGACCAAGAGATCCTGACATAGATCAGACTAGTCCGCCCTGGGGGCCGGACTAGTCCGAATTGGTGAGAGATAGGCGCTTTAGCGACTAAGTCTAGGAGGCCGGACTAGTCCGCCCTGGGGGACGGACTAGTCCGTGGTCTCCAGACTAGTCCGTTTTCACACGGAACAAAAGGTTCTGTGTGAGATCAGACTAGTCCGGTCTGCACCGGACTAGTCCGTTTTGAAGTGACCGTTTGAATTTGAAGTTCGGCAGGTAGCGTGATGATTGCCGCGCAGTGCGACAGTTGTGAGGGACGTCAGTGGTCCCAAAGGACGGACTAGTCCGGGCCGTAGGCCATACTAGTTCGCCCATCTACTGAAGTCAGCAGTATGGGCTGGGAACCTCTATAAATAGAGGACCCCTGGGTTCATTTGAACCAACCCATGAGAACTTTGAAACCCTAGTGCCACCACAGCAAACCTTGAGCCTCCAAAAGCCTCCTTCTTGACTACCTTCCCTCTAAAACTAATTCTTGTGTGGATTAGGGTTTGGTGAGGTGAAGAAGAGGAAGAACACAACTCTAGGCTCTCGGTTTGATCTCTTGCACTTGTTGAATCTTTATGATCTACGGCTTGAGTCATTATTTGTGATTTGTAATCATATTTGTGGTGGGAGCCTAAGATTGTGATAAGCCCCAATAGATATTGTATTCACCCTTGTGATAGTGGAGAACCAAGTTAGGCCCTTATGGTAAACTTGGGGAGGGAAGGGTTGTTGAACCCGGTCCTTCGTGGACTCCTCAACGGGGACGTAGATCCTTGTGTGGGATCGAACCTCGGGATAAAATCCTTGTGTCCCTAGTGTACTTTGCTTTCACTTATCGCACATTGCTTCTAGGGTTAGCTTTACCGTTTTTGTTCATCACTCTTGTTTCATTGTGATCCTTAGCTTCATACTTGCCATATATCTTGTTAATGTTCACTAAATCATTCTAAAACTTTCCGCATCACGAAAGTACAACCAAAACTTGTTAGAAACCGTTTTTAGGTTCTCCCTGCAGGTGGACCGGACTAGTCCACCCCTGGACCGGACTAGTCCTCCCCCCTGAGTACTGATCTCATTTTATTAAGTCATTTTAGGTCGATTAGCCTATTCACCCCCCTCTAGGCAACTTTCAATTGGTATCAGAGCAAGGACTCTCCCAAAGAGTCTAACAACTCGGAGAGAAGATAGCTGGAGTGGGGTATGACGAAGTCTCGACCAATGAGATCCAAGCAACCCAAGAGGAGATGATTGTCTACCAAGACAAATCAACAGATGACGTAGAGACTCGCCAGCTCAAGCCGAAACTTCAAGAAAAGTTGACGATTCCAAAAGTTGACTCTTCGACCACTACATCGGGTGGCATGACCCACTACAACCAACAAGGCTACAACTATGAATGCCTTGTCTCCAACAACCACTATATTTCCATTCCATTGGGGAAGCCTCCCCAATTCGAAGGAACCGACTACGGGATGTGGAATCACAACATGAAGATCCATCTCGTGTCACTCAACCCCCCTTTACGGAAAATTATGTTGACCGGGGTACATATCCCGAAGAATGAAGAAGACATCACTCCGGAGCAAGCCGTGCTCCTTCACCGCAATACCCAAGCGGCCGGAGTGATCATCTCGTCTCTCTCAAGAGATGAGTTCAGCCGAGTAGATGGACTTGAGGTGGCCAAGGATATTTGGGACATCCTCAAGACGGCTCATGAAGGCAACCGAGTCGTGAAGGAAGCGAAGATTGAGCTCATTGAATGAGAGCTCGGAGGTTTGTCATTATGGATGATGAATCTCCCCAAGAGATGTACAACTGCCTAAAGCTACTCCTCAACAAGAGTAGATCTTATGGCTGCACCAAGTGGACGGACCATGAAGTGGTGAAGAGGATGATTCGAGCATTCATGCCTAGAAACATCTCTCTTTGATCCATGATACGAGAAAGCCCGGGGTTTGCCAAAATGACCCCGGAGGAGGTCCTAGGGAGGATCATCAACCAAGAGATCATGGAGAAGGAGGTGCTCTTCTACAATGACCTCCAAAGGTTCACCACCTCGAAGATGAAGGATGTTGCACTCAAAGCAACACCCTCCTCAAAAGAGCAAAACGAAGATGATGAGGAGAGCCTTGACGCCAATGAGGAAGAGACCCTCTTCATCAACAATTTCAAGAGGATGATGAGGAGAAGAAAAGGAGGATACAAGCATTAGAGCAAGGGCAAAGAAAAGGCAAGGCCCAAAACACATAGGGCACAATTGTGGCAAGTAGAGGCACTTCATTGTGGATTGCCCACATGAAGAGGGCAAGAAGAAGAAGGAGGGCAAGCCTCAAGAAAAGAAGTCCTACAAGAAGAAGAGGCCCTCCGGTCAAACTCACTTAGGCAAGGAATGGGACTCTAACGATGAGTCCTCCTCCGAAGACGAGGAGAAGGTGGCAACCATAGCCATTGGGAGGAGCTCCAAGGGAAGCAAGCTTTTCCCAAACCTCTACGACCACGAGCCAAGTTGCCTCATGGCAAAACAAGGAAGGAGAAAGGTTACTTCTAACTCATCCTCTTCCATATCTTCTCATGATGATTTTGATAGTGCTAGTGAAAACGAACACATGCTTAAGGACTTAAGTAATAGCACTTTGCGTAGAATGAAATTGCTCTCGGATATAATTTTTGAGAAGGAGGAGCTCATAGATAGGCAAGAGGACATGCGTATCCATGAAAAGGAGAGATGTAAACAGCTCATTGAGCTCGTTGAGCTTGAGAGAGAGAGAGAGAAGAGCAAGGCATTAGAGCATGAACTTGCTCTAAGCAAGAAAACAAGCTCAAGTCTTGAGGAGACAACCATTGAGCTCAAGGATGAACTTGGCAACTTGACAAAAGTTAACAAGATCCTTGAGAATCAAGTTGAGTCCCTCAAGACTAATGTAGCCTCTTCCTCCAAAAGCTCATCCTCCTCAAAGGTTGCATCCAAAGCAACATCTACTTGCAAATGTTCTAACTTGATCCTTAAATTAAAGGATGAGCTTAAATTGACTCAAGGCAAACAAGCACCCAAAGGTGGCATCTTTGACAAAGAGAAGGTGGCGTATGCACGAAATGCATACACCAACACAAGACCTTTCTATCTCAAGGATGGTCTTGGTTATACTAGAGGTGGAAATAAAAATACTAAAACCTCCAAGTATGGCAAAGACTTGATTGTCTTTGTCAAGGGAAGCTCATCCCCAACTAAAATTGGGAAGAATACTTCAACTAGCACTAACATGCCTAAATCTGAACTGCATCCTCTCTTTCATGATTTTGATGCATCTTATGTTCTAATGAGGAACAAGTATGCCAAAATCTTTGCTAAGTATGTCGGGCCACTCCGCAAGAGCCCCAAGCCTTACGTGTGGGTGCCCAAGTGCCTCACTACTAACTTCAAAGGACCCAACTCCGTTTGGGTACCTAAAAGGAAGGCATAATCTTGTTTTGTAGGCATACTCCTCCGGTGGATCCAAATGGATGCTCGATAGTGGATGCACCAACCACATGTCCGGAGAGAGAAAGATGTTCGTGGAGTATGAAGAAAACGATGATCCAAGTGAAGGGATCTTCTTTGGGGACAATGGCCAAGGGAAAATCCTTGGCTCCGGTAAAATTTCTATTTCTCCCCAACATACTCTTTCTCACGTTTTGCATGTTGATTCATTAGATTATAACCTATTATCCATATCACAACTATGTGACAAGGGTTATAACTGTGTTTTTACCAATGAGGGTGTGAGCGTCATTAGGAGAAGTGATGACTCAATCGCCTTTAAGGGTGTGCTCAAAGGAAAGCTATATCTTGTGGATTTTACCGCGGATAAAGCCCAACTTGACACATGCTTAATGACGAAAACCAACATGGGATGGCTTTGGCATAGAAGGGTAGCCCATGTTGGAATGAGGAACTTGCAAAAGCTTCTTAAGGGAGATCACATCTATGGCTTGAAGAATGTTGTCTTTGAAAAAGATAGGCCATGTAGCGCTTGCCAAGCGCGGAAGCAAGTGGGAGATCAACACCCATCCAAGAACATCATGATGATGACATGACCTTTGGAGATGTCCATGATGGGGGAGTTGAAGTTCTTTTTAGGTTTCCAAGTCAAGCAACTCAAAGAAGGCACGTTCATAAGTCAAACAAAGTACACTCAAGACATATTAAAGAAGTTTGACATGGACAAGGCCAAACCCATCAAGACTCCAATGGCAACTAATGGACATCTAGACCTCAACGAATATGGTCCAAGTTTGTACCAAAAGGTATATCATTCCATGATTGGTTCTTTGTTATATATTTTTGCATCTAGACCGGATATTACGCTTAGTGTGTGTATGTGTGCACGTTTTCAAGTTGCACCTAAGGTGTGTCATTTGACGGCCATTAAGAGAATTCTTAGATATTTAGTTCACACACCTAGCCTAGGACTTTGGTACCCCAAAGGATCCAAGTTTAACCTTATTGGCTACTCCGATGCGGATTATGCGGGGTGCAAAGTTAATAGAAAGAGCACATCTGGGACATGTCAATTCTTGGGTAGATCTTTAGTGTCTTGGTCGTCCAAGTGTGGGGACTGGAGTCCACACCTCCGAGGATCTCATTGGGTGGTGCCGTGCGATGCGGCACCTGACAGCACACACGGAAAGGATACCAAAACATATTAAGTTTTCATTTTATAATAAGAAGAGTTTACAAAAGAGTGTACAACAAGGGTACACACGCAGCGGAAAATACATACTCATAATCTCACCTAACTAAGCAGGAGAGAAGACGTCCATGCCCTAGGACGCTTCTCAATAGCAACAAGAAGAACATTCAGCAGCGGCGTGGTTCACATGAGGTTTATCTCGACACCTCGAGTCTCATGTACAACCTGAACAGCAGAAATAAAACTAATACCTGCAAAAAAATTGTTAAAGCTCAAACGTGAGCATAAGGCTTAGCAAGGCTAACCCGTCTCACTAGACATATGCAGGGGTAAGTACTAAGCATAGGTAAGGAATAGCATAAATAGACTCGCCTACAAGTGAATCCTTATAATCATGTTTTATGTAGCAAATGACATTCTCCAAGCACGACACATCATGGGCTCCACAATCAAACAAGAAACGCTTTACCGATGATATGACATGCCCAGAGCACATAATGCTATTACAGCTAAAGTATGGGGAAACTGTAAACTTTAATTTTACTATCTCTAAATCATACAAGGTTGCAAAGCAATTATAATTCAATAGAATATAATTTTCTGGCTTCTTTAGTATTTACTATGTCATGACACAGTGAATAAGTGGTACTCTATTACCGCAAGGGACGGTGATTGCAATCAGGACACACCTGGACTGCACGACACGCACACCCGTGGGAGACACATACGTGCTCTCCTCCCCGCATCATACGTGGCCACCTTTCACCCCAGACCCCAATGTCGACAAACCTCTTCATCCCGAGCAAAAGGTCCCCTACACGGACACGTCAAAGTTGCCCGCTAGAAGATTTACACCTTTATGCCTTCGCATCTCCATTCAAGGACAACCGAGGAGTCTCCACACTACAGTGTAAGACCTATGTGTGCTGAATACATTGGCTTGTAGTGAATACACTTGGCTTTGATGATAAAAGTTTTAAATATCACCAAAACATCTTTTTATCAAGGTCCGACTCTAGCTCCGAGCTACAGCAAGGTCCGACGATAGGTCCGGCTTGCTTTGGGTAGCTCCGGTTACGTTTGATGCTAGGTACGACTTCTTGGTAAGGTCCGACCAGCTTTGGTTAGCTCCGGTGAGCTTTATATTTAGCTCCGGCATATATTTGATAGCTCCGGCATATTTTCGTTAGCTCCGGGATGCTAAGCTTCGACGTACTTTGTCTAGCTCCGGGTTTTGGGTTGACTAGTTCCGACTAGTTTTGATAAGCTCCGGATCCAGGATCTACTAGTTTTGGTAAGCTCCGGATCCAGGATCTACTAGTTTTGGTAAGCTCCGGCGCTAGGTTCTACTAGTTCTTGGTAGCTCCGGCTCAAGCTCCGGGTTGCTCTGGCAAGGTCCGGAACTTGACCGAAGTGCTTCTGCTTTTCATTTGCAATGTTTCGTACTTGCTTTACTTGTTATGAAAGATTGCTTAGTATTCATTTGCTAAGTTTTTGGTGCGTTTTGGATGATACGGCTGATATCGTTTTGCTATGCTTTGCAACATGCTTATGTGAGGTTCTCACGTAAGGTGTTGTGTTTGGAACTAACGTGAGTCAAGTCGAGGACTTGGGCTCGTATGGATTGGTTGTTTGTTCATGTGCAGGTGTTGCTTGAGTTCAAGTCATGGCTGGTGACAGGATCCATTGGACTAGTCTCAGGAGGAGATGAGGTTCCAACAACCAAGTTCGGGAGGAACTGTGGTTGAGCGGGTCAGGAGGTCGCGCAGGATGATTGAATCAAGGGCAGTGCATATGAAGGTCTAAGGAAGGTGTTCGCACGTATGCATGAGGTGCATGACGTGACAATATGCTTCTAGAGACAGATTATGGAAGGAAGATCTGATCGGAAGGATCGGATCGTATCGGTTGAAGACTTTGGCTGCGGCAGAGTCGGTTATGGCTCGGTATGGGAAGTATCGAGTTGGTTATGTTAGGATTTCGTGTGTGTCACGAAATTGAGTTGTTTAGGAATGTGGGATACGTTCCTAAGGTGTTTGGAAGTCTTAAGATTGCTTCTATCTGCGTGTAGAAGAATCTTGAGCAGTTATGGTAAGTTCCGATTGTGATCGGATTAGGATTAGAGTCCTAGTTGTATTGGGATGGCCTAAGGGCTGGTTATATAAGCAAGGGAAGGCCAAAGCTCGTGAGAGACGACTTTGGGGCTGTTCCTCTTGTGTTCTATTGAAGAAAATTCATAGTTTGAAGGAACTTTTGTGCCTTGTTCGTCCGACTTGTTCCAGACAAGTTTTACTCGTCGAGTTTCTGGACAGCACTACCTTTCGTCAGTGGTTTTATCATAACTCGAGTTTTACTGATCCAATTGACGTAATTCTTTTTCGGTTGTCTTCACAACTTTATCATATATCATCTGTCAAAATTTCACAGTAATTGGATTTGTGGTTTCTGAGCTACACGAGTTTCTTTGCAGCATTCCAGAAACTGTTTTGCTCGGGTAGATCAGATTGACCCTTGTTTGATCATTAGATCATAACTTGAGTTTCTCTCGACGGATTCGAGTGTTTCTTTTGTGTTGTCTTCGTGACTTGATTCTCTCTGATATCCATCACTTTTGTCACGGTGAAACACATATAGATTAGTCTCATACACGATCCCTTTAACAGATCATTTTTCTACCGAAGGGATTAGGGTTTTATTGTTTCCGCTGCGTAAGATTTTTAAATCTACCATTCACCCCCCCTCTGGTATCTTTTCACGTGCTCTTCGATCCTACAATTGGTATCAGAGCCACGGTGCTCTAATCTTTGTGATTTGCACGTGTTTTTGACTAATCATCATGGAGAAGTACTCCGTCAAACCTTGTGTGTTTGCTGGTATTGATTTTCAGGTTTGGAAGGCACGCATGGAGGATTTTATCCAGGCACAAGGCTTTGCAATATGGGAGAAGGTGTATAAGCCTTATGAAGTGCCACCCAATGATCAAGTCACGGCCACGAACCTCCGGGACGTCGACAACAACAACAAAGCCCGAAACTTGATCATCCAAGGACTCACTCAAAGCGACTTTGATCGTGTCGCGCACCTCCGATCAGCATACGACGTTTGGAGAGCTCTCTGTGATTATCATGAAGGCTCCAACACAATCAAGGAGGTAAAACAAGATATGTTCAAAAAAGAATATATGCGTTTTGAGATGCAACCAGGTGAGTGGATCGATGACCTCTTTGCTCGTTTCAATAAAATTCTCAGCAACTTACGTAGTGTCAATGTAAATTTTTCTGATGCTTAGAATGCTAGACAACTTCTTAGTGCATTAGACATGACAATTTGGGAGATGAAAGTAACATCTATTCGTGAATCAACTGTCATGAGTTCTCTTACATTAGATGTACTTTATTCTAAACTAAAAACTCATGAAATTGACATCCTAGCACGTAAGAACCCAAACAAGTCTATTGCATTTGTCTCACAACGTGATATGTCTAGCTCCGGCCAATCATCATCCTGCAATACTCTTGCTTTGTTGTCCTCACTAACCCTAGAGCAGATCGAAGAAATTCCAGAAGAGGAGCTGGCACTCATCTCTACTAGATTCTCAAAAGCATTGCAAAATGTGAGAACTAGAAGGAGAGGAAGCTCCGGACCTCAACGCTGTTTTGAATGTGGTAAAACAGGACACTTTCGTACAGAATGCCCTAACCTTTCAGGTCCGACCACCCGGGAAGAAAAACAAAGCAAGATCCGGACCTCCTCTGGAAATTCCAACAAGAAGAAGAAAGGTACCATAGGACGCAAGATGATCAACAGCTTCATCACCGCGCTTCAAGAGCTCAGTTCAAGTGATGTAGACTTTGAAAGTGATGAAGATAATGATGATCTGGCCAACTTATGCTTCATGGCGGGCAAAGCAAGATCAAGATCAAGTCAGGAGGAAGCAGAACACAATAGTGACGATGATGAGGTATGTTCTACCTGCAATGAAATGTGTGATGCTATTTCTCGTGCAACTATTATTGTCAAGAAAAAGGACAAAAATCTTAGGGATAGTGCTGCTAAAATTGAATCACTAGAATCTGAAATTAACCGTTTAAAAACTTTGATTCCTAGTGATGATGCATGTCCCTCATGTGACTTAATCTATGAACAATTGTCCACATTAAGAAGTGCACACTCCTCCACTCTAGATAAACTTGATGAAGAAATTAAAAAGAACAAAGAGCTTGCTGCACTTAATGATAAAAACTTGAAAGATGCTAGCTGTTCTACAATTGACTTGCATTGTTCTGCATGTGAAAATCTTGATAAGAAACTGCAAGATGCTATGAATGAAATTTCTATGTTGAACAATGCTTTCTGTTCTCATGAAGTTAAATTTTGTTCCAATTGCAAACTAAAAGGAAAAACTTCATGTGAAAACTGCCTAGACTTGTCCAAGAAACTTGATGACATGAATAGGACACTAGGTCGGTTTTGTAATGGGGATAAGAATCTAAACTTGCTGCTGAATTCTTCCAAGTCTAGCAAAGATAAAACTGGTTTAGGTTTTGATTCTCATGTTCAGGCTAAGGCACATCCACCTAAAATTGTAAGGTCATTAGGAAGTGGTTTGATTCAAACAGTTCCTAAACAAAAAGAAGTGGTTTTCAAATCTGCAGGAGTGTTGCCTCATTCGGTTTCAAATAAAAATATTGCTTGCTCATCTAGACATGAACACAAAGTTAAATTTCATTGTACCTTCTGTAGTAGAGATGGTCATGTCATAGATTTTTGTTATAGACTAGCTAAACAACAGAAAAAGGAAAGAAAAATTGCTAGATCTTATAACTTCCATGCAATTAGAAAAACACAACCTGCTCTAGTGAGTCAGAAATTTGAGAAGGTAGCTTCCAGACCTTCTGGTAAGAAATCCGCAAAAGCAGCTCCGATCGTTCCGATAGCTCCGAGAGCTACCGGATCTTCTGTTGTTCCCTCTGAAGCTTCAGTTTTTGCCTCCGGACCTTCTGCTTTTACCTCCGGAGCTACCGGTTTTCACTCTAAACAAGTAACAACTTCTAAATCAACTGTTAAGAACAGAAAACCTCAATCTTTGACTCATAAACCTGCTGTTTTATCTCAGCATTCGTGTGTTTTTCCTGGTGCACGTCGCGTGACTCAGTACTGGATTCCTAAATGCCTTTTGACTAACCCCAGTATTGAGTCATCGGCGTATTGTGCTTCTATGTAGGTTACATGCTTGAGGAAGGAGAATATTTGGATTGTGGATTCAGGTTGCTCACGCCACATGACCGGTAACAAAGATTGGTTCTCCCCCCTCACCTTTGTGTCACGTGTAGAGAATGTTACTTTTGCCGATAATTCTTCAACTCCTATAATTGCTAAGGGTTCGGTTAGAGTAAATGATCACTACACTTTGAAGGATGTGGCACTTGTCAAAAATTTGAAATATAACTTGCTTTCTGTTTCACAATTGCTAGATGAAAATCTAGAAATTACTTTCAATAAAAACTGCTGCAAACTTGTAGATTCAAATAGTGAGCTTATTTTTAACATGTCTCGGTTTGGAAGAGTTTTTAAAGCTGATTTTGATATGTCTTCTTCTAAGCATAGGTGTCTAGTTGCTAATGATTCAAAGGACTTATATTTTTGGCATCGTAGACTTGGTCACGTAGGCTTTGATCACCTAACGCGTGTTAGTGCTCTTGATCGCATACGTGGGCTGCCTAAGCTTAAAGGGGACAAAGAAATTGTGTGCTCATCTTGTAGACATGCTAAGATGGTTGCAGGTTCACATACTCCTCTCACAATGATCATGACAACTGAACCATGTCAACTTTTGCATCTTGACACCGTAGGACCTTCACGTGTTCAATCCTTCGGAGGTAAATGGTATGCTCTTGTTATTGTTGATGATTATTCTAGATATTCTTGGGTGTATTTTATGGCGTCTAAGAATGAAGTCTTTAGTCACTTTAGAACTTTATTTCTTAGATTATCAATTGATCACCCAGAATCATTAAAAGCAATTAGAAGTGATAATGGAACTGAATTTAAAAATCAATTCTTTGATCACTTTTGTGCTGAAAATAGAATAGATCATCAATTTTCTTCACCATATGTACCTCAACAAAACGGTGTTGTAGAAAGAAAGAACAGAACCCTAGTTGAGATGGCTAGGACTATGCTTGATGAATATCAAACCCCTAGGAAATTTTGGGCTGATGCATTAGCAACCGCTTGTTATGTCTCAAATCGTGTTTTCTTGCGTGCTAAGCTAGGTAAAACACCATATGAGCTCCGGTTTGGACATAGGCCTAGTGTTACACACTTTCGGGTCTTTGGTTGCAAATTCTTTGTTAAGAAACATGGTAATCTTGATAAATTTGAACCTAGATCCAATGATGGCATGTTTCTTGGTTATCCATCTCATACTAGAGGCTACCGTGTGCTTTTACTTGACACTAACAAAATTGTGGAGACTTGTGAAGTGTCTTTTGATGAAGCTAGCCCAGGTACTAGCTCCGGTGTTGCAGGACCAGATTCATATTCTCAGGGGGAGGGTATTTTCGAAGATGAAGAAGAGCCGGTGATACTGCCTGGTAGTTCCGAAGTTGACACGTGTCCAGCTCCGGACATTGAACAAGCTCCGGCTGTCACCTCTGCTGGTCCTGATCGTCCACAAATCACAAGCTCATCAATCTACAATGAACCTAATGAAAAAGAAGCTTGTGAGACATCTGTTCCCCTACGTTTTTACAAAGATCATCCCCCACAACAGATGATTGGAAGCTTGCATGAACGAGTCACACGGTCCAGGTTTTGCGATCCAAACTCTCATGCTCATTCTGCTTTTGTTGCTTCTTTTGAACCCAAAGATATATCACACGCACTCACTAATGAATCTTGGATTATTGCCATGCAAGAAGAGTTAGAAAATTTTGAAAGAAATAATGTTTGGAAACTTGTACCTCCACCTCAAGGCCACACTTTAATTGGAACTAAATGGGTATATAAAAATAAACAAAGTGAGGATGGGGTTGTGATTAGGAATAAGGCTAGGTTGGTTGCTCAAGGTTTCACTCAAGTTGAAGGTCTAGATTTTGATGAAACTTTTGCTCCTGTCGCTAGATTAGAAGCCATAAGAATTTTGTTAGCTTTCGCAGCATCTAAAGGTTTTAAGCTATATCAAATGGATGCTAAAAGTGCTTTTCTTAATGGCTACATAGATGAGGAGGTTTATGTCAAACAACCACCAGGTTTTGAAAATCCAGATTTTCCTAATCATGTTTACAAACTGTCCAAAGCCTTATATGGTCTCAAACAAGCCCCTAGAGCATGGTATGATAGGTTAAAAACATTCTTACTTGAAAAGGGGTTTACAATGGGAAAGGCTGATAAAACTCTTTTTGTGCTTAAACATGGCAATGACTCATTATTCGTTCAAGTGTATGTGGATGATATTATCTTTGGTTGTGCTTCTCATGATCTTGTGTCCAAGTTTTCAGCAATGATGAGTTCCGAATTTGAAATGAGTATGATGGGTGAACTCACTTACTTTTTGGGGCTGCAAATCAAGCAAACCAAGGAGGGTACCTTTGTGCATCAAACAATGTATACCAAAGATCTCCTAAGGCGCTTCAACATGGACAAAAGCAAGCCTCTTGGGACACCAATGGGAACAGCAACAACACTTGAACTTGATGAAGATGGTGAATCCGTGGATCAAAAAGAATATAGAAGTATGATCGGATCACTTTTGTACCTTACAGCATCAAGACCGGACATACAATTCAGCGTATGTCTTTGTGCACGGTTTCAAGCTTCCCCACGTGTTTCACATCGTCAAGCCGTCAAAAGGATTCTCAGGTACTTACATGGAACTCAAGAATTTGGCATTTTTCTTCCTTCTTCCTCAATCGTTTCTTTGAAAGCTTTTTCGGATGCTGATTTTGGGGGTTGTAGGATTGATAGGAAAAGTACTTCCGGTGCTTGTCATTTTCTTGGTAATTCTCTTGTTGCTTGGTCCTCTAGAAAACAAAGTTCAGTTGCACAATCCACAGCCGAATCTGAGTATGTAGCTGCTGCTAGTGCTTGTTCACAAATTCTTTGGATTGTTCAAACACTTAAGGACTATGGGGTTGATCTAGATAGTGTTCCACTGTTCTGTGATAACACTAGTGCTATTTGCATTGCTAAAAACCCCGTGCAACATTCTAGAACTAAGCACATTGACATTAGGTATCACTTTCTCCGTGATAATGTTGAAAAAGGAAACATTGTGCTTCACCATGTAGATACCGAACAACAATTGGCTGACATTTTTACAAAACCTTTGGATTTCACTCGTTTTTGTTACATTCGTAGTGAAATAGGGGTTATGCATCCTCATGGCTTAAATTGAGGGGGAGTTTTTTTTTGAAACTTAGGAAGTCTATGTGTGAATCTGAAATTAGAATAATATGAGCATATTATTTCATACATATATGACTTTGTGATTCCTTTTACATGCTGAAAGTTCTTACTACATTACTCGTGTTATACTTTTTGTAGTTTTTGCCATGTCTAGTAATTGGAATAATTACTTACACTAAATCTGGTCATGGTCGAACTTTCTTGCTGTTTTGAACTTGTTGCATGCTCACAAATGCTTTTAATCATTAAGAATTTATCAAGTAATCAACTCACATGTTGAGTTTTTATGAACAAATATAAATTGAGAAAAGATCAAGAGAATATGCATGCATCGCACTTCTTCTTTCGAGATGGCTTGTCATTGCACTTAGATATGAACTTGGAAGAAGTTGTGTATGACTAAAACCATGTCCTTAAGCTTCTGATTGTCAAATGACATAGGCTTGGCTTGGTTGGTTAGAATAAGGCAGATGAGCATATAATCTCTTGCAAATATCATATTATCTAAATTTATGCTTTGAAAAATAATAAAATGCAGCAACAAATGTCATGCTTTCAGGCTTTGAAATAGTTGAGCTTGTGAGATCATGACCTGCTAAAATTGAAAATCACACTTGCTTTCTAGCATGGCTTACACTACATTATGTATCTCATTGATGTGATAGTGTAAGTTACTTAATAGTATGACTTGGGTGAGCTTTGTTTATATGTATATGTTATAATATGCTCATAACAACTAAAGAAGGAGAGATAATTTGTTTATATCTCATAACAATTAAAATTTCTCTTTTACCTTGCTGAATACATTGTCAAAGGGGGAGAGATTAATCACACATTCAAAAAAAAAGGAGAGATAATAAAGGGGGAGACATTTTCATTTTCAAAAGGGGGAGAGATTTTCATTTACGTTTGTTTTACAAAAGGGGAGAAATTGTTTTCAAAACTTTTATGTGAATAAGCCAATGTTCGGATTTTAAATGGTGTTGCCAATGCATTCATCAAGGGGGAGATTGTAAGACCTATGTGTGCTGAATATATTGGCTTGGCTTGTAGTGAATACACTTGGCTTTGATGATAAAAGTTTTAAATATCACCAAAACATCTTTTTATCAAGGTCCGACTCTAGCTCCGAGCTACAGCAAGGTCCGACGATAGGTCCGGCTTGCTTTGGGTAGCTCCGGTTACGTTTGATGCTAGGTCCGACTTCTTGGTAAGCTCCAACCAGCTTTGGTTAGCTCCCGTGAGCTTTATCTTTAGCTCCGGCATATATTTGATAGCTCCGGCATATTTTCGTTAGCTCCGGGATGCTAAGCTTCGACGTACTTTGTCTAGCTCCGGGTTTTGGGTTGACTAGTTCCGACTAGTTTTGATAAGCTCCGGATCCAGGATCTACTAGTTTTGGTAAGCTCCGGATCCAGGATCTACTAGTTTTGGTAAGCTCCGGCGCTAGGTTCTACTAGTTCTTGGTAGCTCCGGCTCAAGCTCCGGGTTGCTCTGGCAAGGTCCGGAACTTGACCGAAGTGATTCTGCTTTTCATTTGCAATGTTTCGTACTTGCTTTACTTGTTAGGAAAGATTGCTTAGTATTCATTTGCTAAGTTTTTGGTGCGCTTTGGATGATACGGCTGATATCGTTTTGCTATGCTTTGCAACATGCTTATGTGAGGTTCTCACGTAAGGTGTTGTGTTTGGAACTAACATGAGTCAAGTCGAGGACTTGGGCTCGTATGGATTGGTTGTTTGTTCATGTGCAGGTGTTGCTTGAGTTCAAGTCATGGCTGGTGACAGGATCCATTGGACTAGTCTCACGAGGAGATGAGGTTCCAACAACCAAGTTCGGGAGGAACTGTGGTTGAGCGGGTCAGGAGGTCGCGCAGGATGATTGAATCAAGGGCAGTGCATATGAAGGTCGAAGGAAGGTGTTCGCACGTATGCATGAGGTGCATGACGTGGCAATATGCTTCTAGAGACGGATTATGGAAGGAAGATCTGATTGGAAGGATCGGATCGTATCGGTTGAAGACTTTGGCTGCGGCAGAGTCGGTTATGGCTCGGTATGGGAAGTATCGAGTTGGTTATGTTAGGATTTCGTGTGTGTCACGAAATTGAGTTGTTTAGGAATGTGGGATACGTTCCTAAGGTGTTTGGAAGTCTTAATATTGCTTCTATCTGCGTGTAGAAGAATCTTGAGCAGTTATGGTAAGTTCCGATTGTGATCGGATTAGGATTAGAGTCCTAGTTGTATTGGGATGGCCTAAGGGCTGGTTATATAAGCAAGGGAAGGCCAAAGCTCGTGAGAGACGACTTTGGGGCTGTTCCTCTTGTGTTCTATTGAAGAAAATTCATAGTTTGAAGGAACTTTTGTGCCTTGTTCGTCCGACTTGTTCCAGACAAGTTTTACTCGTCGAGTTTCTGGACAGCACTACCTTTCGTCAGTGGTTTTATCATAACTCGAGTTTTACTGATCCAATTGATGTAATTCTTTTTCGGCTGTCTTCACAACTTTATCATATATCATCTGTCAAAATTTCACAGTAATTGGATTTGTGGTTTCTGAGCTACACGAGTTTCTTTGCAGCATTCCAGAAACTGTTTTGCTCGGGTAGATCAGATTGACCCTTGTTTGATCATTAGATCATAACTTGAGTTTCTCTCGACGGATTCGAGTGTTTCTTTTGTGTTGTCTTCGTGACTTGATTCTCTCTGATATCCATCACTTTTGTCACGGTGAAACACATATAGATTAGTCTCATACACGATCCCTTTAACAGATCGTTTTTCTACCGAAGGGATTAGGGTTTTATTGTTTCCGCTGCGTAAGATTTTTAAATCTACCATTCACCCCCCCTCTGGTAGCTTTTCACGTGCTCTTCGATCCTACATACAGTCTGGAGTTACATCAGTTTAATGGGCCCATATACCATTATGCAACTGGTACAGTTCAAGCTTGCCTAACGGTGCCGCATACGGCACGGTCCTCAAGCGACACAGGCAGGGCTATGCGACCGAGACTCCAATTCTCATCGCTTCCTATCCATCCCCTGCCCGGTCTCGGATTCATTATATCAAGACATTGTTTATCTAAACAATCCTGTGAGATATGTCCAACATCTCTCGCGAGTAGATTCCAACTACTCGACTTCTACCGGATTTCCTATACATTAGCAAAGCAGTTACTACAGGTCAAACTGTAACTCATTCCAACCAAACCGTGGTATTTGTGGTCATGCAAGTGGAGTATCAAACACCTTATACATAATGCACAATATCAACTGAAGACGTAAGTGAATAAAATTGGAAAACTTTGAAAAGCTCTTAAATGCAAACCGGGGCTTGCCTTAGTTTGTGACTCGAATAAATGTCAATTGTTAGTGGTCCTTCTGTGCAGACTCCGCCAAGGACTTCAAGTGGACACCCTAGCCTTCTCCTCCAAGCGAAACTTCTCGTCGATCACCTATCATCACGTTCCTATCGACATGATATGCATATAAGTAATTAAGTAATTAAGTAATTGAATAATAGACTCCACGGGGTTGTGTAAACTCTAAGAACGAGAAGTTTGACTAGGAAGGACAGATATGCCTCTATTGTGTGGGTAACCAGAGGATGAGTCAGGGTGGACATAGTCGTGCCGATACGAACTGAAAGGTACACCATAAAGCTACATTGCACTTAGCAAACCACACTTCAAGCTATGCCACGCGAGATTGACAATTCTGAATGGTGAAGAAGTGTTGGGCGAAGAAGTGTAAGGACGACCCAAAAATCAAGGTGGGACATCGAAATCTGGAGTATGAGTGGAGTGACGAAGGTCACAATTTAGTAGTCGACCAATGAACTTGACTTAACTCTTAAAGGAGTAAACCTGGTTAAGTGAGCAGTGTTGTCGTAGGGTCCTGATTTAGGATGAACCATGATGGAACCTAACGACACTTGGGACTGAATTAGGATCAACATGGCTTGGACTTAAGAAGTCATTACAAGCACTGTTAACCTAATATGAGTACCAAGACAACGTTCAAATGACTTTTAGGTAAAGTAGTTTCTACGGCAAGCTTCTCGAGCATCGTTCAAGTGCTTACACGACGACACTAATGTAGTGTCTCCCGCAAGCTTGTCCAGGTGAGCACGATAAGCTCTCGGCACTTAAACATGATGCGAGACCTTACCTTAAAGGAATGCTTTGCCATCTCGAGAAGATCGTCTTAGCGACATCCACATTAACCCGGACCCATCAATGGGGTGAGCGGAATCCCGAACACCACCTTGTGAGTCTTAAAGCTATTGATGTCGACTCGGTTGTTGATAAGCAAATCGACGAACCTATCATTGATGAAGTGGTACACCAAGTTAACCAATCCTCTGATCGGTTAGGGAACATCCTCGACACAACCAAGGAACTCTTATCCAAGGTTCCCCTTGGTCTAGTTCTCCTTGTTGGTCGTAACGTTCTTGCATACCTTTACCCTAGGTTATCAATGATCACCAATACCCGTGGTTTGACCTAGAAGGCATTTCATCGAGCATCTTGATTACACCTAGGACTCGATCACTCTCATCTCGACTAAAACCTAATTTGGCTTGACAACTATTGTCTGACGAGTTGTGCTGGTGTTTCAGCACCACACTCATCACAAGCATCCTTCATCTCGATGCCAGAGCACGATGACGGCTCGGAGCATCACGACGACTTCATGTGGTCAACGACGTCAACGCAGCTCATGGTGGAGCATCACGAGCACACACGGACAAGCCAACTTGATACAAACGACAAAATAGGTCAACTTAGGGACTCCTATAGGAATGATATCAATGCGAAAACTGGACGTACGACTTGACGATACATGAGTAACCTTAGCGATCAAGACGAACGGACGTCGATGACGTCAAGCAAGGTATTTCAGGGCAAGGCTCACCTTGTAGGCATTTTGCAAAATATCTTGGGTGTGCCCTTGATTCCGTCACTTCATAACCATTCAAAGAGCATCTTGGAACTTAGGCTTGTCAGTTGCAACATCACCATACCCCCTGCACCAAGACCATCTCTGAACATCAACGAAGTTGGTTCTTTCCTTGTAAGCATTTGGTTCAACGCGCTGGGACCCACCCCGCACGCCCTTCCCACGCGATCCCGCCGAAGCTCCCGCGCGACTCCCGCGCCCGGCCGACCGCGACCCCGCCGCGACGTGCCCTGCCCCGCTGGCCCCGCCGCCTTGCGCGACCCCACCGCACACGTGCGCCTCGCGCCTGCCCCGCACGCGCCCGCTCGCCCGTGTCCCTCCCGACGCACGCGCCCGACCCCGCGACCGAGTCAGTTACGCCACGCCGCTCGCCCTAGCCGCCGCCTATAAAAGCCACGAAGGCTCCGTAAATTCTACCGATCCCATAAAAGAAAACCCTAGCCACCGGTAGAAGAAAAGGCACCAGGAGCTGCGCTGCCAGGGAAGAAAAGAGAGGAAAAAAGAGGAGGAAGAGGAAGAAAAAGAGGAGGGTGCCACCGTCCACCAGGGATCATCATCGTCGTCGTGCCGCTGGAGGACCTTGCGCATCCACTTCGTGTACGCGCCGTCTTCGTTCTGCGATCTTCAAAGCCGTCAGATCTACGGTAGGATTCGTTGTTCCGATGCAAATTTTAGCAACATATTAGATCTAATAGACGTAAATTGATTTTTGTTGCATCGTCTTTTTATTTTCAGCAGCATTAATCCTCGCTAAAACCCTCGTAAACTCGTATGAACACGTATGAACTAGTTGCATCTAATTAATAAACAACCATAGTTAATTAATATTGATCTTTGCATGCATGCATATCATCGCATGTTGATTAATGTGTGTGCATCCAGTTGATTTGTATGAATTTTCTTGTATGTGTGATCACGAGTAGAGGGAAGTGTTCAAGAAGTCGTGTACGAGGATTTTCAGAATCAAGACTTCGAAGCGCTTGAGCAACCCTATCCGTCGGAACAAGGCAAGTGTCCTTGAAGCATATTGATCCTGTTTTTAAAATAAATGTTTTGTTTGCAAACTGCATGCTATGTCAATTTGATGGGAATCCTATGGTAGGAAGTTTACTAGACTTGCTAAACCACCCTTGTCACCTGGAATTTATGGTAGAGCGTCAGGATGGACTTTTTACCTTTTGCTTCGCTTAATCAACTGGGATGGAAATAACTATACCACTCAATTTAATTATACATGGATGAGATTATGGTTAACATGAACTGGTTAAATATGGTATGGTAATGGGTGATCTAAGCAAGTCTGGTATGTGGATGGGTTGGATGTTATGGTGGTTTGCTTGCTTTAGATCTAAGGACCGGTTCATGCGAGAATAGGCCAGGACTACAGTGCCACCACGAGGCCAAGTATGGGTGCGGCGTAGCTGATTAATTAGGGCTTTGCTAGTGCTGTTTGGACCATTGTGGATGCTCCGGGAAGGGGTAGTCGGATTGGGTTTGTTGATGATTGGTGGGACTACCCTGGGATCCGAATGGCTCAAGAGGGGGCCCTTGGTTGAAGATGTGCTCAGTTGGAGGCATCGCCACCGGTGAAATCTCAGTGGGGTCTAAATAGGCTAGTAATCCCTTTGTAAAGGCTATTTTGTGATCTCTTGGCCACACACCAACGGAAGTGTGTAATATGACTGACGGGTCATGGGCATAAGGGAGATTCTTAGTCGTCGAAAGGTGATGAAATCACGAACACGTGGGTAAAGAGGTACAAACTCTACAGAGTCAACTAAAACTATCATGATAGCCGTGCTCCCGGTTATGAGCACCTGGACAACTTCCATGATTAGAGGGAAATTGGAATTTGGGATGGTTATGGTTTGATAATGGTTATGGTTTGGTGATGGTTATGGTTGATATTATGATTATGGCTATGGTTATGGATGGAATTATGGTTTATGACACTGATTATGGTTATTGGCAATGGTAAATTAGGGACTGGTATTATGATGGTTACATGGTTTATGATGGGTTTACATCACATAAATATGATTCATTGCTTTTCCAAATGGTTTTACTGTACTTTTCAGCACTTAGCCATTATTGTTGTCGTCATTTGAATCAGCCACATGTCATACTTCCACACTTGCTGAGTATGACATGTACTCACTCTTGCAATCCCCCCCCCCAACAGTTGCAGGTCAGGATTGTGAGTTTAATGGTGATAATGCGGAGTTCTAGGCCGTGTCTACCGTCAACTTTGCCTGTGGTGTTATTGGAGCTGCGTTATCCCTTTTGCTTAGTTGCTTAATTAGTTTATTTCCACTGCATTAGTTGAACTTGTCATTAATATTCATTAGAGCTTGTATTCGAGGATAATCCGGTTTGTGTAATAAAATTTGGTTAATTAATCTTGTTCTGTGGTAATTTTCTGTATACTCCTTTGTGATTGCACTCGTCTATGTGTGTTGAACATCCTGGGCACACATATGCGTTAGCTTGGTTCATTTTCGGAACCGGGCGTCACAGATTGGTATCAGAGCCACAGGTTGACCGTAGGACGCAACCTAGATAGAATGGACACTTTAGAGCACATAGGAGCACTCAGGAATCGATTTGATTTTGTTGGCTAGCTGTTTGCTATATATATTGTTTGCTTGTGTGCTTAATAGAGGATTGTGGGATGCTTTAGCATTGCCATGTCCACCTAGGCTAGTATAGCTAGTTGGTTAGCTTCATATCCCTTGATGCATATAGTTGGGACGTTTCTAAATTCTTACCTATTGCTCTCCTTCAGATGGTGAGGACTCGCAATCAGAGGGATGTCAATGGTGAGGAGGAGAACCATGGAGTACCTCAGAATAATACTGGACAAGGACCTGCTCATGGAGCCATCAATATCGAGCAACTACTGGCTATGCAGAACCAGCTCATGCAGACCATGATACAAACTATGGGATAGCTGCAGGCTGTCAATAACAACAATCAGCCCCACATGCCTCCACCGCCACCCCCGTCCCCTCATAACCGGTTGGGAGAGTTTATGAGGACTAGGCCGCCAACCTTTGCTCAAGCTGCTGACCCTATGGATGCGGATGATTGGCTCAAGTCCATGGAGAAGAAGCTAGCTATTGTCCAATGCAGTGGCCGGGAGAAGGTCCTATTTGCTTCTCATCAACTCATTGGAGCAGCTGCGGATTGGTGGGATGCTTATTGCAATGCTCTTGAGGATCAAGAGAGGATCACCTGGGCGGAATTCAAGGAGAGTTTCTGCTCTCATTATGTGCCGGAAGGTGTTATGATCTTGAAGAGGCAAGAATTTGAGAACTTGAGACAAGGAAAATCAAGCGTGAGTGAATATCTCAATAAGTTCACTCAACTCTCAAGATATGCGCCTGAGGATGTTAGTCGGGACAGCCGAAAGCAATACTTGTTCATGAGGGGCTTCAACAATGAGATCCAAGTGCAATTGCTCAATTGTGATTATGTCAATTTCCAGAAGCTTGTGGACAAAGCAATTGTGGTTGAGAACAAGATTCGTGAGATGGAGCAAGAAATCAAGAGGAAGGGCCTTATCAAGGACAACAACAAGGAAGTAATGTGCGCCCTCGCCTTGCACCGCCCAATGCGCCTCATTACAACTCCTCTATTCCTGCTCAGCGCCCTCGTTATGCACCGCGCCCAACTCAGTTTGAGCAGCAGCGCCCTGTCATGCAAGCACCTAGGCCTCCAATGCCTTATGCGCCTCGTGCTGATTTTCCTAGAGCCGATGTTCAAAACCAAGCTCGTCCCAATAATTCTGGTGGAGTTAAGAAGTGTTATACTTGTGGAGAAGCTGGACACTTTGCACATCAATGTCCTAAGTCAGGCCTTGGTCAAGGAAGCAATGCACCGAGGCAAAACCCAAGACCTAATGGAGGACAACCACAAGGGAACCGTGGACAGCATAATTTTGCTTGTGGCAACGTGAACCATGTCTCTACGGAGGATGCTCAACAAGCGGATGATGTGGTCATTGGTATGTTTCTCGCCAACTCCAACCCCGCGACTATGTTATTTGATTCTGGAGCATCACATTCATTCATTGCATCGAAGTATGTTGCCAAGTATAGTTTGCCTATCTCTCATATGAAGTTTACTCTGTTGGTTAAGTCTCCTGGAGGAGAGATGAGGACAAATATAGTGTGTCCAAAAGTAAGTCTTAGAATAATGGGGGTAGACTTCTTCGCCAACCTTATTGTTTTGGATTCACAAGGATCGGACATGACGCTTGGAATGGATTGACTACGGAAGAATAACGGAGTGGTCCGATATGCCACAAGGACAAAGCAATCGACAGGTGATAAGGAAGTTAGCATTGGATTTGATGCGTCACAATAAATATCAAAGCTAACCAATCATCAAGGACTACTCCAACGTAGTGAAGCGCATGACTGAGTTGCTAACAAGGGGAAAGCTTCTCAAATGGACTCCATCTTGCTAGGACGACATTGAGAAGGAGAAGAAGAGATTTATAAACGCACCAGTGCTGGTATTACTAGACGTGAGCAAGAAGTTTGGATTTGTGTGACACATCAAGACAAGGACTCGGATGCGTGCTTATGCAAGAAGGTCAAGTGGTCACCTATGCATCAAGACAATTGAAGAAACATGAGCAGAATTATCCTACACATGATTTAGAACTTGCAGCCGTGGTACATGCATTGAAGATTTAGAGACACTATATTCTTGGACATATGTGTGAAATTTATACGGATCACAAGAGTCTTAAGTATATTTTCACACAAACGGATCTGAACTTAAGGCAACGAAGATGGTTGGAGCTCATCAAATATTATGATTTGGGGATCAACTATCATCCAAGAAAAGCTAATGTAGTGGCCGATGCTTTGGGTAGAAAAGGAGTAAGTCATCAACTCACAGTTCGAGAGTTACCATTCGAGTTATGTAAGGAGTTTGAACGGTTGAACCTCGGGGTTGTAAATGAGACGGAGATGATGGAGTTAAACCAAACCTTGGAGCAAGAAATTCGAGAGGCACAAACCGCAGATGAGGAGATCAAGGAAATCAAGGAAAGGACCGAAGAAGGGAGAGAATTCAGATTTGACGAAGACGAATATGGTACCTTATGGCTTGGAAAGAGGATCGTTGTGCCTAATGTAAAGCATATTCGGGAGACAATATTAAAGGAGGCACATGACTCGCCTTACTCGATTCACCCCGGATGTACAAAGATGTACAAAGACTTGAAGACTTGCTATTGGTGGGATAGCATGAAGAAGGACATAGCTGAATACGTAGCATTGTGTGATGTGTGCCAACGAGTCAAGGCGGAACATCAAAGGCCAGCTGGATTATTGCAACCGTTGAAGATTCCGGAATGGAAGTGGGAAGAAATTAGAATGGACTTCATAGTTGGGTTACCACGTACTCAGTCCGGGTATGACTCAATTTGGGTAATTGTGGATCGCTTAACCAAGTCAGCTCATTTTGTCCCTGTGAAGACCAAGTATACAGCTGCACGATTGGCCAAAATATACATGGAGCATATTGTGTGTCGACACGGAGTACCGAAGAAGATAGTCTCGGATAGAGGTTCTCAATTTACCTCCAGATTTTGGCAAAAAATTGCATGAAGCTTTGGGAACGAGGTTGAATTTTAGTTCAGCATATCACCCTCAAACGGATGGACAAACCGAGAGGACCAATCAGATTTTGGAGGACATGTTAAGAGCTTGTGCTTTAAAGCATGGGAAAAGTTGGGACAAAAGCTTGCCATACGCAAAATTTTCATACAACAATAGTTACCAAGCAAGCTTGAAAATGTCATCATATGAAGCGCTTTATGGGAGGAAGTGTAGGACACCTTTATTCTGGAACGAGGCAGGAGAAACTCAAGTATTTGGTCCGAACGTGTTGCAAGAAGCCGAAAAGCAAGTCCAGATAATTCGTGAAAACTTGAGGGCTGCCCAATCAAGACAAAAAGGCTATGCGGATAATAGGAGAAGGAAATTAGCCTTTGAAGTGGGAGATTTTGTTTACCTCAAAGTGTCACCTATGAGAGGTCATAAGAGGTTTAACATAAGAGGCAAGCTCGCACCTCGTTATATTGGACCATTCAAGATTTTGGACAAAAGAGGAGAAGTAGCATATAAGTTGGAGATGCCAGCTCATCTTTCAGACGTACATGATGTGTTTCATGTTTCTCAACTCAAGAAATGTCTCAGGGTACCGGAAGAACAAGTGCCGATGGACGGGTTAGAACTTCAAGATGATTTGTCTTATGTCGAGCAACCTATCAAGATCTTGGACGTAAAGGAAAGGGTCACGAGGAACAAGAAAGTCCGTTGGTGCAAAGTGCAATGGAACCACCATACGGAAGCCGAAGCTACGTGGGAACGTGAAGAAGACCTAAAGATGGAATTCCCGCATCTTTTCTCCACGCTGTCGAGTCTCGTGGGCGATATTCACTTTAAGGGGGGTAGGTTTGTAACACCCTAAATTTTCGCATCATGCATTGCATATATATTCATGCATTAAACATTAGTAGGATAAAAGAAGGATAATAAAAGATAAAACATACATATATGGTGTAGCAAAAAAGAAGAAAAATAAAATAATAATTATAGCCTAAAACTCGTATTAAGGAATAAGTATATAAAAAAATATATATATAAATATATATATATATATATATAAATAATATATATAATAATTATATATATATAAAATAAATAAAATGCATAAGATAAATAAAATAAATAAAATATAAATAATAACATAAAAAAAAGAAGAAAAAAAAAACAAAAACAACAACCGCCAGCCAGGCCGCCCGATCGGCCCAGCCAGCGGGCACCTCACGCCCGACCCCGACGCGCCCCGCGCGATCCCGCCCACACCGCCCGCGCCGGGACCCACCCCGCACCCCCGTCCCGCGCGATCCCGCAGATGCTCCCGCGCGACTCCCGCGCCCGGCCGATCGCGACCCCGCCGCCACGCGCCCTGCCATGCTGGCCCCGCCGCCTTGCGCTACCCCACCGCACACGCGTGCCTGGCGCCTGCCCCGCACGCGCCCGCTCGTCCGCCGCCCGACGCACGCGCCCGACGCGCCCGACCCCACGACCGAGTCGGTTACGCTGCGCCGCTCGCCCTAGCCGCCGCCTATAAAAGCCATGAAGGCTCCGTAAATTCTCCCGATCCCAGAAAAGAAAACCCTAGCCGCTGGTAGAAGAAAAGGCACCAGGAGCTGTGCCGCCAGGGAAGAAAAGAGAGGAAAAAAAAGGAGGAAGAGGAAGAAAAAGAGGAGAGTGCTCAGTTGGAGGCATCGCCACCGGTGAAACCTCAGTGGGGTCTAAATAGGCTAGTAATCCCTTTGTAAAGGCTATTTTGTGATCTCTTGGCCACACACCAACGGAAGTGTGTAATATGAATGACGGGTCATGGGCATAAGGGAGATTCTTAGTCGCCGAAAGGTGATGAAATCATGAACACGTGGGTAAAGAGGTACAAACTCTGCAGAGTCAACTAAAACTATCATGATAGCCGTGCTCCCGGTTATGAGCACCTGGACAACTTCCATGATTAGAGGGAAATTGGAATTTGGGATGGTTATGGTTTGATAATGGTTATGGTTTTGGTGATGGTTATGGTTGATATTATGATTATGGCTATGGTTATGGATGGAATTATGGTTTATGACACTGATTATGGTTATTGGCAATGGTAAATTATGGACTGGTATTATGATGGTTACATGGTTTATGATGGGTTTACTTCACATAAATATGATTCATTGCTTTTCCAAATGGTTTTACTGTACTTTTCAGCACTTAGCCATTATTGTTGTCGTCATTTGAATCAGCCACATGTCATACTTTCCACACTTGCCGAGTACGACATGTACTCACTCTTGCAATCCCCCCCAACAGTTGCAGGTCAGGATTGTGAGTTTAATGGCGATAATGCGGAGTTCTAGGCCGTGTCTACCGTCAACTTTGCCTGTGGTGTTATTGGAGCTGCGTTATCCCTTTTGCTTAGTTGCTTAATTAGTTTATTTCCGCTGCATTAGTTGAACTTGTCATTAATATTCATTAGAGCTTGTATTCGAGGATAATCCGGTTTGTGTAATAAAATTTGGTTAATTAATCTTGTTCTGTGGTAATTTTCTGTATATTCCTTTGTGATTGCACTCGTGTATGTGTGTTGAACATCCTGGGCACACATATGCGTTAGCTTGGTTCATTTTCGGAACCGGGCCTCACAATTGTATCATTGTCGTGTTCCTGCATCACCTAAATCACACTTGACTCGATTCACTGCCAGGACACAACAAACGATCAGAACGCTGCGTGACGTGGTTTGAAGGTGACGACGTCGATGTGACACACGCACAGCACTGCCGGCATGGATAAGGTGCTGCAAGCACGACACGATGTAGCTGTTGCGAGCAAGGAGCCAGTGCGGAGTGCAGCGTTGGCGGCGCGGTGCTGTGACCGGATGGGGTCGGGAGGGGGCGACGCCGCAGCGGTCGGGAGCGGCGCAACCAGGCCGAGCGGAGGGACGGGAGCAGGGGAGCTGACCTGGTACGGGTGCTTCGCGGCTCGGCCAGTAGACGGCCGGCGGGGGGACGACATCGCGGCGGGCGGGAGCGGCCAGGGCGAGCGCCGACCGGGACGCTGGGCCGCGGGCGAGCCGGTGACCGGCGTGGGCGACGCTGTGGCGGCTGGAGGTGGGGCGCTGGCGTCAGCGGCGGCGCAGGCGGTGAAGGGAGGTGGCGCGCGGGCCTGGCGGTCGCGCGAGCTGGCAGGGGTGGCGCTGTGGGCGGGCGCCGGAGGCGCGAGCGGCGGTCAAGGCGCGCGGGGCGGAGCTGGGAGGTGAGGTGGCGGCCGGATCGGGAGGAGGAAGCGGAGCAGAGGAGATGGCGCAGTGGGGAAAAGAAGGAGGAACGGGCACGCGGTTGAAGAAGCAAAACAGAGAACCATCTCTGGAGATAAGACTAGGTTGTGGGTCCCACTGAAATTTCACCCTTATCCTTACTCAATTGTTTAAATCAAATTACTAAATTAGTCCAAAATGGTAGGCTAGTTTATTTGACAATTAAATAATCCAAATATAATTTACAATCCTTTATTTGATTGATTTAAATTGGACACGTTGATTTCAATTAATAGAGTATGATTTCTTCCTATAGCTTGATAAAATATACAATGGGTGAATAATGTTCATTAGAAAAGCTACAAAAGGAATTTTTAAATTGGTTGCTGAAACTGATATTTGCAATAAATTGGGATTTTACACCCCCCCCCTTAAAAGAATCTCGCCCCGAGATTACAAAAGGAAGGATAAAAGAAAATGATCTAATGAACATATGCCGCTAACAAGTCCGGATAGTTCGATCTAAGATATTCCTCGCTTTCCCACGTTGCTTCTTCAACGGTGTGGTTGCTCCACAAGACCTTGTAAAAGTGCAAGGTGCGGCTTCTTGTGGTGCGAGTCTTCTCATCGATAATTCTGGTTGGATGCTCAGAATATGTGGGATCAGGTTGTAGAGCTTCAAGATCTTCCGTGCAGACATCAATTGAGGATTTAAGACACTTACGCAACTGAGAGACATGGAATATATTATGAATTCCAGAGAGAGACGCCGGTAACTCCAGACGATAGGCCACAGGTCCGCATTTCTCAGTTATAGCGAACGGTCCGATGAATCATGGAGCCAACTTTCCCTTCACCCCAAAATGATGAATCCCTTTCATTGGAAATACACGAAGGTAAACGTAATCCACAATGTCGAAGTGAAGAGGTTGACATCGTTTATCTGCATAACTCTTCTGTCGAGATTGAGCAGCCTTAAGATTGGCTTGGATTACTCGCACTCGTTCTTCCGCTTCGTTGACCAGATCAATACCATATGTCACTCTTTCACCCGACTCACACCAATTCAATGGTGTGCGACACTTCCTGCAATAGAGAGCTTCATATGGTACCATCTGGATACTAGCTTGATAGCCATTGTTATATGAAAACTCCGCCAATGGTAGATGATCATCCCAATTTTTACCATGGTGGATGGCACAAGCTCGTAGCATGTCCTCAAGGACTTGATTTACTCGCTCCGTCTGACCATCAGTCTGCGGATGATAAGCAGAACTTCAAATTAACTTGGTACCCAATGATGCGTGGAGCTGCTCCCAAAATCGAGCAACGAATAAAGCTCCACGATCTGAGATGATAGTACGTGGTACTCCATGTAAGCACATGATTCTAGCGATATACAACTCTGCGTACTTCGGGGCATGGTAGTTGATATTGACTGGTATAAAATGAGCTGACTTGGTCAATCAATCAACTATCACCCAAATAGAATTGTGCTTACAGAAAGTGAGAGGCAACCCAACAATGAAATCCATGCTAATATCCTCCCATTTCCAGGCCGGTATGCTTAAGGGTTGAAGTTGTTCGGCTGACTTTAAATGATCGGTTTTTACTCGCTGATACGTATCACACTCGGATACGTACTTCGCTATCTCCCTTTTCATCCGAGACCACCAAAATCTCTTCTTTAAGACCTGGTACACCTTGTTGCTTCCCAGATGGATAGAATACTTGGACAAATGAGCTTCGTCCAATATCTTTTTCTGAAGTTCCATATTACGAGGCACCACTATGCGGTCTATGAACCAAACGGTACCATCGTCATCACATCGGAAACACTTCATCTCCCCCTTCTTCATTCTTCACCGAATGTGCGACATGCCTTTGTCCTCTTTCTGAGCCTCTACAATATCCTCCCTGATGGTGGGAATGGGAGCTAGATTGTGGAGTGCTCCATAGGGAACCAAGTATAAACTCGGATCATCCTCTTCCATTGAAGTGATCAACAGATGATTTACATGGGACTTGCGGCTCAGCGCATCTGCAACCACATTTGCTTTGCCAGGATGGTAGTGGATCTCAATCTCATAGTCCTTGATCAATTCCAACCATCTTCGCTGTCGCATATTCAAGTCTTTCTGGGTGAAAATGTACTTCAAACTCTTGTGATCAGTGTAGAGATGCACTAGATTGCCTAACAGATAGTGCCTCCACATCTTCAATGCGAGCACCACAACAGCGAGCTCAAGATCATGAGTCGGATAATGTTTTTCATGATTCCGAAGCAGCCGGGATCCGTACGCGATCACTCTTCTATCTTGCATGAGTACACAACCAAGACCAATGCCAGATGCATCACAATAGACATCAAACGATTTGGTTGTGTCCGGCTGAGCCAACACCGGTGCTGTTGTGAGGTGTTTCACCAAGGCTTGAAATGCTTCTTCACATTCTATAGTCCATACGTATCTTGTTCCCTTCTTCAGCAACTCCGTCATTGGTTTAGCTATCTTTGAGAAACTCGGAATAAATCTCCAATAATAGCCAGCCAAGCCCAGGAAACTACGAACTTCATGTACAGACTTGGGAGATTTCCACTTCAAGACTTGTACAATTTTGGTTGGATCAACGGCAATACCATCAGCCGAGATGATGTGCCCTAGAAATGGCACTTGTCGGATCCAAAATTCACACTTGCTGAACTTTGCATACAGTTTGTGATCCCTTAACCTTTGCAACACAATATGCAAGTGCTTAGCGTGTTCTTCTTCAGATTTAGAATACACCAAGATGTCGTCAATGAATACCATGACGAACTTTTCCAACTCCGGCATAAACACCGAATTCATGAGTACATGAAGTGAGCTGGTGCATTGGACAACCCAAAGGACATAACGAGATACTCATATAGTCCATACCTCGTCGAGAATGCGGTTTTTGGAATGTCCTCAGGTCGAATTTTAATCTGATGATAACCTGAACGAAGGTCCATCTTTGGGAATACCTTAGCACCCACTAGTTGATCGAATAAAATATCAATGCGTGGTAGTGGATACTTGTTCTTGATGGTGACCGCATTCAGTGGACGATAGTCCACACACAACCTCAAAGTCTCATCCTTCTTCATTACAAACAACGCGGAACAACCCCAAGGTGATGAACTTGGGCAAATAAAACCCTTGCTCAATAAGTCATTCAGCTGTTCCTTCAATTCCACAAGTTCCTTCGGTGCCATCCTATACGGCTTCCTTGAGATTGGTATGGTTCCCCGCGCCAGTTCAATCTTGAACTCGACGTCACGTTCTGGTGGCATGCCCGGAAGATCGTCAGGAAACACGTCTGGATATTCACACACTACAGGGATATCCACAAGCTTCTTGGCACTTGTGTGATGCACCGCTGAGACTCTTGGTGCGGTATTCAAAAGATTTAAAGTGTTGCTACCATGGAATTGAGAATTTAGTTGGACAGTCCGCGAGCTGATATCAAAGATAGCTCCATGATGTGTCAACCATGACATTCCCAATATGAGGTAAATCCGCTGTCCTTCCAAGATGATGAGGTTCACCGGATAGATACTTCCACCCATACACAACGGTGCTCGAGAGACAACCTCATTAGCTGAAATATTGCCCCCAAGTGAACTGATGCAAAAAGGATGTGAGACAGTCACAATTGGCACTTGATGTTTCAGTACAAATGACTTGCTCACAAAGTTATGAGTAGCTCCAGAGTCAAACAGAACGACTACTGGTTGATCATGTAAAGTAAACATGCTTGCTAAAACAGTTTCTCCTTCTGGAATGCCCTCAATCGCAGCATAATTAACACTGGCAGACTTCGATGAGGTCTTCTTTTTAAATTTATGGTGCTGATCAGAACTCTTGAAAAAGGACAATTGGACACAGTCATGTTCCGTCTTGCGATGTTCCCGTGCTAAATGCATTCTGTGCTTTCCACTGAATTGGGGTGGACTGAAACCCTGAACACCCTGTAGAGGTGGAGCCGCAAGAGAGGGATCACAAAGTTGTAATGAAGAGCTAGGATACTCTTGCACACTTGGCTGAGGTGAAGGAGAAGTCTCCACTGGATAAGAGTGATATTGACTCAGTGGTGGTTGCTCACTCAGCCAAAACTCTTGACCGGACGGTAAGTAGTATACCACCCGATCCTCCTGAGGAACATCACAAATAACCTCTTGTGATGTGCTCCTCTTCCTCTTCCCCGCCTTATAGCGAATAGTTGCATCTTCTTGAACAATAGCCGCATCGACCAATTCATTATAATTGTTGTTATTGAATAATACTAGTCGAGATCAAAGCTTGACACTTAGTCCTCGAAAGAAGCAGCCACACTTCAATGCCTCCGTATTCATATACTCGGGCGCATACTGAGCCAAACGATTGAACTCCTTGGAGTATTGATAAGCACTCATCGCTCCTTGCTTTAACTCCACGAATTCCTCCAATTTCATTTTAATCATCCCTAGAGAAATGTGGCGTGCATGGAAGGCATCATGGAACTTCGACCATGTCACACGACGACCATCTGGGAGCATGGCGAGATATTCATACCACCAAGCTCCTGCCGATCCGTGAAGTTGTTGAGCGGCAAATAAGGTCTTCTGATATTCATCACATTGGAGTAACTCAAACTTGGCTTCAATTACACGGAGCCAATGACCCGACTCCAGTGGTTCGATTGCTTCCGTGAACACCGGTGGTTGGGTTGCCAAGAAATCCAGATATGTGACTTGAGGTCGATCAAGTGATCGAGCTTCGGGTGGTACACTCCACTGTACCAACGCATGTAGAGACTCAGCCATCCTCGATAAGACTTCCTCCAATCCGGTTGACGATGGCACTTGTGGTGGAAGTGAGTCATTTTCACCACGAACAGAATCACCTAAATCACCCTCAGATTGTGTGGAGTCCATGCTGCAAGAGTGAGCAATACGGTTAACTCCAAAGTCACAATGTCCATTGGAATAATACTAAAGACCGTAATATGCTCCACTTAGCAATGCAATAAGCATGGTATAAATACGGATTAGAACTTCAAAACAAGACTCAAATAAAGGATAACGCCCAGTTAACACTTCACTTGGGGTTTCGCACCTTATGTTATCTAACTTGTAGAGGAATCACCTCTGGTCATGATGAATAATGCAAAATGTAAAACTAAAACGACTTGAGTTGATAACGTCGCACACTGGGTCAGACGACTAGTCTGTAAAAATTAAATATTTCTCACAGCTAATTGCTACTTCTCATCTGAAGTTCAACTACAAAGTTGTAGTACACTCGCACAGCTTTCCAGAATGCATTCATATGCCTTCATATCATTCCTGGAACAAAAGTTATGGAATTGATTACAGGTCACAAGATGGTTCAAAACTGGAGTATGAACTTCAGTTCTCTTTCAACCGAGCTTCCTGTATAAACTTCAAATTTTTATGCAGGAAAGGTGGGAACCAGAAGTTGAGTTGAATAAAAAAGTTGTTTTACACTTTATAACCTTTCTATAATGTATTTAATTACTTCTATATCATCCTTAGGTTGCAAGTTATGCTATTTTAAAGTTGACAGATTTTTCTGACACGTTCTGCATAGAGAGTAGCAGTTTTGACCCAAAGTTTCCATATTGATCGGTTCCAAATATGGAAATGTTATTATTTACAAAGTTGTAGAAAATGTAATAAGCTTTCCAGAAAGTACTTATTTAAATTCATATCAGTTTTGGTTTAAGAGATATGCATTTTTAAAGTTTGCTGAAATTTCAGCATTCAGACTTTTATATTCAGTTCAGATTGACCATATTGTATTCAAACATGATTTGGAAAAGGTAGATGACAGGTTCAGGTCTCGAGCCAATTACAAAAATTGTAGCTGAATCCCTAACCTGTCCTAACCTGTCCAACGGTTACTCGCACGACACCATTGGATGCAAATTCTGGTAGTTATGGGTCACATTCAGAAAAGTTCAGAGTGCTGTCCAGTTTCTGTAGTCCCGGACAGTTTCTGCGATTTCCAAAATTTCACCCACATAAGAAAAGATTTTGGTCTTGAACTGAATAGAGAACTTGTAGAGGACTTCTAAACCTTTCCAAAAAGTCTTTACTAGGTCTCATAGACCATCTGGTTGAGGAGATATGGATTTTTAAAGTTCAGTTATGTCACCATATTTTTAATAAAAATTTCGACAGAACTTCCTTTGTTTGTTGTTCATTTTGTCCACAATTTTCAGATAGTTAGACATTGATATGTGCAGAAACAATGTATCACAAAGTTGTTACATACATCCTCAGGATTCCAGAAATGCATCACATGAGGTAATTCGACAATTCTACAGTGAGTTATGCGAGAAACAGTAACTGTATACAGCATTGTCCACTCGCTGTCCAGATTTGATCAAGTTTAGAAATTTGAAATTTTGAGTATGTTAGAGATGAATTCTGCTCTGGAGTTCTATAGAAAAGTTGTAGGGGACTCTTTACACTTCCAAACCATAAAAAGTAGGCCTGCAGAGGTGAAGTCTGCAAGAAGTTATGGTTCAATTTTTCACAGAAATGGCATTAGTGTTGATTTTTGGTGATGGAAATCGATTCAAAAGATTTTCATGCCCAAACTGTTCAAAGAACATTCGTAGAGGACTTGAAGATCATCTTAACCATATAGAACACTACTAGGTGCTATGAAGTTTCACTAGAAGCACCTCTTTACATAATCGAGCTAGATTCCATTAAGGGTGAACAAAAACCTTAATCTTCATACTTCTTCGCATTGCAACTTTCCATATTAAAACTTTGACCAGGACTTACCAGCAGCTGGTAGTTGGATCTTATCAGATGAAAATGAAGCCATTCTTTCGTAGGGGATGGTCAAAGTATCAAGTGAGATACTGACGGTACTACGTGCCTTACTAAAAAAAATCTAACCCGGTATATCCAGATACGTCTATAGGTGGTCCTAATATCGATCACTCGCAAACGTATTCTACACGGTTCGCTACCGGAGTTAGTGTACCTGCAGAAGACAAACAACCCCCTTTCACACCTTCAACACCTCAAGGGCGGCACGGGGAAACACGACAGGCAGTCACAATAATTTATATGAAAGTAAATGCATACGACTCTGGTGTGATTCGCCCTCGAGCGAAGTCATGTCTCGAGGTACATGGCTGTAAATACGTCTGTACAGCAAAGACTCCCGTACGAACCGGCTTATACACGCTCGGGCATACGTGTTTCGCATGATCCCATAGAACATGAATGGTTCTAGAGATGCATACTATCGGGTTATACACCACCCGACGGGGGCTCCCACTAATTTTGTGTCACGTTGGGGTACCGCGTGTCATATGTTCTCAGAAACATGGAAAGTTTTAGAGACTCATATTAACTTTCCGTGATAAGCCACGAAAATTTCACATACCATATCTCGTATGCAGAGTTTATCGAGATTGATCCGCTCTCGGTGGCGTACCTTACCTCTTACCTTGAAGACGGAGCGTCGTTACAGAATAATATAACAAGTTAGTTCACCACCTTTATAACTCATACTAGTAATAGTCCTTAATGGGCATATAGCTAATCCTCACTCGACTACTTCGGAGTTTTCGAAAATAGGCTCTTTTCGAGCATGCTATTCCCAATGAAGCTCTGATACCATGTCTGTGGGGACCGGAGTCCACACCTCCGAGGGTCTCATTGGGTGGTGCCGTGCGATGCGGCACCTGACAGCACACACGGAAAGGATACCAAAACATATTAAGTTTTCATTTCATAATAAGAAGAGTTTACAAAAGTGTGTACAACAAGGGTACACACGCAGCGGAAAATACATACTCATAATCTCACCTAACTAAACAGGAGAGAAGACGTCCATGCCCTAGGACGCTTCTCAATAGCAACAAGAAGAACATTCAGCAGCGGCGTGGTTCACATGAGGTTTATCTCGACACCTCGAGTCTCATGTACAACCTGAACAGCAGAAATAAAACTAATACCTGCAAAAAAATTGTTAAAGCGCAAACGTGAGCATAAGGCTCAGCAAGACTAACCCGTCTCACTAGACATATGCAGGGGTAAGTACTAAGCATAGGTAAGGAATAGCATAAATAGACTTGCCTACAAGTGAATCCTTATAATCATGTTTTATGTAGCAAATGACATTCTCCAAGCACGACACATCATGGGCTCCACAATCAAACAAGAAACGCTTTACCGATGATATGACATGCCCAGAGCACATAATGCTATTACAGCTAAAGTATGGGGCAACTGTAAACTTTAATTTTACTATCTCTAAATCATACAAGGTCGCAAAACAATTATAATTCAATACAATATAATTTTTTGGCTTCTTTAGTATTTACTATGACACGACATAGTGAACAAGTGGTACTCTATTACCGCGAGGGACGGTGATTGCAATCAGGACACACCCGGACTGCACGACACGCACAGCCGCGTGGGAGACACATACGTGCTCTCCTCCCCGCGTCATACGTGGCCACCTTTCACCCCAGACCCCAATGTCGACAAACCTCTTCATCCCGAGCAAAAGGTCCCCTACACGGACACGTCGAAGTTGTCCGCTAGAAGATTTACACCTTTATGCCTTCGCATCTCCATTCAAGGACAACCGAGGAGTCTCCACACTACAGTCTGGAGTTACATCAGTTTAATGGGCCCATATACCATTATGCAACCAGTACAGTTCAAGCTTGCCCAACGGTGCCGCATACGGCACGGTCCTCAAGCGACACAGGCAGGGCTATGTGACCGAGACTCCAATTCTCGTCACTTCCTATCCATCCCCTGCCCGGTCTCGGATTCATTATATCAAGCCATTGTTTATCTAACCAATCCTGTGAGATATGTCCTACATCTCTCGCGAGTAGATTCCAACTACTCGACTTCTACCGGATTTCCTATACATTAGCAAAGCAATTACTACAGGTCAAACTGTAACTCGTTCCAACGAAACCGTGGGATTTGTGGTCATGCAAGTGGATTATCAAACACCTTATACGTAATGCACAATATCAACTGAAGACGTAAGTGAATAAAACTGGAAAACTTTGAAAATCTTTTAAATTTAAACCAGGGCTTGCCTTAGTTTGCGACTCGAATAAATGTCAATTGTTAGTGGTCCTTCTGTGCAGACTCCGCCAAGGACTTCAAGTGGACACCCTGGCCTTCTCCTCCAAGCGAAACTTCTCGTCGATCACCTATCATCACGTTCCTATTGACATGATATGCATATAAGTAATTAAGTAGTTTAATAATAGACTCCACGGGGTTGTGTAAACTCTAAGAACGAGAAGTTTGACTAGGAAGGACAGATATGCCTCTGTTGTGTGGGTACCCAGAGGATGAGTCAGGGTGGACATAGTCGTGTCGGTACGAACTGAAAGGTACAACATAAAGCTACATTGCACTTAGCATACCACACTTCAAGCTTTGCCACACGAGATTGACAATTCTGAATGGTGAAGAAGTGTTGGGCGGAGAAGTGTAAGGACGACCCAAAAATCAAGGTGGGACATCGAAATCTGGAGTATGAGTGGAGTGTACAAGACGAAGGTCGCGATTCAGAACTTGACTTAACTCATAAAGGAGTAAACCTAGTTAAGTGAGCAGTGGTGTCGTAGGGTCCTGATTTAGGATGAACCATGATGGAACCTAACGACACTTGGGACTGAATTAGGATCAACATGGCTTGGACTTAAGAAGTCATTACAATCACTGTTAACCTAGTATGAGTACCAAGACAACGTTCAAATGACTTTTAGGTAAAGTAGTTTCTACGGCAAGCTTCTCGAGCATCGTTCAAGTGCTTACACGACGACACTAATGTAGTGTCTCCCGCAAGCTTGTCCAGGTGAGCTCGATAAGCTCTCGGGACTTAAACATGATGCGAGACCTTACCTTGAAGGCATGCTTTGCCATCTCGAGAAGATCGTCTTAGCGACGTCCACATTAACCCGGACTCGTCAATGGGGTGAGAAGAATCCCGAACACCACCTTGTGAGTCTTAAAGCTATTGATGTCGACTCGGTTGTTGATAAGAAACTCGACGAACCTATCGTTGATGAAGTGGTACACCAAGTTAACCAATCCTCTGATCGGATAGGGAACATCCTCGACACAACCAAGGAACTCTTATCCAAGGTTCCCCTTGGTCTAGTTCTCCTTGTTGGTCGTAACGTTCTTGCATACCTTTACCCTAGGTCATCGATGATCACCAATACCCGTGGTTTGACCTAGAAGGCATTTCATCGAGCATCTCCCAAGTCTTCCTTTCATTGTGAAACGGGATTACACCTAGGACTCGATCACTCTCATCTCGACTAAAACCTAATTTGGCTTGACAACTATTGTCCGAGTCGTGCTGGTGTTTCAGCACCACACTCATCACAAGCATCCTTCATCTCGATGCCAGGGCATGATGATGGCTCGGAGCATCACGGCGATGTCATGTGGTCATCGACATCGACGCGGCTCATGGTGGAGCATCACGAGCACGCACGGACAAGCCAACGTGATACAAACGACAAAAGAGGTCAACTTAGGGACTCCTATAGGAATGATATCAATGCGAAAACTGGACGTACGACTTGACGATACATGAGTAACCTTAGCGATCACGACGAATGGACGTCGGTGACGTCAAGCAAGGTATTTCAGGGCAAGGCTCACCTTGTAGGCATTTCGCCAAATATCTTGGGTGTGCCATTGATTCCGTCACTTCACCACCATTCAAAGAGCATCTTGGCACTTAGGCTTGTCGGTTGCAACATCACCATACCCCCTGCACCAAGACCAGCTCTGAACATCAATGAAGTTGGTTCTTTCCTTGTAAGAATTTCGTCAAACATCCTAACCTTTGCCAAATTTCCGCTGTCTGTTGTATCATTGTTGTGTTCCTGCATCACCTAAATCACATGCTTGACTCGATTCACTGCCAGGACACAACAAATGATTAGAACGCTGTGTGACATGGTTTGAAGGTGACGATGTCGATGTGACACACGCACAACACCACCGGCATGGATAAGGTGATGCAGGCATGACACAGTGTAGCTGTTGCGAGCAGAGAGCCAGGGCAGAGTGCGGCGTTGGCGGCGCGGTGCTGTGACCGGACGTGGTCGGGAGGGGGCGACGCCGTGGCGATCGGGAGCGGCACAGCCAGGCCGAGAGGAGGGACGGGAGCAGAAGAGCTGACCTGGTATGGGCGCTTGGCGGCTCAGCCAGCAGACGGCCAGCGGGGGGACGACGTCGCGGCGGGCGGGAGCAGCCAGGGTGAGCGGCAACCGGGATGCTGGGCCGCGGGCGAGCTGGCGATCGGCGTGGGCGACGCCGTGGCGGCCAGAGGTGGGGCGCTGGCATCGGCGGCGGCGCAGGCGGCGAAGGGAGGTGGCGCGCGGGCTTGGCGGACGCGCGAGCTGGCGGGGGTGGCACCGTGGGCAGGCGCCGGAGGCGCGAGCGGCGGTCAGGGCGCGCGGGGCGGAGCTGGGAGGCGAGGTGGCGACCGGATCGGGAGTAGGAAGCGGAGCAGAGGAGATGGCGCGGTGGGGAAAAGAAGGAGGAACGGGCGTGCGGTTGAAGAAGCAAAACAGAGAACCATCTCTGGAGATAAGACTGAGTTGTGGGTCCCACTGAAATTTCACCCTTATCCTTACTCAATTGTTTAAATCAAATTACTAAATTAGTCCAAAATGGTAGGCTAGTTTATTTGACTATTAAATAATCCAAATATAATTTACAATCCTTTATTTGATTGATTTAAATTGGACACGTTGATTTCAATTAATAGAGTATGATTTCTTCCTATAGCTTGATAAAATATAAAATGTGTGAATAATGTTCATTGGAAAAGCTACAAAAGGAATTTTTAAATTGGTTGCTGAAACTGATATTTGCATTAAAGTGGGATTTTACACCAAGAAACAAAACTCCATTGCTCTTTCTACAGCCGAAGCGGAGTATGTCGCAGTCGGAAGTTGTTGTGCACAACTTCTTTGGATGCGACAAACTCTAAGGTATTATGGTACAAACTTGTGCCATATTCTGCTCCTATGTGCCAATGAGAGCGCCATTAAAATAGCCCGTAATCCAGTTGAGCATTCAAGGACAAAGCACATCGATATTAGGCATTACTTCTTGAGAGATCATTCCTTGAAATGGGATATAGTGATTTCCCATGTGAGAACTGAGAACCAACTAGCCGATATATTCACCAAGCCTCTAGATGAGAAGCGTTTCTGTGAGCTTAGGAGTGAGCTCAATATCTTAGATTCTCGAAATGTGGCTTGAAACATGCACATCTGAATGTTACTTTACACCTTATTCAAAAGAACACATGTGTTTGAGAAATTCATCTCTATCTCAATTTTCTTCAAAATATTTGAAAAACTATTGACTTTGTGAGTTATGGTCATAGTTTGATTGTTGATTGCTTACTGGCCGTATTCATAAAGTTTTGTTGTGGAAATATGTCCAAAAGGATCAACAATAGTGTTTGAAACTCAAATATATATGTTTTCAGCCTTGCAGGACCGGACTAGTTTGCCCTATGGCCGGACAAGTCCGGATTCAGTCTGGTTCGGGTATGGTTCGCTGACCGGACTAGTCCGGCCCCTGGGGACTTAAACCCCGAGGTGGCGGCCGACCCCTCCTCTTCCTCCCATTTGCTTTTCTCTCTCCCACGCACGCAACTCCACACCCATTAGGCAATTTTCACTTTTCTCCACCAAAAATCATTTCCAATCCATGCATTGGAAGCCCCGGAGGTGTGGGAGACTTTTCCCAATCGCTCCCGACGCGATCCATCCTCGATCTCATCGATTCGTCAGAATTCGAAGAGGTACCCCTTCTTTTTTTTCAAAAGCCTACCTCATACTTGATTCATAGGGTTTTTGATAGGTCCCTCTTCATTAAAGTTGTTCCTAGTATCCTTGTGATCATAGCCTAGGAGTATTGCGACTTGATTCAACGATTTCTCGAAAAACCGTTAGGGTTAGGGTTTATCCTGTGTAACCCGGACTAGTCCGCCCCTGGGGCGGACAAGTCCGGTGTACACAGGACAAACTCTAACTTTGGCTGTTTCTCGTGATTTCTTTCACACTATTCCACCTTCTTGACCTTCTATCTTATGCTTTCTTCCTATTTCAGCAGCAATGGCAGCTCCTCGCCGATCCGCTTTTTCCCCCACCGTCCCCGAGTGGTAGGCTGAGCAGCTTCGCCTAGGTGAGGAACGGGGAAGGGCAGAAGATGAGGCTGCTAAGAAGCATCTCGAGCAGCAAGAGAGAGCAAAAGCAGCAAAGAAACAACAAGCCAGGGCCGCAGCTACGACCTACAATGAAGATGAAGCAATGGCTCGTGCCATTGAGGAGTCCCGCAAGGAACTCTGCAAGAAGAAGTGAGAGGAGCGTGAGGCTCACAACTCCCAGGCTGCCGCAGCACAAGTCTCCAAAAGGAAGAGACTTGTGACCATGGGAGAGAAGGAAAGGGCTAAGGAACAAGCCCAAGAAGAAGTTGCCGAACGCCGAATCAAGAGAGATCCGAAGAAGGGCAAGGCCCCGGCTCCTGTCGAGCCCAAGAAAAAGAAGCCCTCCATGATGGTTCGGGCTAAGAAGGACAAGGGCGTGGTCATAAAGGAGAAGGGGCAGGCCAAACCTATAGGTCCCTTGGAAGTTCACACTCTAGAAAGGAACCCTAATCAGCAGCGTGAGTTGGCTGCAAACGTTGTCCATGGGAAAGGAGCAGACAAGGCCAGGAAATTTAGAACTAAAAGATTCTACAAGTATGAAAGGAGCACCGCCGACCCAAGGTTCTGGTGCGACTTTCATTGTGACTACTACCGTTTGGTCTACCAGACAATGAAGAAGCCTGTCATTGAAGCTCAATGGGTTGACTGGGACTATATGGCCCAGAAGAAGCACTCTGCTTTTGATGCGGTCATTGAGGCTGCTGAGCGTCATGAGCTCAAGAACATAATGGGATTCAAGTACAACTGGAATGTTGAGGTCATCCTGCAGTTCTACTCTACCATCTACTTCACCACTCAAGGTGATAGACGGATCATTTGGATGACTCATGGGGAGAAATACTCAGTCACCATTGCAGAGTTTGCCAAGATTCTCGGACTTGAGGCCCATTTGGATCATGAGATCATTATTTCTAACCTCAAGGCCGTAGAAGGAGATGAGCTGTCCTACATGTACCCCGTCATGTTCAATATGATGCCGGGCTTGCTCGCAACATCAAGCCATTTTATAGCATCCTGAAAAAGATTCTGAGGAGGACCATTGCACCCAAGGATGGTGATGCAGGGGTGATCCAAGGAAGCCTAAGGCACCTGCTGCTTCTTATTGATGGTGATGAGAAGTTCAACCTAGTTGACTACATCTTCGACGACATCTTCAACATCTCGCATACCCCTAACCGTGCTTGTGGGTATGCACCATACATCATGTGTCTCATCGAGAAGGTGTCAGGATTGACCTTTGTCAAGGATGTGACTCATCGCCCACTTCATCCACAGACGCCACCTTCAGTGTCGCCTCCTCCGCGCCGGAAGAATGCGGAGCCTCCATCTCACTCTGTGATGCCAGCACCTCACCCCGTGGCACCTCCTTCTCCACCTCCGCCTTAGTCAATGAGCACTTTCTTCAAGTGCTTCAAGGCTATCTTCACCTCCTGCCGGAAGCAAGAAATCTGAAATCAACGAGCACACAAGTGCCAAGAGAAGTACCTCAAGGCCGTGTGTGACAAGCTTGAGGTACCCATGTCACCTCCGGAGGAGAGCAATGGCGAGATCACACCGTTCCCTAACTTCACCGCCGACAAGCTCCACCAGTTCCATGAGGACGGGAGCTCTTCCCGAGCGGCTCCCTCGGCACGGGTCTCCGACGACGACGACCAGGACTTTAAGGACCCGGAGGCCACGGATAGAGACATTGATGATGAGGCGGCCGATAGTGAGGAGGATGATGACTAGGTGATAGGCCTTGTTGTTCCCCTCTTTTTTTTTTCCTTTTTGGTGTCTTGATGCCAAAGGGGGAGAGTTAGAGGAGGAGAGTTAAATAAGAGTTAGATGGGGAGAGTAAGATGTGGTTAGAGGGGGTTGTAGCACCTTATTTTGGATCCTTGGACATGTTGCACTTCTTATTGTAATATTTATGTCATTCAAATGTTTAAATTTGTGCAAGACTATGTTTTGAAAGTTTAATATCAATATGATGCTTCGAATGTCTATCTTTTGATCATATTCATATTCAATATGTCTTGTCCCAAATGTTGAGCACAACACCTAGGCACCCCACCATAACGTGTGTATGTATGAAGGACTTCCTCAATATTCTTTCTATGATGCATTCATTGAGGGGGAGTCACTCATACATGTGCACGTTATGAAAACCAAAATTTTATACTCTTATATGTGAAGACTTAATGTGTTGTCATCAACCACCAAAAAGGGGGAGATTGAAAGTGCATCTAGGATCCCCATGGGTTTTGGATGATTGATGACGAAAATTAAGTAACTAATGAGCTTAGTGATCTTAAGCACAGGTGTGGACTCAAGTGGAAACACAAACCCTCAAAAAGGAAAAGGATGAAAACGACGATGTCAACTCGAAAAGAAGAAACTAGGGTTTCTAGCGTGTCGAGTTTAGACTAGCCATATGTGTATGAGGATGTGTGCGTAAAGTGCATTGAGATCAAGTTGGGAGCTCAAAGCGGTTTAGAGATCAAAACCTATTGAGAGAAGAGAGTTGGAGAAGTCTGGCAGGAGTGGTCGGACTAGTCCGCTCCTAGCCGACCAAGTCTGTTTTCAGCCGGACCAGAAGGGTCTGACTGAGTTCGGACTAGTCCGTAGTGGGACGGACTAGTCCGGGTAGTCATGAAGTGGGTTTTCGGGACTAAGTCCCAAAACCACGGACTTGTTCGTTCTAGTCCGGACCAAGAGGTCTTGACTGAGATTGGACTAGTCTGGATTGGTTCGAGATAGGCACTTCAGCGACTAAGTCTGGGAGGCCGGACCAGTCCGCCCTGGTGGCCGGACTAGTCTGTGGTCTCCAGACTAGTCCATTTTCACAAAGAACAAAAGGTTCTGTGTGAGATCGGACTAGTCCGGTCTGGACCTGACTAGTCCATTTTGAAGTGACCGTTTGAATTTGAAGTTTGGTGGGTAGCATGACAATTGCCCCGCAGTGCGACAGTTGTCAGGGACATCAGTGGTCCCAAAGGCTAGACTAGTCTGCCCATCTGCTGAAGTCAGCAGTATGGGTTGGGAACCTCTATAAATTGAGGACCCCTGGGTTCATTTGAACAAACCATTGAGAACTTTCAAACCCTAGCACCGCCACAGCAAACCTTGAGCCTTCAAAAGCCTCCTTCTTGCCTACCTTCCCTCTAAAACTAATTCTTGTGTGGACTAGGGTTTGGTGAGGTGAAGAAGAGGAAGAACACCGCTCTAGGCTCTCGGTTTGATCTCTTGCACTTGTTGAATCTTTGTGATCTGTGGCTTGAGTCATTCTTTGTGATTTGTAATCATATTTGTGGTGGGAGTCTCAGATTGTGAGAAGCCCCAACAGATCTTGTATTCACCCTTGTGATAGTGGAGAACCAAGTTAGGCCTGTGTGGTAAACTTGGTGAGGGAAGGATTGTTGAACCCGATCCTTCGTGGACTCCTCAACGGGGACGTAGATCCTTGTGTGAAATCGAACCTCGAGATAAAATCCTTGTGTCCCTTGTGTACTTTGCTTTCACTTATCGCACGTTTTTGTTCATCAGTCTTGTTTCATTGTGATCCTTAGCTTCATACTTGCCATATAACTTGTTAAGGTTCACTAAATCATTCTAACACTTTCTGCATCACGAAAATACAACTAAAACTTGTTAGAAACCCTTTTTAGGTTTTCCCTGCAGGTGGACCGGACTAGTCCACCCCTGGAACGGACTAGTCCGCCCCCCTGAGTACTGATCTCGTTTTATTAAGTCATTTGAGGTCGATTAGCCTATTCACCCTCCCTCTAGACAACTTTCACAAACTACTCTATGGGGTAAGGATGTCCTAATGGAGGTTGGGGACGGAGCTACTCCTACTGTGCTTCAAGTATTCATATACATAGCCTATTAGTGTACATATGAGTATGCTATTGATGAGTATTAGGGCTTAGTGGTCCAACATATCGGGCACGGGTTTACCCCTGACAACATCAGGATGATTCCCGCCTCGAGCTTACGGCGTAGCCGAACGTCGGGGATTACGAAGGACAAACTGGGCTATCACCACCTACCGCCTACCCCTACAACCCGTGGGTCTACAAGATATCCAACGCTACTTAACTATTGTTGAAACCAATGTTGGTACATATTAAGTAAATACTTTAAGAGTTGCAGTACAAGTAACTTCCTAAGGCAATGACTAACCTAAACATCATTGAAACCAATGTTGGGACCCATCACTAACTTACTCTTATTAATATAACCATATAAATAGCTAATTAGACTATAGTGGTGGTGTATGATGTTTTTGATAACATGATATGAGCATGATGACGAAATCATAACAACATCAACACCTAGCACATACATGGACTCCACAACCAAACAAGGAACACTTTAGCCAAGTATATGAATAAAAAAAGACTAATAATAACATTATCATAAAGTATAAACTCATAAATAAAGGAAAAGATACATAAGTCATTCCTTTCCCAAATTGGACATGGGACAGGTGGCTCCTCTCTACAGCCTAACCTCCACTAAGGACCAAGAGAGCACTAGTGTGATACAAGAGAGAATGCTTGAGTGGTGTGTGGGAGAAGTGAGGCACCCCCTAGCTATTTAAACATGGAGTAGAGGCGGCTCCCGCCACAATTAGCGTGCAGATCTGTTTTCAGCGCCTGCAAGGAGCCACAAGAGAGCACCACACACTAGCTGACCGGGTATGGCGCCAGAACTGCGTTGGTCGAGCCAGGGGGTCCACCGACATGGTCCTGGCTCCCCCTCAGTTGTGGTTCCTCTGGGTGACTGATAAGTGGTCCCATGTTCCAGCGTGAATCGACGTTAGATTCCCTCGGTTACACCTTGAAATGGGTCCATGGATCCATGTGATGCCACATGTTGTCGTGTGATTGGCTGAGGTGGCATTTCTAAGGATATCTCCCCTCATGCTCCATCAATTCTACATAAAAACTCCTGCATGCACTATTTCTCCAAGTACAAGTGGAATTATGTCAAATCTATTTGATGTGTGCGAGAAATATTTATTCCTTGACATAATTGGCGTATATTGACAGTCAAAATTGGTATGTAACGACCTCAACAGCAGGTCAGGATCCGAGGTGCTTGAGCCCAAGCTCAGATACAAGGCGGGCATGTAGCTTTCAATGCGAAGTGGGCGCCATCACAATCAAGTAAGTCACACTCAAGTATGCCCCTGGTGCACACTGTCGGATCAACTTACACGCCTTATGCCCAATCACATCCTATGATATGCTAGGCGTATGTGCAATATGGTGGGCACGCATGCGCCTTGGTACGGTTGTGCCCAATGACAAGACATGCACACGCGGGACAATTACTTCTGCGTCCTCACTTCTTCTCGAGGCACTCTTCCTGATATGCTGGGCAGATACACATGCTTGTAAATCAGGTCACACATATGAGGAGTCAAGGGGCAAGTGCAAGATTAGATAGGGCATGTCAGCGACCTATAAAATGGGGTTGACAATCATCCCTACAGAGAGAGAGTACTCTCACTCGTAAGAAAACTTCAGCATTTAAAAGAAAGAAGAGTGAGAGACAAGAACTGGACTTAAGGTACCTTGCCTGGACAGTATAAGTCTCTTAGGCTCATAGCTAGGCCATCTCGAGGACGAACGTGCGACGTAATCGGTACTAGTCAGAAGTTCAAAAATCAACACTTGCACCACCAGGTAGGGGACTCACGTGCGTTCCATTGCTTACTCGATGGCTTCATCACGCCTTGCTTTCATGTCCGACATGAAGGTCCTCTTCGGTGACTTCAAGTTCACCACCGTCGGAGGCGATAATCCAGAGTCTGACCTCACCCTCCTGCATTAGGCCATTCACTTGAAGATTCTGGACTTCTTTGCCAACATCTTTGGCACCCTGCATGTCTCCAATACGGGGCCCATCGCCTGGTCTAGGACACTCAGGATGATCATCTGGTTGGAGGACTATTGTAACACCCTCATTTTCATCCATCATGCATTGCATTGATTCTTAAATATGTCTAACATGACGCAACACAAAAAGGAACAATATTAAAATGTATTAGGAACAAAATAGCAGTTATAAACTTGGCTTAGTATGGACTTGTCCGGATTGGACCCCGAACTATTCTGATTTATCTATTGTTGTCCCCTGGACTTTTCCGCTAATTGCTATGGATTAGTCCCGAAATCGTTTGTGATGTTGTTCGGACATGTCCATTGATTTTGTGGACTAATACAATTTTGTTTCTTTTCCAGTCTGGACTTGTCCGCTGTGTATACGAACTAGTTTGATGATCGCTGCTGAAAACCCCCCAAAACATGATCTGGATTCGATACTGGACAACTCCGAACTTGTTCGGCTTGACACCAGACTTCTCTGATTGACTTTTGATCTTGAACGGACTTGTCTGTCATTGCACCGAACTTTTTTGTTGCACTTTCTGTACCTGATCGAACTTGTCCGGCCCTACTACGGAGTCTGGTGTGTAGGGTTTCAACTCGTATTCTATTTTTCCTCCACGATGAGTTATTGGGTAATTACCTTAATTTGGGCCCAAGAACGTCACACCCCATCCCCGAGGAGCCCAAGTGGGACTCCACCAAGGCCTCTACCAGTCCCCACCGCTTCCTACTTATTTTCTACCCTAACTCCACTCCTCTCCTCCTATATAAACACCCCACTGCCCACCTTTCACCTTTTTGCCCACAGTAAAGAACCCTTAGCCCCTGTCACATCGTGTGCCGCCATTCTTCAATAAGGAGGGAGCCTTCACCAAAAGGAAGAACAGGGAGGAAGAGGAGAAGGAAGGGATCAAGCGAGATCATCATTGCTGCTGCGATCTTCTTCATCAATTCTTTGACTCCAAGGTTCATCTTGGCCAATTCTTCATCTTCATCGATCTAGCTGTCGAGTTCTCGCGTTTCACCTATTCTCTGAACTAGTGAAACCTTGAATTCACGGTAAATACCTTAGATCCATCTTTCCTATGTCAATATTGGTCCCATATCTAAATCAAACCATGATCTAGTTTGGAAATTTGCAAAACCCTAGAGTTACCGGACTTGTCCGTCCAGTGCGAACTAGTCCGTTGAACTTTCTGGTCCACAGTGGACATGTCCGGCCCATGGTGCGAACTAGCCCCGTCCTTCAATTTTGGAATTCCTAGAACTTTTGTGGTTTTCTCCAAAATGACTCAAAACTTTCTCTAATATGTAAAACTTAATTGTAACTAGATAGTAAGCAACAATAGCAACCTAATAACATGTGTTACTACATAATTGCATCATCCATACATGTCACGGCATATTGAGTACTATATGAGCATTTATTGAATGAAATGTTTGTTTCACATGTTTGTCGCGCGGAATAGAAGCTAACACTCTAGGAGGTTTTTATGAGGACCTCCAGAACATGAACTTTGAAGCTTCTTATCCAAACCAGCCGCCGGAGCAAGGCAAGTGTCCTTGACCATTTTGATCCTGTTTTCAAATGTTTTGTTTGCAAAATTGCATGCTTGTGTTAAATTGATGGGGAAATCTATGATTGGTGTTTACTAGACTTATATACCCATCCTTGTCACTCGAGATATAATGTAGAGAGCCGGGAAGGGTATTTTCTAGTTTTGCTTTGCTTTACTTAATTGGGATTGGGATTAACTAAATGACTTAATTATGAACTAATGCACATATGATTTATGTGAATTGATGATAATGACCCTTTAGAAACATGGAACCTAGGAATCTAAGCAAGCCGGTTATGTGGAATGGGTTGGAATGTTTTGGTCGTTTTGCTTGCTTTAGATCTAAAGATCGGTTCGTGGAGCGACCACCCAGGATTTACAGTGCCACCCAAGGCCATGTATGGGTGCGGTTTAACTGATTAATTAGGTGCATTGCCAGCATTGTTCAGATCGGATGGAAAGCTCAGGGAAAGGGAGTCGGTTCGGTTTGTAATAGTGGCGGGACTGCTTTAGGATTCAAACGGCACAAGAGGGGGCCCTTGGATGGATGTGCTCAGTTGTGAGACATCACCTTCGATTAAACCTTAGTGGGTCTGTACATGTTGGTTGTCCCTTTGTAAAGGCTATTTTGTGATCTCTTGGCCATACACCCAAGGTAGTGTAATTGGCATAAGGGAGGTTTTTCTTTAGTTGCTGACGTGTGACGAAATCACAAACTTGTGGGTAAAGTGGTATAACCTCTGCAGAGTGTAAAACTATCATGATAGCCGTGCTTCTGGTTATGAGCAACCTGGACCCTCACGTGATTAGAGTTATGGACCTGAATATAGAATAATGGTTGGAATTGAGTCAGAAATGGAATTGGGATATGGGTTGGTGATAATGTTTTAGTTGAACAGTTATGAGTTGAATATGGATGGTTATGGACTATTGTGGATGATTAGTAATATTCATGCTAGAATAATGATGTTGGACATGGTAATATTGGTATTTGGGTTATGATGGGATTTGACCTCCCTTAATGATCATAATATTGCATTTCAACTATTTTGAATGTACTTTTATGCAATTGGCCATTTACTATCATCCTTGTTTTTAGCTACATGTCATACATTCCCACACATGCTGAGTACGACATGTACTCATCCTTGCAATCCCCCCACCAACAGTTTCATGTGATGCTTGGGGGTACCATGAGGATCATGTCAAGTATTAGGTTGCGTGCTATCGTCAATTGCCTGTGGAGTTGAGTCGCGCTGCTTAGTTTAGTTTATCTTTCTGTTGCTATAATAATAATTAGATACTTGTAATTTATGAGCCATTGAGTTATTGTAATAAGTCACCTATTTACTATTTGTGTCATGGTGTATTTGTTTATATCATTTGTGGTTTTGTCGTGTATGTGAAAAACATCCTAGGCACACATATGTGTTCGCTTGGTTCATATTCGGGATAGGGTGTCACAACTATTGCCTGGCTTGCATGGCTGGCAGGGTGGATGACAACGACTTCATCATCCATTACGTCCCCATCTACCTAGACGAGTCAGCCCAGGCCTGGCTGGAATACCTTCCGCCCTACTGCATTCGGGACTGGACCGAGCTCCAAAAAATGTTTGTTGGCAACTTCCAAGTGACCTACTCGCGCTCCGGTAACTCCAAGGACCATAAGGGTTGCTGACAAAAGTCGGATGAAACTCTCTATCAATACATTTGGTGCTTTTTGAAGAAGTTGTGAGACCTATGTGTGCTGAATACATTGGCAATTAGAATAAAAGTGAAGGTTTACATTCGAAATTTTGAACATACATCAATACACCCCGATACACCCTGATATACACCATCCGAACTTGTCCCAATGCAATTTGGGAGTAACGTTACCCTAGATGGTTTCGGATTGTTCGAACTTTTTCTCACATGAGTTGCACGTGTTTCACGCTTCGGGTTGTCCGAACTTTCACTCACATGAGCTGCACGTGAGTCGACGTGGAAGGAGTGTTTTCGAGAGTAACATTAATTTTTACTTGGTTAGCACTGTCCGATCTTCCCGACATTTGATTTGCACGTGAATTTGGGATTGGAATGTCCAATTTTTGCCTTTACATTGCAGTGCTGCTTTTGGTCTATTCAAAAAATTATTTGCTAAAATAATTGTGTGGCGGATCTGTTTTTAACTTCAAGTTTCAAACTTGTTTTTTGGCGTATAGAATATTTGCTTAGTATTCTCTTACTAAGTTTTTGATGTGTTATGGCTGATATAATTTTGCTATGGTTTGCAACATGCTTATGTGAGGTGCTCACGTAAGGTGTTGTGTTTTTGGGACTAACGAGAGTCAAGTCGAGGACTTGGGCTCACAAAGATTCCTTGTTTATTCATGTGCAGGGTTGCTTGAGGTTAAGACATGGCTGATGACAAGATCCATTGAACTAATCTTAGGGAGAAGATGAGATTCAAGAACCAAGTTTGAGAGGAATTGTGATTGAGTTGATCGGGAGGTCATGCAACATGTTTGGGTCAAGAACAATGCATATGAAGGTATTGAGGACATTGTTGGAAAGTGTTTGCATGTGTGCAAGGGGTGTATGGACGTGGCAACATTTTTCCAAGGCATTATAAAGAGATATGGACGTGAAGATATGGCCAGAGAGGTCCAACCAGTTGGATTATGCCTCAGGTTGTAGCTGAGATGGTTATGGTTCATTTATGGAATGTTTCGAGTTAGTTTTAGTTAGATTTCGTGTTTGTAACAAAGTTGACCTGTTTTAGGAATGTTTGGGACGTTCCTAAGGTGTTTTGAAGTCTTAAGATTGCTTCTATGTGCGTATGTAAGAGTCTTGAGCAGTTATGGAAAGTTTCGATTGAAACAAAGTAGGAGTTGGAGTCCTAGTGTTGATTGGGTTGGCCTAAGGGATGGTTATATAAGCAAGGGAGGCTAGAGCTTGTGGGGCACGACTTTGGGGCTGTTCCTCTTGTGTTTTGATCAATAAAATTTGTAGTTTAGAGGTGCTTTTGTGCCATGTTTGTCCGACTTGTTTTCGTGAAGTCTTCCTCGCCGTGTTTCTGTATTGCTCAACCTTTCTTTGGTGTTTTGATCGTAACTCGTGTTCTACAGATCCAATTGACATGATTCTTATGTGTCTTCAAAACTCAATTCTTTGGACGTTTTCTTGTGATTCTTGTCATTGTGTCTTCGTGACTTGATTATGTACAATATCTACTACTTTTGTTATGGTTGAATACATTTAGATTAGTCACACACACTGGTTTCTCCAACAGAATGATTTTTGCTGAGGGTTTTTGTTGCTTTCGGTGAAAAAGTTTTTCAATCAACCATTCACACCCTCTGGTAGCTTTTTACATGCTCTTTGATCCTACAAAAGTTCAAAGAGCTCGCCTACATCGTCGACACTGATGTCATCGTGACCTTCCTCTCCAAAACGGCCTGCGTGTCCCTGGTACACAAGCTCGGTTGCGTCAATATGAGGAGCACCAGGGACCTCCTCGACATAGCCACCAACCGCACCTCTGCTGAGGAGGTGGTCGGGGCCATCTTCAAGAAACGAAATCGAAGAAACTCGATGCAAGGAAGAGAGAGGCATTCTAGAAAAGTTAGAAGAAGAAGAAAGCAGGCGCCAACAAGTGCCAGCTCCCGACCGACAGCGGCTCAAACCTGGTCACGGCCGTCGAGCATCGTGAAGGCAGGAGACTGGTCGTGGCGCCAACAGACCACTTCGATAGGCTCCTTGAGAAGCCATGCATGAACCATGTCTATCCAGTCAGGCATGCCCTCAAGAACTACGCCGTCCTGTTGGATCGAGTCTAAATTGGAGACGGACACGTCTACAACTATTGAGTCAGTTCAGATGCGGATCCTCCAAGTCGCAACCGAACCACCTCTCGGGGACCCTATATATAGCAGGCACGCATGGCAGGGCAAGGTATCCCACGACCATATCTATTCCATATACTAGTTACCTGCACCGCCATCTAGTCTACTCCATCCTGAGCTTCGGCGTGCACCCAAGATCGGGAGAGCACCTTACGGGAATTTTTTTTAAGAAGGAGGGTTCTTTCTCATTTGATTTTTAAATCGGAAGAAATTTTCTTTTTGCCAAAACTTTTCATGGAACGTGAATGAGCCAATGTTTGGGTTCTAGGTAGTGTTGTCAATGCATTCATAGGAGGGATTGTGAATCCTAGCTGTGCTGAATACATTGACAAATGTGTTAAAAAGTGAGGATTCATTTTTAAAGTTTTAAGTTTGCCCGCAGCAAACAGTTCTGACTATCTGAACTGGTTGATTTATACAAGAGTAGCGTAGTTCAGAATGTTTGAACTGAGCTGTACATGAGCTGCACATGAGTCGATGCTTTAGACTATCTGAACTGAACATTTTGTATTGCGAAGCTGCATTTAGGACTGTCTGATCTCAACGCATGCTGAAATAAATGCGCAGCAGTTCTGTTTTCAACTTAGAATATTTTAAGCTTGCTTTTGGCTTAATAAAATTTTGCAACATGCTTGTGTGAGGTGCTCACATAAGGTGTTATGGTCAGGGCCGAGCCTGTAAAGTCTGAGGCCCTGTACGAAATATTATAACGAGTATATCTATAGCAAAATAGAACAATAAATCTACAATAATATATAGAATATAAGATTAAATTTCAAATTTCAAAACATAACCACATGTAATAAATAGTACGATACAAATCAATAAACGTGTAATGCATTAAGTACAAAGAGAGCACAGCCGTGGTGTACAAGGTATTTGTGTGCGCGATCGATACCCGAACTCTACAATTCTACAACACATCACCATTGGATGTCCCTGAAATTGAAAGTCGTGTAGAATACCCATGCGACAGATGCAACATGATCAAATGTTGGAATTTGGAGGTCGAAATCGAAACATGATCAAAATGAAATTTGGAGGTCGAAATCGAGACAGTTGGGGACGTGAGATAAATCGAGAGGGAGGACACAATTGACGTATGAAGAATAAAAAATAACCCCTTGGCTGTCCTCCGTGTTTTCTCTTGAGCTTTCAGGTAACCAACTAATCTACAGCTTGGCCATGGCGTCGGCGGCACACAGGCACAACTCATATTTTATAAGGTACTACCTCCGTCTTAAAAATTTTGTCGCTTTGTAGTTCAAAAATGAACTACAAGGCGACAAACTTTTTGAGACGGAGGGAGTAACACGTAGGCATGTAGATGAATCAAGACCAGGCCGTATGTCAATCTTAGAGCAACTTAGTGGATCCATCAGCAGATTAGGAGTCAGAGGATGGTGTAACTTCCTTCAACTTAGAAGAACTAGTTGTTTGTAACTGATCACTTAAACTTGGATTTGCTAGATTAAACTAGCTGAAATAATCTCAAACCGGGGCCCCTTGCAGATCCGGGGCCCTGTGCGGTTGCACAGCTCGCACATGCCTGTGCTCGGGCCTGGTTATGGTTATTGGACTAACATGAGTCAAGTTGAGGACTTGTGCTCGAAAAGTTTGCTTGTTTGTTCATGTGCAGGTGTTGCTTGAGGTAAAGACATGGTTGGTGACAGTGATTCTTTAACTAATCTTAGAGAGAAGATGAGGTTCAAAAACCAAGTTAAGGAGAAATTGTAGTTGAGCCGGTCCCAACATGTTTGAGTCAAGAATAGTGCATATGAAGGTATCGTGGACGTTGCATATGAAGGTATTGTGGATGTTTTGGAAAGTTTTTCCACCTGTGACAGAGGTGCATGGGCGTGATAGCATTGTTCCAAGATGTGGTGAAGATATTTGTACAAGAAGATATGGACGAAAAGGTCCTACCAGCTGGTTTGTGCGCTCAGAGTGAAGCTGAGGCAGTTATGGTGCGTTTTTATGTGAGGCATAAAATATAATTGTTTTATAGATAGTTGAGATGTTCCTAAGGTGTTTGGAAGCTTTAAGATTACTTCTATCTGCATATGGAAGAGTCCTAAGTTGTTATGGAAAGTTTTGGTTGAATCTAAATAGTAGTAGAAGTCCTAGTAGAATGAAGTTGTCTCAGAGCTGGTTATCTACCAATCACACTTCCTCTGGTAGCTTTCACTGCTCTTCGCTCCTACAAGAATAATTTTGTAAAAAATAGTGGTGTTTGTAGAATCTTCTCGGAAATATAATTATAAGAATCTACACAAGTTGCTATGTTTGTCAAAAATAAGACCCGACAACAAGTTATACTATACAGTAGTTTATCTTCTGCGAATTTTAAGTGTAGCTAAACTGTCTTACTTGGCATGACTATTTGCACAATATACATTACATTACAATAGATAATAATATTTTTTTGATAGAAAGAACAGTAGGTGAGATCCCTACTGTTATGATTATGCTAATCAGCCAAAAATTAATTATGTACCGCAAAAATGTCTTACACCATAAACCTAACCAATATTATCTAACCACTCTCGGAAAAGAAGCTCTATCACTAAATCTATAAGATTGAATGTAACATTCATCTCAAAAGAAAGCTTTCCAAGAACATATATAAGGTAGAAAATTTTAAAACCCTCTGATTTCGTTGATTCCTTGTCGACCCGCAGGCTACAATTAAGATATCCATAAAGTGATTGTTTGAAATCTTATCATTGCATTCTCTATCATCTGGAAGGAGCTGACATTGTCATCCCATGTCAAACCAATCCATTCCCATCAACTCCTGACAAAGGAGCATCCAAAGAACAAGTGATAAACCGTTTTCCACTACAGGAAACCCGAAATCTTACGTCGGTCAACATAAATTATGTGGGCTGGCCGACATAAGTTCACTAACTTACGTCGGCCCGCTGCAGCCGACGTACATTAGCTAACTTACATCAGCCACGGACCCGTGGTTGACGTAAGTACGAGGACCGACGGCCTTAACGCACTAATTACATCGGCCGGAAACCTAGGCTGACGTATGTAACTGGGCTGACATAATTAAGTGCACTAAGCACGTCGGCCAAGCCCAAGGTCGACGGAAGTTAACTGGCCAATGTAGGTAACATAAATAACCCTAACCCCGCTGGCCGCGCGCGGCTCACACCACAAATGCCTTTCTCCTGCACCCACTGCCTCCCCGACCTTTCGCCACCACCGCCTCCCCGAGCGCGCCACCACCACCCCGCACCAAGCGCCGCCGCCGGCTACTCTAGCCACCGCCTCCCCGAGCGCTGCGCCCCCCCAAGCGCCGCCGCCTCCCCAAGCTTTCGGGCTGCTGCCTCCCTGAGCTGCCCGGGCTGCCGCCTCCCTGAGCTCGCCGTGCTACCGACACCCTGAGCTCCTTGGGCCACCGTCTCGCCGAGCAGCCAAGGGCACACATCCTCCTCCCGAGCTGACGTCGCGCCTGCTCCTCCTGAGCCGACCCCGTGCACCACCGCTGCCTCCTCTTCCACGCCTCCCTGAGCACCCACCTCCGCCCTCGCCTGGGCGCTGCCACCCCTGAGCCCGGCCGGCGGCATCCACCGAGGTGAGCTCGCCCCCTGTAAAATTTTAGTATTTTTACTAATTTTTTCAATTAATTGTCAACTGTTAGCTAGCACACTTAGTGGGCATTTAGCTAGAAATTTCTTAGGGTTCTGTTAGCTAGCACATGGAAATTGGATTAGAGTTCTGTTAGCTAGCATACTTAGTTGTCGTAGGCTTGTGGTAGGATTGAGTAGTGCAAATTGTTACTAGAAGCAAGAATGCCTTGCTTCCAGCAGAGTTAAGTTGCTGCTCGTTTGCATCTTGATGAGTGGTTCAAAAATGTACCTCCGGGTAGGCGAAGATGGTAGAGGGTGCTGGTCGGATTGAGGCGGCGGAGACGGCAAGGCTAGGGTTTGGCGTGATCGGGCGGCGAGTGTGGCCGGCGGTTGGAGTTGAGGAGGGCTTCCCTCACCTCGTCGAGACTGAAAAGCAACGTAGCAGAACAAAAGAAGGTGGAGATGGAGAGGAGAGAGTTCAGCGGGCGTAGGACAACAGGGTTCGTGTGGTGTACTCATTACTTGCATTCACATGGCAACAACTTCGGCACAACACTCACACATCACTCAACACTAGCACACACTACATGCATTTGCCTCACACTCAACTCTAACTTTTATTCCAGCTCTTTGTCGCACGTCGCTGTCACCTATCCGTTGCACGTCGCTTCACCTCGCCGCCGCAGGCATGCCGCACGTCGTTTGGGTTTATGTTTATGAATTGATAAATTACAATCTAATAATTGTTATGTTTAGGTTTAAAGGAATTGCTTAGTTTTTTAAATTACGGGTATAATTTGTAATTTGATTGCTTGAGTGTTATTATATGTACAAAAATGGGCTTTGAGTCGGCTTGACCCGACAAAACCCATTTAGGGACCGACAAAGCCCATTTAGTTGGAAGTTAAAGTATGCGTCTAAACGGGCACGAAGGCGAACAATGATGGTGCGGACGGCAGGAAGCCTCGTGTGTGGATGGCGGAATCCGACGGACTCAGTTCTCTCTCTCTCTCTCGTTCTTTCCTCCTTCTCTCTCTTGGAAATGACTCAAAATTGAAAAATTAACATAACCTATTCAATATGCGTTACACGTTTCGAACTGGACCGTCTCACATGTGTTACACATGTGAGGCGTGTTGGTTCGGAATTGTCCTTTTTTGGACAGCCTGGGAGTGACCAAGGGGGCGTGGCCTGTGACGAGACAGGGTCTGGATCCCGATGAGATTTTGACAGCATTACCCTGTTGTTTTTGCTGCACGATTTACGGGCATGCACTACAGGAATCCCGACGATTTGCGACGGCCGGGGCCGTCGCAAATAAGCCAGATGCCGTCGCAAATAAGCTATTTGCGATGGCTTTCTTTATTTGCGACGGCTTTCGGCCGTCGCAAATATGGCGTCGCAAATAAGCTTATTTGCGACGGCCACCATCGCAAATAATCTTATTTGCTGCGGGCTGGTGGGCCCCGCGAACTTATTTGCGACGGCCTAGCCGTCGCAATTAACGCTTATTTGCGACGGCCTAGCCGTCGCAATTAAGGGCCACTATTTGCGATGGCCAGGCCGTCGCAAATAAGTTCAGAAGGCAGGGCCCACGTGTCCTCCTCCGGGACCCACGACACAAATAACTGTGGTTTAATTGCGACGGCTTGTGTCCTTATTTGCGACGGTACTGTATAAAAAGCCGTCGCAAATAAGGTTTTTTATTTTTTTTAAAAAAATAGAAAATACTACCCGGCTCGATGGCCAGAATCACAACAAACACAATATAGACAATATACCCAGTATATACACAGCATACACAAACATCATCACAATCACAAACTAAAATTCCGATACATCTCACATCATCATCAACAAAGTAAATAAAAGGGCTCACTCGCCCATCTAACCTCCGAAGCCACCTCCGAAGTCGAAGTCGTCGTTGTCGCGCTTCAATCCAGGCGGCGGTAGCGAAGGCGACGGCGTTTGTGCAGCCGTCACGGATCCCTGCAATTAATAAAACTTAGAGTTAGAATATAAATGCATCAACATCTCTCACCCTCCCTCTCCCTCTATCTTCATCTAGATCACCCTCTCTTCCTCTCTCTTTTCATTTCTCTCTTTGTCTCTCACTCTATCTTTCTTGCTCACTCTATCTCTCTATTGCTATCCTTTTCCTTCTATCTTCCTCCCTCTATCTCCATCTACATCTCCCTCCCTCTATCTTCCCCTCTCTCTATCTCCATCTACATCTTACTCTCTCTTCATTCCCATCCTACTCTATCTATCTTTCACTCTTTCTTCTGTCTCCCTTTCTTCTATCTCTTTCTTTCTTCTATCTCAATCATTTTCTTCTATCTAACTATCTCTCTATTTCATCTATCTCAATCTTATTACACTGGAGAAGAAGGATTACATAGAAACTTACCTCCGTCAGGTGCCTCTCGCTCTCTTGCCGGAAGTGTAACACGTGCTGCTGGTTCGCCTTCAAGTGCTCATTAATAATTTGAACACGGGCGTTCGACAAAGCTTGTCGAAGCGCCTTGGCAGCGTTGAAGTGAAACACTCGCCTGTTATTTGATTATTACTACTTTGCGTATGTGCGTCGACCATACATGTGTGTGGAGCCACTGCTTAGCTGCAGCAATGACGTTGGAAAATAAATGGCAGTTGCATGACAAGGTGCAAATACTCGTATTTGACGGACACATGCCAGCAAGCTCAGTTTAGGAAAGAGAGCCCTGGGGTGGTGATTCCAAAACTCTAGAAAAAATGTTGTTATAGATACTATGGCCTCCTAGCGATTGAAAAAAAAAATAGAGACATGTGATGACTAAGGTGAGACATCAATGAATCAGCAGCACGGCATCGATGGATCGATCGGATCGGATCGCATCTGTTCTTCTCTACCTCCTGTGCTGCGGGATACTCAGTGTGACTTGCACGACCTGCAGGTACAGATCTCATGGTAATTATGGAGGACACCGATTGTTCGTGCGGGAGTGCTCTATGTTTTCTCGGCTAGCGCAAGTAGATTCCCCTCAGATTGGTTATCTGGACTGGTAGCAAAATGAAGCTGGATGGACGGACCAGAAAAAAAAAAGTTGTGTGCCGGCCGAAAGCACCTAATTAATTAGTAACAATAGTATCAGCCGACCGCTAAAGCCGGACTAATTGTACAACAATTAGCTTAGCGGCCAAGCAAAGCAGAGAAATGATCAGAGGAGAATATGTCTCTTGATCGCTCGGTCATTGGTGGGGGCCGTCCGAATGATGGCCGTACCCTTTTTCCTTTATCCCATTTGTTGGCCTCAAGCTATCAGCATTAAGAACTTACAGCGGAGCTGGTAAAAGAAACAAAGCAACGTAACATGGACTGGAGTAACACAAATTTAGGACCTAAGCCCAGAATCAAGATAAGCTTTCGAGACAGATAAAAAATGGATGCTTAGTGAATCATGAACATATCAATAAATAGATTTACTGTCCAAACATAACAGGATATCAAAGGAGAACTATACATCAGGGCTCATGAGGGGCTAGTTGTGCTATGAAGTACATAGGCAAGTTCTATGTGATGGAGCTATAAACTGGTCATTTCATACAGCTCGGATTAAGCGAAGATCTATCTGACTAGCCAATCCAAACTAGGATAAGCAAAGTAGAGTATCAAAAATGAGGGAAATACCTTATACAATCGGTGCGGCGGGCCGGGTCGGCGACGGGGGCGCCACGGACTGGGGGCGGCGAGCCGGGGCGGCGGTGGGGCGGCGAGCCGGGGCGGCGGTGGGGCGGCGAGCCGAGACCGGGGGCGGCGACGCCGGGGGCGCCACGGACTGGGGGCGGCGACGGCGGGGCGGGGGCGCCACGGACTGGGGGCGGCGACGGCGGGGCGGCGACGGCAGGGCGGCGGGCCAGCGGCAGCGCAACAACGGCGGGCAGGCGACGGTGCGTGGAGGGCGGCGGGTAGGCGGCGGGGGCTGCTGGTGATGAGTTGTGAGTGGACGAGAATGAAGAGTTGGGTCGGGATAAAGGCCCTTATTTGCGACGGCCACCTAAATTGCGACGGCCCAACCACGTGGCCGTCGCAATTAACGTTACTTGCGACGGTCCTTTTAGAAGCCGTCGCAAATAAACACTTATTTGCGACGGCTTCCTTAGTTGCGACGGTAATAGGGTTGGCCGTCGCAAATAAGTTTTTATTTGCGACAGCTCTTGTGATGGCCGTCGCAAATAAGCTCTTATTTGCGACGGCCATGTTATTTGCGACGGCTAGATGCGGGCCGTCACAATTTATTCTATTTGCGACGGCTGGCCGTCGCAAATAAATATAGCCGTCGCAAATGATCGTTTTTCCTGTAGTGATGCAATTGGAGAACACCGGGGTTATGCTGCCAAAATTTTGTCGAGATCCATGTAACACCCTCATTTTCATGCATGAGGCATTGCAGGCATCCTCATACATGTTTAACATAAAACAATCTCAAAAGGAACCTGATTAAAATGAATTTAGGTTTAATCAGCATTTTAAGTCTGTCATGGTACGAACTTGTCCGACACCCAACCCAGACTAGTCCGACATCCCTCCTCTGTTCAGAAAAATCAGATTTTTTTCAGAGCCCGGACTTGTCCGGCTCATTGCACGGAATAGTACGACTGATGGTTCTAATGTTGCTCGAACTTGTCCGTTGTTTGAGAGGTCTGGTCCAATTCTGTCCAATTTTCAGTCCGGATCAGCCTTTTCTAGCCAACCCCAGACTTGTCGGACCCCTATACTGGACTTGTCCGATTTCACCTCTGTTCTAAAACGGACTTGTCCAGTCCAATTGCGGACTAGTCCGGCCTTCAGAGTCCAATTCGGATTCTGTTTTTCTCCCATGATTGGTTATTGGGTAATTGCCTTATCTGGGTCCAAGGACTTCGTGCCCAACCTTAGAGGAGCCCAAGTGGACCCCACCTCGACCCCTATTCGTACCCCACCGAATTCTATTTGGAATACACTCCAAAACCCTACCTCTCTAACCCTATATAAGCAACCTAATACCCCACACCTCTCCGCACGTTGGAGAACCCCCTTGCTGCCGTCTTTGATCGTGTGCCGCCATCAAGAGGATCCAAAATAGCAAGGAGAAGGAGTAGAACAAGGGGGAGGATCAATCAAGATGATCTTCATCAAATTCTCGACATCAACGTTCTTCACCACCAAATTGTCGTCAACACACCTTATCAAGCCCTAGTCGTTAAGATTCAAGTGTTGCACCCAATTCCTGGTCCTTGGATCTCTAAACACACGGTACACCCTCTACATTAACTTTACCACATCAATTCAACCCCAATCCTCGTTGTCCGGAAAACCTATTTCTGTAGTTCTAGAAAGATCAGACTAGTCCATCCATGGTAACGAACTAGTCTGGTCTTTTGATCTGTTTCAGGCTGAATTAACCCAAATTGACTCAAATCAATTCGAACCTTGTTCGAACTTGTTATAATCCATTGTAACTATTTAGTAAAACATTAATAGCAACACATTAACAAGTTTTACCTCACAATTGCATTAATCATGCATAACATGGCATATTGAGTAATATATGAGAATTATCTGATTTGATTGTAATGTTTGTTTTGCATGTTTGTCACGCGGAATAGAAGGTACCGCTGTAGAGAGTGCTTTCGTAGACACGCAGAACAAGAACTTCGAAGCTTTCGATCAAAACCAAGCTCAAGAGCAGGGCAAGTGCCCTTGATCATTTTGATCCAGGTTTTTAAATGTTTTGTTAGCAAAATTGCATGTTTGTGTCAATTTATGGGAAAACCTAATTGTAGAAATTCACTAGTTCTGTATAACCACCCTTGTCGCTTGAACACAATGTAGAGAGTCAGGAAGGGTATTTTACACTTTTGCATCGCTATACTAAATTGGGTTTTGGGAAATAATCATATTGCTTAATTATGAACTATTGTACACTTTAATGATGAGAATTGATAAAAATGGACTATTAGCAACATGGTGCCTAGGGATCTATGCTAGTCGGTTATGTGGAAAGGGTTGGACTATTTTGCTGGTTTTGCTTGCTTTAGGTCTAAGGACCGGTTCATGGAGCGACCATCTAGCATTTACAGTGCCACCACATGGACAAGTATGTATGCGACATAGCTGACTAATTAGTGTATTGCCAGTACTATTTGGACCATTAGGAAGGTTTTGGGAAGGGGTAGTGTAAGGATCCAATGCCCAAGAGGGGGGGGGGTGAATTGGGCTTCTTTTCAAAAATTAAAGCAATAGAAACTTAATTAATAAAAGCCCAATTCCCTATGCAAACAACCTATGCATTCAAGTGAATAGTAATTTTGCAATATATGAAATGCATAAGTGTAAAGGGAAAGAAAGAGTGTGCAAACTCCCGAGGAGACACGAAGACACGGAGATTTATCCCGTGGTTCGGCAAGATTGTCAAGACCTTTCTACATCCACGTTGTAGCACCCACCAAAGGGTATAGCCACTCCCAAGTCACCGAGACCAGGGATCTTCACTAAAAGTCTCCGTTTACCAACCCCGGCAAGGTGGAGCTCAAGCCTTGTACAAGTTTGATCCTCTGGGCTTCCACAACTGAATTGGCAAGCTCCGGAAGGCTCTCTCCAACACCGACTGTTACACGGTGAGTGCAATCACCAAGAGACACTCCCTTAACTCTCTCACCACACTAGAGACTCCAATAACCAAGAATGGAAGAACATAAGCATTATCTCTAGCAATTTCTAGCCTATCTCTTGGTGTACAAGTGGTGTAAAAGATGTGGAAGTGGTAGATCAACGTCTTGAATGCTTGGTAATGTCTATAGTAGTTCTGGGGATCAAGACTTATCGAAATGACTGGTTGAAATCAGTTGTCATCGGTCGAATCCAAATTAGCTGATGTCACTGTGTCAGATATGACCGTTGATCGACCGATGTAACACTTGCCTCATCATCGGATGATCCGGTGGCACTTGATTCGGATTTGTCCAGAAATAATTCTTACTGGAGTGATTGACCGATGTGTTATCAATTATACATCAGATGGTCTGGTGTTACGCTTGGTCCAGGGTAATTGCTTACTGGAATGATCGAACGATGTAACACTTTTTTCATCATCGAATGATCCGGTGTGTACTTAGTTCTGAGGTATTTTTCTGCTGTTGAGCCAACTCGACCGATGTAGTGTTTTCTGGAAACATCAATTGATCCAGTGAGTTGATTTTGTTTGCTTCGAGTTGTTCTAAGTGATTCTTTTGTCATTTGTTTGAGTGACCTCTTATACGTTGGTTTGCAATACTCTTCTGATGATTACCAAGTCTTGGGTGCTGTCAATTTTGATGGAATAACTTTGACATATGAGCTTTTTCTCCTAGTCTTCATAAAACCGATTGACCTTGTAAAGTAATTTGTTTAGGGGTCTCCAATTGTATCCAATGAGCAGTTGATGATATACATATATATTTCATTAAGTGTGATGAGTGATATGAGAGACCTTGCATCCACAAACTCATTAGTAATATCCAACGGTTGTCATTAATCATCGAAACCATACCTCATGGGGGCCTAGATGCTTTCAGTCTCCCCCTTTTTGGTGATTGATGACAACACAAGGATTAAAGTATAATAATAATGAAATTGAGAATACGATACTCAAAAAGATATAGGGACCAGATTTTTCACATTAAACTTGAAGGCTTAAAAACGATCAATAAAGCACAAGAGAATTAAGAGGCACACGAATACTCAAGAAATAGCAAAAGAGTAGCAAATCTCCCAAATTACAAAAGACTCCCAAAATAAATACTCCCCCTACAACTAGGACTCCCCCTGAAACTATGCTATCCCTCCCCCTGACTCTGCTCCCCCTTTGGCATCAACACACAAAAAAGGAAAGCCGAGTGTCTAAGGACCCTGAGTGCTCGGGGCGATGACGAACTGGTCGCCGTCGGGGGTGTTGTCGTCGGAGCTGCTGCCTGCTGCCGCTGAGGCTAGAGTGGAGGAGACGGGTGCGGCGGGAGCTACTGTCGGTGCCTGCTGAGTCTAGACTGCAGGTAGTGGGGCACTGACAACTGAAGCCGGAGTCTGCTAGAACAGTGTCGAAGCCGGCAAGGGAGAGTGAATGGGTGCGCCTGGAGCTAGCAGTGGTGACATGATGATCGTCAGTATTGGCGTAGTCGGAACTGGAGCTAAAACTTGTGCTAGAACAGGCGGACCTGGAGCTAGACCCGGAAGTTGTGAAGGCAGGGCAATCCCGGTCTAAGTGTAGAGGTTGGTGATCAACCCCAGGATGCCCATCATGGCCTGCTGCATCTGCTGGTGCTGGTCAAGAGAACGCTGGTGCATCTGATCAATCAGCCCAGTGAGCCTGTCAGTGTCCTCTCGCCTCTCGCGGGCTATTTGGCGCTGCATCTCCTGCTGCTGCTGCTGGAGCTCCAAGAGACACACAGCCTGCTCAACTCTAGCCTGCTCAGCTGCAAGCCGATCCAGTCGCTGCTGCTCAACCATCTGCTGTAGAAGAGAGGTAAGCTCTGACGGCTGAAAGACCTGTGCCTCTGACACCGGAGGTGGAGTAGGAGGTCGTACAATCGAGCCTCCATCCTCCGCGTCGTGCTGCCCGGGTGAGGGAGGAGGTGGGAAGTACTCCTCGACACTATCACTAGTGTCACTCTCTGACCAGATGTGCTGTAGATCCCTACCCTGAGCCTCAGCCTGTGCTAGGATCTCATCTTCCTTCTCTAGATCTGACCAATCTTCTTCAGAAAGTCGAGCTCGAACCTAACGCTCAACTAGAGGGCCAAGGCGACGGTCTCCAGGAGCTGGAGCACGATAGTGCCCGAACTTTGTGATGCTCTCGTTGATGAGACTGTCATGTACGGCTGACCCCTCTGGAGCCAACAGGTAGAGGAGGTGACTGATCCAGTGGCCAAACACAAGCTGCATCATCATCCCAACTCCATCAGTAATCACGTCCTCCATCTCACAGATGAGAATATCCACAATATCGAACTCCATCCCGTTCATGACATAGAACATGAGGGTCTGCTACAGACTGGTGAACCCCTCAAGGTATCCGGACCTGGGTAGAAGTATGCGGCGCAAGGCAAGGTGCACAGTGCACGCAGCTGGAGTGAGTAGAGCTGGTACCCTCGGCTGGTTAGGAGAGAAGGGTTGAGCAAACAGTGATCGTATCTCCTCAAAAGATGGTGCCACACCTCTAGTGAGCGGCCTCCTCGGTGGGTCAGCCTGTCCATATACTCTCTCGTGCAGGCAGGTGTCATGGAGATCCACTCCTAGCAGCTGTCCCAAGGTCTGTCTGGTCAGATGGTGATGCTGGCCCATAAAAATGAAGTCAATGGATTCGCGGCTCTCTGAAACGTAGAGCGTGGCATAAAACACTCGGACCCAGTCCTCCACGAAGGCACCCCGCTGGTAAGGCATCAGCTCCACTAGCCCTCTGTACCTCTCAAAGTAAGGGCGTATCTCAGTCCCGGCTGCAAGTGCAAGCTGATCCCAGTCAAAAAAGTTATGCTGGAAGAGCTTATGGCCTTGATGTCTGTAAGTCTCGTACAGCGACGCCTGTGTTAGGGTCCAGAAGCAGCTGTCCACAAGTGGCTCTCTAGGCTGCAGGAACCACTCCTCAAGAAGAATACTCCATCTGAGCTTCCTGAACTGCTTGGCCTTCAACTTCCTGTAATCAGTCTGGCGGATACCCTCACCAACTCGAACATTAGTGTCCATCTCATAGACGGCTCTCTGGGCCGCCATGTCCCCCCGAAGCTCAGCGATAGAGGTTCTCGGTCTCGGGGCTGTAGCTGAATGACCCCCACGGGTCCTGACTGAGCGCCGGCGAACAAGCGGCACCTCCGGCTCCTCAGTCTCCTCTGGCTCCTGAGGCACTTGTGACTTCCTCTGTCGGGCCTCCCAGATCCTCAGCGATCCTCCTCGGCCATGTTCTCGCTCCTCAGTGGCGCGAGTGGCCATCAAAGCTTTCTTCTCCTTCTTTGACAGCTCCTGCTTCTTAGCTGCCGGCTCCTCAATAGCCTTGTCCTTTCCTTTCTTGTCACGGCCCATCTCGAAGAGACGAGTGACGACGGCGACGATGAGATCATGGGACAACGAAGCCGGTCGCACGAGACGTACGCGTCAGGGCGAACCCTAGCAGCGAAGATGAATGCGGCGGCTGGGCGCGTGGAGTGGAGCGGTGGCACAAGGTGGCGGCAGCGCTTATGACGGTGGCGGTGGTGCGGCGTGGAGCGGCGGCAGCGGCGCTGCATGGGGTGGCGGCGGCGACGCTAAATGCGCAGGGTGGCGGCGGCGCTTAGGGTGGCGACGGCCGGAGGGCGACGATGGCCGGAGGGCGACGGCAGGGCGAGTGCACAGAGCCGCAGCGGCGGAGAGGCGGCGGCGGAGGTGCGGGTCGGGGAGAGAGAAAATGAAATGAGGTGAAGAGGCGCTAAATAGGTGGGGCCTGAACCCTAGCTCAAATTTTAACATCAGATGAACCAATGTTAGATGAGAGGTGCATCGGTCGAATGGTACAATAAGGGTATTCCAGAAGCACCTTTGACATTGTATGATCCGACGTGGAAACGATTTTCACCGGTTGAATTTGGCACAATTCCAGAAATGTGAACATCGGATGCTCTGATGTTTCTCAGAATGAACTCATCGCTTGATTTGACTTTTTGGCTGAGCTGATCCTTGTACATAAGGACAAACTGATTCGATGATGCTTCTGCCCTACGCATCGGATAATCCGATGTCTACAAAACAGCAACATCCCATATATGTCCTTTGACTCAAACAAACAAACGAAGAGAGACACATGTCTTAGGACTTTTTGGGCAACCCCTTACCCCTAAAAAAGGCTAGTTGCCAATAACTTGGCTAAGCCCTAAAGCAAATGGAACACTGGAGAAATCAAGGAAAGAATCCAAATAAAATGTAGGGCCCATGCTTTTGTGAGCTAGAGGATGAAGACTTATATCTCTCTTTAAAGCATGTTCCTTTAGGCATTAACGCACCTAACACTTTGTTCTTTCCACATCATATGAGTTGAGATGTTCCATTTCAAACAAGTCTCTTTCTCATGAGGTGGGTTCCCCTTTGTGACAATCTACCGTATGCAATGCCAAACAATTTTTAAAGCAGGAAATTAAATGTGAGTGCAAGTCTATATGGCAGGCATCATGCAAGACATAAATTCAAATCTATCTTGTCAAATTTGAACCTTCCAAGGGCTTCTTCGTGGAGAGCCACTCTCCAAGTCTCGGGGAAACCCAAAAGAACCTCCATCCCAAGCTAACCCTTGCTCGCCCCAATCCATTGAAAGTTAGACAAGACCTATATGTGATGCATTCTTACATGACCATGGCAACTTACATTACGTTTGATGCATGTAGCACATTTAATTCACTCCTTAGTCTAGAAAAAGTTTTCTCATCAAGTGGTTTAGTGAAGATATCCGCCAATTGTTATTCGGACCTAACACTACGCAAGGAGATGTCTCCCTTAGCTTCGTGGTCCCGCAAGAAATGATGGCGAATATCAATGTGCTTAGTGCGGGAGTGTTGAACGGGGTTTTTAGCAATCTTAACCGCGCTTTCATTGTCACAAAGGAGAGGCACACAACCAAGTTTAACACCAAAGTCCAAAAGGGTTTGCTTCATATAAAGAATTTTGGCACAACATGCACCGGCCACTATATATTTTGCTTCCACCGTGGACAAAGCAACATAATTTCGCTTCTATCTAGACCAAGATACTAGGGAACGCCCAAGAAAGTGGCACCCACCAGAGGTACACTTGCGATCCACACAGCATCCGGCAAAGTCCGAATCCGAGTAACCCAAGAGATGAAATTTAGCACCTTTAGGGTACCACAGGCCTACACTTGGGGTATGCTTGATATACTGAAGTGTCCTAAAGACCGCCTTCCGATGCGATTCTTTAGGTGTCGCTTGAAAGCATGCACACAAGCATACACTAAACATGATATCGGGCCTAGATGCGGTAAGATAAAGGAATGAACCAATCATAGAATGGTAATTAGATTGGTCAACAGGTTTACCGTCCTTATCCGCGTCGAGATGACAATTTGTTGCCATTGGAGTATTTCTTGAGCTACGATCTCCCATCTCAAATTTCTTCAAGAGGTCCTTGGTATACTATTCTTGATAGATGAAGGTCCCCTCTCGAAGTTGCTTGATTTGAAATCCAAGGAAGAAGTTGAGCTCTACAATCATTGACGTCTCGAATTCCCTAGACATCATTTTGCCAAACTCATGGCTAAGAGCTTCGTTGGTTGAACCAAAAATAATATCATCGACATAAATTTGACAAACAAATAGTTCTCCATCGATGTCTTTGGTGAAGAGTGTAGTGTCCACCCTCCCCATCTTGAATCCTTGCATGATCAAGAAATCCCGTAGTCGTTCATACCACGCCCTAGGTGCTTTCGTGAGCCTGTAGAGCGCCTTATGCAACCTAAACACATGATTAGGATTACTCGGATCTTCGAACCCAGGAGGTTGTTCAACATAAACAAGCTCTTTAGTATAACCATTAAGAAAGGCACTTTTCACATTAGTTTGATAAAGCTTTATGTTATGATGTGATGCAAAAGCAAGAAGTATACGGATAGCTTCTAGTCGAGCGACCGGAGCAAATGTTTCTCCAAAGTCTAGTCCTTCAACTTGCGAGAAACCCTTGGCCACAAGTCTTGCGTTGTTGCAGATCACAACACCGTTCTCGTCATGTTTGCTGCGGTACACCCACTTTGTCCTGATGACGTTCTTGTCCTTGGGTCGCTCCTCCAACACCCAAACTTCATTGCGGATGAAGTTGTTAACTTTTTCTTGCATGGCCATCACCCAATTTGGATCTTGAAGTGCTTCCTCAATTTGAGTGGGTTCTACACATGAAACAAACGAGTAGTGCTCACAACACGTAGCGAAATGGCGACAACGTAGTTACTCCCCATGACGGACTTCCAATGATTTGATCAAACGGATGCGCCTTGGAGATGCGTCCATTCCTCATCAATGGTTGTGAAGCACTTGGCGGTGGTGATGTGTGTTGCTCTTCTTGTGGTTGGACATGATCATGGACTTGTTCTTCTTCTTGATGTTGTGTAGCTTGTGTCAGCAATGGATCATCTTTTTCTTCTTCGTCAACTTGTAGGATCGAAGAGCACGTGAAAAGCTACCAGAGGGGGGGGTGAATGGTAGATTTAAAAATCTTACGCAGCAGAAACAATAAAACCCTAATCCCTTCAGTAGAAAAACGATCTGTTAAAGAAATCGTGTATGAGACTAATCAAAACGTTTTTCACCGTGAAAAAGGTGATATATATCAGAGAGAATCAAGTCACGAAGACAACACAAAAAGAATTACTCAAATCCGTCGAGAACAACTCAAGTTATGATCAAAAGATCAAACACTGGTCAATCTGACCTACCCGAGAAAAACAGTTTCTGGAGTGCTGCAAAGAAACTCGTGTAGATCAAAAGCCACAAATCCAATGACCGTGAAATTTTGACAGATGATAGACAATCAAGTTGTGAAGACAACCCAAAAAGAATCACGTCAATTGGATCAGAAAAACTTGAGTTATGATAAAACCACCGACAAAAGGTAGTGCTGTCAAGAAACTCGACGAGTAAAACTTGTCTGGAACAAGTCGGTCGAACAAGGCACAAAAGTTACTTCAAACTATGAATTTTATTCAATAGAACACAATAGGAACAGCCCCAAAGTCGTGCATATCGATCTTTGGCCTTCCCTTGCTTATATAACCAGCCCTTAGGCCAACCCAATAAAACTAGGACTCCAATCCTACTCAGATCACGAATCCTAACTTTCCATAACTGCTCAAGATTCTTCTATACGAAGATAGAAGCAATCTTAAGACTTCCAAACATCTTAGTAACGTATCCCACATTCCTAAACAACTCAAATTCGTGACACACACGAAATCCTAACATAACCAACTCGATATTTCCATACCGAGCCATAACCGACTCAGCTAGCAGCCTAAGTCTTCAACCGATACGATCTGATCCTTCCGATCAGATCTTCCTTCCATAATCCGTCTCTAGAAGCATATTGCCACGTCATGCACCTCATGCATACGTGCGAACACCTTCCTTCGACCTTCATATGCACTGTCCTTGATTCAATCATCCTGTGCGACCTCCTGACCCGCTCAACCACAGTTCCTCCTGAACTTGGTTGTTGGAACCTCATCTCCTCCTGAGACTAGTCCAATGGATCCCGTCACCAGCCATGACTTGAACTCAAGCAACACCTGCACATGAATAAACAACCAATCTATACGAGCCCAAGTCCTCGACTTGACTCACATTAGTTCCGAACACAACACCTTACGTGAGAACCTCACATAAGCATGTTGCAAAACCACAGTAGAAACGATATCAACCGTATCATCCAAAACGCACCAAAAACTTAGCAAATGAAAACTAAGCAATCTTTCCAATCATGTAAAGCAAGTACGAGACATTGCAAATGCAAAGCAGAAGCACTGCGGTCAAGTTCCGGACCTTGCCAGAGCAACCCGGAGCTTGAGCCGGAGCTAACAAGAGCTAGTAGAACCTAGCGCCGGAGCTTACCAAAACTAGTAGATCCTGGATCCAGAGCTTATCAAAACTAGTTGGAACTAGTCAACCCAAAACCCGGAGCTAGACAAAGTACGTCGAAGCTTAGCATCCCGGAGCTAACGAAAATATGCCGGAGCTATCAAATATATGCCGGAGCTAAAGATAAAGCTCACCGGAGCTAACCAAAGCTGGTCGGACCTTACCAAGAAGTCGGACCTAGCATCAAACGTAACCGGAGCTACCCAAAGCAAGCCGGACCTATCATCGGACCTTGCTGTAGCTCAGAGTTAGAGTCGGACCTTGATAAAAAGGTGTTTTGGTGATATTAAAAACTTTTATCATCAAAGCCAAGTGTATTCACTACAAGCCAATGTATTCAGCACACATAGGTCTTACAATCTCCCCCTTGATGAATGCATTGGCAACACCATTTAAAATTCCGAACATTGGCTTATTCAAATAAAAGTTTTGAAAACAATTTCTCCCCTTTTTGTTTAAATAAAAAATAAAATGAGAAGGAAAAAAATATCCCATATTATCTCTCCCCCTTTATTAACTTTCCTTATGCACATATTCTCTTCATGCTTATCTCTTCCTTTTTGAATGTGTGATTAATCTCTCCCCCTTTGACAATGTATTCAGCAAGGTAAGAGAGAAATTTTAATTGTTATGAGATATAAACAAATTATCTCTCCTTCTTTAGTTGTTATGAGCATATTATAACATATACATATAAACAAAGCTCACCCAAGTCATACTATCAAGTAACTTACACTATCACATCAATGAGATACATAATGTAGTGTAAGCCATACTAGAAAGCAAGTGTGATTTTCAATTTTAGCAGGTCATGATCTCACAAACTCAACTATTTCAAAGCCTGAAAGCATGACATTTGTTGCTGCATTTTATTATTTTTCAAAGCATAAATCTAGATAATATGATATTTGCAAGAGATTATATGCTCATCTGCCTTATTCTAACCAACCAAGCCAAGCCTATGTCATTTGACAATCAGAAGCTTAAGGACATGGTTTTAGTCATACACAACTTCTTCCAAGTTCATATCTAAGTGCAATGACAAGCCATCTCGAAAGAAGAAGTGTGATGCATGCATATTCTCTTGATCTTTTCTCAATTTATATTTGTTCATAAAAACTCAACATGTGAGTTGATTACTTCATAAATTCTTAATGATTAAAAGCATTTGTGAGCATGCAACAAGTTCAAAACAGCAAGAAAGTTCGACCATGACCAGATTTAGTGTAAGTAATTATTCCAATTACTAGACATGGCAAAAACTACAAAAAGTATAACACGAGTAATGTAGTAAGAACTTTCAGCATGTAAAAGGAATCACAAAGTCATATATGTATGAAATAATATGCTCATATTATTTTAATTTCAGATTCACACATAGACTTCCTAAGTTTCAAAAACTCCCCCTCAATTTAAGCCATGAGGATGCATAACCCCTATTTCACTACGAATGTAACAAAAACGAGTGAAATCCAAAGGTTTTGTAAAAATGTCAGCCAATTGTTGTTCGGTATCTACATGGTGAAGCACAATGTTTCCTTTTTCAACATTATCACGGAGAAAGTGATACCTAATGTCAATGTGCTTAGTTCTAGAATGTTGCACGGGGTTTTTAGCAATGCAAATAGCACTAGTGTTATCACAAAACAGTGGAACACTATCTAGATCAACCCCATAGTCCTTAAGTGTTTGAACAATCCAAAGAATTTGTGAACAAGCACTAGCAGTAGCTACATACTCAGATTCGGCTGTGGATTGTGCAACTGAACTTTGTTTTCTAGAGGACCAAGCAACAAGAGAATTACCAAGAAAATGACAAGCACCGGAAGTACTTTTCCTATCAATCCTACAACACCCAAAATCAGCATCCGAAAAAGCTTTCAAAGAAACGATTGAGGAAGAAGGAAGAAAAACGCCAAATTCTTGAGTTCCATGTAAGTACCTGAGAATCCTTTTGACGGCTTGACGATGTGAAACACGTGGGGAAGCTTGAAACCGTGCACAAAGACATACGCTGAATTGCATGTCCGGTCTTGATGCTGTAAGGTACAAAAGTGATCCGATCATACTTCTATATTCTTTTTGATCCACGGATTCACCATCTTCATCAAGTTCAAGTGTTGTTGCTGTTCCCATTGGTGTTCGAAGAGGCTTGCTTTTGTCCATGTTGAAGCGCCTTAGGAGATCTTTTGTATACTTTGTTTGATGCACAAAGGTACCCTCCTTGGTTTGCTTGATTTGCAGCCCCAAAAAGTAAGTGAGTTCACCCATCATACTCATTTCAAATTCGGAACTCATCATTGCTGAAAACTTGGACACAAGATCATGAGAAGCACAACCAAAGATAATATCATCCACATACACTTGAACGAATAATGAGTCATTGCCATGTTTAAGCACAAAAAGAGTTTTATCAGCCTTTCCCATTGTAAACCCCTTTTCAAGTAAGAATGTTTTTAACCTATCATACCATGCTCTAGGGGCTTGTTTGAACCATATAAGGCTTTGGACAGTTTGTAAACATGATTAGGAAAATCTGGATTTTCAAAACCTGGTGGTTGTTTGACATAAACCTCCTCATCTATGTAGCCATTAAGAAAAGCACTTTTAACATCCATTTGATATAGCTTAAAACCTTTAGATGCTGCGAAAGCTAACAAAATTCTTATGGCTTCTAATCTAGCGACAGGAGCAAAAGTTTCATCAAAATCTAGACCTTCAACTTGAGTGAAACCTTGAGCAACCAACCTAGCCTTATTCCTAATCACAACCCCATCCTCACTTTGTTTATTTTTATATACCCATTTAGTTCCAATTAAGGTGTGGCCTTGAGGTGGAGGTACAAGTTTCCAAACATTATTTCTTTCAAAATTTTCTAACTCTTCTTGCATGGCAATAATCCAAGATTCATTAGTGAGTGCGTGTGATATATCTTTGGGTTCAAAAGAAGCAACAAAAGCAGAATGAGCATGAGAGTTTGGATCGCAGAACCTGGACCGTGTGACTCGTTCATGCAAGCTTCCAATCATCTGTTGTGGGGGATGATCTTTGTAAAAACGTAGGGGAACAGATGTCTCACAAGCTTCTTTTTCATTAGGTTCATTGTAGATTGATGAGCTTGTGATTTGTGGACGATCAGGACCAGCAGAGGTGACAGCCGGAGCTTGTTCAATGTCCGGAGCTGGACACGTGTCAACTTCGGAACTACCAGGCAGTATCACCGGCTCTTCTTCATCTTCGAAAATACCCTCCCCCTGAGAATATGAATCTGGTCCTGCAACACCGGAGCTAGTACCTGGGCTAGCTTCATCAAAAGATACTTCACAAGTCTCCACAATTTTGTTAGTGTCAAGTAAAAGCACACGGTAGCCTCTAGTATGAGATGGATAACCAAGAAACATGCCATCATTGGATCTAGGTTCAAATTTATCAAGATTACCATGTTTCTTAACAAAGCATTTGCAACCAAAGACCCGAAAGTGTGTAACACTAGGCCTATGTCCAAACCGGAGCTCATATGGTGTTTTACCTAGCTTAGCACGCAAGAAAACACGATTTGAGACATAACAAGCGGTTGCTAATGCATCAGCCCAAAATTTCCTAGGGGTTTGATATTCATCAAGCATAGTCCTAGCCATCTCAACTAGGGTTCTGTTCTTTCTTTCTACAACACCGTTTTGTTGAGGTACATATGGTGAAGAAAATTGATGATCTATTCTATTTTCAGCACAAAAGTGATCAAAGAATTGATTTTTAAATTCAGTTCCATTATCACTTCTAATTGCTTTTAATGATTCTGGGTGATCAATTGATAATCTAAGAAATAAAGTTCTAAAGTGACTAAAGACTTCATTCTTAGACGCCATAAAATACACCCAAGAATATCTAGAATAATCATCAACAATAACAAGAGCATACCATTTACCTCCGAAGGATTGAACACGTGAAGGTCCTACGGTGTCAAGATGCAAAAGTTGACATGGTTCAGTTGTCATGATCATTGTGAGAGGAGTATGTGAACCTGCAACCATCTTAGCATGTCTACAAGAAGAGCACACAATTTCTTTGTCCCCTTTAAGCTTAGGCAGCCCACGTATGCGATCAAGAGCACTAACACGCGTTAGGTGATCAAAGCCTACGTGACCAAGTCTACGATGCCAAAAATTTGAATCATTAGCAACTAGACACCTATGCTTAGAAGAAGACATATCAAAATCAGCTTTAAAAACTCTTCCAAACCGAGAAATGTTAAAAATAAGCTCACTATTTGAATCTACAACTTTGCAGCAATTTTTATTGAAAGTAATTTCTAGATTTTCATCTAGCAATTGTGAAACAGAAAGCAAGTTATATTTCAAATTTTTGACAAGTGCCACATCCTTCAAAGTGTAGTGATCATTTACTCTAACCGAACCCTTAGCAATTATAGGAGTTGAAGAATTATCGGCAAAAGTAACATTCTCTACACGTGACACAAAGGTGAGGGAGGAGAACCAATCTTTGTTACCGGTCATGTGGCGTGAGCAACCTGAATCCACAATCCAAATATTCTCCTTCCTCAAGCGTGTAACCTACATAGAAGCACAATACACCGATGACTCAATACTGGGGTTAGTCAAAAGGCATTTAGGAATCCAGTACTGAGTCACGCGACGTGCACCAGGAAAAACACACGAATGCTGAGATAAAACAGCAGGTTTATGAGTCAAAGATTGAGGTTTTCTTTTCTTAACAGTTGATTTAGAAGTTGTTACTTGTTTAGAGTGAAAACCGGTAGCTCCGGAGGTAAAAGCAGAAGGTCCGGAGGCAAAAACTGAAGCTCCAGAGGTAACAACAGAAGATCCGGTAGCTCTTGGAGCTATCGGAACTATCGGAGCTGCTTTTGCGGATTTCTTACCAGAAGGTCTGGAAGCTACCTTCTCAAATTTCTGACTCACTAAAGCAGGTTGTGTTTTTCTAATTGCATGAAAGTTATAAGATCTAGCAATTTTTCTTTCCTTTTTCTGTTGTTTAGCTAGTCTATAACAAAAATCTATGACATGACCATCTCTACCACAGAAGGTACAATGAAATTTAACTTTGTGTTCATGTCTAGATGATCAAGCAATATTTTTATTTGAAACCGAATGAGGCAACACTCCTGCAGATTTGAAAACCACTTCTTTTTGTTTAGGAACTGATTGAATCAAACCACTTCCTAATGACCTTACAATTTTAGGTGGATGTGCCTTAGCATGAACATGAGAATCAAAACCTAAACCAATTTTATCTTTGCTAGACTTGGAAGAATTCAGCAGCAAGTTTAGATTCTTATCCCCATTACAAAACCGACCTAGTGTCCTATTCATGTCATCAAGTTTCTTGGACAAGTCTAGGCAGTTTTCACATGAAGTTTTTCCTTTTAGTTTGCAATTGGAACAAAATTTAACTTCATGAGAACGTAAAGCATTGTTCAACATAGAAATTTCATTCATAGCATCTTGCAGTTTCTTATCATGATTTTCACATGCAGAACAATGCAAGTCAATTGTAGAACAGCTAGCATCTTTCAAGTTTTTATCATTAAGTGCAGCAAGCTCTTTGTTCTTTTTAATTTCTTCATCAAGTTTATCTAGAGTGGAGGAGTGTGCACTTCTTAATGTGGACAATTGTTCATAGATTAAGTCACATGAGGGACATGCATCATCACTAGGAATCAAATTTTTTAAACGGTTAATTTCAGATTCTAGTAAATCAATTTTAGCAGCACTATCCCTAAGCTTTTTGTCCTTTTTCTTGACAATAATAGTTGCACAAGAAATAGCATCACACATTTCATTGCAGGTAGAACATACCTCATCATCGTCACTGTTGTGTTCTGCTTCCTCCTGACTTGATCTTGATCTTGCTTTGCCCGCCATGAAGCATAAGTTGGCCAGATCATCATTATCTTCATCACTTTCAAAGTCTACATCACTTGAACTGAGCTCTTGAAGCGCGGTGATGGAGCTGTTGATCATCTTGCGTCCTATGGTACCTTTCTTCTTCTTGTTGGAATTTCCAGAGGAGGTCCGGATCTTGCTTTGTTTTTCTTCCCGGGTGGTCGGACCTGAAAGGTTAGGGCATTCTGTACGAAAGTGTCCTGTTTTACCACATTCAAAACAGCGTTGAGGTCCGGAGCTTCCTCTCCTTCTAGTTCTCACATTTTGCAATGCTTTTGAGAATATAGTAGAGATGAGTGCCAACTCCTCTTCTGGAATTTCTTCGATCTGCTCCAGGGTTAGTGAGGACAACAAAGCAAGAGTATTGCAGGATGATGATTGGTCGGAGCTAGACATATCACGTTGTGAGACAAATGCAATAGACTTGTTTGGGTTCTTACGTGCTAGGATGTCAATTTCATGAGTTTTTAGTTTAGAATAAAGTACATCTAATGTAAGAGAACTCATGACAGTTGATTCACGAATAGATGTTACTTTCATCTCCCAAATTGTCATGTCTAATGCACTAAGAAGTTGTCTAGCATTCTCAGCATCAGAAAAATTTACATTGACACTACATAAGTTGCTGAGAATTTTATTGAAACGAGCAAAGAGGTCATCGATCGACTCACCTGGTTGCATCTCAAAACGCATATATTCTTTCTTGAACATATCTTGTTTTACCCCCTTGATTGTGTTGGAGCCTTCATGAGAATCACAGAGAGCTCTCCAACCGTCGTATGCTGATCGGAGGTGCGCGACACGATCAAAGTCGCTTTGAGTGAGTCCTTGGATGATCAAGTTTCGGGCTTTGTTGTTGTTGTCGACGTCCCGGAGGTTCGTGGCCGCGACTTGATCATTGGGTGGCACTTCATAAGGCTTATACACCTTCTCCCATATTGCAAAGCCTTGTGCCTGGATAAAAGCCTCCATGCGTGCCTTCCAAACCTGAAAATCAATACCAGCAAACACACAAGGTTTGACGGAGTACTTCTCCATGATGATTAGTCAAAAACACGTGCAAATCACAAAGATTAGAGCACCGTGGCACTGATACCAATTGTAGGATCGAAGAGCACGTGAAAAGCTACCAGAGGGGGGGTGAATGGTAGATTTAAAAATCTTACGCAGCAGAAACAATAAAACCCTAATCCCTTCAGTAGAAAAACGATCTGTTAAAGAAATCGTGTATGAGACTAATCTAAACGTTTTTCACCGTGAAAAAGGTGATATATATCAGAGAGAATCAAGTCACGAAGACAACACAAAAAGAATTACTCAAATCCGTCGAGAACAACTCAAGTTATGATCAAAAGATCAAACACTGGTCAATCTGACCTACCCGAGAAAAACAGTTTCTGTAGTGCTGCAAAGAAACTCGTGTAGATCAAAAGCCACAAATCCAATGACCGTGAAATTTTGACAGATGATAGAAAATCAAGTTGTGAAGACAACCCAAAAAGAATCACGTCAATTGGATCAGAAAAACTTGAGTTATGATAAAACCACCGACAAAAGGTAGTGCTGTCCAGAAACTCGACGAGTAAAACTTGTCTGGAACAAGTCGGTCGAACAAGGCACAAAAGTTACTTCAAACTATGAATTTTATTCAATAGAACACAATAGGAACAGCCCCAAAGTCGTGCATATCGATCTTTGGCCTTCCCTTGCTTATATAACCAGCCCTTAGGCCAACCCAATAAAACTAGGACTCCAATCCTACTCAGATCACGAATCCTAACTTTCCATAACTGCTCAAGATTCTTCTATACGCAGATAGAAGCAATCTTAAGACTTCCAAACATCTTAGGAACGTGTCCCACATTCCTAAACAACTCAAATTCGTGACACACACGAAATCCTAACATAACCAACTCGATATTTCCATACCGAGCCATAACCGACTCAGCTAGCAGCCTAAGTCTTCAACCGATACGATCTGATCCTTCCGATCAGATCTTCCTTCCATAATCCGTCTCTAGAAGCATATTGCCATGTCATGCACCTCATGCATACGTGCGAACACCTTCCTTCGACCTTCATATGCACTGTCCTTGATTCAATCATCCTGTGCGACCTCCTGACCCGCTCAACCACAGTTCCTCCTGAACTTGGTTGTTGGAACCTCATCTCCTCCTGAGACTAGTCCAATGGATCCCGTCACCAGCCATGACTTGAACTCAAGCAACACCTGCACATGAATAAACAACCAATCTATACGAGCCCAAGTCCTCGACTTGACTCACATTAGTTCCGAACACAACACCTTACGTGAGAACCTCACATAAGCATGTTGCAAAACCACAGTAGAAACGATATCAACCGTATCATCCAAAACGCACCAAAAACTTAGCAAATGAAAACTAAGCAATCTTTCCAATCAAGTAAAGCAAGTACGAGACATTGCAAATGCAAAGCAGAAGCACTACGGTCAAGTTCCGGACCTTGCCAGAGCAACCCGGAGCTTGAGCCGGAGCTAACAAGAGCTAGTAGAACCTAGCGCTGGAGCTTACCAAAACTAGTAGATCCTGGATCCAGAGCTTATCAAAACTAGTCGGAACTAGTCAACCCAAAACCCGGAGCTAGACAAAGTACGTCGAAGCTTAGCATCCCGGAGCTAACGAAAATATGCCGGAGCTATCAAATATATGCCGGAGCTAAAGATAAAGCTCACCGGAGCTAACCAAAGCTGGTCGGACCTTACCAAGAAGTCGGACCTAGCATCAAACGTAACCGGAGCTACCCAAAGCAAGCCGGACCTATCGTCGGACCTTGCTGTAGCTCGGAGCTAGAGTCGGACCTTGATAAAAAGGTGTTTTGGTGATATTAAAAACTTTTATCATCAAAGCCAAGTGTATTCACTACAAGCCAATGTATTCAGCACACATAGGTCTTACACAACTTGAGGTGCCATAGATGTGTTGATGTTGGAACTTGAAGCCCCCCCCCCCCTTGATCATGACTCTCCTCAACTTTAGGCTTGATGTCTCCAATGGTCATGTTCTTCATAGCTTCTCGTAGAGGCTCATCATCTATTTCATCATGACCAAAACTCTCCTCTTGGGAGCCATTAGTTTCATCAAACTCAACATCACAACTTTCCTCAACTAAACCGGAGGTTTGGTTGAATACTCAATATGCTTTTGAGTTTGATGCATAACCAAGAAAGATACCAACATCGGATCTTCTTTCAAACATACCGAGCCTTTTCTTGCGGTAGATGTAGCACTTGCACCCAAAGACTCAGAAATAGGAGATGTTGTGCTTTCTCCCAATGATAAGTTCGTACGGGGTCTTTTGAAGTAGTCGGTGTAGATAGACCCGATTTGCGGCATGGCACGCCGTGTTGATTGCTTTGGCCCAAAACTTCTCGGACGTGCCATAGTCATCAAGAATTGCTCGTGCAAGAGTGATGAGAGTCTTGTTCTTCCTTTCAACGACACCATTTTGTTGAGGAGTGTATGTGTCTAAAAATTCATGCTTCACGCCTTCACGATCACACCACTCCCCAATGTTGTAGTTCTTGAATTCGGTGCCGTTGTAACTCCGGACATTGATGATGGGAAGTTGAAATTCCCTTTGAGCACGGTTAGCGAAGGTCTTGAACACTCCCGGAGGTTCACTCTTGTCACCTAGAAACAAAGTCCAAGCATAGCGAGAGTAGTCATCAACTATAACAAGACAATAGAGATTACCACCAAAACTTTGATATGTGGACGGTCTGAAGAGGTCCATGTGGAGCAACTCAAGTGGCTTGGAGGTTGACACCATTGTCTTCATCGGGTGGTGCGAAGCAACTTGTTTCCCGGCTTGACAAGCGCTACAAAGCTTGTTCTTCTCAAATGTGACATCCTTCATGCCGGTCACCATCCCGAGCTTGAATGACTTCTTGAGCTTGCTCATTCCAATGTGAGCTATGCGTCGATGCCATAGCCAACCCAAACTCGTTTTGGTTAAAAGACAAGTGGTCAAGCTAGCATCCTTGTTGGAGAAGTCTACTAAGTAGATATGTCCATGCCGAAATCCTTTGAAGATTAGTTCTTTGCTCGTTTCACTAGTCACAACAACATCATTCTTGATAAAGGTGCACATAGTCCAAGATCACAAAATATTGCAATAGAAAGCAAATTGAAACTAAGTGACTTAACATACAATACATTGAAAATAGATAAATCATTTGAAATTGCAATCTTACCCAACCCAATTACCTTCCCCTTAGAGTTATCACCAAAGGTGAATTGTTCATGATTTCCAGGGTTTTCTGTGGTGGTGAACATACCATCATTGCCGGTCATGTGTTGAGTGCACCCGCTATCGAGTACCCAATGCTTTCCTCCGGCTTTGTAGTTCACCTACACACATGAATTCAATTTTTGATTTTAGGCACCCAAGCCAACATAGGTCCTTGTATGTGTGATACAAGTGTTTTTGGGACCCAAAGTTGCTTGGGGAGCTTCCCCTTCATGCCCTCATGTCCTTGCCAATGAACCATGCCTTCACCTTGCCATCTACTTTACTCAAGAGATAATAGTGATGATTAAAGGTAGACTTGTAGTTAGTAGGCAATTTTGGAGAAGGCCGGTTAGGAAGAGGACACTCCCTTGTATGGTGACCGGTGACCTCACAATGTTGGCAATAAGAACCAACTTCCTTGATGAAGCTTGTTTTAAGCTCCGGTGAGGGCACCTTTCCTTTGTTAGGCACCAAGAAGGATCCACGTCCACTCTTGTTGAAGGCCCTTGTTTGTTGGAAGAGGATTTCTTTGTGCTTGACTTATCCCTTAGATAGTCTTGTAACACTAGTGCGGAGACTTTCAATTTCTTCTAGCAAATCCTTCTCCCTAGCATTCTCTTTCAAAGGCAAAGACTTATGCAAGACATTAGTGGCATGAGAATTAATATATACCTTATCATTAAGGATTTCTTTCTTTATAGTTTTTAATTCTTGATCAAGAACTTCATAAGCAAGGTTAAGTACTTGATGCTCTTGGATTAACTCATTGTGCTTTCCCAAGAGTACTTGGTGTGCTACGTCAAGCTCATGATGATCTAGCTTGACTTGAGCCTTATCCTCCTCAAATTGCTTGACATGAGATTTGAGCGTGTCATGCTCCTTAAGTACGCTTTCATACTTGTCAAGCAAATCGAGGTTAGCACTCTCGAGTTTAGCATGAGCTTCTTCAAGAGCCTTGACCTTGCTCTTTTCCCACTTAATGATAGTGTGGTATTCATTTATCAATGAAGCTAAGTCATCGGGGGAAAGCTTATCATCACTAGAGTCATCACATACCATGGTGTTACCTTTTGACATGAGGCACATGGGAGGTGGACGAAGAGATGAATCATAATTTTCGGCAATGGCAAGGCCGGCCAATCTTTCTTCTTCAACTTCACTCTTTTCATCACTAGATTCTTCGTCAGTGATCCATTCATTTGCCTCACACATGAACACTTTTTGTGGACCTTTTCTCTTCTTTGGAATGAGTTTTCCCTTTTTGCCTTTGTCATGCTTCTTCTTCCCAAAGAATCTTGGTTTGGGCTTGTCCTCTTCATCATGCTCACTACCCTTAAGCTTGTGATGCTTGCCCTTGTGGTTCTCTATTCTTTTGTCCGGTTTTGGACAATCATAGGAGATGTGACCTTGATTACCACAATTATAGCAAGTCTTGTTGTCATCTCTCCTTGGTAGAAATGCTTTCTTTTGGGATCAAAGGTGTATCCCTTCTTGGCAATCTTGGAGTTCAAGTGAGAGAATTTTCTCATCATCAAGGCAAGCTCATCATCGTCATCTTCACTTGATACATGCTCTTCTTCACTTGAGCTAGGATCAACCAATTTCTTTTTCTTGAGACTTGTTTTCTTGGTGGAAGCCTTTAGAACAATTGTCTTTGAAGATGATTCCTCTATCATCCCAAGTACACTCATCTCATGAGTGTGAATCTCTCCAATAAGATCTGAAACTTCAATGTGATCTAGAGATTCCTTTTGAAGCATGGAGTTGATGATGTTGTACTTTGGCTTAGGAAGGAGCATAAGGATCTTGCGGTTGATGAGTCCCTTGCCAAGAGAAGCAATATCAAGAGCATTAGTTTCCTCAATAAGCACATTTAAGCGAGAAAATATTCATTGACATTTTCATGAGGTAGCATTTTGAACTCATCATGTTTGGCCTTAAGCATATGATATTTTAGTTCTTTAACACGAGAAGAACCCTCATGAATTTCAATCAAGCAAGCCCAAATTTCACAAGCCTTTTCTTTGCTAGCAATCCTAGCAAACACATCTTGACTAATGCATTCATAAATAGCATTTCTAGCTTTTGCATCCCACTTGACTTGATCACCAATATAGTTATGCTCACCAAACCCCGCATGGGTCGCTTCCCATACCTCGCGAGCAATAGCCTCAAGATAAGCACGCATGCGTGCTTTCCAATAGGCAAAGTTCTTGCCCTCGAAGGTGGGAACCGAACCCCCAATCTTGGCCATTTTAGCTCTTTAGCGGTGAAGCTAGGATGATCCAATGAGCAACCTTGCTCTCATACCAATTTTATGGATCGGATGCCCAAGAGGGGGGTGAATTGGGCTTTTTTCAAAAATTAAAGCAATAGAAACTTAATTACTAAAATCCCAATTCCCTATGCAAACAACCTATGCATTCAAGTGAATAGTAATTTTGCGATATATGAAATGCATAAGCGTAAAGGGAAAGAAAGAGTGTGCAAACTCCCGAGGAGACACGAAGACACAGAGATTTATCCCGTGGTTCGGCAAGATCGTCAAGACCTTCCTACATCCACGTTGTGGCACCCACCAAAGGGTATAGCCACACCCAAGTCACCGAGACCAGGGATCCTCACTAAAAGTCTCTGTTTGCCAACCCCGGCAAGGTGGAGCTCAAGCCTTGTACAAGTTTGATCCTCCGGGCTTCCACAACTGACTTGGTAAGCTCCGTAAGGCTCTCTCCAATAACCGACTGTTACACGGTGAGTGCAATCACCAAGAGACACTCCCTTACAGCTCTCACTGCACTAGAGACTCCAATCACCAAGAATGGAAGCACACAAGCATTATCTCTAGCAAGTTCTAGCCTATCTCTTGGTGTACAACTGGTGTAAATGATGTGGAAGTGGTAGCTCAACGTCTTGAATGCTTGGTAATGTCTATAGTAGCTCTAGGGATCAAGACTTATCGAAATGACTGGTTGAAGGGGTATAAATAGCCAGCCTCCACGAAATAGCCGTTGGAAAAGTAGGCTGACATCACTGTTCTACAAACATCGGATGATCCGATGTTCTCCCTTCAGTTGTCATCGGTCGAATCCAAATTAGCTGATGTCACTATGTCAAATATGTCCGTTGATCGACCGATGTAACACTTTCCTCATCATCAGATGATCCGGTGGCACTTGATTCAGATTGGTCCAGAAATAATGCTTACTGGGGTGATTGACCGATGTGTTGTCAATTATACATCGGATGGTCCGGCGTTACACTTGGTCCAGGGTAATTGCTTACTGGAATGATCGACCAATGTAACACTTACTTCATCATCGGATGATCTGGTGTGCACTTAGTTCTGAGGTCTTTTTCTGCTGTTGAGACAACTCGACCGATGTAGTGTTTTCTGGAAACATCAGTTGATCCGGTGAGTTGATTTTGTCTGCTTCGAGTTGTTCTAAGTGATTCTTTTGGAATTTGTTCGAGTGACCTCTTATACATTGGTTTGAAATACTCTTCTGATGATTACCAAGTCTTGGGTGATGTCAATTTCGATGGAATAACTTTCACATATGAGCTTTTTCTCTTAGCCTTCATAAAATCGATTGACCTTGTAAAGTAATTTGTTTAGGGGTCTCCAATTGTATCCAATGAGCAGTAGATGATATACATATAGATTTCATTATGTGTGATGAGTGATATGAGAGACCTTGCATCCACAAACTCATTAGTAATATCCAATGGTTGTCATAAATCACCGAAACCATACCTCATGGGAGCCTAGATGCTTTCAGGTAGTGAGATGGGTTTGCAGTGATGGTGGGACTACTCTGGGATCCGAATGGCTCAAGAGGGGGCCCTCTTGGTTAGATGTGCTCAGTTGGAGACATCACCATCGGTGAAACCTTAGTGGGTCTAAATATGCTAGTAATCACTTTGTAAATGCTTTTTTGTGATCTCTTGGCCACACACCTAAGGAAGTGTGAGACAACATAATTGAGATTTCTTAGTCATCGAAAGGTGATGAAATCACGAACTTGTGGGTAAAGTGGTAAAACCTCTGCATTGTGTGCTAAAAACTATCATGATAGCCATGCTCCCAGTTATGAGCAACTTGGACCCTCACATGATTAGAGATTTGGACCTTGAACATGGTTTAATGGCCGGAATTGACTTTGGAGATTGGTTTAGTTCAGTAATTTGCTTTGGTATATGGAATTGACAAAAATGGGACATATGAGCTGTTATGAGTTGATTATGGATTAATATTGCTATTATTGGTTACTTAAGTTAAAATTAATGTTATTTGTTATTTTGGAAAGGACCAGACTTAAAATAATATTATTGCATTTTCAACAGTTTTGAATGTACTTCTGTGCAATTGGCCATTTATTTATCATTCCTTGTTTAAGCTACATGTCATATTTTTCCACACTTGCTGAGTATGACATGTGCTCACCCTTGCTATTCCCCAACAAATTCAGATGCAGGCGACAATGTGGAGTACCAGGAGGTCTTTGAGTAGTTCTAGGCGTGCGTGTTATCATCAATCTTGCCTGTGGAGTTTGGAGTCTTAGTGTTTAGTGGTTTCCGCTGCAGTCTTTTAGAGATTGTATTCGAGACAATTTGGTTTGTAATAAGGTACTATTATTAGTGATATTATTCGATACATGGTTTTATCTGTTTAATATTTGTGAATCAGTTCTGTATGTGTTAAACATCCTAGGCACACATATGCATCACGTTTGGTTCAATTTCGGAACCAGGTGTCACAAATTGGTATCAAAGCCTGTTTTATCGTAGGATGCAAGCCTAGGTAGAATCGATACCACAAATCGTTTATGACTTCTTCCCTATTCAAAATTTGCCTGTTTTACATTATTTTGCCCCCACCGGTTATATAAAGTGGGAAAATTTGCACTTTTGCTGCTGCTGAAATTTTTGCCACTTCTCCATCTTTTTGAGCAGATGCACATCCTCTCATCTCAATTTATGGCTGCTGCAATTTCAGAACTGATATTTACGTTTTTCCCTAATAATCTCATGTTTTTTTATAGATGGCTCACATCAAAATGACAACCCGCAAGAGAGCTCGTTTGCCACCCCTTGGAAGCAAGATTAGGCCTCGCGAGGAGCCGCAAATGGAACCAGCCCAATAGGAGGAATAAGTGAGTTCTCCCGCAAAGGAAGTTGAGCATGAACACTCCGACACGACGGAGGAGGACCCTGAGGAGGTGGAACTCTATGATGATGAAGAGGAGAAAGACCCCGAAATGGTGGAATTCTATGATAGTGAGGAAGACGAAGGTGAAGCACATGAGGAGAATGAAGATGAAACCCAAGATGAAGATGAATCGCAAGAAGAGGAGGAACCCACTGCACAAGAAGAAGTACCCGAAGCCCAAAGGAATGCATCACAACCTAGTGAAGCCAAAAAGGAGGACGAATGCCTAGTTTACCGTGATGCCCGTGAATTCTATTCTGATGGCACAGATGGAGGATTTGCAGCTAAGCATTTAAATACGTTCCTTGATTTATGCAAGATGCACCCGAAGTATTATGTCAAGAGTATTCCTCACCATCGACATGAATGGAGGGCTCAAGTTACCGTTCTTGCAAAAGATGAGGTTGGTCACCTGACACGTTGCATCCACATGGAGATCCACAAGGGAGCAAGCTATTGATGTTGCTGCTTGGGATGCACTTACTACATTGTGCCACATCTACCAAGAGCAGGTTGGAGGCACTAGTTTTGCGCTGCACCCGCAACGCAAGAAGGGAACAAGGAAAGTCTTAAGACCACAAGAAGGAGCTCAAATCAGTTCTTGTGCTATTCTGATGCCATGGAAGAGATCTGCCACCTCCGAAAGAAGCTGTACATCATGGAAAAGCAAGAGGAAGTCTGTGCCATCATGGAGACCAATGGTGTAGCAACCTCTCCAGCGCCTACATGGACGGTCAACTCACCTTGGCGTGCACCCATGTATGCCTCGCCGCCGCTATAGCCTTCGTAGCCCCACGGCCAGGATAGCCATGACTCACATAATTAAGTCTAGATCTCCTGTCTAGAAGTTGGAAGAGATTATAGATCATTTTGGTTGTGTTTGGTGTGGTGTGCTGAATTTTCTTGGTGTGTGCTTGTGCTTGTGTGCTTGGTGCGAGTTTTGTAACGCTTAGCATTTTTTCCACATCCACACGTAGTAGAGAGTTGTGGGATCCTTGTCCAAATCCTCTAATAGGGTTTTTAATTTAATAAGAGAATTGTTTAGTTACATAGAACTTGATGCATATAGTTGGGGTATTTGTTTTCAAATTCTGAATTCTTCTGTCTCTAGTATTCTTTCACCAACAATGCCGAGGACTCGTAACCAAAGGAATGCCAATGGTAAGGAGGAGAACAATGGAGCATCCCAGAACAACAATGGACTTGGACATGGAGCTATCAATCTTGAGTAGTTGTTGGCTATGCAGAACCTGCTCATGCAGACCATGATAGAGACTATGGGACAGCTGCAAGCTGGCAACAACAATCAGCCCCACATGCCTCCTCCACCACCACCCCCTCCACCCCACAACCGTTTGGGAGAGTTTATGAGGACCAGACCACCTACCTTTGCTCAAGAGTCTCTAAGACCCCCTGTGTATCGCTCGACCAGTCCTTTTATAGTATAAGCACTGGTCGTTACATCGTTAGCCTGGCCCAACATGTGGCCCTGGCGGTTATTGATGCTTAATACATAATTAATGAGCTTAATTACCCTTAATGGTGTGGTAACGCACCTTAACAGTGTCATTACTGGTATTAAGGGCCCTCTGATCGTGGTCATTAAGATGGTATTGATGACACTTAATCGGGTCTTGAAGTCTTTATTTGCCCCTTGAAGGTCCGAGCCGTTGGGGGTCCACCAGTATGCTTGTTGAAGTTGAAGGTCCGGCGGTTGGACGCGTGGCAGCACTGGAGCTTTTTGTCTGGGACGGGTAGGTCCGGTGCAATTGTACACTGTCAGTACCAGAGCTTTCCTCTATCGGGGGTTAGGTCTGGGGGTGCCGCACAGGTATTTAGCCTGGAGCTTTCCCATGTGTGGGATGTAGCTCCGGTTGCAGGATACACATGGCAGCACCGAGACTAACCATAGAAGGCAGGCAGGTCCGATCCAATATGACACGTGGGGCCTTCGGAGGTCTTCAACTTAGACAGGTGAAGTTCCTTTGGTCTTTTTGCAGTCCCAAGGGGTATTCGGTACGCAGGGTACCGACAGTGGCCCCCTGGGCCCACCTCTGGGATAGACCTTTTTGATGAAGTCGTTCTGCCGGAGGTGGGTCCATCCTTCGGTTTTTGAACCATGTCTTCAAGGGTCTGTGGATGTGCCGTTGGCGGTAGTTCGTAGTTAAACCATCACCGCGTGGCATATCCAGGATGCGGCAGGTGAGATCTGAGCGTGCGGATCTCACGCAATTGAAGGTCACCGGTTCCGATACAAAAAACGGATCGGTTCCGCGCGCCTTGTCAGGCCGCCACCCTCGGGCTTCCCGCTTCTCATGATGACAACTGTTCGCCTGGGGTAAGGACCTCGACTTGATCGTCAGGGTGGCCGCGTGCCCCCTTGTCATTGGCAGGGTGAATTTTTTGAACTGTACTCTCGGCTCCTCAGCGGTTTCCATCCAAGCGTTGCGGGGGCTTACTTAAGAAGGAGACCGCGCACCGTTTGGGGATTCTTTACTCCTTCATTTGAAATTGCGCTTGAATCCTCCAAACTTTCACTTGCTTTTCATCTCTCGCCCGCTGTGCTGCGATGAAGTTTGGACTCCCCAAGAGCCACATTGGGAGCAAGAAGGAGTTGTCTAGGGTTCGAACCTACATTGGTTGGTCCAGTGACTCCTTCAACAACGACATTTGCTTTGGCAAGCTTCCCTTCGAGAAGTAGCGAGTAGGAGATATGGTGTACTTCCTTGGGTACGCCATGGCGGGTTTGATCCCGCCTTGCTCCACTTTCTTTCTGATGCTGCTTGATTTTTATGGTCTGCAGCACCACCATCTCGGTCCCCACTCAATCTTTCTGGTGGCGATTTTCGTCCACTTTTGCGAGATGTGGGTGGGAGTGCCCACTTGTGTGGAGTTGTTCCGGACTTTTTTCACTGTCCACCCCACCAGGAAGAGTGGTGAGTTCGTCGGCTTCTACTACTTCGTGAAGTGGAAAAACTCCCCCCCTCAAGTACATGAGGTCATTTCCTTCCGGCAAGTGGGACGACTGGAAGAAACACTTAGTGGTCATCACCGTCGAGGGACACGAGAGGATGGAATTGCCCGAAGGCCTCCCCCGCTCGACACCGACATTTGGAGTGACGTGCCGGAGCTGTCGAGGGAGTACAGGCTCATTCTAGATAGAATCCAGGAGTGCGTCGATGGTGGAGTGACCCCTCAGATGGTCTTCGACAACTTCTTGATGAACAGGTGGGCCCCGCTGAGGGCTAGGGGGCGACCTGTCTGGGCCTTCAACAGTGAGATGGATACCAACTGCATCGAGGTTGGTTCTGGCACCAACTTGACCAGTGAATCCTGGAAGATCCATCTCAAGAAGTTCCAGCTTGGGAACATTGGCCCTGGCGACGTGTCTCCACCGTCTGCCTTCCTTCCTCTAAATATGATACCATAGGAGTGCAGAGAGCTCCGGAGGAAGATGTTGCTGTTGGACGACTTGGGCCTGATGGAGAGGCGATCAACCTCTGGGGTGGCGATCCCCGGAGCTTCTGATGGTGGCTCCGCTTCCGCCCCGAAGCCAAGAGCTGAAGTCATAGGCAAGGGCAAGGAGCTGGCCGAGCCCTCGAGCCGCAAGAGGAAGTTAAAGCATTCTGACGGGAGGTTCATAAGACCTGCTCCTTCCACTACAGCTCCTTCTCCCAGGCGGAGGTGGTCTTCGGCGGCGGCAACTACTCCAGCGTCGGCATCTCCTATGGATGCTAGCTCTGGCCATGTGGCTCCATTACCAGGGCTAGCCGAGGGCTCTAGGTCCGAAGGTCCTTCTCAGTCGAGGGGGGCCTCAACCAAGATGACGCCGACGGTGGCAGCAAGCTCCGGGGAGCCTTCCGGATCTACTACATCAGTGGCGACAAGGTCCGGTCCTGAGCATCCAGTGAAGAGGTTTCGCGCTAGCTAGAGCGAAAGCCCTCCGAGGTAAATTTGATTTTTTACCCCAGTTGATTGTTTTTTGTTGCAATCATATTTTGAGTTTCTTCGTCCTTCATCCATAGGGTACCCCAGAAAGGGGCTGAAGATCTGGTTTCTGCAGCAGTAACTAATGCTACGCAGACGGAGGCTCCAACTCCAGTTCCAGCGCCGCCCCAAGAGGTGGTTGAGGCCGCAGTAGCTCCGGCGCCAGCTGTCGTGGTCCTTGACCTCGAGTCATCCCCTGAAGCTCTCGTGGTAGCGCCGGACCGCGGGAATGAAGATGTACCAGTGGCACCAGCCCTGGAGGTTGAAGCTCCGGGTTTGGATGCTGAGATGATGGACGCTCCAGCCTTAGAGCCGGAAGTGGCTGCAGTTCCAGCCCTAGAGCTGGATGTTGTTGAAGCCCCGGCAGTGGAGCCAGTGGTTGATGAAGCTCCGGCAGTAGAGCCAGTGGTTGATGAAGTTCTGGCTCCTGAGCCGGTTGTCGCAGAAGTGACGGCGCCTGAGCCAATGGCGGTCGAAGCACTAATGCTTGAACTGGCGGTGGCAAAGGCGCCAACGTCGATGCCAGAAGTGGCTTCAGCTTTGTCCGAACCTTCAACGCCTACCGCAGAGGTGCTGATTCCCGAGGTGCCCGCGCCTGAGCTAGGGTGCCAAGATGAAGCTGCCGATCCCCCGCCTGAGGGACCAGTTGCTGATGACCTCGTAGCGGGACCTTCGGAGCTGACTCCGGAGGTAGAAACTTCTGCTGCAGGACCTTCCTCGGCGGCGGCCGAGGCTATCCGGAAGGGCAGCTCTAGTGCCATGGAAGCTCAGGGGACCTCTCTTGTAGAGTGGGACCCGATTTTTGTTATGGAGAACCCGCTTGAGCAAGCGGAGAGGACCCCGGTAGGTTCGGAGCCAATCCCTTTGTCGTTATCGATCGATAATGCCTGCTCCAGCCTTCATCAAGTTCAGCTGGACTTTTACCACGATAGCAAGGCCCTCGAGGAGGAGCGCCAAACCCTTAGGAGGTGGCGCAACCGGCTCCAATTCGAGACCAAGCAGGCGCAGGCGAGGCTGGCCGACGACAAGGAGTGGGTGAAAAGGGAGAAGGTCTGGTTGGAGTAATGGGGTCAGCTGCTGGATGAGAGGGAAAGCATGACGCGATCCCTCAACGACCAGTCTCGGGCCATCCATGAACAGGTCGTGGCTTCTCATGAAGCAGTGAATGACCGCCAAGAGAAGCTTAGCGCCATCCACGACAGCCTCGTCAAGCGCTGGGAGGCTCTTGAGGAGCGGGAGAAAAAGCTTGAAGATGAAGAGAAAAAACTCCTGGAGCTACGGGATGACCTCGTGAAGAAGGAGGAGGAGCTTACTCAGAAGCTGACTCTGGGTGACAAGAGTCTCGCGGAGCGCACCAAGAAGTTGGAGGAGCGCTACGAGAAAGAGGAGAAGAAGGCCTGGTAGTAGGGACAAGACCTCACCATGAGGGAGAATGAAATTGCTGCCAGGGAGAAGAAAGTGCGGGGCCGGGAGAAGGACCTGGTCGACCGGCGGAACAAGATCCACCTCCGGGAGGAGGAGCTCGGTAAAATCGAAAGGCAAGTTGCTGAAAAGATTCAGCAGAACGCCAAAGAAGTCGAGCGCCTTGCCTGGGAGAATTCGGAGCTTGCGGCGACCAAGAGATCCTTGGAAGATATGCGAGGCAGACCAGTTGCTGAGGAGTCCCAACAAGTTTGGGACTTCTTGGGCAAAGCCAATGACGCGCTGACGCCGATGGGTTTTAGTCCCGTGCGTCCGGATGGTCCAGAGCCAGAGCTGGACCAGGCATTACAGGCGTTGAGCTCGGCGGGCAACAAGCTCACCATGATGGGCGATGTCATCGTGGACTAGTTGGAAACCGAAGGACAATCCCTGGAAAAGAACATCGCAGAGTACATGCTGACGTGCTACACAAGTCGGGGCCCTCACTTCCCACTAGACTCGGTGCTTGAAGGTCCCATCGATGGAGAGGGAGATGCCGCCAAGGCCAACGTGTTGGAGGTTGCCCAGAAGGTTGCCTCATTCTTCCATAGGGTTTAGGACATTCTATTTGTAGCTCCCGCTTGTATCTTCTCTTCTTTTTCTCCAATTTTGTAATCTCTTGTCTCTAGATTAATGAAATCCAAGAATTTTATGAATTTCATTTTTTTTCTTCAACACCTTTGTCCCACTTGGCCCCCTGGTAGATGTACACAATTTGATTGTGATCATGTACCAAGAGGATGTAGCATTTTGTTGAAGACTTGCGCGCTTCAAACTTGTAGTTTGTAGGTCCGAAGTCGTCGATAGTAGGGGCCCCCTGAGGTTGTCGGAGCTTTATAGCTCCGGCAGTGACCCTTGTCAACAAGTAGAGCGTTGAAAGTTGGTCCTCTGGCGTTGTTGAAGCTTGGTAGCTCCGGCAGCGACCATTGTTAACACGCGGTGCGTCGACAGCAGACCCCGCTGGGGAGTCTTTCCACCATCTTTTCTTCACGTTGACGGCTGGCCCCCTGGATTTGCCAGAACTTTGTAGCTCCGATGATGTCTACTATCAACGTTTGAAACATCGACAGTAGACCACCTTAGGTGGTGTCGGAGCTTTGATAGCTCCAACTTCATCCACCATCGTCATGAGATCTTTATGTTTCCTGCACACTGAAGTCAAGAAAAACAGTAAAATCCATTTCTTATCTATAACTCGTTTGCGGCTTACTATTCCCGAAGGAAATTTTTAGGTCGAACTCAATTCTACATACGATCAAGTGCACTGGCTTGATTTCTCCAGGTCCGATCGTTTCTGGACTCGCCTTACTTCGACCTGCCGGGGTATAGTTAGAGTGGCGTACTTAGAGTGCGGGACCAGGCTAAGTCGATAGCACAGTCTTGACCTAGATTGGCTTGGCGGCATTCAGACGAGTAGACCATTAACAATGTTTAGAACCAAAAGAATTGACAATGCAACTTGAATTACATATGAATTGGTCGAGCTAAAGTTTCTTAAGAATTGCACAACTTTGTTATAGACAAGAAAGAGAAAAATAAAAAATATTGAGCATGTACAAAATAAATGCACATGGAGCCTGTTTTCACACAATGATATCTTTAATTATAGGTCCAGGGTACATGGGAAACAAGTACACTCTTAGGGTACGGAACCAGGCTAAGTGTGTTTCATTTCTTGTTTGACCCAAGGTAGCTAGCTATACTTTTGGTTCTGAGACTGTGACAAGTGTTGCTTGAACTTTGCGGACCTTCCGGGGAAGGTCCGGCTGTTCTCCCAAAGGATCTACCCGACAATGTACAATGATTCTATAACATACATCACATGTAACTACAGACTCACGTCCGTGATATTAAGCGTAGAACTTACGGAGGTGCTCAATGTTCCAAGGATTAGGGAGAGGTGTCCCATCCTCGGTTGCCAAGCGAACGCATCCGGGACGGGATACTTTGATCACTTAAAAAGGTTCTTCCCAGCTGGGGGAGAGTTTATTTAACCTTCTCGAGTTTGTATTCTCTGTAGCACCAGATCGCCTTCCTCGAGCTGTCGGCTGTGAACATGCCTTTGGTGATAGCACCGAAGAGCTTGGCGGTATCGGGCATTTCGAACAGCTGCTCGACACCTTCCCTCTTCAACGAGGTCAAGGTCTTCATGCCGGAGCTGGTCCTGCGTGGCATCGTCGAAGTTCCGGACCCGATGTGAACCCAAGGTGATTTTTGGAGGAAGGACTGCTTCAGCTCCATACACCAGGAAGAAGGGTGTCTCTCCAGTTGAACGGTTTGGAGTTGTCCTATTTGCCCACAAGGTGGGTGGAAGCTCTTTGATCTAGTTGTCTCCATGTTTTTTTCAGGCGCTCATATGTGCGCGTCTTGAGTCCTTTTAGGATTTCTGCATTTGCTCTCTCAGCTTGGCCATTGCTTGCTGGGTGAGCTACAAAAGCGTAGCTGACCTGAATGCTGAGGTCTTTGCAATATCCTTGGAATGCAGAGCTTGTGAATTGGGTCCCATTGTCAGTTATGATCTTGTTTAGGACTCCAAATATGCATACGATGGACTGCAAGAAGTTGATAGCTGATTGCTTGTTAATTGTCAAAATTGGAGTTGCTTCCGGCCACTTGGTGAACTTGTCGATGGCAACGTACAGGAACTTGTAACCTCCGACGGCTCTTGGGAAAGGTCCCAAGATATCCATCCCCCACACTGTGAATGGACATGTAGGAGGTATCATTTGTAGAGGCTGAGCTTGTGTGTGAATTTGCTTCGCATGGAACTAGCATGCTTCACTTTTCTTCACCAGCTCAGTTGCATCCTGGAGTGCTATAGGCCAGTAAAAACCATGCTGGAAGGCTTTATCGACCAGCGTGGAGGAAGACGCATGGTTCCCACACTCGCCTCCATGGATTTCTGCGAGGAGCTCGCAACCTTCTTTCCTTGTCATGCACCGCATTAGGACTCCGTTGGCACCACGCCGGTAGAGATCCCCTTCTACCAGTGTGTATCTGTTAGCCAATCTGACTATCCGGTCAGCGGATACATTATCTTTAGGAAGGAAATTGTCTTTCAAGTAGCTCCGGATCACCAAGATCCATGCATCGAAGCTAACTTGAGCATTTGGGTCTTGCGTGCTGGGTTGCTCGGAGCTTCCTGCAGCACCTACGACCCTTGATGGATGCCATGGTAACAGGGCCATCGGGACCGCTAGCTTCGAGGTGCTGGTCTCACCAACTTTGCTCAGTTCGGCAGGCTGAGCTGTTGGTCTTGACAATCTTCGGACGAAGGTTCTGTCGGGAGCCAGAGCTCTAGTTGAAGCTTTCGTTGAGAGTCCGTCAGCTTCAGCATTTATGAGATGCTGGACATGGCAAAGATCCAGGACGTCAAAGTCCTTTTGAAGCTTCTGGACTTCAAGTAGGTATGCAGCTAGTTGAGGGTTGTTGCAGCAGCATTCATCTTTGACTTGCTTTATAACAAGCTGTGAATCACCCTTTACCAATAGCTGCTTGACACCATATGATAGTGCCACCTTTAGCCCATAGATTAGTGCTTCATACTCCGCAATTTGTTGGTTGCCTTGAAGTCAAGGTGAACCATGTACTTGACCTTCTCCCCGGTCGGAGTGAGGAGAAGGACTCCAGCTACGGCCCCTTGCTTCTGCATAGAGCCGTCGAAGTAGAGAATCCAGTGAGGCTTGGTCAAAACCGGAACCTTGGGTTCCAGCTTCTCCTCACAGGGTTCCCCAGGATTTGATGGAGAGGGGGTCCATTACGCCACGAAGTCCACCAATGCTTGACTCTTGATCGCTTGTCTTGGGACGAATTCAAGGTCAAACTCGGCTAGTTCCGCTGCCAACTTTGCAATGTTCCCAGTAGAGTTGGGGTTATGCAAGATTGCGCATAGTGGATAAGAAGTTACCACTGAAATCTTGTGATCTTGGAAGTAGTGTCGAAGCTTCCTAGAGGCAATAAGAACTGCGTAGAGCAGCTTATGCACCTCCAGGTACTGAGTCTTGGCATCATGGACTACTTCACTGATGAAGTACACTGGGCGTTGGACTGTCCGGACCCTCCCGAAGGGGCCCAAAGCTTCCTCCTAATAAACCCGGAGCCTCCCAGAGGGGTCTGGACCTTCGTCGGGGACTTCCAAGTTCTTACATGAAGAACCCAAAGCTTATTCTGAAGTGACCCGGACCCTCCTGGAGGGGTCCAGATCTTCTTGTTCAGCAACAGTGACTCCTCCACTTGAAGGAGGTGGTTCCTATGGCATCTCGCCTTGAGGATCCGGGTCTGGGAGCTGGGACCTAGACTCGTCTTCAGGTAGCTCCGGACCCTCCCAGAGGGGTCTGGACTCCTAAAGTGGGTATGGTTCTGGTCTTTCCGCAACTAGGACCATGCTGACAATTTTGTCTGTTGTCGAAATGTAAAGCAGAAGTGGCTCACCAGGATTCAGAGCTACCAAGGTTGGTAGAGTTATGAGGAGCTGCTTCAGCTCCTGGAATGCCTTTTCTGCTTCTTCAGACCATTGAAATGGTCCGGACTTCCTCAATAATTTGAAGAAAGGTAGCGCCCATTCTGCCAGTCTTGAGATGAACCGGTTGAGGGCAGCTAGACATCCAGTCAGCTTCTGGACGTCCTTGATGCAAGCTGGTGGTCGCATGTCTTCAATAGCTTTAATCTTCGCCGGATTTGCTTCTATTCCTCGGCGGTTCACCAAGAAGCCAAGAAGCTTTCCGGAGCTAACCTGAAGACACACTTGTCCGGGTTCAGCTTCGTGCATGTGATTCGTAACTTGTCGAAGATAGCTTGCAAGGTGTCAAGGAATGACTCCTTGTTCTTGATCTTGACGACGATGTCATCGACGTATACTTCCACTACATCTCTGATGAGCTCTCCAAAAGTTTTGTACATAGCTCGTACAAACATTGAAGCAGCGTTTTTGAGACCGAATGGCATGGCAGTGTAACAATATAATCAATCTACTGTTATGAAGGAAGTATGCTCTTCATCTTCCCTAGACATTCTGATTTGATGATACCCAGAATATGCGTCTAGGAAACATAGTAATTCGCACCCGGATGTGGAATCCACTATTTTATCTATTCTAGGTAGTGGGAATTGATCCTAAAGACATGCCTTATTCAGTGTAGTGTAGTCGATACACATTTGAAGCTTCCCGCCGAACTTGGGTACATCTACTGGGTTTGCCAACCATTTTGGGTGGAAGACTTCTCAGATGAATCCAGCTTCAAGCAACTTCTTCACTTCTTTCCGTATGAAGTTTTGTCGCTCTACTGATTGCTTCCGAGGCTTTTGATGTACAGGCCGAGCGTCGTGATAGATCTTCAGATTGTGCTCGATCACTTCCCTAGGGATCCCAAGCATTTGTGACGGTTGCCAGGCAAACACATCGACATTAGCCATGAGGAAAGTGATGAGCGCGAGTTCCTATTTGTCATTCAGATCTCCGGATATATGGGTTGTCTGAGCAGCGTCGGAACCGATTTGGACAACTTTGACGGGAATGTCGGTGTCGCCGCTTGGTTGCAAGCGAGGTGCGGAGGTTGAGCCTCGATGACGAATGCTCGGGGGTTTTGGAGCTTGCTCCTTTCTGGATTCTTCCTCCTGCGTTGTAGCACACGCATGGAGTTCTTCCAGAGCAGTCACTCCGGCGATGCGATCTTTGCGAATCCGGAGAACACTGCTGGTGTTGGCATCTTCAACACCAAGTAGCCATAATGGGCAGCAACCATGAATTTGTACAAGGCTGGCCTGCCCAAAATGCCGTTAAATGGCAAGCTGATCTGCGCCATGTCGAAGACAAACTTCTCAGTGCGGTAATTCTCCTGAGTCCCAAAGGTCACCGGGAGAGTAATGGCACTGAGTGGAGTTATGGCCCCCAGACCTACTTCGGAAAAAGGTCGGGAGGGGCGTAGATCTGAATTCTGAGCTAAAGCTTAACGAAGGCTTCGAAGCTTATGAGGTTCAACTCCGAACCTCCGTCCACCATTACATGGTGGATTTGATGTTGTTGATGGTCGGAGATACCATCAATGGGAGTTGGCCAGCTCTAATCTGTAAGACCTATGTGTGCTGAATACATTGGTTTGTAGTGAATACACTTGGCTTTGATGATAAAAGTTTTAAATATCACCAAAACACCTTTTTATCAAGGTCCGACTCTAGCTCCGAGCTACAGCAAGGTCCGACGGTAGGTCCGGCTTGTTTTGGGTAACTCCGGTTACGTTCGATGCTAGGTCCGACTTCTTGGTAAGGTCCGACTGTCTTTGTTAGCTCCGGCATGTCTTTGATAGCTCCGACATATACTTGATAGCTCCGGCATGCTATTTCTAAGCTTCGACGTACTTTGTCTAGCTCTGGTTTTGGGTTGACTAGTTTTGACTAGTTTTTGGTAAGCTCCGGTGCTAGGATCTACTAGTTTTGGAAAGCTCCGGTGCTAGGTTCTACTAGCTTTTGTTAGCTCCGGCTCAAGCTCCGGGTTGCTCTCGCAAGGTCCGGAACTCGACCTAAGTGCTTCTGCCTTTCATTTGCAATGTTTCGTACTTGCTTTACATTGTTGGAAAGATTGCTTAGTATTCATTTGCTATGTTTTTGGTGCGTTTTGGATGATATGGTTGATATCGCTTCTACTGTGGTTTTGCAACATGCTTATGTGAGGTTCTCACGTAAGGTGTTGTGTTCGGAACTAACTTGAGTAAAGTCGAGGACTTGGGCTCATATGGATTGGTTGTTTGTTCATGTGCAGGTGTTGCTTGAGTTCAAGTCATGGCTGGTGACAGGATCCATTGGACTAGTCTCAGTAGGAGATGAGGTTCCAACAACCAAGTTCGGGAGGAACTGTGGTTGAGCGGGTCAGGAGGTCGCGCAGGATGATTGAATCAAGGGCAGTGCATATGAAGGTCGAAGGAAGGTGTTCGCACGTATGCATGAGGTGCATGACGTGGCAATATGCTTCTAGAGACGGATTATGGAAGGAAGATCTGATCGAAAGGATCGGATCGTATCGGTTGAAGACTTAGGCTGCTAGCTGAGTCGGTTATGGCTCGGTATGGAAATATCAAGTTGGTTATGTCAGGATTTCGTGTGGGTCACGAATTTTAGTTGTTTAGGAATGTGGGATGCGTTCCTAAGGTGTTTGGAAGTCTTAAGATTGCTTCTATCTGCGTATAGAAGAGTCCTAAGCAGTTATGGAAAGTTCCGATTGTGATCGGATTAGGATTGGAGTCCTAGTTAAGATTGGGATGGCCTAAGGGCTGGTTATATAAGCAAGGGAAGGCCAAAGTTCGTGGAGACGACTTTGGGGGCTGTTCCTCTTGTGTTCTATTGAATAAAATTCATAGTTTGGAGGAACTTTTGTGCCTTGTTCGTCCGACTTGTTCCAGACAAGTTTTACTCGTCGAGTTTCTGGACAGCACTACCTTTCGTCGGTGGTTTTATCATAACTCGAGTTTTATAGATCCCATTGACGTGATTCTTTTTGGGTTGTCTTCACAACTTGATTTTCTATCATCTGTCAAAATTTCACGGTCATTAGATTTGTAGTTTCTGAGCTACACGAGTTTCTTTGCAGCATTCCAGAAACTGTTTTTCTCGGGTAGGTCAGATTGACCATAGTCTGATCTTTCGATCATAACTTGAGTTTTTCTCGACGGATTCGAGTAATTCTTTTTGTGTTGTCTTCGTGACTTGATTCTCTCTGATATCTATCACTTTTGTCACGGTGAAACACGTTTAGATTAGTCTCATACACGATTTCTTTAACAAATCGTTTTTCTACCGAAGGGATTAGGGTTTTATTGTTTCCGCTGCGTAAGATTTTTAAATCTACCATTCACCCCCCTCTGGTAGCTTTTCACGTGCTCTTCAATCCTACATATGGTATCAGAGCCACGGTTCTCTAATATTTGTAATTTGCACGTGTTTTTGACTAATCATCATGGAGAAGTATTCCGCCAAACCTTGTGTGTTTTCTGGTATTGATTTTCAGGTTTGGAAGGCACGCATGGAGGCCTTCATCCAGGCGCAAGGCTTTGCAATATGGGAAAAGGTGTATAAGCCTTATGAAGTGCCACCCAATGATCAAGTCATGGCCACAAACCTACGGGACGTCGACAACAACAACAAAGCCCGAAACTTGATCATCCAAGGACTCACTCAGAGCGACTTTGATCGTGTCGCACACCTCCGGTCAGCATACGATGTTTGGAGAGCTCTCTGTGATTACCATGAAGGCTCCAACACAATCAAGGAGGTAAAACAAGATATGTTCAAAAAGGAATATATGCGTTTTGAGATGCATCCCGGTGAGTCTATCGATGACCTCTTTGCTCATTTCAATAAAATTCTCAGCAACTTGCGTAGCGTGAATGTTAATTTTTCAGATGCTGAAAATGCTAGACAACTCCTTAGTGCATTAGACATGTCAATTTGGGAGATGAAAGTAACGTCTATACGTGAATCAACTGTCATGAGTTCTCTTACATTAGATGTACTCTATTCTAAACTAAAAACTCATGAAATTGACATACTAGCATGTAAGAACCCAAACAAGTCTATTGCATTTGTCTCACAACGTGATATGTCTAGCTCCGGCCAATCATCATCCTGCAATACTCTTGCTCTGTTGTCCTCACTAACACTGGAGCAGATCGAAGAATTTCCAGAAGAGGAGTTGGCACTCATCTCAACTAGATTCTCAAAAGCATTGCAAAATGTGAGAACTAGAAGGAGAGGAAGCTCCAGACCTCAACGCTGTTTTGAACGTGGTAAAACAGGACACTTTCATACAGAATGCCCTAACCTTTCAGGTCCGACCACCCGGGAAGAAAAACAAAGCAAGGTCCGGACCTCCTCTGGAAATTCCAACAAGAAAAAGAATGGTACCATAGGACGCAAGATGATCAACAGCGTCATCACCGCGCTTCAAGAACTCAGTTCAAGTGACATTGGCTTTGAAAGTGATGAAGAAAATGATGACCTGACCAACATATGCTTCATGGCGGGCAAAGCAAGATCAAGATCAAGTCAGGAGGAAGCAGAACACAACAGTGACGATGATGAGGTATGTTCTACCAGCAATGAAATGTGTGATGCTATTTCCCGTGCAACTATTATTGTCAAGAAAAAGGACAAAAAGCTTAGGAATAATGCTGCTAAAATTGAATCACTAGAATATGAAATTAACCGTTTAAAAACCTTGATTCCTAGTGATGATGCATGTCCCTCATGTGACTTAATCTATGAACAATTGTCCTCCCTAAGAAGTGCACATTCCTCCACTCTAGACAAACTTGATGAAGAAATTGAAAAGAACAAAAAGCTTGCTGCACTTAGTGATAAAAACTTAAAAGATGCTTCTTGTTCTACAGATGATTTGCATTGTTCTGCATGTGAAAATCTTGATAAGAAACTAAAAGATGCAATGAATGAAATTTCCATTCTGAACAATGTTTTACGATCTCATGAAGTTAAAAATTGTTCCAATTGCAAACTAAAAGGAAAAACTTCATGTGCAAACTGCCTAGACTTGTCCAAGAAACTTGATGACATGAATAGGACACTAGGTCGGTTTTGTAATGGGAATAAGAATCTAAACTTGCTGCTGAATTCTTCAAAGTCTTGCAAAGATAAAACTGGTTTAGGTTTTGATTCTCTTGTTCATGCTAAGGCACATCCACCTAAAATTCTAAAGTCATTAGGAAGTGGTTTGATTCAAACAGTTCCTAAACAAAAAGAAGTGGTTTTCAAATCTGCAGGAGTGTTGCCTCATTCGGTTTCAAATAAAAATATTGCTTGCTCATCTAGACATGAACACAAAGTTAAATTTCATTGTACCTTCTGTGGTAGAGATGGTCATGTCATAGATTTTTGTTATAGACTAGCTAAACAACAGAAAAAGGAAAGAAAAATTGCTAGATCTTATAACTTTCATGCAATTAGAAAAACACAACCTGCCTTACTGAGTCAGAAATTTGAAAAGGTAGCTTCCGGACATTCTGGTAAGAAATCTGCAAAAGCAGCTCCGGTAGTTCTGATAGCTCCGAGAGCTCCCGGATCTTCTGTTGTTCCATCTGGAGCTTTAGTTTTTGCCTCCGGACCTTCTGCTTTTACCTCCGGAGCTACTGGTTTTCACTCTAAACAAGTAACAACTTCTAAATCAACTTTTAAGAACAGAAAACCTCAATCTTTGACTCATAAACCTGTGGTTTTATCTCAGCTTTCGCGTGTTTTTCCTACTGCACGTCATGTGACTCAGTACTGGATACCTAAATGCCTTTTGACTAACCGCAGTATTGAGTCATCGACGTATTGTGCTTCTATGTAGGTTACACGTTTGAGGAAGGAGAACATTTGGATTGTGGATTCAGGTTGCTCATGCCACATGACCGGTAACAAAGATTGGTTCCCCTCCCTCTCTTTTGTGTCACGTGTAGAGAATGTTACTTTTGCCGATAATTCTTCAACTCCTATAATTGCTAAGGGTTCGGTTAAAGTAAATGATCACTACACTTTGAAAAATGTGGCACTTGTCAAAAATTTGAAATACAACTTGCTTTCTGTTGCACAATTGCTAGATGAAAATCTAGAAATTATTTTCAATAAAAGCTGCTGCAAAGTTGTAGGTTCAAATAGTGAGCTTATTTTTAACATGTCTCGGTTTGGAAGAGTTTTTAAAGCTGATTTTGATATGTCTTCCTCTAAGCATAGGTGTCTAGTTGCTAATGATTCAAAGGACTTATATTTTTGGCATCGTAGACTTGGTCACGTAGGCTTTGATCATCTAACGCGTGTTAGTGCTCTTCGCATACGTGGGTTGCCTAAGCTTAAAGGGGACACAGAAATTGTGTGCTCTTCTTGTAGACATGCTAAGATGGTTGCAGGTTCACATACTCCTCTCACAATGATCATGACAACTGAACCATGTAAACTTTTGCACCTTGACACCGTAGGACCTTCACGTGTTCAATCCTTTGGAGGTAAATGGTATGTTCTTGTTATTGTTGATGATTATTCTAGATACTCTTGGGTTTATTTTATGGTGTCTAAGAATGAAGTTTTTAGTCACTTTAGAACTTTATTTCTTAGATTATCAATTGATCACCCAGGATCATTAAAAGAAATTAGAAGTGATAATGGAACTGAATTTAAAAAATCAATCTTTTGATCACTTTTGTGCTGAAAATGGAATAGATCATCAATTCTCTTCACCATACGTACCTCAACAAAACGGTGTTGTAGAAAGAAAGAATAGAACCTTAGTTGAGATGGCTAGGACTATGCTTGATGAATATCAAACTCCTAGGAAATTTTGGGCTGATGCGTTAGCAACCGCTTGTTATGTCTCAAATCGTGTTTTCTTGCGTGCTAAGCTAGGTAAAACACCATATGAGCTCCGATTTGGACATAGGCCTAGTGTTACATACTTTTGGGTCTTTGGTTGCAAATGCTTCGTTAAGAAGCATGGTAATCTTGATAAATTTGAACCTCGATCCATTGATGGCATGTTTCTTGGTTATCCATCTCATACTAGAGTCTACCGTGTGCTTTTACTTGACACTAACAAAATTGTGGAGACTTGTGAAGTGTCTTTTGATGAAGCTAGCCCAGGTACTAGCTCCGGTGTTGCAGGACCAGATCCGTATCCTCAGGGGGGGGGGGGTATTTTCGAAGATGAAGAAGAGCCGGTGATACTGCCTGGTCATTCCGAAGCTGACACGTATCCAGCTCCGGACATTGAACAAGCTCCGGCTATCACCTCTGCTGGTCCTGATCGTCCACAAGTCACAATCTCATCAATCTACGATGAACCTAATGAAGAAGAAGCTTGTGAGACATCTGTTCCCCTACATTTTTACAAAGATCATCCCTCACAACAGATGATTGGAAGCTTGCACGAACGAGTCACACGGTCCAGGTTTTGCGATCCAAACTCTCATGCTCATGCTGCTTTTGTTGCTTCTTTTGAACCTAAAGATATATCACACGCACTCACTAATGAATCTTGGATTATTGCCATGCAAGTAGAGTTAGAAAATTTTGAAAGAAATAATGTTTGGAAACTTGTACCTCCACCTCAAGGTCACACTTTAATTGGAACTAAATGGGTATTTAAAAATAAACAAAGTGAGGATGGGGTTGTGGTTAGGAATAAGGCTAGGTTGGTTGCTCAAGGTTTCACTCAAGTTGAAGGTCTAGATTTTGATGAAACTTTTGCTCCTGTCGCTAGATTAGAAGCCATAAGAATTTTGTTAGCTTTTGCAGCATCTAAAGGTTTTAAGATATATCAAATGGATGTTAAAAGTGCTTTTCTTAATGGCTACATAGATGAGGAGGTTTATGTCAAACAACCACTAGGTTTTGAAAATCCAGATTTTCCTAATCATGTTTACAAACTGTCCAAAGCCTTATACGGTCTCAAACAAGCCCCTAGAGCATGGAATGATAGGTTAAAAACATTCTTACTTGAAAAGGGGTTTACCATGGGCAAGGTTGATAAAACTCTTTTTGTGCTTAAGCATGGCAATGACTCATTATTTGTTCAAGTGTATGTGGATGATATTATCTTTGGTTGTGCTTCTCATGATCTTGTGTCCAAGTTTTCAGCAATGATGAGTTCCGAATTTGAAATGAGTATGATGGGTGAACTCACTTACTTTTTGGGGCTGCAAATCAAGCAAACCAAGGAGGGTACCTTTGTGCATCAAACGAAGTATACCAAAGACCTCCTAAGGCGCTTCAACATGGACAAAAGCAAGCCTCTTCGGACACCAATGGGAACAGCAAAAACACTTGAACTTGATGAAGATGGCGAATCCGTGGATCAAAAAGAATATAGAAGCATGATCGGATCACTTTTGTACCTCACGGCATCAAGACCGGACATACAATTCAGCATATGTCTTTGTGCACGGTTTCAAGCTTCCCCACGTGTTTCACATCGTCAAGCCGTCAAAAGGATTCTCAGGTACTTACATGGAACTCAAGAATTTGGCATTTTTCTTCCTTCTTCCTCAACCGTTACTTTGAAAGCTTTTTCGGATGCTGATTTTGGGGGTTGTAGGATTGATAGGAAAAGTACTTCCGGTGCTTGTCATTTTCTTGGTAATTCTCTTGTTGCTTGGTCCTCTAGAAAACAAAATTCAGTTGCACAATCCACAACCGAATCTGAATATGTAGCTGCTGCTAGTACTTGCTCACAAATTCTTTGGATTGTTCAAACACATAAGGACTATGGGGTTGATCTAGATAATGTTCCACTATTTTGTGATAACACTAGTGCTATTTGCATTGCCAAAAACCCCGTGCAACATTCTAGAACTAAGCACATTGATATTAGGTATCACTTTCTCCGAGATAACGTTGAAAAGGGAAACATTGTGCTTCACCATGTAGATACCGAACAACAATTGGCTGACATTTTTACAAAACCTTTGGATTTCACTCGTTTTTGTTACATTCGTAGTGAAATAGGGATTATGCATCCTCATGGCTTAAATTGAGGGGGAGTTTTTTGAAACATGGAAAGTCTATGTGTGAATCTGAAATTAAAATAATATGAACATAGTATTTCATACATATATGACTTTGTGATTCCTTTTACATGCTGAAAGTTCTTACTACATTACTTGTGTTATACATTTTGTAGTTTTTGCCATGTCTAGTAATTGGAATAATTACTTACACTAAATCTGGTCATGGTCGAACTTTCTTGCTGTTTTGAACTTGTTGCATGCTCACAAATGCTTTTAATCATAAAGAATTAATCAAGTAATCAACTCACATGTTGAGTTTTTATGAACAAATATAAATTGAGAAAAGATCAAGAGAATATGCATGCATCGCACTTCTTCTTTTGAGATGGCTTGTCATTGCACTTAGATATGAACTTGGAAGAAGTTGTGTATGACTAAAACCATGTCCTTAAGCTTCTGATTGTCAAATGACATAGGCTTGGCTTGGTTGGTTAGAATAAGGCAGATGCGCATATAATGTCTTGCAAATATCATATGGTCTAAATTTATGCTTTGAAAAATGATAAAATGCAGCAACTAGTGTCATGCTTTCAGGTTTTGAAATAGTTAAGTTTGTGAGATCATGACTTGCTTAAATTGAAAAATTACATTTGATCTCTAGCATGGCTTACACTACCTTATGTATTTCATTTATGTGATAATGTAAGGTACTTAATAGTATAACTTGGATGAGCTTTGTTTATATGTATATGTTATAATATGCTCATAACAACTAAAGAGGGAGAGATAATTTGTTTATATGCTCATGACTTGCTGAATACATTGTCAAAGGGGGAGAGATAAGCATGAAGAGAAAGAAAATATGTGCATAAGGAAAGATAATAAACGGGGAGAGATAATATGGAAATATGTGCATAAGGAGAGATAATAAAGGGGGAGAGATAATATGGGAATTTTCTCATTTCTCATTTTACTTTTGATTTACAAAGGGGGAGAAATTGCTTTCAAAACTTTTATGTGAATAAGCCAATGTTCGGATTTTAAATGGTGTTGCCAATGCATTCATCAAGGGGGAGATTGTAAGACCTATGTGTGCTGAATACATTGGTTTGTAGTGAATACACTTGGCTTTGATGATAAAAGTTTTAAATATCACCAAAACACCTTTTTATCAAGGTCCGACTCTAGCTCTGAGCTACAGCAAGGTCCGACGGTAGGTCCGGCTTGTTTTGGGTAACTCCAGTTACGTTCGATGCTAGGTCCGACTTCTTGGTAAGGTCCGACTGTCTTTGTTAGCTCCGGCATGTCTTTGATAGCTCCGGCATATACTTGATAGCTCCGGCATGCTTTTGCTAAGCTCCGACGTACTTTGTCTAGCTCCGGTTTTGGGTTGACTAGTTTTGACTAGTTTTTGGTAAGCTCCGGTGCCAGGATCTACTAGTTTTGGAAAGCTCCGGCGCTAGGTTCTACTAGCTTTTGTTAGCTCCGGCTCAAGCTCCGGGTTGCTCTCGCAAGGTCCGGAACTTGACCTAAGTGCTTCTGCCTTTCATTTGCAATGTTTCGTACTTGCTTTACATTGTTGGAAAGATTGCTTAGTATTCATTTGTTAAGTTTTTGGTGCGTTTTGGATGATATGGTTGATATCGCTTCTACTGTGGTTTTCCAACATGCTTATGTGAGGTTCTCACGTAAGGTGTTGTGTTCGGAACTAACTTGAGTCAAGTCGAGGACTTGGGCTCGTATGGATTGGTTGTTTGTTCATGTGCAGGTGTTGCTTGAGTTCAAGTCATGTCTGGTGACAGGATCCATTGGACTAGTCTCAGGAGGAGATGAGGTTCCATAACCAAGTTCGGGAGGAACTGTGGTTGAGCGGGTCAGGAGGTCGCGCAGGATGATTGAATCAAGGGCAGTGCATATGAAGGTCGAAGGAAGGTGTTCGCACGTATGCATGAGGTGCATGACGTGGAAATATGCTTATAGAGACGGATTATGGAAGGAAGATCTGATCGGAAGGATCGGATCGTATCGGTTGAAGACTTAGGCTGCTAGCTGAGTCGGTTATGGCTCGGTATGGAAATATCGAGTTGGTTATGTTAGGATTTCGTGTGGCTCACGAATTTGAGTTGTTTAGGAATGTGGGATGCGTTCCTAAGGTATTTGGAAGTCTTAAGATTGCTTCTATCTGCGTATAGAAGAGTCCTAAGCAGTTATGGAAAGTTCCGATTGTGATCGGATTAGGATTGGAGTCCTAGTTAAGATTTGGATGGCCTAAGGGCTGGTTATATAAGCAAGGGAAGGCCAAAGTTCGTGGAGACGACTTTGGGGGCTGTTCCTAATGTGTTCTATTGAATAAAATTCATAGTTTGAAGGAACTTTTGTGCCTTGTTCGTCCGACTTGTTCCAGACAAGTTTTACTCGTTGAGTTTCTGGACAGCACTACCTTTCGTCGGTGGTTTTATCATAACTCGAGTTTTATAGATCCAATTGACGTGATTCTTTTCGGGTTGTCTTCAGAACTTGATTGTCTATCATCTGTCAAAATTTCACGGTCATTGGATTTGTAGTTCCTGAGCTACACGAGTTTCTTTGCAGCATTCCAGAAACTGTTTTTCTCGGGTAGGTCAGATTGACCATAGTCTGATCTTTCGATCATAACTTGAGTTTTTCTTGACGGATTCGAGTAATTCTTTTTGTGTTGTCTTCGTGACTTGATTCTCTCTGATATATATCACTTTTGTCACGCAATACACTTGCATATCGTGCTCCAACGATTGCGAGATCACAAGCTTTATGCAAAAGTCAGCAAGTGTGAGTTTTGGATCAGACAAGTATCATTTCTTGGTCACATTATTTCAGCAGAGGGCATCGCTGTAGATCCAAGCAAAATTGTACAAGTTCTGAAATGGAAGTCTCCAACGTCCGTCTACGAAGTTCGCAGTTTCCTCGGGTTAGCGGGATATTATCGGAGGTTCATTCCGAGCTTCTAAAAAATCGCTAAACCAATGACGGAGCTGCTGATAAAGGTACTAAATATATTGGGAGCAAGGCATGTGAGGATGCATTCCAAGCATTAGTGAAACATCCCACGACAGCCCCAGTGTTAGCTCAGCCGGATACGACCATGTCTTTCGACGTTTATTGTGATGCGTCTGGCATTGATCTCGGCGGCGTATTAATGCAAGACGGTCCCGTGATCGCATATGGCTCACGACAGCTCCGAACTCATGAGCAGAATTATCCAACTCATCACCTTGAAATCGCTGCTGTGGTACTCTCTTTGAAAATGCGGAGAAATTATTAACTCGGAAATTTAGTGCACCTTACACCAATCACAAGAATCTGCAATATATCTTCACTCAGAAGGAGTTGAATATGCGGCAGTGAAGATGGTTAGAACTGATCAAAGATTATGAGATTAAAATTCATTACCATCTAGTTGCCGATGCGCTGAGCCGCAAGTCTCACATCAATAATCTTTTCATTACTCCAATGGAAGAGGATGAGCCAAGTTTATACTTGGTTCCATATGGAGCGCTATATAATCTTGCTCTCATCCCTACCATACAAGAGGAGATTATGGAGGCTCAAAAGAAAGACGTGGGTATGTCCCACATTCGGAGGAAAATGATGAATGGGGAAATGATGTGCTTCCGAAGTGATGAACATGGTACCCTGTGGTTCAAGGACCGTATCGTGGTACCCCGGGACATAGGACTTCAGAAGAAAATCTTGGATGAAGCTCACTTCTCCAAGTATTCTATTCATCGGGCAGCAACAAGATGCACCAAGATTTGAAAACCAAATTTTGGTGGATACGGATGAAAAGAGAAATTGCAAAGTACGTATCGGAGTGTGATACGTGTCGGCGGGTGAAAGCCGACCACATGAGAAGGCCGGACAGCTGCAACCATTGAAAATTCCGGCATGGAAATGGGAGGACATTAGTATGGATTTCATCGTCGGGTTACATCTCACATTCCACAAGCATGATTCGATTTGGGTGATAGTCGATCGACTAACCAAATCAGCTCATTTCATCCCTGTACATACAAAGTACATTGCCAATAAATATGCGGAATTATATATTGAAAGAGTCATGTGCTTGCACGGAGTTCCCCGGACGATTACTTCAGATCATGGTACGCTGTTAGTTGCTCGTTTCTGGGAGCAGCTGCATGCATCATTAGGGACAAAACTGACCTGAAGTTCCGCATATCACCTGCAGACCAACGGTCAAACTGAACGGGTGAATCAAGTTTTGGAAGATATGCTACGCGTTTGTGCCATCCACCACGGTAAAAATTGGGATGATCATTTACCGTTGGCGGAGTTCTCATATGAGCCGGTAAAAACTGGTGTGAATCCGGCGAGCGGGTAATATATGGAATTGATCTTGTAAATGAAGCCGAAGAACGAGTGCGAGTGATCCAAACCAATCTCAAGGCTGCTCAATCTCGTCAGAAAAGCTATATGGATAAAAGCCGTCGACCTCTCCACTTCGACATCGAAGACCATGTTATCTCTGTGTCTCTCCAATGAAAGGGATTCATCATTTCGGAGTGAAGGGAAAACATGCTCCACGATTCATCGGTCCGTTCACCATCGTAGAAAAATGCAGACCCATGGCCTATCGTTTGGAGTTACCGTCATCACTTTCTGGAGTTCATAATGTATTCCACATTTCTCAGCCGCGGAAGTGTCTTCAATCGCCAGCTGAAATCAGCACAGAAGACATCGAAGCTCTCCAACCGGATCTCACATATTCTGAATATCCGCTCCGGATTATCGATGAAAAGACTCGCGCCATCAAACCGGACGTTGTACTTCTACAAAGTCTTATGGAGCAACCATACCGCTGAGGAAGCGACATGGGAAAGCGAGGATTTTCTCCAATCAAACTATCCGGAATTTTTATCATCTTATATCCGGTAATCTTTTTACCTCCGTCTCTTTTATTTATAATCTCAGGACGAGATTCTTTTAAGGGGAGAGGAATGTAAATGCCCTAAATTCAAGGTACAAGTTCATACAAGAGAAATTACAAATTTGAATGGGGAAAAGAAATCAAAAGAAAATTGAGAAATTAAATCTATTCAAGCTTCAATAGAAGGGATTAAAAATTCAAATTTAGCACCTGTTCAAACCTTGCCAAATTACAAACTGAGTCCAGCAATAAATTCCAAATATTCCAAATAGCCTCTCTTCTAAGTTTCAAAATTTTTGAAGCTCAATTTCTATTTAATTCAGTGGCTCTATTGAATTCCATTCGAATTCAAATTTGAATTTGAATTTTACCTGAAAATTGTCCAAATATGAAATCCAATTCAAGAATCTGAATCTCCAAATTTGAATTCACCTCTCCACAAAAATCTAGAATTTTTTGACAATTCTAGGTGGTGGAATTAAGTAAGGATTGACTTGAGGGGAGCAGTGGGGCCTAGTGGACAGCGAAACATCTACGGTAGTGCTCTGCACGCCGTTTTTTCGTCACCGCTCCATTCGGCACCGCACGCCATGCACCGTGCCAGCGAGCTGCTTGCCAGCTTGATAGTACCCTGGCGTGCTCGTTATCTCCCTCCCTGGTCCCTTCTTCACGCCATCGACGAGGACTGCAGCACAACCACTTTTCTTCCCTCCCGCGAAGCAGAGCACCGCCGCCTCCTTTCCTCCACGGTGAGTGCCTCATTCTTGCCTCTTTTCCCTTCGATGCAAACAGCAAAGATGAAGCCAAGGCTACGCTCTACCATCCACACCCTTTGGCTCATCATGTTGCTCACTACTTTGCCCGTATTTTGAAGTTCCGCCCTCGCCATCGCTGGGCCGCCGCGGACGTCGTCCTCTGTCCACCGTGGTGCCAGCAGCCTAGTACGTTTCACGTTTCGACGTCAACAAATAAACGGAGCACCAGGACACCACCTCGCTCACGGTAAAACCCGTTCCTAGGTTAATCCTTTATCGAGCATGAAACCCTCTTTTCCTTTTCGGCATGCCTTATACGTTCTTCCTAGGTTTACCTTGCAATTCGTTTTCTAGATGCAACTATCTTCTAATCCAGTTACATGATAGTTTGCTAGCCAATTTTCGTAGCTGCCATGAAGAAACCATCGGCATGCCATCGAACTCAACGTTGTCGACCATTCCACGGTGTTTGCACCTCCAAATTGTCATCCCCATGCTTCCAGGAACGTTCCCAACCTTTTCCCGAGCTTCTTGCGCCATTCCCGAGCGATTCCGGCCATCGCAAAAATCCTAGCTTCGCCGCCGCCATCGCACGCGGTATTCTGGCCATCGCTGGCGTTCGGCGACCCCTCCATCGTGCTCAGCACCTGGAAAACGGTTAGGCGGCAAGTGGGGAGAAGAGAGAAGGCCGGGAGGAAGACGAAGGCCGGCGGGCCCCGCTTGTCAGCGACTTATTTCCCCCACACGGATCGGCTGTGGACATGGATCCAGTGTGGCTGCACGGGTTAACTCCGTGGCCCTTGGTGTGTCCCAGCTCTGATTGGTCCATTTCAAATGAGTGGGGCCGAGACAATTTATTTGAATTTTCCATTGGAAACTAATTCCAGAATTTGAGCCAACTTCTAAATTCAATTTCTCCTAGTAGATTTGCTCAAATAATTCCAAATAAATTCTGGTAGACTCATCACAATCTCAAATTTGGAGTGGTCCAATAGGTTGGACATGAAACTCCCATAATTTTTAGAAATAATTCCTTTGAACTAATTGCTTGGGAAACTAATTACTCCTGTTCTGTTATTTGGAATATTCACAATTTTGGTCAGGACACTCATAAAAATACACTTGATTTACAGTAAAAGTTTTAAGTTAATTGGACTTGATTTACTGGGATGATCAGTATTCCAAATCTTTATGTAGTTGAAAATTGGAGAAAAGTACAGAACCATTTTCAGCTTTTTCCCCAAACTTAAAAAATCAATTTCACCCTGTAGGAAGCCCAGAAAAATGTGAAACAATTTTTTCTAGAACCAGTGAGACCCCTTCTACCATTATCATCCACTTGTAGCCATGGAAAAGCTACAAATTCAGTACCAAAATTCAGAGAATCCTTTTAATTGTTGGAATTTTAGAGACAAAAAGATTCCTTGAACATCCTCAATTTTTGGTCAAGATTTTCCTCATAGGTCCTAGTATCCACGGTAAAAATACTAAAGCCAATTAAAATCATTTACATACATGATCAGTAGTTATAAGATCTCTTCTATAGTTTCTATATCACTCATGTACTTTATATATTGCATATCATATAGTGACCTATATCGAGGAGGACCCGGAGCCCTTGGAGACTCTACTTCCAGAAGCTAACTTCTCCCCTGACTCACAACCAGGCAAGCCCCGGTTTGCATTTAAGTGCTATTTCAAATTTTCTATTTTTATCACTTATGTCTAGGGTGAACTTTGTGCATTAGGGCTAAGGTGCTTGTTACTCCACTTGCATGACCCACGTATCCCATGGAGTATTGGGTAGGTCTAGAGCTTTAAGAGTATAAAATGTCATGCTAATGTTTATAAGAATTCAGTAGTTGGAATCTACTCGTGGGATAGGATTTTATCACACGGGATGAATTGATTCAAAGAAAGGTATAGAATTGTGAAATTGAGACCGAGCAGCGGGTAGGATGCAGCAAGATGTGGTCCCACGTGCGTAGCCCTGCTCGTGTCAACTGAGGACCGATCCGTGTGCGGCCCTGCTGGACAAGTTTGAACAGTACCGGATGCATACCGGGCATTTGGAACCCAGGAAACTGATGTAACTTGATAACTTGGATGTCGAGGCATTGCCCATTATAGATGGGGGTGGGCTGAGGGTAGTAAGGTGTAAATTCGCCAATGGGCACAAACACGCTCCGTGCGGGAACCTTATGCCCGCGATGGTGGGACTAGTTCGGCGTTTGAGTTCTCTTGTGAAAGGTTGTTGCGTATGACGTCGTGAGGAGCACGGCATGCTCTTTAGGCACGGGTGTACGTGATGTGTAATTTGGGTGTGTCCTGATTGCAATCACCATCCCTTGCGGTTATTTGAGTATCACTTGTTCACTGCGCTGTGATGTAGTAAATTTTGAAGAAGTCAGGAGAATACGATGTATTGAAATATAATTGTTTTGCCACTATGTTCGCTATGGATTAGGCTCATTAATGTTACTGTTATTGAACATTTAAGCTGCTGCTATTAACTTGTAAAATAATGATCAAATTATACGCGAGTCATTTACTGCTATATCCATTCCTATGTTAAGTATCCCTGCATATAGAGTTCCATGTTTAGGTGAGACAGTTAAGTCTTGCTGAGCCTTCATGCTCACGGTTGCTATATTAAGTTGTTTGCAGGTGAGATATATGAGGAAGGGTCCGAGGATAAGGCGATGGCCCCATCTGGGTATACCGCCGAATGGGAGCCCTGCACGCCGTAGTAAATTGTGTGTGGCTAGTGTGCAGCGTACGCGGGCTGGACGGCTGTACTTTTGCATAGCTAGGATGAGAGTTTAGCTATGAATATTATCTTCCGATGTATATTAAGTATTATAAAAGACTTCCACTATTTATATAAATGAAACTTTGTATTTTGTCGTATTCTTTTCGTGTGTGCTGTTGGGTGCCGCATCGCACGGCACCACGATCTGCTATTCCTGGAATGTGTGGACCCGGTCCCCACACATAAGCTCCATGTCATCTTAGGAATGTCATGGCTATGCCTTCATGGTGCTGTTCTCGACATCGTTCCACGTGTGGTCCATTTAAACTCTCCGCTACATGAACCACACACTCTCATTCTAGACCACCTTATCCAAGAAATTACAGCCACATACAACACGGAAGACACAAAGATTGATGATATCCGTGTGGTCCGTGAGTATCCGGACGTGTTTCCCAATGACCTTCTGGGTATGCCACTGGATAGGGACATCATGTTCAAGATTGAACTTATTCCGAGAACCACGCCTATTTCTCGAAGGCCGTACAAGATGGCACAAAATGAGTTGGCGAAACTAAAGGAGCATTTGAAGGACCTGCTGGGCAAAGGTCTCATTCGCTCAAGTTCATCACCTTGGGGCTGCTCCACATTATTTTTGAAGAAGAAGGACAAGACGTTACGTCTATGTGTAGACTATCATCCGCTCAACACAGTGACGATCAAGAACAAGTATCGGCTACCGCGCATCAATATTTTTTTCAATCAATTAGTGGGTGCTAAGGTATTCTCGAAGATGGATCTTTGGTACGGATATCATCAAATAGAAATCCGACTGGAGGATATATCGAAGACGGCATTCTCGACGAGATACGGGCTCTATGAATATCTTGTCATGTCGTTCGGACTTACCAACGTGCTGGCTCACTTCATGTATTTGATGAATTCAATGTTCATGTCGGAGTTGGAAAAGTCTGTCGTGGTCTTCATTGATGACATTCTTGGTTATTCAAAATCAGAGGAAGAACACGCCAAACACTTGAATATTGTGCTCCAACAATTGCGAGATCATAAACTTTATGCAAAATTCAGCAAGTGTGAGTTTTGGATCAGCCAAGAGCCATTTCTTGGTCACATTATTTCAGCGGAGGGCATCGCTGTTGATCCAAGCAAAATTGTGCAAGTGCTGAAATGGGAGTCTCTAAAGTCCGTTCACGAAGTTTGCAGCTTCCTCGGGTTAGCGGGATATTATCGGAGTTTCCTTCCGAGCTTCTCCAAAATTGCTAAACCAATGACAGAGCTGCTGAAAAAGGGGACCAAATATATTTGGAGCAAGGCTTGTGAGGATGCAATCATGCATTTCAAGCATTGGTGAAACATCTCACAACAGCCCCAATGCTAGCTCAGCCGGATACGACCAAATCTTTCGACGTTTATTGTGATGCGTCTGGCATTGGTCTCGGCTGCGTGTTAATGCAAGAAGGCCGCGTGATTGCATATGGCTCACGGCGGCTCTGAAATCATGAGCAGCATTATCCAACTCATGACCTTGAGCTCGCTTTGAAAATGTGGATGCATTATTCACTCGGAAATTTGGTGCATCTCTACACCGATCAAAAGAGCCTAAAATATATCTTCACCCAGAAAGAGTTGAATATGCGACAGTGAAGATGGTTAGAGATGATCAAATATTATGAGATTCAAATTCACTACCATCTCGGGAAGGCGAATGTGGTTGCCGATGCGCTAAGCCGCAAGTCTCACGTCAATAATCTGTCCATCACGCCAATGGACGAGGACGAGCTGAGTTTATATTTGGTTCCATATGGAGAATTATATTATCTTGCTCTCATTCCTACAATACGAGAGGAGATTATGGAAGCCTAAAAGAAAGATGTGGGTATGTCGCACATTCGGAGGAGAATGAAGAATGGGGAAATGAAGTGCTTCGATGTGATGAACATGGTACCTTGTGGTTCAAAGACCGTATCGTGGTACCCCGTGACATGGAACTTCAGAAGAAAATCTTGGATGAAGCTCACTTATCCATGTACTCTATTCATTCGGGTAGCAACAAAATGTATCAAGATCTGAAAACCAAATTTTGGTGGACACGGATGAAAATAAAAATTGCAAAATACGTATCCGAGTGTGATATGTGTCGGCGGATGAAAGCCGACCATATGAAGAAAGCCGGACAGCTGCAACCATTGAACATATCGGCCTGGAAATGGGAGGACATTAGCATGGATTTCATTGTCGGATTACCTCTCACGTTCCACAAACATGATTCAATTTGGGTGATCGTCGATCGACTAACCAAATCAGCTCCTTTCATCCCTGTACATACAATGTACATTGCTAAGAAGTATGCAGAGTTGTATATTGCAAGAGTCATGTGCTTGCACGGTATTCCCCGGACAATTATTTCAGATCGTGGTGCGTTGTTCGTTGCTCGCTTCTTGGAACAGCTGCACGTGTCATTATGGATGAAACTGATCCGAAGCTCCACATATCACCCGCAGACCAACAGTCAAACTGAGTGGGTAAATCGAGTTCTTGAAGATATGCTACGCGCTTGTGCCATCCACCACGGTAAAAAATTTGGGATGATCATTTACCGTTGGCGGAGTTCTCATATAACAATGGCTATCAAGCTAGCATCAAGATGGCGTTTTATGAAGCTCTTTACGGCCGCAAATGTTGCACACCACTCAACTGGCGTGAATCCGGCGAGCGAGTGATATACGGTATTGATCTTGTGAATGAAAACGAAGAACAAGTGCGAATGATCCAAGCCAATCTCAAGGATGCTCAATCTTGGCAGAAAAGTTATGCAGATAAAAGATGTCGACCTCTCCACTTTGACCTCGGAGACCATGTTTTTGTCCTTGTCTCTCCGGTGAAAAGAATTCATAGCTTTGGAGTGAAGGGAAAGCTTGCTCCAAGATTCATCGGTCCGTTCTCCGTCATTGAAATTGCGAACCCGTGGCCTATCGTGTGGAGTTACCTGCATCGCTCTCTGGGATTCATAATTTTATCCACATTTCTCAGCTGCGGAAATGCCTTAAATCTCTGGCTGAGATCCACACGAAGACATTGAAGCTCTCCAACCGGATCTCACTTATTCGGAGTATCCTATTCGGATTGTCGATGAAAAGACTCGCGCCATAAGAACCCGGACTTTATGGTTTTACAAAGTCTTGTGGAGTAACCATACCGCTGAGGAAGCAGCATGGGAAAGCGAGGACTATCTCCGATCAAATTATCCGGACTTGTTATCATCTCATATCCGGTAATCTTTTTACCTCCGTCTCTTTCATTTGTAATCTCGGGACAAGATTATTTTTAGGGGGAGGATGTAGAAGACCTAAAATTTCATAGTGAAAAGATCAGATAGGATGATTAAAAATTTGAATGGGAAAAAGAAATAAACAGGGAATGGGAAAATGAAGTGAGTTAAACCATATAAGAGGGAATTAAAAATTCAAATTAGCTCCTCCTCAAACCATGTCAAAATAAAAATCCGAGTGAACCATTGAATTCCAAATATCCAGATATCATATCAGCAGTGTTTCAAAATTGTTGAAGCACAATTGCTATGTAATTTAGTGGAAACATTGAATTCTTTCAAATTCAAATTTGAATTTGAATTTTCATTGAAACTTGATTAAATCAAAGTTTTGAGTCCAGAATCATATTCTACATAATTAATTTAGCCCCTCCAAAAAAATATAGAATTTTTGGACAATTATTGGTGGGAGAATTGAAGGAACAGAGAAGGGATGAGGGTGAATCAAGGTGGGACCCACTGGTCAGCCTCCCAATTGCCTGAACCGACGGAGTCCTCTGTTTCTCTGCTGTCTCCGCACTTCAACGCCGGGAGGAGGCTCCACCGCGGCAGGGGCATGCACCAGCAGGCAGCTGCGTGGACTAAAGCTCCTCTTCACCCTACTTAAACCTCCATGGCTTCTCCCCAACGATTCTTGTTTCTCTTCCACAAAAACAGAGCACCGGCGCCATTAGTGACCGCCTCCCTCTTCTTCACTTCATCGGTCCATTCTAGCCGACGGTTAGTTTTGTTCCTTGAAGCAAAATGAAGCACAACTTGATGCTACACCTTCCCCTGTCAATTCCCTGCGGTTTCCTCAGCCCGTGCGTCCATTTTTTTGCAGTTTCGCGGACGTCGCCGTTGAGCCACGGAGGTGCTGCCTCCCCATTGCACCGGTGCTACATGCTTTGTCACGAGATGCTCCCAAAAGCAAATAGGATCACCAAGACACTACCTTTCTCATGGTAAAAACCGTTCTTCGGTTCATCCTTTATCGAGCGAGTATTCCTCATTTTTGTCTCGGTACAAGTTTACACTTCAAGCTAGGTCATCGATTCGATTCTGTTTCTATGCACAAATATTGTCTAATCCAGTTAGTTGATATCTTCTACATGTCTGGGCTCGTCACCTAGGTCAAGAACCGATGAAATAATCGACCACGGATGGAGTATTTCGAGTTTCCCTCGAAAAGCACCACTGCTCGCCATTGAGCTTGCGTTGACCAGCTGTTATGCAGTGTTTTCACCTCTTTTTCACCTTCCTCATGCTCCCAGGAACCTCCCCAGCTCTTTCCCGAAGTGTTTGCGCCATCGCCGTGTGGTACCGACCATCGTCGGAACCCTAGTTCCTCCACCGCCGTCGCGCACTGGATTCCAGCCATTGCTGGCGTTCGATGACCTCCCCATCGTGCTCAGCAAATCAAATAATGGTTAGGCGGAGGAATTCAGAGAGAAAGAAGGACAGGAAGGCCGGGTCGGCGAGCTTGCCGGAGAGCGCCGCCGCGGGCAGCCCGAGTGCCGCCCCGAGCCGAGGTTGAAGACAACCCGGGCGGGCCCCGCATGTCAGCCTCTATTTTCTCCCTTCGGATCTGCTGTGGCCACCGGATTAGGTGTGGCTGTGTGGGTGACCCCGGGTCCTCGGTGTGGCTCTCTTCTGATTGGCCCATTTAAATGAAGTCGACCCAGGTTGATTAATTCAAATCTTTTTCTTTTCCAAATAATTCCAGGTTTTGAGCGAACTTCTAAATTCAATTACTCCTAGTAGAATTGCTCAAATAATTCCAGATAAATTCTGGTAGACTCATCTTGATACCTATTCTGCAGTGGTTCAATTTGTTGGACATGAAAGTCCCAGAATTTTCATAAATTAATTCCTTTGTTCTAACTGCTTGGGAAATTAATTACTCTTGTTCTGCTAATTGGAAAATTCAAAATTTTTCTCAGAACCTTCGTTATAATACACTTGACCTCCAGTAAAAATTTCAAGTTCATTGGACTTGACTTACTGGAACAAACAGTGTTCAAATCCCCTATGTCAATTGAAAAATGAGAATTGTACAGAAACATTTTCAGAATTTCTTGCAAACTTGTAAAATCAATTTCTCCATGTACGGAGCTCCTAAAAATATGAAACAAATTTTTCTAGATCCAATAAAACCTCCTCTATCAAGATCATCCACTTTTAGCCATGACAAAGCTCCATACTTAATACCACAATTTAGAGAATGGTTTTATTTGTTGGAATTTTAGAGACAACAAGCTTCCTTGAACATCTCCAATTCTTGGTCCACTTCTTCCACATAGAGCCTAGTGTCTACTGTAAAAATCCCAAAGCCAATTAAAATGATTTTCTTACCTGATCAGTATTTATAAGATCTTTTATATAGTTTCACTATCACTCATGTACTTTATATATTGCATATCATATAGTGACTGAAATCGAGGAGGAGCCGGAGGCCTTGGACAGCATCATCACAGGAGCTAACATTGATACTGACTTGCAGCCAGGCAAGCCCCGGTTTGCATTTATGTGCTATTTCAAAGTTTTAATTTGTATAACTTATGTCTAGGGTGAATATTGTGCATTAAGGCTAAGGTGCTTGTTACTCCACTTGCATGACCCACAAATCCCATGGAGTATTCGGTAGATCTACAGCTTGATGAGTAGAAAATGCCATGCTAATGCTTTGAGGATCCGGTAGAAGTCGAGCAGTTGGAATCTACTCGCGAGATAGAATTTTATCACACTGGATGGATTTGATCAAAGAATAGTTTATGAATATGAATTTGAGACTGAGCAGCGAATAGGATGCAGCGAGATGTGGTCTCACGTGCATAGAACTGCTTATGTCGATTGAGGACTGATCCGTGTGCGGCCCTACTGGACAAGTTTGAACTGTACCGGATGCATACTGGCTATATGGAAACCAAGAAACCAATGTAATTGGTTAACCTAGGTGTCGAGGCTTACCGTACCATTTTATAGGAGTGGGTTGAGGGCAGCAAGGTGTAAATCTGCCAGCAGGCACAGACATGCTCCGCGGGGGGACCTCCCGCCCATTACGAAAGGACCGGTTCGGCATTTGGGTTTCCTTTGAAAGGTTGCTGCATACAACATAGTATTGAAGTGTGATTCGCTCCACTTCCGAAGTGGGTGTATGTGATGTGTTATCCGGGTGTCTACTGATTGCAATCACCGCCCCTCGCGGTTATTTGAGTACTGCTTGTTCACTACACCATGACGTAGTAAATACTGAAGAAGCCAAAAGAATATGATGTATTGAATTATAATTTTTTTGCATCTATGATTGTTGTAGTATATGCTCACTAAAGTTACTTTTATTGAACCTTTAAGCTGATGCTAATAACTTGAAAAATTAAGGATCAACATGTAGGCGAGTCATTTACTGCTATATCTATTCCTATGTTAAGTATCCCTGCATGTAGAGTGTGAGACGGTTAAGTCTTGTTGATCCTTTCTGCTCACAATTGCTATATTAAGTTGTTTTCAGGTGAGATGTATGAGGAAGGGCCCGAAGATAAGACGATGCCCCCGTCGGGGTATACCACCAAGTGGGAGCCTTCATGCCGCCATGATTTCTTGTGTGTTTCTAGTGTGTAGCGTCCCCGAGCTGGACGACTGCACTTTTGCGTAGCTAGGCTGAGAGTTTAGCTATTAGTATTATCTTCCGCTGTATATTATGTATTGTAAAAGACTTCTGCTGTTTCTATAAATAAAACTTTGTATTTTGTCGTATTCTTTCCGTGTGTGCTATTGGGTGCCGCATCGCACGACACCACCCTCTGCGGTTATTGGAATGTGTGGACCCGATCCTCACAAGTATTCTCAAGGGTATCGTATTTATCCCAAAGGAAGGCAATAGAGTAAAGTAAACACTATTCATATGATCAAGCTATATGATACTAATCAATTATCAAGACAGGGGTAAGTTGATAATATATGGATAGTGTGACACACACCTAAGCAATGTCTTCTAAGGGGTAGATGGGTCCTAATCGAGGTTAGACTAAGACTTGGGGAGTTGCTCCTACAATGCTTCTAATATATATATATATATATATATATATATATATATATATATATATACACACACACACACACACAAACACATACATACATACATAGCCTAGGTTAGGTACTAATGAGGATGTCAATAGTTAATACTTCTGCTAAGTTTTTCAACACATTGGGCACGGGTTTACCTCTAGCAACACTAGACGACTCCTGCAAAGAGCTTGTGGCATAGCCGAACGTGGAGGATTACAAAGGACAGATAGGGTTATCACCACCTACTGCCTACCTCTTCAATTTGTGGGTCTACGAGACATTCAACACTACCTCCTATCCAACACCATGCTAGCATATTAAGTAATTACCTTAAGAGCCCATGCACAAGCCATCGAAAGGCAATGAACTAAATCATCGTTGAACCGATGTTGATACATAGCACAATTGTTTCATATTAACATGATCATATCATAACTAATTAGACTATAGTGGGGGTTTGTAGTGTCCATGATGATAGACAATGAGTGATATGGCATAATCATAAAGACTACTCCTACCACATACATGGAATCCTCAATCAAACAAGAAATGCTTCATCCAAGTATATGAATAAAAGAAGACTAAAGATAATATCTTTATTATGCATAAAGTCACAAATATAAGAAAAGATACATGAGCCATATCTTTCCAAACTTGGACTTGGGACTGGAGGCTCTCCTCTCTATCGCCTAACTCTACTACGGACTAAGAGAACTAGTGTATACAATAGAATGATGCTCAAGTGGTGTCTGTTGAAGTGAGGGGTCAGGGGTCCTATTTATAGCTTGGAGAAGGGTCGGTTCCTGCCACCAAAAGCGCGCAAATCAGTCACCACTGACCTCTTCAAGCCGGGAGGAGCCGACACGTGGCATTTGATCGCGTTTGGCACCAGGAACTAGTCGACCAACTAGGGGGGTCGGCCAACCTGCTCCTGGCTCCAAACGACTAGTTCTTCCTCCAGGTGGCTGACGGGTGGGTCCCATTCCATGATATTGGTGCTACACCGTTGAATGGCCTCGGATACTTTTGTTTGTGGGCCATTTCATCCATGTGGTGCCATGTGTCAACGCTTGATTGGCTTGGATGATATTTTATAGGATCCGTCCCCTTGTTTCACTTCAATTCTGTATAAAATACTTGCATGCACCAATTTCTCGAAGTACAAGTGGAAATAGGTTTAATAGAAAGGTGATGTGTGTAAGAAATGATATTTCCTTCACATAATTGAGTTATATTGATGGGTGAAACTGGTATATAACAGCCGTCAATAAGCTTCCCCAAGCTTATCATTTGCTTGTCCCGAGCAAAGTCAAGACTTTAGGTTGATGATCAGGAGTTGCTACAATGTTCTAATTTTCAAAAGTAACATGTGCACAACAAAATACTCTACCTTGTATTGCAAAGATTAGGATGGTACTTCACCCATCTTAAGTCATTATGGGGCTTATGCCATCTGCTATTCATGGGTGGTTGAAAGATAGAATAGCAAATGGAGCACACATACCCTAGAAATCAAGTTCCACTCAAAGCTCGAGAGTTCAATTTAGATTATAAGTACCTTAATTTCTCTCGGTCCCTCCTTTGTGTATAGTGGAAATATTTCCTCACCAAGGCATTTTGCCTACACTCATCCTACCACTAAATAAGGCTTGTATGTGGAGCTTGGTTTGGAATATAGTAGGCATATTTGCAACACATAATATTGCTAAGTCAAAAGGGCAAGCCTTAGGGAACTCAGTTCAAAATAATTTGATTCAATACTTGTGCATGTGTGATGGAATGGAGGTGGATGTGGATATTTGAGATGACTCCTTTTTGAGTGGACTCTCTTATTTTGCAGGGATGAAACATGGCTACTTTTTTTCTCATGCTTATGATGTAAGCATGCATTTTCTTTTTCTTTTTCTTGTAGCCATGTCTTCTACTCCCTTTTTATGCAATGGATTTTGGAGAGAGTACTAAGCATGAATGGTCTGGAGTTTCTCTTTTTATTGTGGAATGGTGATATGATGGAAATTTTTGCTTAGTTCTAGTGTAGAAGTATAACATGTGCAAGTGAAGTCTTGAATTCAAAAGGTAATGAATGAAATCTCACATAGGTCTATGCTAGTTTGACAAAACTGAATGTGATGACAAATAGCATATGCATAAGATTTATCAATATAATGTATCATATGGCTTCGGCGGGTATTTCCAATCAAATGAGAGTAACTTAAGTCTTTTTAGAATTTCTCCGGAAATCTATGATTCACTTTCAAACTAGCAGACCTATCACTATATCATATCCCACAACAACTTAGAATGGATTAAGATTTTGATACCCACAATTTCTAAATCAAGGCAAGAGTAATTCTAGCCAATGAAAGAAATATTTTGGAGAGTAGTAAGTTGTAAACTAGGGACTTAGGAAAATTAAACAGAGAAACTATTCATCATTTCATCTGTGTGAATTCCAAACCATTCTTACCGCACATCTTCTATTTCATTTTGAAAGCAAATCTACTCTACTTATTTTTAAGTTTTTTTATATGCAAGGTGGATGATTGGTGAATGGAAAATAATTATGCAAGGGGTGTGATACAAGTTACCTCAAGTGGGGGTCCTCCCCCAAGCTTGTGTGAGGACCGGGTCAACAATTTCCAGGAATCGCATTGGGTAGTGTTGTGCGATGCGGCACCCAACAGCACACATGTAAAGGAACACATATTACATAAATCATTTGCTGCAATTTACAAATATGTTCAGTTTACAAATAGTTTATATAAAAATAAACTACAACGGAAGATAAGATTACAACTCTCGTAAGTCTAATAAGCAAAAGAGAAGTTGTCCAACCCACAGATGCTCCTCACTAGCCACAAATATCAAACAATAGCGGCATGGTCCCCCCATGAGTATACCGCTCAAAGCGTTCTGAGTCTCATTGGACAACCATAATCATAAGCATAGAGGTTAGTACCTGCAAAACAACTTATATAGCAACCGTTAGCACAAAGGCTCAGCAAGACTTAACCGTCTCACCTAAACATGAAACTCTACATGAGGGTAAAGACATAAACATAGGATGGCAGATTTGCATAATGGACTCGACTAAATGTGGGTCCTTATTTTCAGATTTATTAGCAGCAGCTTAAACCTTGTGCGGGGCAACGTCGTAACCCCACAATCAAACAAGAAACGCTTCATCACGATGCTGCATGCCCAAGGTATAAATAAATTTATTGAGCACTATACTAATAAAAAAACATATCAATACAATGATAATATAATGTTCATAACAGCAGTAATTAATTCTCATGTCATGTGCAAGTATTAACTACGTCATAACTCAGTGAACAAGTGGTACTCATATCAGCTTGGTACGGTGGAATCAAAGATACCCGGAATACACGACACGTACGCCCGTACTAAAAGCCACGTAGGTGCACTCCACAAATGTCGTACGCAGCCACCATTCTCAAGTTCCGCCCAAGTTGAATCGATTCAATCGTCCAGGACAATATTCCCATTCACGATGCACCTTTCCACTGTGAAGAAGTCGTGAGCGAGTTTCCGCCTACTGTGATGCAGCCAAAAGCCTAAGGCGATCGAAAAAGTCTCAACAAAGGTTTCCCAAGGAACATCGGTTTCCTGGACCCCATATATCCAATATGATTCCAGTATAGTTCAAACTTGCTTAGCAGGGCAGCATACGGATCGGTCCTTAACCAACACAGGCAGGGCTACGCACTCAAGACCACGTCTTGCTTCATCTTACGGCCCTGCCAAGTCTCATATTCAGATTACTACATTTCTTGAATCAATCCAGTGTGAATAAGTCCTAGCCATGCGAGTAGATTCCAACTACTCGACTTCTACAGTATCCTATACAACATTTAGCATAGCATAGTCTACACGATGACTTAACAACTAACCAAATACTCCATGGGGCGATCTAATCATGCAAGTGGAGTTTCAATCACCTTAGCCCTAATGCACATGACTCACCTAGACATGGGTGATACAATTCAAAATTTTGTAATAGCGCTTAAATGCAAACCGGGGCTTGCCTTAGCTTGCGACTCGATTAAATGTCAGTGGTCAGTGGTCTTCCTCCGGGACTCCCCCAATGTCTTCAAGTGGACACCCTGGCCTTCTCCAAGGAATGCTCCTAGTCGAGTTCCGACGTCATGTGAACTATCAGAATGCAAGTGCATATATAAGCATGAGATTGTATAACATTTAATTCTGTTGTAACAAGTTTAGTACAGAAACAATGTGATTGACAATGGAGTTCCTGTTGTTGTGATCTGCAGGAATAAAGTAATTTTGATGTGAAATGGAAAAAGATTAACTCCACATTCGATTTAGAGTTTATATGCACATAGACATATATAAAAGGCTTGCTGATGCTAGAGAGGTCCAATAAAGCTGATACATTAACAGTAGCTTCAATGGATGATGTGTAGAAATTGTGCAAAATTTGAGTTCTAGCAGAAGTTGGATGTGGTCAAAACAATTCCATATGTATTTCCATTTCTATGAATTTTCATTTAACTTCTGGAATGGCATCATGTCTAACAGTGGTTGTATCATACATAGGGGGTTTTCCTGGTTCTAAAAAAATTTATGGCACATTTTTCTAAGCTTTCTACAGTGAGATAAAGAATTCAGAAGTTTGGACAATTTGCTGAAATGTTTCTGGACATTTTAAAATTTTCAGGTACATAGAGATTGGAAACACAATTTGGCTATTCAAATCAACTAAAATGGACCTGAAACTTTTACTGGAACTTAAGGGAATTATTTGGAATGATTTGGCCAAGTTTGGGAATTTTTGAATGAATGTAGCACCAGTAATTAATTCCAACAGCATTTTGCTTCATGGAATTATTGAGATCAAATTTGGGAATTTAATACCGATATAAGTGCATCAACGGAAAGTATAGATCATCCTGGTTGCAACAAATTTTATTTGGGAATTTTTGGACCACTATGCTAAGAGATATTGATTTTCAAAGATTGATGGAAATATTGAATTAAATCTAAATACAAAAGTTTGAATTAAACACTGGGCCCATGGGATTTAAAATGCACTAATGGGAATTAAGCAACACAGGGCCACACAGTTTGCACTGTAGCCGCACCGGATCGCCGGGCCAGACCAGATCCGTGGCAGCGTCCGCAGAGGCTGACAGCCGGGGCCCGCCAGGTCGTCTTCCTCCTCTCACCCAACGGCGCAGGGGCGACGCCTCGCCGCAGCACGCGCTAGAGAACGGGGGTCCTCGGAACTGGCCGCTAGGGCCTAAAATCGAACGGGGAACAACATTCCCTAAGTGGAGCCGGCGATAGATGGCCGGAAAGGGAGGTGCGACGGCGGCGGGCGGAGCTAGGGTTCCGGCCATGTCGGCCGGGCCCTACGGTGCACCATTTTGCACGGGATAAACTCCAAATTACTCCTTGATGCATGTAGAACACGAAAATGGAGGCCATGAGCGGAGGAACAACAGGAAAACAAGACGTCGACGGTGAGCCGTCGAGCTGAAACATGGTGGCTAGAAAATTCGAAAATCCAGCGTGGCTACTCGATGAAATTTGATGGTTTTTCTTCGAGGGTGTGTGCCTGGACATCTAGAAGATAATTAATCATGGCCACGAGGAATAATAATACATATAATCTGAATTTTATCGAAGACCTAACTATGCTCATAGGTTAAACTCGTCGAGAAAATAGCTAATACTCGAGCTAGAATGGACGACATGAGCTGAAACTTTGCAAGCTGAAACTAGGAGCGTCAGCGCACCTTTTGTCTTCAAGGGCCGTGGTGAGAAGATGCTTGCATCGCTGGGGCGTCGAGAGAGGAGGCGGCGGCCACTGAAAAACAGAGCACGGCGGCCGGCAAGTCGCCTTGTCCACCGTTGGGGAGGCTGAAACTGCGCAGGGGATTGATCATACAGGTGCGCAAGACATTGGTGAGGAAGTAAAGATGAAGTAAAGTGATCAAACCCGAGTACCTTGGCTTGATTTGGGTCAGAGATGGAGGAACTCGTGGTGTTCTAGCTTCTGTGTGAAAAACTGAAGGAGAGCTTAGAACATTTCATCTCTGGTGCTTGGAGAAGAAGATTAGGATGTGAAGATCTTTTGAGTTGCAGCTGGTTTCAACTTATGAAACAGGCAAGCAGCTAGCTTGGTGGCATTTGCATGACGTGAGGTGTTGAGCTGAGAAACAGAGGAGGAAAAGAGTCTATGACAGGTGGGGTCTACCAAGGCAAAGTCTTCTTCTCTTCTCTGGTGTTTAATTCCTCTAACAGATTGTGTCCAAAATCCTAGATATTTTACAGGAATGCTAATTCATATATGTGGAATTTGATTTGACAGTTCAAACCCTTACTTGGGAAAATTACATTCGAATTCAAATTTGAACCTGAATTCAACTGGGTTTCACTGCACCTATCCACTTAAATGGTAATTGGCCTCCGAAAATTATGAAACTTGGCAGGGGGACAATTTGCAAGATGAGGAATCCAATGGTGAACTCACATCTTCAAATTTACAGATCAAAAGTTGAAATTTGAAACAGAAGTTTGGATCACCTTTTGTGATAAAATTGGAAATCAGGTGATAAATTTGATTTGATTCCAGAAACATGCTTGACCAATTATGACACTGATCTGAACAGCAAGGATATTTGAACAGAGATTGATGATTTGATTGCACAAGAAGTGGGATTTTACATCCCTCCCCCCTCCCTAAAAAGAATCTCGCCCCGAGACTACAGTTGGGAACGGAATGGGAAGAGTAATTACACAAGATATGAGGATAACAGTTCTGGATAATTGGACTTTAGTAAGTCCTCACTTTCCCACATAGCTTTGTCGGCGGTATGATTATCCCAAATCACTTTGAAGAACCGCAACAAATGATTTCTTGTATCGCGAGTCTTCTCATCAATGATCCTGGTTGGATATTCCACATAGGTGAGATCCGGCTTCAATTCTTTGATGCTTTCAGTGAGGACTTCCGATGGAGCTTTTAAACACTTCCTCAACTGAGATATGTGGAAAACATCATGAACTTCTGATAATGACACCGGTAGCTTAAGCCTATAGGCAACGGGTCCGCACTTCTCCGTGATTGCAAATGGAACGATAAATCTGGAAGAAAGCTTCCCTTTTACACTGAACCGGTGAATTCCTTTCATTGGTGACAAACGGAGATAAATGTGATCACCCACGTCGAAGTGCAGCGGGCGACGCCGCTTGTCCTCATAATTTATCTGTCGAGATTGAGCCGCTCTCAGATATGCTTGAATGATACGAACTTGTTCTTCGGCTTCGTTGACAAGATCAAATCCGAATGTCACCCTCTCACCGGACTCACACCAATTCAGCGGTGTGTGGCATTTCCGGCATTGGAGAGCTTTGTATGGTGCCATCTTGATACTCGCTTGATTACCATTGTTGTACGAGAATTCCACCAACGGTAAATGATCATCCCAATTTTTACCGTGGTGGATGGCACAAGCACGCAACATGTCTTCAAGGACTTGGTTCACCCTCTCGGTTTGTCCATCGGTCTGTGGGTGATATGCGGAGCTTCTAATCAGCTGCTCCCAGAATGAGAAACAAACATTTCACCCCATTCTGAAATTATGGTCTTCGGAACACCATGTAAGCATAAGATTCGTGCAATGTACAACTCCGCATATTGTTTAGCAACAAATCCAACATTAACCGGAATGAAGTGTGCTGATTTGGTTAGTCGGTCGACTATCACTCAAATCGAATCATGCTTCCGGAATGTGAGTGGTAATCCGATGATGAAGTCCATACTCACATCCTTCCATTTCCATGCCAGAATATCCAGCGGTGGTAGCTGTCTCACTTTTCGCATATGGTCAGCCTTCACTCACAGACACGTATCAAATTTGGATAGGTACTTTGCTATTTCTTGCTTCATCCGTGTCCACCAAAACATTGTCTTTAAATCTTGATACATTCTATTGCTGCCCGGATGAATAGAAAACTTTGACATGTGAGCTTCATCCAATATTTTGTTCTGGAGCTTAACATCCCAGGGTACAACTATCCGGTCCTTCAACCATAATGTACCATGATTATCTTTCCGGAAACATTTTACCTCCCCGCTTGCCACTCTTTACCGTATGTGTGACATGCCTTTGTACTTCTTTTGGGCTTCAATAATTTCCTCCCGGATGGTGGGAATGAGAGCAAGATTATTGAGAGCCCCATATGGAATTACATATATACTTGGTTCCTCATGTTCCATTTCAGCCATGGTGATGTTGTGGACATGGGCTTTCCGACTAAGCACGTAGGCAACCATGTTCGCTTTACCGGGGTGGTAGTGAATTTCAATTTCATAATCCTTGATCAGCTCTAACCACCTCCGTTGTCTCATATTCAGCTCCTTCTGCGTGAAAATATATTTCAAACTCTTGTGGTTGGTGTAGAGGTGTACAAGATTTCCAAGCAAGTAATGTCTCCACATTTTCAATGCCAATACCATGGCAGCGAGTTCAAGATCATGAATCGGATAGTGCTGCTCATGGTTTTGGAGTTGTCGAGATCCATACGCGACCACACGTCATTCTTGCATAAGAATGCAGCCAAGTCCAATGTCGGATGCATCGCAATAAATGTCGAACGGTTTTGTCGTGTACGGCTGAGCAAGAACCGGGGCTGTTGTAAGGTGCTGCACTAGTGTCTTGAACACTTCTTTATAAGCTGAACTCCAAATATATTTGGTGCCCTTTTTTAGAAGCTCCGTCATCGGTTTAGCAATTTTTGAGAATCTCAGGGTGATCCTTCGATAATATCCCGCTAAACCGAGGAAACATTGGACATCATGTACGGACTTAGGAGATTGCCATTTCAGCACTTGAACAATCTTACTTGGGTCCACAGCGAAGCCCTCAGCTGAAATAATGTGTCCCAAGAATGGTACTTGGCTGATCCAAAATTCACACTTGCTGAATTTTGCATAGAGCTTATGGTCTCACAATCGTTGCAGCACAATATTTAGATGTTCAGCATGTTCTTCTTCTGACTTGGAATAAACCAAGATGTCATCGATTAAGACCACGACGACATTGTCCAACTCTGGCATGAATACTGAGTTCATGAGATACATAAAGTTAGCTGGGGCGTTGGTGAGACCAAAAGACATGACAAGATACTCGTATAATCCATATCGCGTCGTGAATGCCATCTTTGGTATATCCTCCGGTCGGATTTTGATTTGATGATATCCGGACCGAAGATCCATCTTCGAGAACACCCTCGCACCAACAAGTTGATCGAAAAGAATGTCGATGCGGGGCAGTGGGTACTTGTTCTTTATAGTCACGGCATTGATCGGTTGATAATCCACGCATAACCGCAGTGTTTCATCCTTCTTCTTAACGAAAAGCGCCGATCAGCCCCAAGGTAATGAGCTTGGGTGGATAAAACCCTTGTCCGAAAGGTCTTTCAAATGCTCCTTGAATTCATCTAGCTCATTAGGCGCCATTCGATACGGTCTTCGAGATATTGGTGTGGTTCCCGGTACATGTTCAATCTTAAACTCGACATCATGTTCGGGCGGCATGCCCTGTAAGTCATCGGAAAACACATCGGTATACTCACGGACCACCGCAATATCATCAAGTTTAGTTGCTTCAGTGTTATATACAGCTGCACTGTCCCGCTCTATGCTGTCCAAAACCAGTTCGTGTTGTCCGTGCATCGGAGAGTCAATTTGGACAGTCCGGGTACCGATATTAAGGACAGCACCGTGATGGTTCAACCATGACATACCCAATATTACGTTGATCTTCTGTCCATCCAATATAATCAGCAATGTTGGATATATCTTTCCTCCCAAACATAGAGCTGCTCGGGGAACAATCTGACTAGCGGAGATACTTCCACCCGGTGAACTTGTAGGATAACTATTCTTGGGAGTATTGGTGGATAATTGGTGCTGATACACACATGATTTACTGATAAAATTGTGGGTAGCACCGGAATCGAAGAGTATGAGGACGGGTATGTCTTTGATAGCAAACATGCCCGCTAACACCGGTGCTCCCTTCGGAACACCCTTGATCGCTATATGTTGAACTCCTCTCTGGTTGAATACGGGGCTGAATACACCATTGTATTAGTACTTGCCCGCTGCTCAACATCTTCTCTGGACAATACTTGGTATAGTGCCCAACACGATCATATGTGAAACACTTATACTGATTCAATGTCCTTCTCATTTGAGGCTTGAATAATCCTGCAACTTGCGGTGAGACAAATGCCCTTGGAACAAATTGGGACTCATCCTGCTGCTGCTGTACTGCTGGTTGGAAACCTGATTCTTTAAACTGATGAATTTGATATAAACTCTGTTGTACAGCGGCTGCCATCTTGGAATGGACAGTGATCGGTATACCACACGGTACTTTTGAGGAACCTTATGTGTGCTATCCTGCATGACAAGTCTCTTCTTTGACTCTTCAGTGATCCGCTCACATGTGGCATCCTCTTGCGTAATCGCGGCATTAAGCATAGCATTGAACGAGCTGTGATTGAACAATGCAAGCTTGACTTTCAACATGGGGCTTAGACCCCGATAGAAATACTCTAGCTTCTGATCCTCCGCACTCACATACTCCGACGCATATTGCGCTAGACTAATAAATACTTTGGAGTATTCTTGAGCACTCATTCATCCTTGCTTCAAATCAAGAAATTCCTGAAGCTTCCTTGTCATAATTGCGGGAGGAACATGATAGGCATGGAATGCCTCCCGGAACTCTATCCAAGTGACTTGCTGTCCGGCGGCCAAGGAGGCGATGTGGTTTGCCCACCCGGCACTGGCGATGCCATGTAGTTATTGTGCTGCATATAAAACCTTCATATGATTACTGCACTGTAGCAGTCCGAACTTAGCTTCAATGGTGCGGAGCCAATGGACCACATCTAGAGGTTCACCATCACCACAGAACATGGGGGGTGCAGTTGCCAAGAATTCCGGGTATGTTGCTTGCAGAGGTTGACGATTGCCTTCGGCTTGACGCCCCCCTAATTGGATGTAATCTGCACGAGGGTTCACAGCAGCTCGGTCTGCTCATCACGCAAACGCACCATGGATGTGATATCATCCGCCAATGTAAGCGGAGATGGAGGTCGCTGTTGCGCCGGCTGTTCCGGCTCTCGGGAGTCATCCCCTCCCTGACTTGAAGCACCAACCTCGTATTTGTGCGAGTGCACACCATTCTGCAGTCATAGTCATTAATCCAACATGAGACGTGATATTGCAAGATCACAAAAGGATGAAACAGTAGTGTGTGTATTGATAACCATACTTGCATAACGGTCATATATTGATAATGTAAACTTTATACCAAATATATTATCCCTGGACCAATAACACAATAGCGAGCTCCAAAATAATAAACTCCATGGATTGAAGAGAATTTTAACTATTATTGGCCGCGATGGGATGTTATGCACGTTATCATGGGAATACACTCTCTTATCTTCAATATGATACAAACATGGTCATAAAAAGAAAAGAGGTTTTAGTGGGTCAAACCCTCAATTCCACTAGTAAATGGTGGTGTATCGACACCTGGTCTGTTGCGACACTTCTCGAAGTGAAATCGAGGACAGATTCATAACAAGACCAAATTATGCCAAACCGATGAAGTTTCTGTTAAACCAGACCAGCTTCTACTGAAGAACAAATTTAACCCAGTAATTTGAAGAATCGGATCTGGAGGTGAACTACAAAGTTGAAATAAACTTAAAGACCTTTCGAGAAAGTATTGTTTTGCCTCCAGATCACTCCTGGGGTAGGAGATATGGCATTGTAACCTGACAGTTTTTCTAGAAATTTTGACAGCATCTCTTTTTGTTTAAGCTAATTTTGGGCCACAATTTCCAGATATAAAATAGCAGAATTTACAAAAGCCACAATTTACAAATTTGTAATACATATTATAAGGATTCCAGAAATGTCTTGTACGATCCTGTTTGATTATCCTATAGGGAGATATGGTCAAAACAGTAAGGAGTCCAGAGAGGGTTCCGGTTTCGGTCCAGTTTGGCAGATTTTGGAACTTTGAAATTTTCAACAAGTGGTACTCATATCCCCGAGGGACGGTAATTCAAATCAAAGATATCCGGAGTACACAACACGTACGCCCGTACTGAAAGCCACGTAGGTGCACTCCACGGACGCCGTACGCAGCCACCTTTCTCAAGTTCCACCCAAGTTGAATCGATTCAATCGTCTAGGACAGTATTCCCATTCACAGTGCACCATTCTGCTGTGAAGATGTCGTGAGAGAGTTTCCGTCTACTGTGCTGCGGCCGAAAGCTTTAGGCGATCGAAAAAGTCTCAACAAAGACTTCCCAACGTACATCGGTTTCCTGGACCCCATATATCCAGTATGACCCCGATACAGTTCAAATTTGCTCAGTAGGGCGGCATAAGGATTGGTCCTTAACCGACACAGGCAGGGCTACGCACCCAAGACCACGTCTTCACTACAGGAAACAGGTGAATAGACGACGGCCAAATAAATAGATGACGGGGCCGTCGTCTAGTAAGTAGTAGACGACGGCTAAAAAGCACCGTCGTCAAGTATTACCTTGTAGACGACGGTTGACCTAGACCGTCGTCTATTAGGTATCTGACGACGGCTGGCCGTCGTCAACAAGGGCCGTCGTCTGCTTCGGCCCAGGGTCGGGCCCATTCATAACGTTGTAGACGACGGCCCATCTGAACCGTCGTCTACAAGGAAATACTTGACGACGGCCTAGGTCAACCGTCGTCAACTAGGGCCTTGTAGACGACGATGGATGAAAACCATCGTCTATTAAGGCTAAATAACCGCTGCCGCGCCCTTCGGCTTCCTCTCACTCGCTCATTCCCGCGCGCGCGTTTCTCTCTTTCGTCGTTAGCCTTGGAGCCCGCCGCCGCCTTCGAGCCCACCGCCGCCGTCGTCGACCCCGCCGCCACCTTCGGCCCAGGTACGCCCTCCCCGCTGCCCTCCCTCCCTCGTCGGTGCGCCGCCCTGACGCCTCCCGTCCCGCAGCACCCGCGCCGCAGCCCCCGACCCCGCCACGTGCCGCCGCCGTCGTGCCCGCCCCCGCACCACCGCGTGCTTCCCCGCCGCCGCCCAGGCTCGTCGCGCGCGCCGCCCTGGCCGCCACCGCCTCCTTCTAGAGGCCACCTCGGCCTCGGCGGCACTGCCGGCCGCACCACCGCCCTCCCCCGCCGGCCCCTCCCCACCGCAAGCTTGCTGCATCCTATGCCCCTGCCCAGTCTCATATTCAGATTACTACTCCATTTCCTGAACCAATCCCATGTGAATAAGTCCTAGCCATGCGAGTAGATTCCATCTACTTGACTTCTACCGAATCCTATATAACCTTTAGCATAGCATAGTCTACACGATGACTTAAAAACTACCCAAATACTCCATGGGGTGATCTGGTCATGCAAGTGGATTTTCAATCTCCTTAGCCCTAATGCACATAACTCACCTAGACATAGGTGATACAAATCAAAATTTTGTAATAGCGCTTAAATACAAACCGGGCTTGCCTTAGCTTGTGACTCGATTAAATGTCAACGGTCAGTGGTATTCCTCCGGAGACTCCACCAAGGAAGTCAAGTGGACACCCTAGCCTTCTCCAAGGAATGCTCCTACTCGAGTTCCGACGTCACCCGAACTATCAAAATGCAAGTGCATATATAAGCATGAGATAGCATAACATTTAATTCTGTTGTAACAAGTTTAGTACAGAAACTAAGTGATTTAGAATGGAGTTCCTGTTGTTGTGATCTACAATAAGGAATATTGATGTAAAATGGAAAAAGATTAACTCCATATTTGATTTAGAGTTTATATGCACATAGACATATATAAAAGGCTTGCTGATGCTACAAAGGTCCAATAAAGCTGAAACTTTAACAGTAGCTTCAATGGATGAGGTGTAGAAAGTGTGCAAAATTTGAGTTCTAGCAAAGGTTGTATGTGGCCACAACAATTCCATATGTATTTCCATTTCTATGAATTATCGTTCAACTTGTGGAGTGTTATCATGGCTACAGTGGTTGTGTAATACATAGGGGGTTCTCATGGTTCCAAAAAAACTTATTGCACATTTTTCTAAGCTTTCTACAGTGATATATAGAATCTAGAAGTTTGGACAATTTGCTGAAATGTTTCTGGGCATTTCGGAATTTTCAGGTACATAGTAATTGGAAACACAATTTGGCTATTCAAATCAACTCAAATTGACCTGGAACTTTTACTGGAGATTAAGGGAATTATTTGGAATGATTTGGCCAAGTTTGGGAATTTTTTAATGAATGTAGCACCAGTAATTAATTCCAATAACATTTTGTTCATGGAATTATTGAGGTCAAATTTGGGATTTTAATACAGATACAAGTTCTTCATTGGAAAGTATACATCATCCTAGTTCCAACAAAATGTATTTGGAAATTTTTGGACAACTATGCTAAGAGATATTGATTTTCAAAGATTGATGGAATATGGAATGAAATCTAAACAGAAAAGTTTGAATTAAACAGTGGGCCCATGGGATTTAAAATGCACCAATGAGAATTAAGCAACACAGGGCCACACAGTTCGCGCTGTAGCCGCACCAGATCACCGGGCTGCACCAAATCTGGGGCAGCGTCCGCAGAGGCTGACGGCCGGGGCCCGCCCGATCGTCTTCCTCCTCGCGCCCGACGGCGCAGGGGCGACGCCGAATGGCGGCCGGCGGTGGTGCCTCGCCGCAACACGCGCTAGGGATATGGGGGCCTCGGAACTGGCCGCCAGGGCCTAAAATCGAATGGGGAACAACATTCCCTAGGTTGCGCCAGAGATAGATGGCCGGAGAGGGAGGTGTGACGGCGGCGGTCGGAGCTAGGGTTCCGGCCATGTCGGCCGGGCCCTATGGTGCACCATTTTGCAAGGGATAAACTCCAAATTACTCCTTGATGCATGTAAACATGAAAATGGCGGCCAAGAGCAGAGGAACAACAGGAAAACAAGACATCGACGGTGAGCCGACGAGCTGAAACTTGGCGGCTAGAAAATTCAAAAATCCGGCGTGGTTACTCGATGGAATTCTATGGTTTTTCTTCGAGGGTGCGCCTGGACATCTATAATATAATTAATCATGGCAACAAGGAATAATAATGCACAGAATCCGAATTTTATGGAAGACCTAACTATGCTCATAGGTTGAACTCGTCGGAAAAATAGCTAATACTCGAGCTAGAAGGGACGACATGAGCTGAATCTTTGCGAGCTGAAACTAGGAGTGTCGGTGCACCTTTTGTCTTCAAGTACCGTGGTGAGAAGATGCTTGCATTGCTGGGGCATCGAGGGAGCAGGGGGTGGCCACTGAAAAACAGTGCACATCGGGCGGCAAGTCGCCTTGTCCACCATTGGGGAGGCTCAAACTGCGCAGGGGATGGATCATACAGGTGCGCAAGACGTTGGTGAGGAAGTAGAGATGAAGAAAAGTGATCAAACCCGAGTACCTTGGCTTGATTTGGGTCAGAGAGTGAGGAACTCGTGGTGTTCTAGCTTCTGTGTGAAAAACTGAAGGAGAGCTGAGAACATTTCGTCTCTGGTGCTTGGAGAAGAAGATTAGGATGTGAAGATCATTTGGGTTGCAGCTGGATTCAACTTATGAAGCAGGCAAGCAGCTAGCTTGGTGGCATTTGCATGTTGTGAGGTGTTGAGCTGAGAAACAGAGGAAGAAAAGAGTCTATGACAGCTGGGGTCTACCAAGGCAAAGTCTTCTTCTCTTCTGTGGTGTTTAATTCCTCTACCAGCTTGTGTCCAAAATCCTAGATATTTTACTGGAATGCTAATTCATATATGTGGAATTTGATTTGACAGTTCAAATCCTTACTTGGCTAAATTACATTCGAATTCAAATTTGAACCTGAATTCAAATGGGTTTCACTGCACCTATCGACTCAAATAGTAATTGGCCTCCGAAAATTATGAAACTTGGCAGGGGGGCAATTTGCAAGATGAGGAATCCAATGGTGAACTCACATTTTCAAATTGACAGATCAAAAGTTGAAATTTGAAACAGCAGTTTGGATCACCTTTTGTGATAACAAAATTTGAAATCAGGTGATCAATTTGATTTGATTGCAGAAACATGCTTGATCAATTATGACACTGATCTGAACAGCAAGGATATATTTGAACAGAGATTGATGATTTGATTGCACAAGAAGTGGGATTTTACAGCTTGTTCATGGCCAAGGTGTGCGATAGCGGTTGAAATCCTAACGACGGATGTAGGCCATGAGGTTGGCCTAGCCTTGTTGCAGCATGGCTTTGATATTGGAGGGTTGAATGTCGATGTTGGATTGCCTTCTATGGGTTTCATGAGTGTGGTCGAGGAGAGTGTTGTCGATGTCACTCATCCACACTTCAAGGTTGCCATAGGTTGGATGTACCTTGTTATTCCTTGGCTAAGGTAATGATAACCCTTGGTTACAAAGGGAAGACTTGCACTCAACATGCGGTTAGTGTGTTTCATCACTCTTTGGCTAAGGTGTATCATACCTTCTTTCTATATAGGAATAACTTGTACCAATCATGCATTTTGTGTGATCCGTCACTCCTTGGCTAAGGTAATGACAACTTTTAGTAACAAAGGAGTGACATGTACCCAACATGTGTTGAGTACGATCCGTTATTCCTTGACTAAGGTACAACATACCTATAACCACAAAGGGATGGCCTGCACTCAACATGAGTTGAGTGTGATCCGTTGTTCCTTGGGTAAGGTATAATATACGTTTTGGTCACATAGGAACAACTTGCACCCAATATACATTGGATGTGATCTTGTCATTCCTTGGTTAAGGTGCATCATACCTTTTAGCCACGAAGTAATAACTTATACCCAATGATGGGGGCAATTCCCTTGAGCTTGAATGAGTGCTTGGAATAGTAGAGAGCGTAATGTTCTCACATATTCGTAGCAGCCCATTGGTTGCTCATGGAGGGTTTCCATGTCAAATCTCCGGCCTCACATAGTTATGGTTGACCTTCGGGCTTAGTTTCCAATAGGTAGCAGCCATCCTAATTTACTCCTTGGCCAAGAGATAATGAAATGGAATCCTATTAGGGGTTCCAACAATCGGATCTTTGAATGCCAGCATAGTTATTTTACTCCTGCAAACTTCCCCTCTATGATAGAGAGGGATGGTTAGCTCCCGATACTTGTACAAATGAATTTTCGGGTGAGGTAACCGAATATTTATTTGTACACACGGGGAAGAACAAGACCAAAGATGCATTGGGTCTAATTTCAAGTGTATCCATGAACAATGTATGAATCATTGCTAGGAGTGGGGCTTTATGGATAAATCATGTTGAACATTTTCTAAAGCTCCTACTCATAGCAATGCAAGTGATATAAAATACACTATATGGATCCCTTCATCTTGTAAAATTTCTAACCATCATAGTTTTTTACACGAGCAAATATTTATCATTTTGGTCATGGCACACAAGATTCTTAATTTTATCCTCTTGAACATTTTTAATTTCTTGCCTAGGAATTTGAAATTTACTGATCCATGCATGAATGAGTTTCAAATCAAAATTATGGACATAACTATTCATAGGTTGCTACATACCAATTCAACCATTAAGTCATTCCATAAGCATTACCTAGGCAGAAAATATCCAAGTCAATTTTAACAATGCTTATGAAATTATAGGTACTTGTTTAAATTTATTCCCAAGTAAGGTGCCATTCCTATTTGAAAAATCAAAAAGAGTAATGTCAACACTTACTCTCATGAGAATGCATAAGAATTGGATGATGAGAAGGTGTAAACCTTCCTTACCAATGTGAGCAAAAATCATTCAGTCCTAATGCAATTCAAATGATGGAAAATTTTAAACTTGTACCTCAATTGAAGAGCAGTTCGGGTTGAAGGTCGTTGTGTGAGAAACTCACGACCATGGATTTGGTGTAGCCTTCATGTTCAATGTCTCTTGCCAAGTTTAGGTTGGAGTTGAATGAGCTTCATCTTGTTCCTCTATTTGACCACCATCTTGAGCATTCTTACACCATGAACTGAAAATGAGTATGATGGGGAGACATGAGCTTGATGGGGCCTTCCAACCTATTTACAAATTGTGTCTTGGCTGCACTAAAATCAAGAAAAAACAAAACAACTCAAGAACGGGTTACGTTAGCTCAAAAGCATGTTGTACCCTTTGCCAAATTGTTTTTCCCAACTTGAAACAACTTGCAATCGCAATGAATATTTAAGGGAAATGTTATTGTTATGAATTAGGAAGATGAATTCAAGTTGTTGCGCCCAAGGTTCATATCCAAATAAATTTGTTTCCTAACTCAAAATTTTAGTTTTAGGAAGGTTGGAAAATTTACTTTCCAACATACAAGTATGGAAATTCAAACACGCTAAATGCAAATACAAAGATTGATGGGGAATTCAAACATGCAATTGGGAAATCAAATATGATATAACTACCAATTTTCCTATTGGCAAGGACTCACCGAATTTTTATGGTCCGATGAGTAGGAATTACCTCTGTCCATTTTAGTGGGATGATTTGTTGTCCAATCCCAGAGTTGAAGATGTGGACAACTTCTCTTAATTGACATGCCAAGTGTTCTTTTGGCATGCCAGTTGGACATGTGGACCACATGATGGTCCTAGCCTCTCCGTCATCTTGTTGAAAACTTGTTAATGTAGTGACGGCTTCTTCCTCTTGAAGATATTCATTGTGAGAATGGTGAGGCTTGTCCTTCTTTAGGGGTGTCACTTCGACCTTCTTGATATTACTTAAGGTCAACCAATACTTTGATCATGGATCAAAAGCTTCCTTGGGAATGGTGACATGTGAACTCCACAATCAAACAAGAAACGTTTCATCTGCAATGTCACTTGCCCTAGGTAGCATGGGCTTGGTCGAAGGGTAGGAATCCCAAAAAGTGATTGCGGTATATCTTTGGATCTTGAATGCTCTTTAAGTTTATTGTCCTTGCCCAAGGGCTTCATGTTGGATTTGTCTTGATTTCTTGCTTGGCCATGGAAAAGATACTTCAAGGTAGGCTAGTTAAACTTAAATCCCTTGAAATCCTTGTAGCCTCCTTGATTACAAGGGTGATGTTGATTCCACCCTCCACCACCTTGTAGGTGATAGCCAATAGTGTTGTGTTTGAAAGGAAGATTACACATGGGTCATAGGGAAATGATTCCCCATGTGGCCCATGTTGACATGGATTTTTACAAATCATGTGAATATCCATGGCTTGGATCAACCAAACACTTCTCCATTGTCTTGATCTTTATGTTACTCAATGGGAGGTGTAGTTCCTTAACTAGCATGTCCACCTTGTTAAGTGGTGTGCATTCCAAGCTAAGGGAACTAGAGCATTCTTCAATCCTCCCCTTAAGTAGAGACCATATTCTTATACGTGATGAATGAGAATAGGACTCCTTCAGCTCCAGCACAAATGTGGTCATGGCTTGATGGACCAACCCATGACATGAATGTTGAATGAAGAGCCAACTATCCACCCCATGGTGGAGGCAAACCAAGAAGAATTCTTGGAGTCTCCAACAAGCTTAGGGATGGATGACTTTGGTTCCTACTGGAAGCTGCAATTCTTCCACAAAAGGCAATGGTGTTTCCTAGCGGACATTTGTTGAGTTAAGCCTTGAATCATCTTGCAGTTGAGCACTTGCATCCCCGTTGGCCATCCCATAAAAAGGGGTAGCCAAAACTACCGTGTTTTCACCACAAAGGGAGAAAAAAACAAGGGTAATCCTGTCTAATAACTATTAGTACCTAAAGCATAATCACAAGTGATGGCTATCCTTCACTTCCTTTGCCTTCCCCGACAACGGGGCTAGAAATGATTGTTGACGTTTCTTACATCACACATAATCTCTCGAAAGAGATGAGGTCTGCAAGCACACGGAAATTGTCGTGTAGCATTTCACCCAAGAGTATTCCCAAGGGTATCGTATTTATCCCAAAGGAAGGCATTGGAGTAAAGTAAACACTACTCGCATGATCAATCTATGGGATACTAATCAATTGTCAAGCCAAGGGTAAGTTGAAAATATATGGGTAGTGTGACACACACCTAAGCAATCTATTCTAAGGGGTAGATGGGTCCTAATGGAGGTTAGAATAAGACTTGGGGAGTTGCTCCTACAATGCTTCTAGTATACATATACGTAGCCTAAGTTAGGTACTAATGCGCATGTCAATAGTGAAAACTTATGCTAAGTTGTTCAACACATCGAGAACGGGTTTACCCCTACCAACACTAGGCGACTCCCGCCAAGAGCCTGTGGCATAGTCGAATGTTGAGGGTTACAAATGACAGGTAGGGTTGTCACCGTCTACTGCCTACCTCTTCAGTCCGTGGGTCTATGAGACATTCAACGCTACCTCTTATCCTAGCACCATGCTAGCATATTAAGTAATTACCTTATGAACCCGTGCACAAGCCATCCTAAGGCAATGAACTAAATTCATCGTTGAACCAATGTTGATACATTGCACAAGTGTTTCATATTAACATGATCATATCATAACTAATTAGAATATAGTGGGGGTTTGTAGTGTTTATGATGATATACTAAAAGTGATATGGCATAATCATAAAGACTACTCCTAGCACATACATGGAATCCACAGTTAAACAAGAAATGCTTCATCTAAGTATATGAATAAAAGAAGACTAAAGATAATATTTTTATTATGCATAAAGTCACAAATATAAGAAAAGATACATGAGCCATACCTCCCAACTTGCACTAGGGACTAGAGGCTCTCCACTCTATAGCCTAACTCCACTAAGGACAAAGAGAACTAGTGTATACAACAGAATGATGCTCAAGTGGTGTGTGTTGAAGTGAGGGTGAGGGGTCCTATTTATAGCTTGGAGAAGGGTCGGTTCCTGCCACCAAAAGCGCACGAATCAGTCACCACTGACCTCTTTAAGCCGGGAGGAGCTAACACATGGTGTTTGACCGCGTCTGGCGCCAGGAACTAGTCGGTCGACTAGGGGGGGGGGGGGGGGTGACCGACCTGGTCCTGGCTCCAAACAGCTAGTTCATCCTCCAGGTGGCTGACAGGTGGGTCCCATTCCATGATATTGGTGCTACACCATTGGATGGCATCGGATACTTCTGTTTGTTGGCCATTTGATTCATGTGGTGCCACATGTCTACGCTTGATCGGCTAGGATGATATTTTATAGGATCCATCCCCTTGTCTGTATAGAATACCTGCATGCACCAATTTCTCCAAGTACAAGTGGAAATAGGTTAAAAAGAAAGGTGATGTGTGCAAGAAATGATATTTCCTTCACATAATTAAGTTATATTGATAGGTGAAATTGGTATATAACATCTGTCAACACCGTGCACTTGTGGAACTCATCTTGCTTTGTCTTTAGGTTAGCCTAGTGTCAACTGCATGTCTAGCATCCATTGATAGAATGACTTGTAGACGTTAAGAAATACCAACGGGAGTAATGATGAGAGTTATGTACAATCCCACAGTTGGAGCTAATATCATTTCTGATACTTGTGTTCTAGCCATTTTGGGTGATGTGCGTGTAGCAGTAACGCAAAAATTCCTCTGAGACTCTTTTGGAAATATTCTTGAAGGATAGGGGGTTTTGCAACATGTCTCGGTAAGACACAGGATTGTCAAAGTTTTCTTAGGCTTCCATACGTTCGAAGTTCATGACTTCGGAATTATGATAGGGATACTCATTGAGAAATTTCTCATGGAAATTCCCTCAGAAGGAAACCTCAAGATTAACCTTGGAGAGAGGAAATTCTCTATTCCTACTATGCGTTCAAAGAACACATCTGCAGAACCTCCCATCCAAGGTGAACCAATCAATGAGGTTAGGACTCTTCAATATTTGTGACCTCTTAAAGTGATGGAGAAGAAGATTTCATCTAGGAAAAGGATGAACTTTAGGAGACATTTGTATTGTATAAATAAGTGCCCACACCAAGACCTCCGATCGAACTAAAATCTTGCCCCCAGGCCTACGCTATGCCTTCCTAAATCGAGATTTGGATGCCCCTTTCATCATAAATGACAAACTTTTAGATGAAGAAATTCTCAAACTCATAGCCATGTTAGGCTCCCTTTGACAGGGCTTCACAAAGTTGATTCTCAAACAAAATCAGGAAAGTTGTGCCAAACACTATTTTTCAGAAGAAGTGATTCTTGAATAATTTCATGAAGTGATTATGTCAAATGAACTAAGAGGTTGGGAGCTGAAAAAAGTAGATTCATCTAATTTTGTGAAGCAATTTCCTGTTCTGATTATAAGAGTTTATTCTAGAAAATCATAGAGAATCACTTTCAGCCACAGAATCACTTCACCAGATAACCAGATGAGAATCCAGAGAATCAGCTCTGTAGAGCTATACCAAAGGGGGTTATAGAGAAGCATAGAGATGTCTTTGGCTACTCACTCCAAGACCTCAAGGGAATCAACTATGCTCTTTGCATGGATCACATTCCCATTGACCCTGAGAGTACCCCTTCTAGGGAGCCTCAACGACGGTTGAATAATGTGATGCGTGAAAATGTCAATAATAAGATCTAGAAACTTCTTCATGCTAGGATGATTTATTCCATTCCTCATAGTGAGTGGGTCAACCCAGTTCAAGTAATGTCAAAGAAGGAAGGAATGATAGTCAATTGGAATGAGAAGAAAGAATTAATTACTCAACGAACCATCACAGGATGGAGGATGTGCAAACATTACTGAAAATTTAACAACGTAACTAGGAATGACCATTTCCACTCCCCTTCACTGATGAGATATTAGAGCGGTTGGCAACATTCCTTCTATTGTTTCCTTGATGAATATTTGGGCTATCATCAAATTTCCATTTATCTTGATTATCAATGTTAGACCACATTCACATGTACCTATGGAGCATATGCCTACCGACGAATGTCTTTTGGAATGTGTAATGCACCAGCCTTCTTTCAAAGGTCCATGATGTCTATATTTTCCGACACGATTGTGGAGATGATGGAAGTTCTCATGGATGATTTCTCTGTCTATGGAAAAACTTTTGATCGTTGTCTCGAAAACTTAGACAAGGTCTTATAAAGATGCCAAGAGAAGGACCTCGTACTCAATTGGAAAAAGAACCATTTTATGCTCCGTGAAGGCATCGTTCTTGGACACTTAATGTCGGAGAGGGGGATAGAGGTGGATAAAGCAAATATTAAAGTTATTGAACAACTTCCACCTCCTGCAAATGTTATGGGAATCTATAGCTTCCTAGGTCATGTAGGGTTCTATCGGTGATTTATCAAAGATTTATCCAAAATCGCTAGACCTCTCGCTAACCTATTAGCTAAGGATGCTCCATTTTACATCGATGAGGAGTGCTACAAATATTTTGAAAATCTCAAAAAGGCACTCACCTTGGCTCCAATCATTCAACCCCTGATTGGATGTTTTCATTCCAAATCATGTATGATGGCAGTGATTTTTCTTGTCGGTGCGGTCTTAAGTCAAACCAAAAATAAAAGCATCATGCCATAGGCAATACTAGTAAGACTTTGACAGGAGCACAACTCAATTATGCTACAACAAAAAAATAGCTTCTGGTAGTATTCTTTGTTGTTAGTAAGTTTAGGTCCTATTTGATTGGTGTCAAGGTCATAGTCTACACAGACCATGCATCCTTGAAATTTTTGCTCACTGTTGGTATTTCTTAACGTCTACAGGTCATCCTAGCAGTATGGCTAGTTCTGCAGAGTCACTAGGCTAACCTATGCCAAAGCAAGATGAGTTCCGCAAGAGCACGGAAAGTACCGTTGTAGCATTTCACCCGAGAGTATTTACTAGGGTATCATATTTTCTAATCCCAAAGATAGACAAGGTAGAAGAGAGTCAAGGTTAAGGATAGAAGAGGATGTTCTAGTGAGGGATTTTGTAGAATGGATAAATGAAGTGATGAGGTAGTGTGACAAACAACTAAGCATACTACTCTAAGGGGTAAGAATGTCCTAGTAGAGGATAAGTTAAGGAGAGAGAGAGAGCTACTCTTTCTATGGTTTAAGTATTCATATACGTAGTCATATAGTGTACATATGGCTTATCCTCACTGTGTTTACTAGGGCTTAGCAGTCCAACATATCGGGCACGAGTTTACTCCTGAGAATATGAGGACGATTCCCGCCATGAGCCTGAGACATAGCTGAACGTGAGGGATTACAAAGGGCAGACTGGGCTTTCACCACCCGCCGCCTACCCCTACAAACCATGGGTCTACGAGACATCTAATGCTACTTAATTATCTAAGATCCATGCTTACATAACAAGTAAATACCTTAAGAGTCCGGATACAAATATAATTGTAAGGCAATGACTCACATAAACATCGTTGAAACCAATGTAGGGACCAAACACTACAATACTCATATTAACATAATCACATTAATACCTAATTAGACTATAGCGAAGGTACATGATGTTTATGATAGTATAATAAGAACATTATAACTAGATCATAATGGCATTTATACCTAACACATGCATGGAATCCACAACCAAACAAGGAATGCTTCATCCAAGTATATGAATACATAAAGACCAATAATATTATAAATCATAATGTCACAAATAGAAGAGAAGATACATGAGCCATACCTTTACCAATTTGGACATGGGACTAGAGGCTCCTTTGTACAGCCTAACCTCCACTAAGGAACTAAGAGCACTAGTGTAATACAAGAGAGAATGCTTGAGTGGTGTGTGTGAAAAGTGAGGCACCCACCTATTTATACACGGAGTAGAGGTAGATCCCGGGCGAGACCTATGTGTGCTGAATACAATGGCAATTAGAATAAAAGTGAGGGTTTACATTCAAATTTTTGAATATTGTTGAAACACCCGCTTTGGATTGTCAAACTTTTCCTCACGTGACTCGCACATGTTTCTCGCTTCGGTTTGTCCGAACTTTCAGTTGCGTGAGTTGCACGTGAGTCGACATGGTTGATCTCTTCAATGTGTTTTAGTGAGTAATGTTACCCTCGATGGTTTTGGACTGTCCGAACTTTCTCAATGCATATCAAGAGTAACAGTTACTATGCAGAGTATTCATATTTAGTTTGATTGTTCCGTTTTGCATTGTTTTAACTTGCAATGTTTCGAACTTGCTTTTGACTTATGGGAAGGTTTGATTAGTATGCATGGACTATGTTTTTGATGTGTTTTGGCTGATAATGGTGGATATTTTCTTGCTATGTTGGCAACATGCTTATGTGAGGTGCTCACATAAGGTGTTGTGGTTATCCGACTAAAGTGAGTCAAGTCACAAATTTGTGCTCGAAGGAATTTGTTGTTTATTCGTGTGCAGCTGTTGCTTGAGGTCAAGACATGGCTAGTGACGGGATCCATTGAACTAGTCTTAGGGAGAAGATGAGGTTCAACAACCAAGTTCAGGAGGAATTGTGGTTGAGCTGATTGAGAGGTCTTGCAACATATTTGGGTCAATAACAATGCATATAAAGGTATCGTGGACATCGTTGGAAGTGTGTGCATATGTGCAATGGGTGCATGGACGTGGCAACATTGTTCCATGCGGGATGAAGAGATATCGATGTGAAGATGTGGTCGGAAAGGTCCAACCGGCTTATTTATGCCTCGGGCTGCGACTGAGGTGGTTATGGTTCATTTATGGTTCATGGGGTCACGAGGTTGAGTTGTTTTAGAAACGTTTAGAACATTCATAAGGATTTTGGAAGTCTTAAGATTGCTTCTATATGCGTATAGAAGAGTCTTGAGCAGTTATGGAAAGTTCCGGTTGAAACTGAGTAGGATTAGAGTCCTAGTTTGGTTTGAGTTGGTCTGAGGGCTGGTTATATAAGCAAGGGAGGCCAGAGCTCGTAGTGCATTAATTTGTGTATGTTCCTCTTATGTTTTGATCAATAAAATTTTTAGTTTAGAGGAGCTTTTGTGCCTTGTTCGTCTGACTTGTTTTCATCAAGTCTTTCTCATCGAGTTTCTGCGCTGCTCGACTTTTCTTTGGTGTTTTGATCATAACTTGGGTTTTACAGATCCAATTGACGTGGTTGTTTTTGTGTTGTCTTCACAACTACATACTATATAATCTATCAAAATTTCATGATCATTGGATTTATAGTGTTTGAGTTATATGAGATTCTTTGCAGCGTAGCAGATCTGTTTGCTCTGTTAGAATAGATTGACCGTTGCTCCGGGTTTGGCTCATAACTTTAGTTTTACTCGACGTTTTTTCATGATTTTTGTTTTCATTATTCGTGACTTGATTCTCTATGATCTACAGGATTTTTCATGTTTTGAACACGTTGCAAATAACCGCACACACAATTTCTCTATCAGATTGATTTTCTACTGAGTGGTTTTTGTTGCTTCCGTTGAAAAAGTTTTAATCTACCATTCACCCCCTCTCTGTAGATTTTCACGTACCCTTCGATCTTACAATTGGTATCAGAGCCTCGGCGCTCTAATATTTGTAATTTGCACGTGTTTTACTAATCAACAAGGGGAAATACTCTGCAAAATCATGTGTGTTCAATGGTATTGATTTCCAGGTTTGGAAGGATCACATAGAGGCTTACATACAGGCGCAAGGCTTCGTCATATGGGAAAAGATCTTCAAGCGCTTTTTCATGCCTTCAAACGATGAAGTTACGACTGCGAACATGAGAGACGTCGATAACAATAACAAGCCTTGGAACTTGATCATACAACGGTTGACCCAAAACAACATTGATTGTGTTGCATACCTCTGATCTGCGTATGACATGTGGAAAGCACTATGCCACTACCACAAAGGATCCAACACGATCAAGGAGGTAAGGCAAGATATGTTCAAGAAATAATATATGCAATTCGATATGCAACCCTATGAGTCAATCGATGACCTTTTTGCTCGCTTTAATAAAATTCTAGGCAACTTCGTAGCGTCGATGTTAATTTTTTAGATGTTGAAAATGCTAGGCAATTATTAAGTGCATAAGTGCATTAGACATGTCGATTTGGGAGACAAAAGTTACATCTATATGTAAATCTACTATCATGAGTACACTTACTTTACATGTTCTATATTCTAAGTTGAAAACTCATGAACTTGACATAATATCACGTAAAAACCCCAACAAGTCTCTTGCATTTGTTTTACAATGTGACATGCCTAGTTCTAGTCCATCTTCATCATGTGGTACACTTGCTTTGCTGTCTTCTCTAACACTTGAACAAATTGAAGAGTTTCCAGAAGAGGAGCTGGCACTTCTTTCTACTTGATTCTCAAAAGCATTGCAAAATGTGAGAACTCGAAGAAGTGGAAGTGATTGTTCTCAATAGTTCTTCGAATGCAGTGAGTTTGGACATTTTTGTACAAATTGCCCTAACCTTTCAGGTTCTACTCCCCGTAATGAGAAGCAAACAAAATTCAAGTCCTCCACTGCAAACAACAACAACAAGAAGAAGGGTTTTACAGGTCGTCAATTGGTAAACAGTTTTGTCTCCACACTACAAGAACTCAGCTTGAGTGATGTGGACATCGCAAGTGATGAAGATGAAGAAAATTTGGCAAATACATGTTTCATGGTGGGCAACTAAAGATCAAGCACGGAGGAAGCAGAACATACCAGCTACGATGAAGAGATATGTCCCAAGTGCAAAGAAATGTGTGATGCCATTTCTCTTGCTACTGTTATACTTAAGAAAAATGACAAAAAATTTAGGGACAATGCTACTAAAATTTAATCACTAGAATATGAAATTAATCGGTTAAAATCTTTGATTCTTAGTAATGATTCTTGTTCCTCATGTGAATTAATATATGAACAATTGTCCTCCTTAATGTAACACCCCAGCCACTACGAGTCTGGAGATCATTACTTCTGACAGTTCTCTAGGATCACAGACTAGCCCCACAAACCAACACTAGTCTTTTCTGCGCATTTTGTCTTCACTCGTGCGCACCCGGAAAGACTTCCCGGCCGGTCACCCATCAGTAAATTGCTCTGGGCCAAGCACGCTTAACCTCGGAGTTCTTTGGAAGTGGGCTCCCAAAAAAGAAGGTATACCTCACTGGTATGAGTTATTCTATCAATCCAATTAAACCATGAGCTAGGATGTCACAATCCACCCCCCTTAGAAGACTGACAACCTTGTCGATCAACTCCCAAGCCAGGAACGTCCCCTCTTGGCCACGTCCATACGTTCACTACTGGCATACATACCATATTGTGTCCCTCCTAGAGGACCCACGCGTCATGCGTACGTACCCACGTCTCTGACCCGTACGCACCCGTAAAACCGCGAGAGTCAGCTCTGATGCCTGTGAGGACCGGAGTCCCGACATTCTAGGAATCGCAATTGGGTGGTGCCGTGCGATGCGGCAACCAACAGCACACAGAAAAAGGTACATCATATTACATAAAACAACATAGTATTATCCAAGCTTTGTATTTTACAAATAATATACATTTAAATACACTACAGCAGAAGATAAGTTCATAGCTCTCGACACTCAAGCCTAAGCTATGCAAAAGTCTGGAATCACACTAGCAGCACACAGAACACATCACGGCGGCATGCAGGGTTCCCACTCGGCCGTGTACCCCGGCGGGGGCAACGCTCACCAGTGAACCCTTCATCAAAAAGATCATCACCTGCAGCAAAAACTTAAAATAGCAACTGTGAGTATGAAGGCTCAGCAAGATTTGACCGTCTCCACTAAGTATGGAACTCTATATGCAGGATATAAGTAAGATAGGACAGCACATTGCAATAAAAGACTCACCTAAATGTTAGTCCTTACTTTCAGCTTTTAGAAGAAATTAAGGCTTGATGGATCTGAAATTTAGTGAGCAACCTAATATAAACATACAAGCATCAATACATAATTATTCCATAAAGCATGATTCAATAATATCCAGCTCCAAATAATTATCTACGTCACAACTCAGTGAACAAGCGGTACTCAATAACCACAAGGGACGGTGACTCGAATCGATATACACCTGCAGGGATACCCGGATAACACGACACATACACCCACACTCGGAGCTGTGAAGGCACACTCCACTGATGTTGTATGCGACAACCTCTCACCCGCTACATACACGGTGAACCGGTCCCACCACTACGAGCAAGAGGCCCCCACATGGAGTACGACGTACCCGCTGGAAGGTTTACACCTTGCTTCTCTCAACCCCCACCTATAAGGCAGTGGGGTATGCCTCGACGCTATGGTGGACAAGTTACTTCGGTTTACTGGGTCCCATGTATCTAGTATGCCTTTGGTACATTCAAACTTGCTCAATAGGGCCGCACACGTATCGGTCCTTGACCGACATAGGCACAACTACAGCTCACAGGCCCCTATGTCCTGCTGCTCCTAATCCATGCCCGGTCTCATATTTAACCAAATGGTGAATCTCTCACTCGTCCAATTCCGTGTGAACCCAATTCCTGAACTTGCGAGTAGATTCCAACTACTCGACTTCTACCGAAGCAACTAAAGCATTAATCATACCATGGACACATCGAGGACTTAACCATCTAACCTTCTCTCATGGTTTCTCTGGTCATGCATGTGGAAAAATCCACGAAAAACCTAGACTTAAAGCACATACATACTAACCCATATAGTGTGATACAAGTCAAAGTTTAAAATGCTGTTAAATGCAAACTGGGGCTTGCCTGGCTGCGAGACAGGAATAAAGTTAGTCTCCGGATTGATGACTTCCAGTGGCTCTGGGGTATCCCCGAGCTCGACAACTATTCGATATGCAATGAATAATGCAAGTGAATCAATATTAGTATTATTGTGTAGCTTAAAGGAAAGACAGTTAAGTATATTAAAGGATGGCCACTGGTTCTCTAAATTTAAGAGTGGACAGAAGGTGATACTATAGATGTTCTGGCCAAAATTGGGCTAAGTTCATGGAAGTCTCTGTTGTATAAAATTCAATGTATATAAACCATTCCCAGAATTTTCATGCGCAAACTGGGACTTTAACATGGCTAAAGGTTGGTGTTCTGTTTAGAGGAGGTGAAGAGTAACTCAACAAAATTGGTTTCACAATTTTGTAATCATTCTACTGTGAGATATTGAATTTAGAAGTTTGGACAATTTGTTGAAATGTTTCTGTACATTTTGGAATTTTTAGGTACATAGAGATTGGAAACACAATTTGGCTATTCAAATGAACTCAAATGGACCTGAAATGTTTACAGGAACTCAAGTGAATTATTTGGAATGATGTGGACAAATTTGAGAATTTTTGAAAGAATAGAGCACCAGTAATTAATTCCAAAGGCATTTTGCTTTATGGAATTATTGAGGATAATTTATGGACTTCCATACAGATTTCAAGTGCACCACTTGAACAGATCATCCTGGTTCTAACAAAAATCTATTTGGGAATTTTTGGACAAGTATTCTAGGAGATATGCATTTTCAAAGTTGGAGCAAAATCTAGAATTAAATCTAAATAGAAAAGTTTAAATTAGACAGGGGGCCCCACGGGTTTGAAATTTAACCAGCGGCATTCAAGCCACACGGTTCAGGGTTGTAGCCGCATCCGTTCCCAGAGCCGCACCAGATCCGAGCGACACGATTCTATGATTGACGGTCGGGCCCCACCTGGTCTTCGTCTTTCTCGCGCCACCGACGCTGAGGCGCGGCGCGCGGCGGCACCCGACGGCGGCTACTCGCCGCAGCCCGTTGCAGGGCACGGCAGCACTCCACCCTCGCTGCCCCCACCTAAAATCCGATGAGGAACTCTGTGGTGCAGCCCTCGACGGCGATAGCTGGCCGGAAAGAGGAACCCAACGGCGACTGCGGAACCCAGGGTTTCGGCCATGTCGGCCGGTCCCTACGGTGGGCTAAATCGGTCGGGAAAACTTTAGAAAGCTTCATGGAAGCATGGGGAACATGATTCTAGGCATAAGAAGGAGAGAAAAGGTTTGGAATAAGGTGGTGATGATGGACTGATGAGGTGAAAATTGGCGGTTGGGGGAAAATGCTATTCCGGCTTGATTACTCAATGAAGCTCGATGATTCTTCTTCGAGGTGACGCGCCTGGTTGTGTAGAACAATAAAGCTCACGTGCACAGGGAATAATCAAACGCAGAAAGGGATTTTCGCGCGTGACCTAGCTCTGCCCATAACCAAAGCTCGCTGGAAGAAATTGAAATACGGGGGCGAGGAGGCATGACATGGGCTGAACTTTTATGAGCACGTTCTACAGATATTTGCGCACCTTTTTGCTACAAGGACTGAGGTGAGAAGAAGCTTTTATCGTCGGGTCGACGTGAAGCAGAGGCGCGGTGAAGAACAGGGGAAAACGGCGGCCGACAAATTGCTTTGTCCACCATTGGGGAGGCTCAAACTGCACGAGGGATTGATCATACAGGTGTGCAAGACGTTGGTGAGGAAGTAGAGACAAAGAAAAATGATCAAACCCGAGTACCTTGGCTGTAACTCGGCTGGACAGAGAAGATTTCGGGTGGAGAGTAAAAATGGCGCTGGAACTTCACAGATGAAGAAGTCGTCGACTCAAGGGCGTGGAGGGGGATAAGGAGGAGTCTTGGCCTTGCTGTAGGCAGCTGGAAGCAAGCAGGCAGCTGCCTGGACTTTGCATGGCGTGTGGTGTCACTTGGAGAGAAGGAATAGCACATTTCTTAGGATGACAAGTGGGTCCCACCTCTCTCCCTCATCCTCATCCTTGCTCAATCAATTCTACCACCTAATTCAGTCCAAAATTTGCTAGATAATTGTGGGAAGGCTGGATTAATTATGTAGATTTTGATTCTGAGTTCAGATTGTTGATTTGACAAAGTTTCATTTGAATTCAAACTTGAATTTGAATTTGAGATGAATTCAATGTAGCTATTGAATTAAATAGCAATCTTGCTTCAAAAGTTATGAAAGCTTGCAGGGAGGCTTTTTGAAATATTTGGAATCCAATTGTCAATTCAAATCTTCATGTTAACTTCATTTGAACAGTAGCTAAGTTAATTTTTTGAATTCCCTCTTTTGGAGTTTTAATTAATTTGTTTTTCTCATTTCTTTTTTTCCCTCTTTGTCACTCAAAATTTTTAGTTCTAACTGAAGTTTGCATTATGGAAATTAGGGCTTTTACATCCCCCCCCCCCCCCCCCCCCCCCCGTTAAAAGAATCTCGTCCCGAGATTACAATGAATAGACAAAAGTAGAAGAGAAATTACCGGATATGTGACGATAAGAAATCTGGATAGTTGGAGCGGAGATATTCTTCGGATTCCCATGTCGCTTCTTCAGCAGTATGGTTGCTCCATTAAACTTTATCGAACATCAGCGTGCAGTTCCATGTTGTTCGGGTCTTCTCGTCGAGAATCTGAATTGGATGTTCGGAGTATGTGAGATCCGGGTGCAACTCGCCGATTTCATCCGTATGGCTGCAGCTGTGTATTTGAGACATTTCCAGAGCTGAGATAAGTGGAAAATGTTGTGGATACCAGCAAGAGATGCCGGAAATTCCAATCTATAAGCCACAGGTCCGCACTTCTCCGTAATAGCAAATGGACCAATAAACCGGGGGGCTAGCTTTCCTTTTACTCTGAACCGGTGAACTCCTTTCATCGGAGACACGCATAGGTATACGTGATCCCCGACATTGAACTGCAGCGGGCAATGCCACTTGTCTGCATAATTGTTCTGTCGAGATTGAGCCGCTCTCAAGTTTGCTTGAATGATTCGAACTTGTTCCTCGGCTTAGTTGACTAGCTCTATCCCGAATGTCACTCTTTCGGCGGACTGGCACCAATTCAGCGGTGTGCAGCATTTCCGGCCGTAGAGAGCTTCGTATGGTGCCATCATGATACTCACCTGATAACCATTGTTGTACGAGAATTCCACCAACGATAAATGATCATCCCAATTTTTACCGTGGTGGATGGCACACGCTCGCAACATGTCCTCGAGTAATTGATTCACCCGCTCAGTTTGTCCATCAGTCTGCGGGTGATAGGCGGAGCTTCTAATCAGTTTTGTTCCCAATGAGGCTTGCAGCTGCTCCCAGAAATGAGCAACAAACAGCGAGCCTCGATCTGAAATAATCGTGTGAGGAATGCCGTGTAGACACACGATTCTTGATATGTACAACACCACATATTTCTTGGCATTGAATCCAAAATTGACCAGAATGAAGTGTGCTGACTTGGTTAGCCGATCGACTATCACCCAAATCGAATCATGCTTCCGGAATGTGAGTGGCAATCCGACAATGAAATCCATACTAACATCATCCCATTGCCATGCCGGAATATTCAGTGGTTGCAGCTGTCCTGCTTTGTTCATATGGTCAGCCTTCACTCACCGACACGTATCATACTCGGATATGTACTTAGCAATCTCACGCTTCATCCGTGTCCACCAAAACTTAGTCTTTAAGTCTTGATACATTTTATTGCTGCCCGGATGAATAAAATATTTGGACAAGTGAGCCTCATCCAAAATTTTCTTTCGAAGTTCCATGACACGGGGCACTACAATCCAATTCTTCAACCAAAGAGCACCATGTTCATCTCTTCGAAAATACTTCATCTCACCGCTGTCCATTCTCTTGAGTACGTGAGACACTCCCTTGTCCTTCTTTTCAGCTTCAATAATCTCATCTCAAATTGTGTGAATGAGAGCAAGATTGTATAAAGCTCCATACGGAACCAAGTATAGACTCGGTTCGTCCTCTTCCATAGGCGTGATAGTTAAGTTATTGACATGAGATTTGCAACTAAGCGCATCGGCAACCACGTTAGCTTTGCCGGGATGATGATGAATCTCAATCACATAATCCTTGACCAATTCTAACCATCTTCATTGCCTCATGTTCAGCTCCTTCTGAGTGAAGATATACTTCAAACTTTTGTGGTCGGTGTAGAGGTGAACCAGATTTCCAAGCAAATAATGCCTTCACATTTTTACAGGAAGCACTACGGCATCAAGCTCCAAGTCATGAGTAGGACAGTGCTTCTCATGATTGCGGAGCTGCCATGAACCATAAGTGACCACACGTCCTTCTTGCATAAGAACGCAGCCAAGACCGACGCCGGATGCAACACAATAAACATCGAATGGTTTTGTCATATCCGGTTGAGCTAAAACCGGGGCTGTTGTTAGATGTTTCACAAGTGTTTGAAACACCTTCTCACATGCTTCACTCCAAATATATCTGGTACCTTTCTTCAACAGCTCCGTTATTGGTTTATGTTTTGAGAAGTTTGGGATGAACCTTCGATAATATCCTGCTAAACCAAGGAAGCTTCAGACTTCATGTACGGACTTTAGAGATTGCCATTTCAGCACCTGAACAATTTTACTTGGGCCCACAGCAATGCCCTCAGCTGAAATAATGTGTCCCAAGAATGGCACTTGACTGATCCAAAATGCACACTTGCTGAATTTAGCATAGAGCTTATGATCTTGCAATCGTTGGAGCACGATATGCAAGTGTTCGGCGTGTTCTTCCTCCGATTTGGAATAAACCAAGATGTCATCGATGAAGACCACGACGAACTTATCCAACTCTGGCATGAACACTTAGTTCATAAGATACATAAAGTGGGTCGGAGCATTGGTGAGACCAAAAGACATGACGAGATATTCATATAGTCCTTATCGTGTCGAGAATGCAGTCTTCGGTATATCTTCCATCCGAGTTTTGATTTGATGATATCCAGACCGAAAATCCATCTTGGAAAATACCTTAGCACCCACTAATTGATCAAAAAGAATGTCGATGTGAGGTAGTGGATACTTGTTCTTGATGGTCACAGCATTTAGCGGACGATAGTCCACACATAACCGCAACATTTCATCCTTCCTCTTAAAGAACAGCGCGGAGCAGCCCCAAGGTGAGGAGCTTGGGCGAATAAAACTTTTGTCCAGCAGGTTCTTGAGATGTTCCTTTATTTCAGCTAGCTCATTGGGCGCCATTCGATAAGTTCTTCGAGAGATCGGTGTGGTTCCCGGCGCAAGTTCAATCTTGAACTCAACGTCATGTTCGGGCGGCATGCCCGGTAGATCATCAGGAAACACATCGGGGTATTCACGGACCACGAGAATGTTTTCCAATTTAATGGATTAAGAGTGGTACGCTGCTGCAACTTCTTCAACGGGTCGATCAAAAAAGGGAGTATGTGGACTATGTAGTGGAGAATCCAAATGAACGGTTCGAGGAACGATGTCCAAAACAGTACCGTGGTGATGTAACCATGACATACATAATATGACATCGATATTTTGGCCATCTAAGATAATTAGAGTTGTTGAATATATTTTCCACCCATGCACAGTGGTGCTTTAGGAATCATACTATGAGCTGATATTTTCACGCCCGGGGAATAAATCATGTAAGGATATTTTGTAGGAAATATTTGTAGTTGGTGCTTGATAAAATATGAACTACTAATGAAATTGTTGGTGTCTCCAGAATCAAAAAGTATGATAATGGGGTGATCGATGAGAGTTAACGTACCCGCGAGTACGGGTTTGCCTTCCGGTACGTCCTCAATGGCGATGTGGTGGACGTTGCCGAGTTTGGGATTTGGTTTCTTGGGCTTGTTGCGGGGTTGATTAGCACCCTGATATGATGCTTGTCCGCTGGTTTTCTTGCCCATACTGCTGCCCTGAAGAGCACTCCTCTTCTTCTCAGTCACCAGCTCACGTGTTGCATCCTCTTGTACAATCGCCGTGTTGACAAAATTATTGAACGTGCCGCGATTGAACAAAGTGAGCTTGTCCTTCATCTTTGCATTCAGGCCTCGATAGAAGCAGTCCGTTTCTTTTATTTAGTGTTCACATGATCCGGCGCATATTGCACCAAGTGATTGAAATCCTTGGAGTACTCGTGAGCACTCCTCCCGCCTTGCTTGAGTTCAAGAAATTCTTGAAGCTTTCTCTTCATAATCCCGAGAGGTATGTGATAGGCGCGGAACGCCTCCCGGAACTCCGTCCATATCACGGCGTGATCAGCCGGCAGAGAGGTGATGTAATTCACCCACCATGCGCCGGCGGAGCCATGAAGCTTTTGCGCCGCGAAGAGCGCCTTCTGCTGTTCGGTGCATTGGAGCAACCCGAACTTTGCTTCAGTAGTGCGGAGCCAGTTGTCCGCCTCAAGAGGTTCATCGGCCTCCGTGAAGACCGGTGAATGAGTCGCCAAGAAATCTGAGTAGATGGTGTCTTCAGGCTGATGATTGCCTCCGTCTGGATGCCCCCGCTGACGGGACCTATTCTGCATGAGTGTTCGCAGCAGCTCGGTCTGCTTGTCGCACGAACCCACCATTGTTGCAATCACATCCGCCAATGTAAGCGGAGGAGGAGGTGGCGGTGGCGGTGTCGGTTGTCGCTGATCTTGAGTTCTCTGCTGCTGGGAGTCATCATCTCCCTTGCTCGCGCCACAGATCTCGAGCGTGTTATGGGTGCGCACCATTCTGCAGTCACAACCATGAATCCAACATGAAACGTGATATTGTAAGATCGCTCAAGGTTAAAACAATAGTGTGCGTATTAATAACCAAACTTGCATAACGGTAACATATATTGATAGATATAGACTTTACACAAAATACATCATCCTTGAACCAATTTTACAATAGCGAGCTCCAAAATAATAAACTCCATGGATTGAAGTTCATTTCGACAATTGTTGGTCGCAACGGGACGTTATACGCGTTATCGTGCGAATATGTTGTCTTTGTTGGTGTTGCTCTCGGTTCAACTGAGAGAAACAAACAGGAAAAGTGAATAGATAAAAGAAAAGAAAAAGTAAAAATAAAAGGGGACCCGGTAAAACCTACCGAGAATCCCGAACAGATCCAACGCCACGATCGGGGGCGTCCCCAACTTACTCGGCTTGGGTCCCCTGCCGCCTCGCTCTATAAAAAGGAAGGTGATTAAGTTAAACAGAGGACATCCTAATCACAAGTTAACATCCGATCAAAAAGAGAGCGAGTACGGTGGGAAGATCCAAGCCTCCTCCTGTCATCGACTCCCATGGCTGCCAACGGGTCCTCCTCATCCTGTAAGTGTGCTAATTCTTCTCTGTTAATGTTTAACTAGGTACATAATGGTGATTAGCGTTAATGTCTTACGTATATGCCTAAAGATTAGTTCTAACAATGGATTCAGAGCCACCCCTAATCCTTTTATGCCCTCTATTTGTGTTGGAATAGCACTATCAATTAGGAAAATCCCCAAATCCCCAAATATCGAAACCCTAGCACCACAAAATTGAAGACCCAAATTCGGATTAATGTATAAAGTGATGAAAGCGGGACTTATCTTATGGGCTCGGCCGTTCTTCACCGGGATCACGGGCCGGACGCGCTGTGTCGACCAACCCTGCATCGCATCGGCCACCCTCGCTCACCCGCTGATTGCGCTCGCACGCGCACCGCGAGCCTGCCGTACAGGCCGCCTTCCACGCGCTGGTCGCGAGCGCCGGCCGCATGTGGGCCGACCTTCGCCCGCCCCTGCACGCACGCACTCCACCTGGTCGCGCGCCTCCTCACGGCCGCGCCTCACGCTGGACCCGCGCGGGTTGACTGCACCGCCATGCGAAGGGAGGCGCGTGCGCCGCCACCGAGCGATTCCGCCTCCGCTGGATCCACCGCTCATGATCTGGATTTTTTGGGAGTTAACTGGAAGAATGGCCTAGGGTTTTCATCCGCCGCCGGTTTTGATCCTCCTGTTAGCATTGTGAGCCATTGATCTGGATCAACGGTCCAGATCAGGCGGCGCAAAAATGGGCTAATGGGCTGCACGCATCGGGAGACAGGGAGATAACGGGCCGTTTTCTGGCCAAGGGCTTCGGCCCAGGTTGTTTTAAGTCCAGCGAAAAATTCCTTTTTATTTAATTTCTCTACTGGGCTAGGCTGATGATTGATGGGCTAACCATGGTTTTTTGGCCCATTGACTATTTTAGTCAGTCACTATGTATTTTCTAATTAATTCAGTAACTATTATGTTTTAATTATGATTTATTTACTGTTTTAAATAGAAAATGTTTATCCTCATCATGTATAGCATGTTAATGACTCTAAATTAAATTTGAACCAACGGGATAATTTAATTTGGATGAGTTAACATGTTAATGACATTTTGATCACTTTAAGCATCACAAATGATGACTTATGTTTAATTTTTATGAATGATGCTTAAATTGATGAATGATGACTTCAAAATTATTTCTGACCAACGTTGATTTAATTTTGAGTCATATAATCATGTTTAATTATATTATGCAATTTTATGTTATTTCTGCCCAACGGTGATGTAACATAAAATTATATTTTGTTGCATGTCTACTTATATACCAACGTAAATTTATTTTCATGCAACTTTTCTGATAATTCTCATGTATAAATGATGACCGCCACTATGACGTCGTTTCGATATGAGAATATCGAACAACTTTTGGGCAGTAACTTCCCTCGTTGGAATACCTGCGTTGAAGTGTCCTTGGGGTTTAATCAGCTGGATTATGCCCCGAGGGAAGATAAGCCAACGACACCCACTCCTGGTGTCGAAGGATATGATGAACTCAAAAGGACTTATAATCTTAAGTTGGAGAGATGGAAGAATTCCAATCGTGTGGCTCTCCTCGTTATGAACGCCTCAATATCTCCAGATATTGCAGTTGCCCTTCCAAAGAAAGACACCGCTAAATAATTTCTTGCTGCGGTAGAGGAGCAATTCCAAGGCTCCAAAAAGATTTATGCTCATGAGCTTTTTGCGAAGCTTCTTGAGAAATACACTATGGATGGGAATGTGAGGAGCCACATATTAAGGAAGGTGCGTGCATCTTCAAAACTTAAGTCTTTGAAATGTGAATTAAGTGAGAATCTTCTGATCATTATGATATTGGAATCTCTCTCAAGTGAGTTTGATCAATTTAAGATCAACTACAACTCACTGAAGGAAAAATGGTCTCTTGCTGAGATGACTCCTAGAGTTGTCCAGGAGGAAGAAAGAATACTTAAGCAGGTCCAGGACCAAACTCATTATGTTAATTGTTCCAAAAGAAAGAAGGAGTGGAATGGTCCTGGCCCCTCAAAAGCTCATAAGATGCCATTTAAGAATCAGTCTCCCCAAAAGGGTAAAGGTGCTAGTGCTTCCACTGCGCCTAGCACTTCTAATGCACCTAGGACTTTTGCACCTAAAGGAGAAGTTGTGTGCAAGCACTGCAAGGATAAGGGACATTTCAGAAAGGATTGCCTTGATTTTCTAAAATGGCTAATGAAGAGAGGTAATGATGAAATTACGTTTATTGATGAACTCTTCATGTTGATTTTTCATGAAATACATGGTGGATTGACTCAGGTGCAACTGTTCATGTTGCAAATTCTATGCAGGGCTTCCGTACAACCCAAGACCTTTGGGACAGGGGAAGAAGCCTTAAAGTTGCTAATGGAAAAGAAGCGGATGTTCAAGTTGTGGGGTCTCTCACATTAAATCTGCATTCAGAACATCCGCTTAGATTAAATAATGTTCTCTACGTTCCTTCCTTGAGTAGGAATCTCATTTCAGTTTCATGTTTAGATTATGACAATTATGCTTGCTTATTTGGTAATGGACAATGTAGTTTGATGCATTGTAATAAAAATGTTGGCCCCGTATTCCTACGAGAAAAGTTACATATCTTATCTCTACATGATTATGTTATGCACGTAAATGATGATTATGGTGATGATGATTTGAAGTGCAGCACTGAAAAGAAGTGGCAAGGCGTTAGTACCTCATCGAAATGGTGGCACCGTCGCCTTTGCCACATTTCGAGGGGGAGAATCGAACAATTAATTAAAAATGACACACTTCTTCCACTTGACTTTTCAGACGCTAGTTATTGCATTGATTGCATTAAAGGAAAATATGTTAAGACGATAAAGAAGGGAGCGACAAGAGCCTTAACGTCTTAGAGCTCATTCATACTGACATATGCGGGCCTTTTAACGTTAAATTCGTAGATGGTTTTGATTCATTCATAACCTTCACGGATGATTTTTCCCGCTATGGATTTATTTATCCCATACATGATCGATCGGAGGCTTTGAACAAATTTAAAGTTTTTAAAGCCTAAGTTGAGAATCAACTTAACGAAAAGATCAAAGTAGTATGGTCTGATCACGGGGGAGAATATTAAGGAAAACACGCTCCTTATGGGCAAATTCCAGGACCTTTTGCAAAGGTTTCTAGCTAAGAATGGAATTGTTGCTCAATACTCAATGCCTGGTGAACCTTAGCAAAACGGCGTGGCCGAGCGACGCAATCGCACACTAATGGATATGGTGCGAAGCATGCTTAGTGACGCATGTTTACCAGTAAGCCTATGGATGGAGGTGCTAAAGACAGCTGCACACGTACTTAATCTTGCTCCAACTAAAGCAGCACCGAACACACCTTATGAGATGTGGACGGGAAAGAAATCCAGCTTGAATTATTTACGTGTGTGGGGTTGTCCTGCTGAAGCTAAAGTATTCAATCCACGACTTAAGAAATTAGATCCAAAGACAATCAGCTGTTTCTTTATTGGGTACCCTCAACGGGCAAAGGGATATCGCTTTTATTGTCCAAATCAAGTGACGAAATTTGTAGAGACAATACAGGCGGTATTTTTTGAGGATGTTGTCACGGAAGTGAGGAAGATTGATCTTGAGGAGAAACGGGTTTACGTACCATCCCCGAATATCCAAGAGTTCATCTTTCCATTTAAAAATGTTATCGTGACACCAGACCCTCCTCTCGTTCATTCCGGAAATAATGAAAATGTTGCTGCAAATGAAAATGAGGAAGTGAATGAGAATCCGGAATCGGAGATTGATCTTCCACCAGCCCCTCCGTTGGGTAGATCGCAACGTGAAAGAAGAAATTCCATCCCAGATGACTATGTCACCTACATGACTGATGACGTAAGTGACATGGGTAAAGTGGAAGATCCTTCTTCTTATAAAGAAGCTATGAAAAGTGAAAACTCGTCTAAATGGCATATGGCTATGGAAGACGAATTAAAGTCAATGGGCACTAATGATGTTTGGGACTTAGTAGAAATTCCCGAAGGAGCTAAAAGAGTTGTATGCAAATGGGTTTACAAAACCAAATATGACTCCAAAGGGAATATCGAAAGGTTCAAAGCGAGACTGGTGGTTAAAGGGTTTACCCAACAAGAAGGAATCAATTATAACAAAACCTTTTCTCCAGTGTCAACCAAAGATTCGTTCAGAATCGTGATGGCATTGACAGCTCATTATGATTTAGAGCTGCACCAAATGGATGTTAAAACTGCATTCTTAAATGGTGATTTAAATGAAGATGTATATATGGCACAACCGGAAGGTTTTGTCGTTGAAGGAAAAGAACACATGGCTTGTCGTCTGAAGAAATCCATTTATGGCTTGAAGCAAGCCTCGAGACAATGGTACTTAAAGTTCGATAAAGTGATTCGAACTTTTGGTTTTACGGAAAATGTTGTGGACAACTGCATATACATACAATTTAAGGGCAGTAAGTTCACAATTTTGGTCCTATATGTGGATGACATACTTTTGGCTTGTAGCGATAGGGACATGTTACATGAAACCAAGAGCTTTCTGTCATCAAACTTTGATATGAAGGATATCGGTGAAGCCTCTTACGTTCTAGGCATTGAAATTCATCGAGATAGGTCCAAATACACATTATGACTATCACAAAAGGCATACTTTGAGAGAGTACTAAAGAAATTCAATATGCATAAGTGCTCTCCTACGCCTGCTCCAATAGTTAAGGGCGATAAATTTGGGACATTTCAATGTCCAAGGAACCAAATTGAATCTGGCCAGATGAAGTCGGTTCCATATGCTTCAGGTGTCGGGAGCATTATGTACGCTCAAGTTTGTATGCGCCCTGACTTAGCTCTTGTAACGAGAACGCTTGGCAAATTCCAATCAAATCCAGGAATGGACCACCGGAAGGCCGCAAAGAAAGTCTTGCGTTATATGCAAGGTACTAAAGATCTCATGCTAAGATATCGAAGATCTGATAAACTGGAATTATTAGTTATTCAGATGTTGATTTCGCCGGCTATGTGGATAGTAAGAAATCTACGTCAGGTTATATATTCACACTGGCTGGAGGAGCTATATCGTGGAAAAACTCCAAGCAAACGATGACTGCATCGTCCATGATGCAGGCATAATTTGTAGCATGTTATGAGGCCACTGGGTAGGCTGTATGGCTAAAGAATTTCATTCTTGGTCTCAAAGTGGTAGATAGCATTAACAAGCCACTTGTGCTATACTGCGATAACGAACATGCAGTTCTCTATGCGAGTAACAACAAGTCAAGTGCTGCTGCCAAGCACGTTGACATAAAGTATCATGTTGTGAAAGATAGAATCCAGGATCATACAATTAAAGTTGAACATATCAGTACGATTGATATGCTTGCGGATCCAATGACAAAAGGCTTACCACCCAACATTTTTCGTAAACACGTTGCCGGCATGGGATTATTGGAAGCCTTATGATTCTGGAAAGAAGGGACTTTCAAAGAGCCGCTCCCAATAAAGATTAACATTGATATCAGTTGATGTATTACAAGTGTTGAAGTTCAATGGTTTTAATAAATCGTTGTAACGCCTCACTTTGTACGTTATACTTATTGAGAATGGAGAAATAAAGTTGAACCATACGATCAAGGGGGAGAATGTTGGTGTTGCTCTCGGTTTAACTGAGAGAAACAAAAAGGAAAAGTGAATAGATAAAAGAAAAGAAAAAGTAAAAAGAAAAGGGGACCCGGTAAAATCTACCGGGAATCCGACGCCACGATAAGGGGCATCCCCAACCGACTCGGCTTGGGTCCCCTGCCGCCTCGCTTTATAAAAAGGAAGGTGATTAAGTTAAACAGGGGACATCCTAATCACAAGTTAACATCCGATTAAAAAGAGAGCGAGTACGGTGGGAAGATCCAAGCCTCCTCCCGTCGTCGACACCCGTGGCTGCCAACGGATCCTCCTCATCCTGTATGTGTGCTAATCCTTCTCTGTTAATGTTTAACTAGGTGCATAATGGTGATTAGTGTTAATGTCTTACGTATATGCCTAAAGATTAGTTCTAACAGTCTTATCTTCAATACGATACAAACATGGTCACAAAAAAAAAGAGGTTCGAGTCGATCAAACCCTTTATTCTACCGGTAATGGTTGAGTATCGACACCTGGTATGTTACGACACTCCTCGAAGTGAAATCGAGGACCAGATTCATAACAAGACCAAAATATATCAAACCGATGAAGTTCTTGTTGAAACCTGACCAGCTTGCACTCAAACACAAATTTAAGCCAGATAATGGAAGAATAAGATCTTGTGGCGAACTAAAAAGTTGAAGTAAACTTCAAGACCTTTCCAAAAAGTATTGGTTTGCCTCCAGATCTTTTATGGTTGAGAATATATGGCATTGTAAACCTGACAGTTTTTCTGGAAATTTTGACGGCATCTCCTTTGTTTATGCTGATTTTGGTCCACAATTTCCAGATATAAAACATCACAATTTACAACATCCACAGATAATAAAATTGTAATAAAAATTACAAGGATTACATAATTCTCTTACAAGGACCGCTTCGAATTTTCGAAAGGGAGGTATGGTCAGAACAGTAAGGAGCCCAGAGAGGTTTCCAGTTTCTGTCCAGTTTGGCAGATTTTGGAACATTGAAATTTTGAACAGGTTAGAAGTGAATTCAGTTCTGGAGTTGAACATAACATTTTTAAATGACTTCCTAAACTTTCCATCCATGTATTATACAGATTCATTGAAGTTTTCTACTGGTAGATATGGTTTCTGGAAGTAAAGTATTTTTCAGGCAGAAAACAGAACACTGTTTTTGAATTGGTGACTTCAAAACCTACTCCAATCTTGAAAACTTAGTTCAAAATCAGAGCTTGATAGCTAATATAAGTTTTTTACATCTTCTAAGTTCCAGTTTACATTGAAGTGGTTAATTCATCAACAGAATACATGTCGGTACTACGTGCCTCACAAATGTGAAAATTCTAAGCCGTTCCGTCATACATCTCAACGGTGGCCTTAATGACGTTCACTCGCAAACGATTTCTAAGCGCATAACGATCACGCGGTCAAATACACTCGTTATGGTGCCGTACGGCACAGTTCGCACGGGCGATCATCTCAGGCAGTCAATATATATGAAAGTAAAAATATTCGTCCTGTACCATTCCATACGGGCCGCCCCGAGCTAAGCCGCGTCTCGAGGTACATGATCGGGTTTTCTACTACCCGACGGTGTCCCACGTCTTTGCATAATTCTGCACCAGTAGGAGGCGCATCGCGTTATGTCCCACCTAATGGGGGCTCCCACTAATTTTGAAGCATGCTGGGGTACTGCGTGTTATATGTTCTCAGAAACATGGAGAGTTTTAGAGACTCATATTGACTTTCCGTGCTATGCCACGGAAACAATTACATGCTACCTCTCGCATGGTGAGCTTACCGCAATTGATCCGCTTGCGGTGGTGTACCTTACCTCTTACCTAACGCCAGAGCGTCGTTACAAAATATAATAACACATATGTTAGTTTTGTCGCCTTAAGTAACAATGCTAATAATAGTCCTTATGTGGGCTACTATCGATTCCTCACCGTACACCTAAATTTTTCTCGTAATACGATCCTTTTTATGTGTGCTATTCCCAATTCGGCTCTGATACCAGGCTGTGAGGACCGGAGTCCTGACATTCTAGGAATCACAATTGGGTGGTGCCGCGCGATGCGGCACCCAACAACACACAGAAAAAGGTACATCATATTACGTAAAACAACATTGTATTATACAAGCATTGTACTTTACAAATAATATACATTTAAATACACTATAGCAAAAGATAAGTTCATAGCTCTCGACACTAGAGCCTAAGCTATGCAAAAGTCATTCCGTTCAGCCCTAGAACTGAATCACACTAGCAGCACACAAAACACATCACGGCGGCGTGCAGGGTTCCCACTCGACCGTGTACCCCGACAGGGGCAACGCCTCACCAATGAACCTTCACCAAAAAGATTATCACCTGCAGCAAAAACTTAAAATAGCAGTTGTCGGTGTTTTGATCCGACAGATCTCCCGACACTACCTTTGATAGTTCAAGGAGTTGTAGTTCAGAAATGGGAGCGCAGAGATTCAAGAAGGTGAAAGACAAGTATACACAGAGATTTACGTGGTTCGGGCCGCCTGAGCGTAATACCCTACTCCATGGGGTGTGTTGGTGTTGTATTAAGCGTGTGAGTCTAGAAGAAGCTCCATAAGAAGAAGCTCATCTAGCTCAGGGAGTTCAGTAGTGGTCTGGAACCGTGCCTTGTGTATCGTCGACCAGTCCTTTTATAGTACAAGGACTGGTCGTTACATCGTTAGCCTGGCCCGACAGGTGGCCCCAGCGGTTACACATGTTTGATACACAATTAATGAGGTTAATTACCCTTAATAGCCTGGTAACGGGCCTTAACAGTGCTGTTGCCAGTATTAAGGGCCATCCGATCATGTGTCATTGATATGGTATTAATGACAGTTAATCGGGTCTTGAGGTATTTGATTGCTCCTTGAAGGTCCGGAGCTGTTGGGGGGTCCACCAGCCTAATTGTTGAAGTTGAAGGTCCAGCGGTCGCCATGTGGTAGCACCGGAGCTTACCGTCGTGGATGAGCAGGTCAGGTGCTACTGGACACATGTCAGTACCGGAGCTTCCCTCTGTCTGGGGTTAGGTCCGGGGGCGCCATACTGGTATTCCGACCGGAGCTTCCCACGTGTTGGTGATAGCTCCGGTCTTATGATACACGTGGCGGCCCTGGGACTAACCATGTCGGGGAAGCAGGTCCGGTTACGCCTGACATGTGGGGCCTTCGGAGGTCTTCAAATCTGGTAGATGGAGTTTCCTTTTGATCCTTGCAATCCCAAGGGGTATCTGGTATGGAGGGTACCGATAGTGGCCCCCTGGACTCACATCCGTGAGAGACCTTTTGCATGAAGTCATTTCGCCGGAGGTGGGTCCATTCTTCGGTTTCTGAACCGTGTCTTCAAGGGTCTTTGGTCGTGTCGTTGGCGATAGTTCGCAGTTAAACTTCCGCCACGTGGCGTATCTAGGAGGCGGCAGGTGAGATCTCAGCGTGCGGATCTCACGCAATTGAAGGTCGCCGGTGTGGGGACCGGAATCCCGACATCCGAGGATCTCATTGGGTGGTGTCATGTGATGCGACACCCAACAGTATACAGGAACATAACCCGAAAAAAATACAAGACAAAGTCTTTGGTTTATAATACAGCGGAAGTTTTACAATACTAGCGGAAGTAAAGAAATATATATATCATAGCTACACTCTCAGCACTAGCTATGCAAAAGCAAAGTTATCCATGCCTTGGATACTTTGCACTAGCAACACTCAATCACGGCGGCATGCAGGGTTCCCATTCGGCTGTACACCCTGGAGGGGGTGCAGCCTCATCATCAAACCCTTCATCCATTGTATAACCTGCAAAAACTCGTTAACTGCAAACGTGAGCATAAGGCTCAGCAAGACTAACCCGTCTCACTAGACATATGCAAAGGGGACACTAAACATAGGTAAGGTGAAGAATAAATGACTCGCCTACAAGTGGATCCTTATAATCAGGTTTTATGTAGCAAGTGACATTCTCCAGGCACGGCACATCATGGGCTCCACAATCAAACAAGAAAAGCTTTACCGATGATATGACATGCCCAGAGCACATAATGCTATTACAGCTAAAGTATGGGGAAACTATAAACTTTTAATTGCACTATCTCTAAATCATACAAGGTTGCAAAGCAATAATAATTCAATACAATATAATTTTCTGGTTTCTTTAGTATTTACTACGTCACGGCGCAGTGAACAAGTGGTACTCTATTACTGCGAGGGACAGTGATTGCAATCAGGACACACACGGGCAACACGACACATACGTCGTTCGAAAGTGTCAGCGAGCACACCTGTACCTACATAACACTTCAGTACTAGGCGTATATGGCCACCTTTAACAAGAAACCCGAACGCTGAGCCCGTCTCACCTCCGCAAACAGAAGGTCTCTGCACGGAACACCTCATGTGTCCACCGACCGATTTACACCTTACTGTCCTCAACCCACCCCTATCGATGGTGAGTTAATGGGCCTCGACACCCCAGTTATCGAGTTACATCAGTTTACTGGATTCCATATGTCCATTATGTCGCCGGTACAATTCAAGCTCGTCCGAAATGGCCGCATACAGCCCTGCCTTAATCGACACAGGAAGGGCTATGCGACCGAGACTCAATTCTCGCCGCTTCCTATCCATTCCCTGCCCGGTCTCACATTCATTATATTATGCCATTTTCTATCTAACCAATCCTGTGAGATATGTCCTATATCTCTCGCGATTAGATTCCAACTACTCGACTTCTACCGGATTTCCTATGCATTAGCAGAGCAGTTACTACAGGTCAAACTGTAACTTGTTTCAACCAATCCCTGGGATTTTGGTCATGCATGTGGAGTATCAATCATCCTAAACGTAATGCACAATTCATATACTACTCATCATAGTGATAAAGTAAAATTTTATAAACGACTTAAATGCAAACTAGGGCTTGCCTTGTTGTAGGTCAGAGTCTGAGTTAATATTTGGAAGGTGGGTCAGAGTCTGAGTTAATATTTGGAAGGTGCTCTTCCAAGGTTTCTGGCTCCTACTCGACTTCGGTCACTATACGATATGCATAGAATACGTATATGAATGACTTTGAAAAATAATTATTACCAAGACCATGATTTAATTTATGGTGACCATTATGTGATAATGACCTAATTGGCTTTGGAACTTTGAAGTTGGATACTAGGGAATATGATAGAAACTCTTGCCAAGAACAGGGGACGATCAAAGTAGATTGTGGTCTCCAAAATTATGGCAAGCAATTAACTTCCAAAAATTCTAGAGAGGAAATTGTAGCTTGAACATAGCTAACATTTGATAATCAAGATAGAGGAAATTGTCTTTGTTCTAACAAACTTTGTTCCATAAGTTTCTAAGCTTTGGTGAAGGAGTTATTGTATTTCTAAGTTGGCAAGAATTTCTGGAATTATCTTATAATTGAATTGTTAGCCATTTAATCAATATTCAGATTGTAACTGAATTAGGACAAGGATAGTAGGTAAAATAAATCCAAGATTTTTACAGGGACTAGTGTATGACTAGTGGAAGGTTCAGTCCAAATTTGGGACATAACAAAGCCACTGAACATATGATAAAATTCAATAACTAAAAAAGGCAATTGAACTATACAGAGGGTTAAACAAGTTCAATGGCTCCCAAACTTTTTCTGGTAGTCAAGAATAAGACAGAGAATTTTTTGTGAATTTTGGGGATTTTTCCAGTGGCTATCCTATTTGAAAAAATTATATTTTCACTTGGAAAGATTGTTTTCTACAGTATTTAACTATGACTTTCACAGAACCTAATTGGTACTGATAGAAACTAGAGCTCATGGTCTTTCAAACAAAATTTGTTTGAATATTTTTGGAGCAACCTACAGAAAGATATTGATTTTCAAACTTTGGAAATGGTTCTGCACCAAAAGGGAAAATTCATCTTTTGAATTTTGCGCCAGGGCCCACTGGATTTAAAATCATCGAACCAGGGGCAAGCCACACCGGGGGTTATAAACTTTTCCATGCGGCCACACTGGATCCTTAGCCACAGACTGATCCGGGCGCGTTGCGTTCACTGGCGGGTGGGACCCGCGAACCCGGTCTTCTTCCATCTCGAGTCTTTGCTCGGACGGCGGCGTTCTCACCGGCGCGTGGCGGCGCTTTCGCCGGCGATAGCCTTCGGCCTACGGGAGGCCTCAGGACTCGCTGCTCCCACATATTTTCGCACGGGGAACACGATGGACTAGCTCCCGACGGTGAGGGTTGATTGGAAAACTAATCCCGACGGTGGCAGTGGGGGTTAGGGTTTCGGTGAAGTGGAGACCTTCGATTCCCTAGCTAAATTTCTCGTTTGAAAGCTCGGGAAGCATCGTGGATGCATGGGGAAGGTCTCAGAAGGGTTTAGAGCTCCTGTCATAGCCGGCAATACCGAAGTCGATGGTGAACCAAGCGTTAACAATGGCGGAAGGGGAAAACTTGAAGATCTTGCTAATTAGCCGATGGTTCTTTCTGATTTTTGGAGGGAAGGTGCGTTAGACTACATGGATCATATCCTCCAACTGGATCGAAGAGATTTTGTACATACAGTCGGAATTAAACTGACAATCTAGCCTCAACGTGATAAAAGTGCTTCGGGATTTTAAAGAATACTAGAGCTAGGATGGTTGATAGGGTTTCAAGCTTAACCAGAAGTTGCACGATGTCGTTGCGCACCTTTTTGTTATTGACCAAAGAGGATGAGGGTGCTTGTATCGACAGCAAGGCTGCGAGGCATCGAGCGGCATGGGATGATCGCGGCGGCGATGAAAAATGGCGCGGTGCGGTGAATGGGTGAGGACTCCATCGACAGTGGGGGGCTTTTATAGGCGCCACTGCGGTAGATAAGGACATCAGGGGGGCAGCTGGAGGCGACCGACGCCGACGGTGAGCTAGCACATGCAAGCGTCGCGGTGTCGACCGGGGGTGAGAAACAGAGGCAGTGAATCGGTTTCACTGCCTGACCTGTGGGCCCCACCTCTCTCCCTTATCCATTCCTCTAAATTCTAGCTTAAACATTGTCCAAAAATTACCAAAATTTACAAGTAGACTATGAAAAATATGGGGAATTCAATTCTGCAATCAGAATTCAATTTGGACATAGTTTGCATCAAATTCAAATTCAAATTTGAATTCCAATATGGGTATAAACCTTGTTGAAATAAATAGTATTTGGGGTCCAAAAATCTCCAAACTTTGAAATCAAGTTCCCTAAACCATAAAAGGCCTTAGAAAAATTTAGGGGTTGATTTGGGCAAAGTTTAGTGCAAAGCTAAATTTGATGTCGACACGAATTGAATCCTTTGTACGTGTCCAAACAAATGGAAGATGTACTTCAAAAATCTTGAAATTTTTCTGAAAAGCTATTTAGATATTTAAGAGTCCAAGGAAAAATTTGGAGCCTTGGATTTGAATCTTTTTGGCAGGGCCTAATATGCATAGCAACATAATCGAATAACATTGGTTTTGATTTTTATACTGCTGCCGTATAATTTGCCCTAGCCATTGCAATCAATAATTTCCCAACTTTGTAGAAAGAAAACTTTTTGGTGAGGTCAAGCTTATGTGCAAAATTTTGTTGCCCTCCATTATGTTTGATAAACCACTTGTGGTTGAACTTCTCATAAAAGGAAAAAGTGGGATTCTACATTCCTCCACCCTTAAAAGAATCTCGTCTCGAGATTACAAAGGAAGGACAAAAGATAAAGATCTACTGAACATGTGCCGCTAACAATTCCGGATAGTTCGTTTTAAGATATTCCTCACTTTCCCACGTGGCTTCTTCATCACTGTGGTTGCTCCATGAAAGCATCTAGGCCCCCATAAGGTATGGTTTTGGTGATTAATGACAACCATTGGATTTTACTAATGAATTTGTGGATGCAAGGTCTCCCATATCACTCAATCAAATGAAATCTATATGAATATGAACATCAACTACTGATCATTGGAGACCCCTAAACAATCACTTTATGAGATCAATCAATGTTATGAAGATTAGAAGTAAAAGCTCATATGTCAAAGTTATTCAACCATAATTGACAACACTCAATGCTTGACAATCATCAAAAGAATATTTCCATCAAATGTCTAAGAGGTCAATCGAGCAAAAACAAAAGAATCACTTAGAAAAACTTGAAGCAAACAAAATCAACTCACCGGATCAACCGATGTTTCCAGAGAACAACACATCAGTCGAGTCGGTTCAGCAGAAGAAGAAGAACTCAGAATCAAGTACTCACCGGATCATCCGATGATAAAAGACAATGTTACATCGGTCCATCAGTAAAGTAAGCTATATCCCTAGACCAAGTGTAACACCAGATCATCCGATGTACAACTTTGAACACATCGGTCAATCACTCCAGTAAGCATCAAGTTTGAACCAATTCTGGAGGAAGTGCCACCGGATCATCCGATGAGAAGACAAGTGCAACATCAGTCTAACAACGGTCATATCTGACACAATGACATCAGCTAATTTGGATTTGACCGATGATAACTGAAGGGGGAGCATCAAATCATCCAGTGTGCGCAGAACAGTAGTGTCTGCCTACTTTTCCAACAGCTATTTCGTGGGGGCTGGCTATTTATACCCCAAACCAGTCTATTCGACATGTCTTGACTACCAGACATATTCTACACATTCTCAAACATTCATGAGAATGCATTAGTCAAGATGTGTTTGCTAGGATTGCTAGTAAAGAAAAGGCTTGTGAAATTTGGGCTTGCTTGATAGAAATTCATGAGGGTTCTTCTCGTGTCAAAGAACTAAAATATCACATGCTTAAAACCAAATATGATGAGTTTAAAATGCTACCTCATGAAAATATCAATGAAATGTTCTCTCGCTTGAATGTGCTTATTGAAGAAATTAATGCTCTTGACATTGCTTCTCTTGGCAAAGGACTCATCAACCGCAAGATTCTTATGCTCCTTCCCAAGCCAAAGTACAACATCATCAACTCCATGCCTCAAAAGGAATCTCTTGACCACATTGAAGTTTCAGAACTCATTGGAGAGATTCACGCTCATGAGATGAGTGTACTTGGGATGATGGAGCAATCATCTTCAAAGACAATTGCCCTAAAGGCCTCCACCAAGAAAACAAGTCTCAAGAAAAATAAGGTGGTTGAGCCTAGCTCAAGTGAAGAAGAGCAAGCATCAAGTGAAGATGACGATGATGAGCTTGCATTGATGATGAGAAAGTTCTCTTGCTTGAACTCCAAGATTGCCAAGAAGGGACACACCTTTGATCCCAAGAAGAAAGCGTTTATACCAAGGAGAGACGACCACAAGACTTGCTACAATTATGGTGATCAAGGCCACATCTCCTATGATTGTCCAAAACCGGACAAAAGAAGAGAGAACCACAAGAGCAAGCATCGCAAGCTTGAAGATAGTGAAGATGATGAAGAAGAGGTCAAACCCAAACGTAGATCCTTTGGGAAGAAGAAACATGACAAGGGCAAGAAGGCAAAGCTCTTCCCAAAGAAGAGAAATGGTCCACAAAAGGTGCTCATGTGTGAGGCAAATGAATGGGTCACGGACGAAGAATCAAGTGATGAAGAGAGTGAAGCGGAAGAAGAAAGTTTGGCCGGCCTTGCCATTGTCAACAATGGTGACTCACCTCTTCATCCACCACCCATGTGCCTCATGGCTAAAGGTAACACCAAGGTATGTGATGATTCTAGCGATGATGAGCTTTCCCCCAATGATTTAACTTCATTAATAAATGAATATCACACTATCATTAAGAGGGAAAAGAGTAAGGTTAAGGCTCTTGAAGAAACTCGTACTAAGCTTGAGAGTGCTAACCTTGATTTGCTTGACAAGTATGAAAACATACTTAAAGAGCATGGCACGCTCAAATCCCATGTCAAGCAAGTTGAGGAGGATAAGGCTCAAATCAAGCTAGATCATCATAAGCTTGACTTAGCCCACCAAGCACTCTTGGGAAAGCACAATGAGTTGATCCAAAAGCATCAAATACTTAACCTTGCTCATGAAGCGCTTGATCAAGAATTGAAAAATATAAAGAAACAAACTCTTAATGATAAGGTATCCATTACTTCTCATGCCACTAATGTCTTGCACAAGTCTTTGTGTTTGAAAGAGAACACTAGGGAGAAGGACTTGTTGGAAGAAATTGAGAGTCTCCGCACTAGTGTGGCTAGACTATCAAAAGGAGAAGTCAAGCACAAGGAAATCCTCTTCCAACAAGCAAAGGCCTTCAACAAGAGAGGACTTGGATCCTTCCCGGTGCCTAACAAAGGAAAGGTGCCCTCACTGAAGCTTAGAACAATCTTCATCAAGGAAGTTGGTTCTTATTGCCAACATTGTGAGGTCACCGGTCACCATACAAGGGAGTGTCCTCTTCCTAACCGGCCTTCTCCAAAATTGCCCATTAACTACAAATCTACATTCAATGATCATTATTATCTCTTGAGTAAAGTAGATGGCAAGGTGAAGGCAAGATTCATTGGCAAGGATATGATGGGCATGAAGGGGAAGCTCCCCAAGCAACTTTGGGTCCCAAAAACACTTGTATCACACATACAAGGACATAAGTTGGCTTGGGTGCCTAAAGTTAAAAATTGAATTCATGTGTGTAGGTGAACTACAAAGCCGGAGGAAAGCATTGGGTACTCGATAGCGGGTGCACTAAACATATGACCGGTAATGATGGTATGTTCACCACCATAGAAAACCCCGGCAATCAAGAACAAGTCACCTTTGGTGATAACTCTAAGGGTAAGGTAATTGGGTTAGGTAAAATTGCTATTTCAAATTATTTATCAATTTCCAATGTATTGTACGTTAAGTCACTTAGTTTTAATTTACTTTCTATTGCACAATTATGTGATCTTGGACTAACGTGCACCTTTAGCAAAAATGATGTTGTTGTGAGTAGTGAAACAAGCCGAGAACTAATCTTCAAAGGATTTCAGCATGGACATCTCTACCTAGTAGGTTCTCCAACAAGGATGCTAGCTTGACCACTTGTATTTTCAACAAGACAAGTTTGGGTTGGCTATGGCATCGACGCATAGCGCACATAGGGATGAGCAAGCTCAAGAAGTCATTCAAGCTTGGGATGGTGACCGGCGTTAAGGATGTCACATTTGAGAAGAACAAGCTTTGTAGCGCTTGTCAAGCCGGGAAGCAAGTTGCTTCACACCACCCAATGAAGACAATGGTGTCAACCTCCATGCCACATGAGCTACTTCACATGGACCTCTTTGGACTGTCCACATATCAAAGTCTTGGTGGTAACCTCTATTGTCTTGTTATAGTTGATGACTACTCTCGCTATGCTTGGACTTTGTTTCTTGGTGACAAGAGTGAAACTCCGAAAGTGTTCAAGACCTTCCCCAACCATGCTCAAAGGTAATTTCAACTTCCCATCATCAAGGTCCGGAGTGACAACGGCACCGAATTCAAGAACTACAACATTGGGGAGTGGTGTGACCGTGAAGGCATGAAGCATGAGTTTTCGGCTACATACACTCCTTAACAAAATGGTGTTGTTGAAAGGAAGAACAAGACTGTCATCACTCTTGCACGAGCAATGCTTGATGACTATGGCACATCCGAGAAGTTTTGGGCCGAAGCAATCAACACGGCGTGCCATGCCGAAAATAGGGTCTACCTACACCGACTACTTCAAAAGACCCCGTACGAACTTCTCATTGGGAGAAAACCCAACATCTCCTACTTTCGAGTCTTTGGGTGCAAGTGCTACATCTACCGCAAGAAAAGGCTCAGTAAGTTTGAAAGAAGATGTGATGTTGGTATATTTCTTGGTTATTCATCAAACTCAAAGGCATATCGAGTATTCAACCAAACCTCCCGTTTAGTTGAGGAAAGTTGTGATGTTGAGTTTGATGAAACTAATGGCTCCCAAAAGGAGAGTTTTGGTCATGATGAAATAGATGATGAGCCCTTACGAGAGGCTATGAAGAACATGACCATTGGAGACATCAAGCCTAAAGTTGAGGAGAGCCATGATCAAGGTGGAGTTTCAAGTTCCAACATCAACACATCTATGGCACCTCAAGTTGACGAAGAAGAGAAGGATGATCCATTGCCGACTCAAGACTCACAAGCCACACAACATCAAGAAGAAGAAGTCCATGATCAAGTCCAACCACAAGAAGAGTAGCACGCATCACCATCGCCAAGTGCTTCACAACCACTTATGAGGCATGGACACATCTCCAAGGCGCATCCGATGGACCAAATTATCGAAAGTCCGTCAAGGGGAGTAAGTACACGTTCTCGCCATTTCGCTTCGTTTTGTGAGCACTACTCATTTGTTTCATGTGTAGAACCCACTCACATTGAGGGAGCACTCCAAGATCTAAATTGGGTGATGGCCATGCAAGAAGAACTTAACAACTTCATCCGCAATGAGGTTTGGGTGTTGGAGGAGCGATCCAAGGACAAGAACATCATCGGAACAAAGTGGGTGTACCGCAACAAACAAGACGAGAACGGCGTGGTGGTCTGCAACAAGGAAAGACTTCTGGCCAAGAGGTTCTCGCAAGTTGAAGGACTAGACTTTGGGGAGACATTTGCTCCGGTCGCCCGGCTAGAAGCCATCCGTATACTTCTTGCCTTTGCATCACATCATAATATTAGACTTTATCAAATGGATGTGAAAAGTGCCTTTCTAAATGGTTACATTAACGAGCTTGTTTATGTTGAACAAACTCCCGGGTTTGAAGATCCGAGGAATCATAATCATGTGTATAGGTTGCACAAGGCGCTCTACGGGCTCAAGCAAGCACCTAGGGCATGGTATGAACGACTACGGGATTTCTTGATCATGCAAGGATTCAAGATCGGGAGGGTGGACACTACACTCTTCACCAAAGACATCAACGAAGAATTATTTATTTGTCAAATTTATGTTGATGATATTATTTTTGGTTCAACTAACGAAGCTCTTAGCCATGAGTTTGGCAAAATGATTTCTAGGGAATTCGAGATGTCGATGATTGGAGAACTCAACTTCTTCCTTGGATTTCGAATCAAGCAACTTCAAGAGGGGACCTTCGTCTATCAAGAGAAATATACCAAGGACCACTTGAAGAAATTTGAGATGGGAGATTGTAGCTCAAGAAGCACTCCAATGGCAACAAATTGTCATCTCGACGCGGATAAGGACGGTAAACCTATTGATCAATCCAACTATTGTTCTATGATTGGTTCATTGCTTTATCTTACCGCATCTAGGCCCGATATGATGTTTAGTGTATGCTTGTGTGCTCGCTTTCAAGCGGTACCTAAAGAATCACATCGGAAGGCGGTCTTTAGGATACTTAGGTATCTTAAGCATACCCCTAGTGTGGGCTTGTGGTACCCTAAAGGTGCAAAATTTCATCTCTTGGGATACTCGGATTCGGACTTTGCCGGATGCCGCTTGGATCGCAAGAGTACCTCCGGTGGGTGCCACTTGCTTGGGCGTTCCCTAGTATCTTGGTCTAGCAAGAAACAAAATTCCGTCGCCTTGTCCACGGCGGAAGCGGAATATATCGCGGCCGGTGCATGTTGTGCCCAAATTCTTTATATGAAGCAAACCCTTTTGGACTTTGGTATTAAACTTGGTTGCGTGCCTCTCCTTTGTGACAATGGAAGTGCGGTTAAGATAGCTAAAAACCACGTTCAACACTCCCGCACTAAGCACATTGATATTCGCCATCATTTCTTAAGGGACCATGAAGCTAAGGGAGACATCTCATTGCGAGGTGTTAGGTCCGAAGAACAATTGGCGGATATCTTCACTAAACCACTTGATGAGAAAACTTTTTCTAGACTAAGAAGTGAATTAAATGTGCTAGATGCATCAAACGTCATGTAAGTTGCCATGTAAGAATGCATCTCATATAGGTCTTGTCTAACTTTCAAAGGATAGGGGTAAGCAAGGGTTAGCTTGGGATGGAGGTTCTTTTGGGTTTCCCCAAGGCTTGTAGAGTGGCTCTCCCTGAAGAAGCCTTTGAAAGGTTCAAACTTGGCAAGATAGATTTACATTATGTCTTGCATGATGCCTGCCATATAGACTTGCACTCATATTTAAATTTCTTGCATTATAAATTGTTTGGCATTGCATACGGTAGATTGTCACAACGGGGAACCCACCTCATGAGAAAGAGACTTGTTTGAAATGCAATATCTCAACTCATATGATGTGGAAAGAACAAAATGTTAGGTGCGTTAATGCCTAAAGGAACATGCTTTAAAGAGATAGAAGTCTTCATCCTCTAGCTCACAAAGCATGGGCCTTACATTTTATTTGGATAATTTCCTCCCTATTTTCTTCGGTGTTCTATTTGCTTTAAGGCTTAGCCAAGTTATTGGCAATTAGTATTTTTGAGGGGTAAGGGGTTGCCCAAAAAGTCCTGAGACATGTGTTTTTCATTGTTTGTTTGTTTGGTCAAAGGACATATATGGGATGTTGCTGTTTTGTAGTCATCGGATTATCCGATGCTTAGGCCAGACCATCATCGGATCATTTGGTGTTCAAATACCAAGAGACAGTTCAGTCAGTAACACAAATCAACCGACGAGTTCATTCTGCGAAACGTCGGTCCATCCGATGTTCACATTTCTGGAACTGCGCTGAATTCCACCGATGCTAATCCCTTCCACGTCGGACCATCCGGTGTCAACGGTACCTTTTTGAATACCCTTACTGTGCCATTCAACCGATGCTCCAATCTTTTATCGTCGGTTCATCAGGTGTTAAATCTTGAGCTAGGGTTCAGGCCCCACTTTTTAAACGCCGCTTCGCCTCCTTCATTTCTCTCTCCCTGACCCCGACGCCAGCGCCCGACGCCTCCCCTGCCTCACACCGCTGCCCTCCAGTCGCCGCCCTCCGGCCACCACCGCCTCCGGCCGCCGCCGCCGCCGCATCACCGCAGTAGCGCCGCCGCCGCCGCTCCCCTCCTGCGCCGCCGCCGCCGCTCTCCTCTAGCGCCGCTGCCGCCGCCCTCTTCACCGTCGCCGCTACTCCACCCAGCGCCACCGCCGCCGCCTCTGCTCCACCCCGTGCACCACCGCCGCCCCAAGAACAGCCACACCGCCACCCTCTGCGCCGTTGTGGTGCCTCCCTCTACGGTCGCCGCTTCTTCGCCGCTAGGGTTCCCGGCCGCGTCCGTGCGCCCAACACAACCTCATTCTCGCGCATCGTCACTTGTCTCATCGCAATGGCTCGTGACAAGAAGGGAAAGGGCAAGGCCATTGCGGAGCCAGCCGCAAAGAAGCAAAAGCTGTCGAAGGAAGAAAAGAAGGCTTTGATGGCCGCTCGCGCCGCCGAGGAGCGAGAGCGTGGTCGAGGAGGATCATTGAGGATCCGCGAGGCCCATCAGAGGCAGCCTCCCGTGTCGGATGAGTCCGAGGAAGAAGAAGAGCCGGAAGTGCCGCTTGTTCGCCGGCGCTCAGCCAGGACCCGTGGGGGTCATTCCGCGGTAGTACCACGTTCGAGGCCATCAGCTACCGATCTTCGAGAGGACAGGGCGGCCCAGAGAGCCGTCTACGAGGACACCAACGTCCGTGTTGGTGAGGGTGTCCTGCTGACAGATTACAGAAAATTGAAGGCCAAGCAGCTCAGAAGACTCAGATGGAGCATCTTGCTTGAGGAGTGGTTCCCGCAGCCAAGGGAGGCACTTGTGGACAGCCGGTTTCGGACCTTGACTCAGGCGTCGCTGTACGAGACGTACAGACGTCGGGGCCATAAGCTCTTCCAGCACAACTTTCTGGACTGGGATCAGCTTGCACTGGTAGCCGAGACGGAGATACGCCCCTACTTTGAGAGATATAAAGGGCTGGTGGAGCTGATGTCCTACGAGAGGAGTGCATATGTGGAGGACTGGGTCCATGTTTTCTATGCCACACTCTACGTCTCTGAGGGCCGCAAATCCATAGACTTCATGTTCATGGGCCAACACCATCACTTGACGAGACAGACTTTGGGACAGCTGCTAGGAGTGGATCTCCATGACACTTGTCTACACGAGAGGGTGTATGTGCAGGCTGACCCACCGAGGAGGCCGCTCACTGGAGGAGTGGCACCACCATTGGAGGAGATACGCTCACTGTTCGCTCAGCCCTTCTCTCTAGACCAGCCAAGGGTACCGACACTGCTCACTCTAGCTGCGCGCACTGTGCACCTCGCCTTGCGCCGCACACTACTGCCGAGGTCCGGATACCTTGAGGGGTTCACCAGCCTGCAGCAGACTCCTGTTCTACATCATGAACGGGACGAAGTTTGATATTGTGGACATTCTCCTATGTGAGATGGAGGACATGATCACTGATGGAGTTGGGATGATGAGATAGCTCGTATTTGGTCACTGGATCAACTACTTTCTCTACATGGTTTCTCCTAAGGGGACGGTCGTGCGTGACAGTCTCACCGACGAGAATCTCACACGGTTCAGTCACTACTGTGCTCCAGCTCCTGGAGACCGCCGCCTTGGCCGTCCAGTTGAGCGTCAGGTCCGTGCTCGTCTATCCCAGGAGGATTGGTCAGACCTTGAGAAGGAAGATGAGAGACTTGCACAGGCAGAGGCTCAGGGTGAGGACCTTCAGCACATTTGGTCCGAGAGTGACACAGATGATAGTGTTGAGGAGTACTTCCCACCTCCTCCCTCACCCAGGCAGCACAACGCGGAGGCTGGAGGCTCGACTGTGCCCCCTCCTACTCCACCTTCCGTATCAGAGGCACAAGTCTCTCAGTCGTCCGAGCTCACCTCCCTCCTCTAGCAGATGGTTGAGCAGCAGTGCCTAGACCGGCTTGCAGCTGAGCAGGCCCGAGCTGAGCAGACCACACGTCTCTTAGAGCTCCAGCAGCAGCAGCAAGAGATGCAGCGCCAGATCGCCCGCGAGAGGCGATAGGACACTGACAGGCTGACTGGGCTGATAGACCAGATGCACCAGCGCTTCCTCGACCATCAGCAGCAGACGCAGCAGGCGATGATGGGCATCGTGGGGTTGATCACCAACCTCTATACACAGACCGGGATTGCCCTACCGTTGCAGCTTCCGGGCTTTGCTCCAGCCCCACCTATTCTGGCTCCAGCTACAGCACCAATGCCGACCACGCCGATCCCGATGATCAGCATGTTCCCACTGCTTACTCCGGGTGCCCCTATCCATTCTCCGCTGCCGGCCACGACGCTTTTCCAGCAAACGTCGGCGTCCATTGTCAGTGCCCCTTTTCCTGCAGTCCAGACCCAGCAGGCATCGACAGCGGCTCCTACAGCTCCCTCCACTTCTACTCCAGCCTCAGTCGCAGCAGCAGGCAGCAGCTCTGACGACAGCACCCCCGACGGTGACCAGTTCGTCATCGCTCCGAGCACTCAGGGTTCTTAGGCACTCGGATTCCTTTTTGGTGTCTTGATGCCAAAGGGGGAGAAGAGTTAGAGAAGAGTTAGTGGGAGGATATCTCAGTCTCAGGGGGAGTCCTAGCTGTAGGGGGGGTCAGAGTCTCTATCTATATCTTTTGTAATTTGGTGTTTTTGCTACTCATTTGCTATTCATTGAGTATTCATGTGCCACTTATTCTCTTGAGTTATTGATCGATTGAGCTTTCACGTTATTAATCTCTTTTGAGTCTTCAAGTTTAATATGCCACATCTTGTACTCATTGCATATCTTCTTGAGTATCGTACTATCAAATTCATTACTATTATGCTTCACTTGTTGTGTTGTCATCAATCACCAAAAGGGGGAGATTGAAAGCATCTAGGCCCCCATGAGGTATGGTTTCAGTGATTAATGACAAGCATTGGATTTTACTAATGAATTTGTGGATGCAAGGTCTCTCATATCACTCAATAAAATGAAATCTATATGAATATGAACATCAACTACTGATCATTGGAGACCCCTAAACAATCACTTTATGAGATCAATCAATGTTATGAAGATTAGAAGTATAAGCTCATATGTCAAAGTTAATCAACCATAATTGACAACACTCAATGCTTGACAATCATCAGAAGCATATTTCCATCAAATGTCTAAGAGGTCAATCGAGCAAAATACAAAAGAATCACTTAGAACAACTCAAAGCAAACAAAATCAACTCACCGGATCAACCGATGTTTCCAGAGAACAACACATCGGTCGAGTTGGTTCAGCAGAAGAAGAAGACCTCAGAATCAAGTACTCACCGAATCATCCGTTGATAAAAGACAATGTTACATCGGTCCATCAGTACAGTAAGCTATATCCCTGGACCAAGTGTAACACCGGATCATCCGATGTACAACTTTGAACACATCGGTCAATCACTCCAGTAAGCATCAAGTTCGAACCAATTCTGGAGGAAGTGCCACCAGATCATCCGATGAGAAGACAAGTGCAACATCAGTCTAACAACGGTCATATCTGACACAATGACATCAGCTAATTTAGATTTGACCGATGATAACTGAAGGGGGAGCATCGGATCATCCGGTGTGCGCAGAGCAGTGATGTCAGCCTACTTTTCCAACGGCTATTTCATGGAGGCTGGCTATTTATACCCCTTCAACCAGTCTATTCGACAAGTCTTGACTACCAGACATATTCTACACATTCTCAAACATTCAAGATGTTGAGCTACGACTTCTAGATCACCTACACCACTTACACACCAAGAGATAGGCTAGAACTAGCTAGAGATAGTGCTTGTGTGCTTCCATTCTTGGTGATTGGAATCTCTAGTGTAGTGAGAGTTGTAAGGGAGTGTCCCTTGGTGTTTGTAATTGAGAGAGACTTCCAGGGCTTGCCAAGATGATTGTGGAAGCCCGGAGGATCCAAGTTGTACAAGGCTTGAGCTCCACCTTGCCGAGGTTGGCAAACGGAGAAGAAAAGTGAAGATCCCTAGTCTCGGTGACTTGGGTGTGGCTATACCCTTTGGTGGGTGCCACAACGTGGATGTAGGAAGATCTTGACGATCTTGCCGAACCACGGGATAAATCGTCGTGTCTCCTCGGGAGTTTGCATTCTCTTCCTCTCCCTTACACTTATGCATTTCGTATATCGCAAAGTCACTATTCACTTGAATGCATAGGTTGTTTGCTTGTTGAATTGGGCTTTTAGTAATTAAGTTGTATTTCCTTAATTTTTGAAAAAAGCCCAATTCACCCCCCCTCTTGGGCATTCGATCCTTACACTCCACAAGACTTTGTAGAAACGCAATGTGCGCCTTCTTGTGGTGCGAGTTTTCTCAGCAACGATCTGGGTTGGATGCTCGGAATACGTAAGATCTGGCTGGAGGGTTTCCAAATCCTCAATACGTATATTCTTTTGGACTTTGAGACATTTCCGCAACTGAGAAATGTGAAACACATTATGGACCCCTGCCAGTGATGGCAGTAACTCCAATTGATATGCCACAGGTCCGCATCTTCTGATTATTGTGAACGGCCCAATAAAACGTGGAGCTAGCTTCCCTCTCACTCTGAATCGATGAATTCCTTTCATCAGGGATACCCGGAGATAAACTTGATCCCCAACCTCAAAGTGAAGAGGTCGACGTCGTTTGTCCGCATAGCTCTTTTGACGAGATTGGGCGGCTTTGAGATTTGCTTGGATGATGCGTACTTGCTCTTCGGCTTCTTTTATCAAGTCGATGCCATATACCACTCGTTCACCAGATTTGCACCAGTTCAAGGGTGTGCGGCACTTTCGGCCATAAAGAGCTTCATATTGTGCCATCTGGATGCTAGCCCGGTAACCGTTGTTGTACGAAAATTCCGCCAATGGTAGATGATCATCCCAATTCCTACCATGGTGGATGGCACAGGCACAGAGCATATCCTCTAGCACTTGATTCACCCGTTTGGTTTGTCCATCAGTCTGAGGATGATAAGCCGAGCTTCAAATCAGTTTGGTACCCAATGCATCGTGGAGATGCTCCCAAAAGCGAGCGACGAAAATAGATCCACGATCTGAAATGATAGTGCGGGGTACACCATGTAGACACAATATTCTGGAGATATAAAGTTCTGCATACCGCTTTACATCATACTTGACATTGACTGGTATGAAATGAGCTGATTTGGTCAACCGGTCAACGATCACCCAAATTGAGTCGTGCTTATGGAGACTGGAAGGCAATCCAACAATGAAATCCATGCTGATATCCTCCCATTTCCAAGCCGGTATGCTTAAAGGTTGAAGTTGTCCAGCTGCCTTCATATGGTCGGCCTTAACTCGTCGACACGTATCACATTCGGATATGTATTTTGCTACTTCTCTCTTCATCCGAGTCCACCAGAACTTCTTTCTCAGATCTTGGTACATTTTATTACTTCCCGGATGAATGGAATACTTGGATAAATGAGCTTCATCCAGTATCTTCTTCCGAAGTTCCAGGTTTCGGGGTACCACTATACGGTTTTTAAACCAGAGGGTACCTTCATCATCACATCGGAAACATTTCATCTCCCCCTTCTCCATTCTTTGGCGATTGTGCGACATCCCTTTGTCCTCCTTCTGAGCTGCCATAATATCCTCCCTGATAGTGGGAATGAGAGCTAGGTTGTAGAGTGCCCCATATGGAACCAAGTAGAGATTTGGTTCTTCTTCTCCTTCCATTGAGGTAATGGAAAGATTGTTGACATGGGACTTGCGGCTCAGAGCATCTGCGACTACATTCGCTTTGCCTGGATGGTAGTGAATCTCAATCTCATAATCCTTGATTAACTCCAACCATCTACGCTGTCGCATATTTAAATCTTTTTTGGTGAAGATGTATTTCAGGCTCTTGATATCGGTGTAGAGATGTACTAAATTACCCAGTAGATAATGTCTCCACATTTCCAACGCTAGTACCACAGCAGCGAGTTCTAGATCATGAGCGGATAGTGCTGCTCATGATTCCGAAGCTCCTGTGATCCATAAGCGATCACTCGTCTGTCCTGCATCAACACACTACCCAAACCAATTCCTGATGCATCACAATACACGTCAAAAGATTTGGTTGTGTCCAGTTGAGCCAATACTGGTGCCGTTGTGAGGTGTTTTACCAATGCCTGAAAACCTCACTCACATGCCCCAGTACATACGTATTTTGTCCCCTTCTTCAGAAGTTCTATCACTGGTTTAGCTATCTTGGAGAAACTGGAAATGAACCTCCGCTAATACCCAACCAAACCTAGGAAACTTCAAGCTTCATGTACAGATTTCGGAGACTCCCATTTGAGTACTTGCTTTATCTTGCTCGGATCAACTGCAATCCCTTCTGCTGATATGATGTTCCCTAAAAATGGCACTTGGCTGATCCAGAATTCACACTTGCTGAACTTAGCGTACAGCTGGTGGTCCTGTAATCGTTGAAGCACGATACGCAAGTGTTGAGCATGTTCTTCTTCGGATTTTTAATACACAAGTATGTCGTCAATGAGGACCACGACAAACTTGTCCAATTCCGGCATGAACACCGAGTTCATGAGATACATGAAATGAGCTGGTGCGTTGGTCAATCCGAAGGACATAACAAGGTACTCATACAGTCCATACCTCGTCGAGAATGTTGTCTTTGGTATGTCTTCTGGTCGGATTCTGATCTGATGATAACTAGAACGAAGATCCATCTTTGAAAATACTTTAGCACCCACCAATTCATCGAAAAGGATATCAATGTGTGGTAGTGGATCCTTGTTTTTGATAGTGATAGCATTGAGTGGACGATAGTCTACACACAGTCTCAAGGTTTTATCTTCCTTCTCTACGAATAGTGCAGAACAACCCCATGGTGATGAACTTGGACGAATGAAACCCTTGTTCTCAAGTTGGGTTAACTATTCCTTAAGTTCTGCAAGTTCCTTGGGTGCCATCTTGTAGGGTGGTCTTGAGATTGGCACTGTTCCCGGTATAAGTTCAATCTTGAACTCTATATCTCTTTCTGGGGGCATACCAGGAAGATCTTCGGGAAACACGTCCGCTTATTCACATACTACCGGAATATCTTTTAGCTCAATAACCTCGGTATTGTGAGTAGATGGATTCACCATAATGGTTCTCTCAAGATTGAGGACATGAGAGGGATGAAGTGGAGAATTTAGATATATTTTTTGAGGGACTAGATCAAGAATAGCACCATGGTATTGTAACCATGCCATTCCCAAGATGACATCTAACTTCTGATGCTCTAGTATCAGAAGTGAAGTAAGATATATGGTTCCATCTAGGTTAAGTGGTATCCTTGAAACTAATTCATTTGTTACTGTTTTCCTAGCTAGAGTGCTAATCACATATGGAGTTTTTGTGGAGATTATAGGCAATTGACTTTTAATGACAAATGACTTGCTAATGACATTGTGTGAAGCTCCGGAGTCAAAGAGTACGACTACGGGATGACCGAAGATAGGGAACGTACCCGTGAGTACGGGTGCGCCTTCCGGAACATCCTCAATGGTGAGGTGGTGGACGTTGCCGAGTCTGGGAACTGGCTTCTTGGGCTGGTTGCGGGGTTGGTTGGCGCCCTGGTATGATGATTGTCCTCCGCCTTGCCTACTCTACGGGCAGTCCTTGGCGAAGTGCCCCGTGTGTCCACACGTGAAACACGTGTACGGGGTTTGGCCAGTACGAATGGGAGGACGGATACTCGGTGCACGTGGTGGAGGTGGAAGTGCACGTGGGATCATCCCCTGCTGTTGTTGCGGTCGGAACCCGGAGTTGCCGAATCGGCGACCACTGAACATTGGTGGTCGTGATGGCGGTTGCCACATTCCCTTCAATACGTCCTACTCGACATATTCAAGTTCCTCGGGATCTTCTTCTTCTGCTTCATCATCCTCAGGAGTAGGCACCACAGTTATGGGTGCTGAAGTAGAAGCTACTGTCTCACCCATGATCGATGCCTTTGTGGCAGCCAATGCTTGTATATCGGCCTGCACCATAAACATCCTAAAGCCGTCAAGTTCTGGCTGGGCCTGTTCGCAACTGGCTTTCCAGTCCTGAGCCTCTGCCCTGGACCGATCTCGATCTTCAGTCGTCGTGCTCAACTGAGTACCCAGCTGGTGCACATCAACTAAGCTTGCTTCTAACTTAATTTCCATTTCTTGAGTTGCTCCACGAGCCTCTGACAGGTCTTGAGCAAGTTGCTCATACTGCCCTTCTTTGAAACGGAGATGTTGGTTGAGAGGGGCGATCGAGGTTCTAAGCGATTTATTTTCACATTCAAAGCGATCCCCTCGAATCATGGTTTCCCTCAGATTATCCACCAACTCCTTAATGCACGCTTTCTGGGTGCCATTTTCGCGACGTGATGCCGATGCATACACCGCTAAGGCTGTCACCGATGTTCCCCCGTGGAGGTCATAATCGGCGATTAATTGGTTAGCCCACCCTTCAGCAGCCCTACCGCTGACCGGAAAGAACTCATACGGAGTACCCACAAGCTGATGATGGTGAAGTCTGCAAAACCTCCCCATAGCAACACTTGCGGCGAAGCTCCAAGTTTCTTCCAATAGAACACCCCTTGTTTTGATAGAAAAAGGCACCCATCCGTTGCTTGGTGGACCAGCAGGTACGTCGACATAGATGACACACTTCTCCACTCTGTTGTCATGGAATTCCTTTCCCCAATAGCTAGGCGCCTCCTCATATTCGCACTGGCTCACCAGCATGACAAACAAATCCTGAAACCCGCCTTGACCAGTGCATGTCGTGTGCACCCAACCGTTAGGTAATTGGATCATCTCTGCTGCCATCTTCCTGTAGAAACACCACAGTTTCATACAGGATTTGTCAGAATAAAAGGTGGAGTTAAATACAAAAGTTGTAGTATACTTTCCAAGCTTTCCATATTGTACTCATACAGCTACAAGTGAGCTAGGAAATAGAATCTATACAGGTTTTAAGTTGACCCATATTTTCTGAAATTTTTGACAGAACCCCCCCCCCCCCCCCCTGTATATGTAGTGATGTCCACAATTTATACAGGGATATCATGATAATATTTTGAGGTAATGACAAAATAAAATTTGTATAACATCAAGTTAACAATCCAGAAGTAAAAGATTTAACCCCTGAAAAGTTTGTTATACATGTATCGAGCGCGAATTCACAAATAGGTGCAAACTGTTTTAAGTTCTGGACTGCCAGAACCAAGTTTGCGAAAAATGGAATTAGGCATCGCTATACCCAGATCTAGATCAGGAATGCAAAATAAAGTTGATAGAGGACTTCCTAAGCTTTCCAGCTATGTATATATGTGACTATTTCACTATCTGGATTAAGAGTTATAACTATCCAAACTAAACAGTTGAACTGACTGGTTTGCACCAGTAGTCCTGCACTCCACTGTTTTGAGTTCCAAATGCGATTTAAATCAAATTTGAATTAGGAAAAACTCTAAATATCAAGCCTGTATACTTTCCTCTTCCCTTTCTAGACATGTGTCACAATAAGGCAGAAGATGTTCCTACAGTGAGTTATGGCAATATTTCTGGAACTGGTACAATGGTTGGGTCATCCGGAGCAGTTTTAGTATACTCCAGATTTCAATAGAATTTCAAACTTTTCTGCCCTGACGGATAACAGAAAAGTTGTGTATGTCTTCACGAGCTTTCAATCCATATATGATACTCTTATGTTATCTATTCTATAACCAATATTACAACCTGGCGAAGTCGAGACAACTTCTGCCAGAAATCAAGAATCTTGATTATATCTACCCTATCGAGTCGGAGTCCCTTTTTACGGAGTCAAAACCTACCAGCATCTGATATTGGACTTTCCAAAGCATTATGCATCCATTCTGTCATTGGGGATGGTCTAGTATCATGTTTGATACTGACGGTACTACGTATCTCACCAAAGAAAATTCTATCCGGTATATCCGGTTACGTCTATAGGTGGTTCCTATATCGATCTCTCGCAAATGTTTGCTACACGGGTCGCTACCGGAGTTAGTGTACCTGCAGAAGACAAACAATCCCCTTTCACACCTTCACACCTCAAGGGCGGTACGGGGAAATACAACAGGCAGTCACAATAATACATATGAAAATAAATGCATATGACTCTGGTGTGAGTCGCCCTCGAGCGAGGTCATGTCTCAAGGTACATGGCTGTAAATACGTCTGTACAGCAAAGACTCCTGTACGATCCGGCTTATACACGCTTGGGCATACGTGTTTCGCATGCTCCCATAGAACATGGATAGTTCTAGAGAGGCATACTATCGGGTTATACACCACCCGATGGGGGCTCCCACTAACTTTGAAGCACGCTGGGGTACCGCGTGTCATAGGTTCTCAGAAACATTGAGAGCTTCAGAGACTCCTATTAACTTCTCGTGCCAAGCCACGGAAATTTCACATACCACTCCTTGTATGCTGAGCTTACCGAGATTGACCCGCTCTCGGTAGCGTACCTTACCTCTTACCTGACGTCGGGGCGTCATTACAGAATATAATAACACATAGTTAGTTTACCACATTTATATCTTATACTAATAATACTCCTTATAAAGGCATAAACCTAATTCCTCATTCAAATCCTAATTTTTGAAAATATGTTCTTTTCAAGTACACTGTTCCCAACGATGCTCTGATACCATGACTGTGGGGACCAGAATCCCGACAACCGAGGATCTCATTGGGTGGTGTCGTGCGATGCGACACCCAACAGTATACAGGAACAGAACCCGAATAAAATACAAGACGAAGTCTTTTGTTTATAATACAGCGGAAGTTTTACAATACTAGCGGAAGTAAAGAAATATATATATCATAGCTACACTCTCAGCACTAGCCGTGCAAAAGCAAAGTTATCCATGCCTTGGATACTTTGCACTAGCAACACTCAATCACGGCGGCGTGCAGGGTTCCCATTCGGTTGTACACCTTGGAGGGGGTGCAACCTCATCATCAATCCCTTCATCAATTGTATAACCTGCAAAAACTCGTTCACTGCAAACGTGAGCATAAGGCTCAGCAAGACTAACCCGTCTCACTAGACGTATGCAAAGGGGACACTAAACATAGGAAAGGTGAAGCATAAATGACTCACCTACAAGTGGATCCTTATAATCAGGTTTTATGTAGCAAATGACATTCTCCAGGAACAGCACATCATGGGCTCCACAATCAAACAAGAAACGCTTTACCGATGATATGACATGCCCAGAGCACATAATGCTATTACAGCTAAAGTATGGGGAAACTGTAAACTTTTAATTGCACTATCTCTAAATCATACAAGGTCGCAAAGCAATTATAATTCAATACAATATAATTTTCTGGTTTCTTTAGTATTTACTACGTCACGGCGCAGTGAACAAGTGGTACTCTATTACTGCAAGGGACAGTGATTGCAATCAGGACACACCCGGACAACACGACACATATGTCGTTCGGAAGTGTCAGCGAGCACACCTCTACCTACATAACACTTCAGTACTTGGAGTATATGGCCACCTTTCACAAGAAACCCGAACGCCGAGCCCGTCTCACCTCCACAAACAGAAGGTCTCCGCACGGAACACCTCATGTGTCCGCCGACCGATTTACACCTTACTGTCCTCAACCCACCCCTATCGATGGTGAGTTAATGGGCCTCGACACCCCAATTATCGAGTTACATCAGTTTACTGGATTCCATATGTCCATTATGTCGTCAGTACAATTCAAGCTTGTCCGAAGGGGCCGCATACAGACGGGCCTTAATCAACACAGGCAGGACTATGCGACCGAGACTCAATTCTTGTCGCTTCCTATCCATTCCCTGTCCGGTCTCAGTTTCATTATATTATGCCATTTTCTATCTAACCAATCCTGTGAGATATGTCCTACATCTCTCGCGAGTAGATTCCAACTACTTGACATCTCCCGGATTTCCTATGCATTAGCAGAGTAGTTACTACAGGTCAAACTGTAACTCGTTTCAACCAATCCCTGGGATTTTTGGTCATGCATGTGGAGTATCAATCATACTAAACGTAATGCACAATTCATATACTACTCATCATAGTGATAAAGTAAAATTTTATAAACGAGTTAAATGCAAACTGGGGCTTGCCTTGTTGCAGGTCATAGTCTGAGTTAATATTTGGAAGGTGCTCTTCCAAGGTTTCTGGCTCCTCCCCAACTTCGGTCACTATACGATATGCATAGAATACGTATATGAATGACTTTGAAAAATAATTATTACCAAGACCATTATTTAATTTATGGTGACCATTATGTGATAATGACCTAATTGTCTTTGGAACTTTGTAGGTGGATACTAGGGAATATGATAGAAACTCTTGTAAAGAACAGGAGATGATCAAAGTAGATTGTGGTCTCCAAAATATGGCAAGCAATTAACTTCCAAAAATTCTAGAGAGCAAACTGTAGCTTGAACATAGCTAACAGTTGATAATCAAGATAGAGGAAATTGTATTTGTTCTAACAAAAATTGTTCCATAAGTTTCTAAGCTTTGGTGAAGGAGTTATTGTATTTCTAAGTTGGCAAGAATTTCTGGAATTATCTTATAATTGAATTGTTAGCCATTTAATCAATATTCAGTTTGTAACTGAATTAAGACAAGGATAGTAGGTCAAATAAATCCAAGATTTTTACAGGATCTAGTGTATGACTTAAGGAAGGATCAGTCCAAATTTGGGACATAATAAAGCCACTGAACATATGTAAAAATTCAATAACTGAAAAAGGTAATTGAACTATACAGAGGGTTAAACAGGTGCAATGGTTCCCAAACTTTTTCTGGTAGTCAAGAAGAAGACATCGAATTTTATGTGAATTTTGGGGATTTTTCCAGTGGCTATCTTATCTGGAAAAATTGTATTTGCATTTGGAAAGATTTATTCCTACAAAATTTAAATGTGAGTTTCACAGAACCTAATTGGTACTGATAGAAACTAGAGCTCAAGGGCTTTCAAACAAAATTTGTTTGAATATTTTGGAGCATCCTGCAGAAAGATATTGATTTTCAAACTTTGGAAATGGTTCTGCACCAAAAGGGAAAATTCATCTTTTGAATTTGGCGCCAGGGCCCACTGGATTTAAAATCATCCAATTAGGGGCAAGCCACACCAGGGGTTATAAACTTTTCCACGCGACCACACTGGATCTTTAGCCACAGACTGATCCGGGCGCGTTGCGTTCACTGGCAGGTGGGACCTGCGAACCCGGTCTTCTTCCACCTTGAGTCATTGCTCGGACGGCGGCGTTCTCACCAGCGCGCGGCGGCGCTTTCACCGGTGATAGCCTCCGGCCTATGGGAGGCCTCAGGACTCGCCGCTCCCACATATTTTCGCACGGGGAACGCGATGGACTAGCTAACGACGGCGAGGGGTGACCGGAAAACTAATCCCGACGGTGGCGGCGGGAGTTAGGGTTTCGGTGAAGTGGAGACCTTCAATTCCCTAGCTAAACTTCTCATTTGAAAGCTCGGGAAGCATCGTGAATGCATGGGGAAGGTCTCAGGAGGGTTTAGAGCTCGTTTCATAGCCGGCAATACCGAAGTCGACGGTGAACCGAGCGTTAACAACGGTGGAAGGGGAAAACTTGAAGATCTTGCTAATTAGCCGATGGTTCTCTCTGATTTTTGGAGGGAAGGTGCGTTCGACTACATGGATCATGTCCTCTAACTGTATCGAAGATATTTTGTACATACAATCGGAATTAAACTGACGATCTAGCCGCAACGTGGTAAAAGTGCTTCGGGATTTTAAAGAATACTAGAGCTAGGATGCATGATAGGGATTCAAGCTTAACCAGAAGCTGCACGAGGTCGTTGAGCACCTTTTTGTTATTACCGAAGAGGATGAGGGTGCTTGTATCGACGGCGAGGCTGCGCAGTGTCGAGCGGCACGGGGTGATCGCGACGACGATGAAAAATGGCGCGGTGCGGTGGGTGAGGACTCCGTCGACGGGGGGGGGGGGGGGGGGGGGGGGGGGGCTTTTATAGGCGCCACTGCGGTAGATAAGAACGTCAGGGGGGCAGCTGGAGGCGACCGACGCCGACGGCAAGCTGGCGCATGCAAGCGTCGCTGTGTCGACCGGGGGTGAAACAGAGGCAGTGAATCAGTTTCACTGCCTGACCTGTGGGCCCCACCTCTCTCCCTTATCCATTCCTCTAAATTCTAGCTTAAACGTTGTCCAAAAATTCTCAAAATTTACAGGTAGACTAAGAAAAATATGGGGAATTCAATTCTACAATCAGAATTCAATTTGGACATAGTTTGCATCAAATTCAAATTCAAATTTGAATTCCAATATGGGTATAAACCTTGTTGAAATAAATAGTATCTAAGGTCCAAAAATCTCCAAACTTTGATGCCCTCCATTATGTTTGATAAACCACTTGTGGTTGAACTTCTCATAAAAGGAAAAAGTGGGATTTTACAGCCGGTTCTCGATATGAAGATCGTATCGGTTCCGCGCGCCTTGTCAGACCACCGCCTTCGGGTTTCCAGCCTTTCATGATGACAACTGTTTGCCTGGGGTAAGAACCTCGACTTGATCGTCGGGGTGGCCCCGGGCCCCCTTGTCATTGGCGGGGTTAAATTTTTGACTGGTATCATCAACTCCTCTGCGGTTTCCATCCAGGCGTTGCGGGGGCTTACTTAAGAATGAAAGCACGCATCGTTTGGGGTTCTTTACGCCTTTCAATCGATCTTGTGCTCAATCCTTCCAAACTTTTGCTTCCCTTTCCTCTCTTGCCTCGCTGTGCCGCGATGGAGTTGGGTCTCCGCCAGAGCCGACTGAAGACCGATGACGATTTGAAGAAGGTCCCGGCCCTCATGGGATGGTCCCCTGACTTCTTCAACCACTTGTTCTGTGCCGACAAGCTTCCGTTCGAGAAGGAACACGCCGACGACATGGTGTATTTCTCCTCGTATGCCATGGTGGGACTGATCCCACCTTTCTCCTCTTTCTTCTTGATGCTGCTAGACTTCTATGGTCTGCAGCTGTACCACCTTGGCCCCCACTCCATTCTGCTGGTGTCAATCTTTGTCCACTTCTGTGAGATGTGGGTGGGCATTCCCCCCTGCATTGAGCTTTTCCGCACCTTCTTCACTGTCCAAACCACAGGCAGGAGTGACGAGTACCTTGGCTTCTACTATTTTGTGAAGCGCAAGAAGTGCCCGTATAAGTACTTGTGGTCGTTCCCTTCTGGGAAGTGGGATGACTGGAAGAAGGATTGGATTGTAATCAGGGTGGAGGAGCACGAGAAGCTGGAGCTGCCGGAAGGTCTCCCCAACATCAACACTTCAGTTTGGAGTGAAGATATGGTGTTGTCGGATGCCTTCAACCCTGCTCTGACCAGGATCCGCCTGTGCGTGGAGGGAGGGGTGACTCCCCAGGTGGTGTATTGCAACTTCCTGACCAACAGGTGGGCTCCGCTGAAGAGGAGGGAGAAGTTGTCTCGGGCCCTCAATAGTGTGCAGGACGACAATCGGATCGAGATCGGTTTGAAGTCCAACACGGAGGGTGCAACTTTGGAGTTCCACCTCAAGAAGTTCTAGCACGGCATCGATGTCGAGGGCGACGATTTGGCTCTGCCGGCAGCTTTCCTCCCTCTGATCATGGAGGCAGAATTCAGCAGGGAGCTCTGGCGGACGATGCCGGTGCTTGACGACCCCTCGGTATTGTTGAGGCGTTCGATCACCGGAGTGGCGATCTCTGAAGCTCCTGAAGGTGGCTCCGTCCCTGCTCCGAAGCCAAGAACCGAAGTCGTCGGCAAGGGCAAGGAATTGGCCAAGCCCTCGAGCCATAAGAGGAAGCATGCCGACAGAAGGTCCGCCTGGCATACATATTTCACGACGTCTCCTTCTCCCCAGAGGGGGAGGTCTACGGCGGCGGCATCTACTCCAGTAGCGGCTTCTTCCCGGGGTGCTAGCTTCGGCCAGGTGACTCCGGTTCCAGGGCTAGCTGAGGGCTCCGGGTCCGAAGGTCCTTCCCGGTCGAGGGGGGCCTTAACCAGAGCAACGCTGATAGTAGCATCAAGCTCTGGGGGACCCTCCGGGACTACCACGCCATTGGCGGCTGGGGCCAGTCCGGAACGTCCGAAGAAGAGATTCTGTGGTAACTGGTGCAGAAGCCTTCCGAGGTAATTTTTGATTTTTTGCCTCAGTTAGTTGTTAACTATAATTTTGAGTCTCTTCGTCCTTCATTCACAGCGTGCCTAAGAAGAGGGCTGATGCTCCGGCCCCTACAACAGCGGTTAACGCTGTGCAGGCTAGAGCTCCGGTCTCGGTTCTAGCGCTGCCCCAAGAGGTGGCTGAGGCTGCGGCAGCCCCGGCGTTGGCTGTCGTGGTTTTGGACAACTCATCCCCAGAAGCCCCCGTGGTAGCGCCGGACCATGGGAATGAAGATGTACTAGCGGCGCCAGCCCCAGAGGTTGAAGCTTTGGGCTTGGATGCTAAGATGTTGGACTTTCCGACCGTAGAGCCAGAGGGAGCTGCGATTCCGGCCCTAGAGCCAGATGTTTTTGAAGCCCCGGCAGTCAAGCCGGTGGTTGATGAGGTCCCGGCGGTAGAGCCGGAAGTTGATGTTGCTCCGGCACTTGTGCCGGTTGTCGAGGAAGCTCTGGCGGTAGAGCCGGTTGTTGTAGAAGTTCTAGCTGTGCAGCTGGCCGTTGAAGAGGTTCCAGCGTCTGAGCCAGTTGCTGTGGAGGCGTCGGCGCCTGAACCTATGGCGGTCGAGATGCCAGCGCCAGAGCCCATGGTGGTCGAAGCGCCAACACTTGAGCCAGCGGCGGAGGAGGTGTCTGCGCTGGAGCCAGAAGTAACTTCTGCTCTGACCGAACCTTCAACACCAGCTTCAGAAGTGGTGATTCCGGAGGTGCCCGCTGTTGAGCCAGGGTGCCAAGATGAAGCTGCTGGCCCCCCGCCTGAGGGGTCAGTTGTTGATGACCTGGCGGCTGGGCCTTCGGAGTTAATTACGGAGGTCGGAACTTCTGCTGCAAGTACATCCTCAGCGGTGGCCGAGGCTATCCCGGAGGACGGCCTAGTGCCATGGAAGCTCAGGGGACCACTCTCGTAGAGTGGGACCCAATTTTTGTTGCTGAAGATCTGCTGGAGCCAGCGGAGAGGACCCCAGCAGGTCCGGACCTGATCCCCCTATCATTGTCTATCAACAACGCCTGCTCCAGTCTTTGCCAAGTCCAGCTGGCCTTCTTCCACAACAGCAAGGCCCTCGAGGAGGAGCGCCAAACCCTTAGGAGGTGGCACAACCGACTCCATTTCAGGACCAAGCTGGCGCAGTCGAGACTGGCTGACGACAAGGAGTGGGTGCAAAGGGAGAAAGTCCGCCTGGAGTACTGGGGTAAGTTGTTGGATGAGAGGGAAAGCATGACGCGGACCCTCGACAACCAATACCGGGCCATCTATGAGTAGGCCAAGGCTGCAAATAGCGCAGTGGATGAACACCAGGAAAGGCTTGCCGCCATCCACAATAGTCTCGTCAAGCACCAGGAGGCTCTTGAAGCGCGGGAGAGACGGCTCGAAGATGAAGAGCAGAAATTCCTGGAGCTGCTGGATGACCTCGTGAAGAGGGAGGAGGAGCTGGACCAAGAGCTTTGAAGAACGCACGAAGAAATTGGATTAGCGTTGCAAGGAGGAGGAGAAGAAGGCCTGGGAGTGAGGGCAACATATCTACAAGTAGGAGAATGCCATCGCCGCCAGGGAGAAGAAAGTACGGGGCCGAGAGAAGGATCTGGGCAACTGCCAGAATGAGATCCACCTCCAGGAGGAAGAGCTCAGCAAACTCGGAAGGCAGGTTGCTGAAACGATTCAGCAGAATGCCAAAGAGGTGCAGCGTCTTGCTCGAGAGAGCTTGGAGCTTGCGGCGGCAAAAAGATCTTTGGCAAAGATGCGGAGCGGAAAGGTTGCAGAGTCCCAACAAGTTTGGGACTTCCTGGGCAAGGCCAACGACGCGCTGACACCAATGGGCTTCAGTCCCGTGTGTCCGGATGATCCGGAGCCAGAGCTGGACCAGGCATTGGAGGCGCTGAGTTCAGCAGGCAACAAGCTCTCTAAGATGGGAGATGTCATCGCGGACCAGCTGGAAACAGAGGGTCAGTCCCTGGTGAAGAATGTCGCTGAGTTTGTGCTAACGTGCTACACCAGCTGGGACCCTCAATTCCCTCTGGACCCGGTGCTTGAAGGCCCCATCAACGGAGAGGGTGAAGCCGCCCGAGCCAGCGTGTCGGAGGTGGCCCAGAAGGTCGCCCAGTTCATCCATAGGGTCTAGGACCATTTCTCTGTAGCTCCCGCTTCTATTCTCTCTTCTTCTTCTCCAATTTTGTAACCTCTTGTCTCCAGACGAATGAAATCCAAATTTTTGTGAATTCGAATTTCATTTTTTGTCTTCAACACCTTTGTCTCACTTGGCCCCCTGGTAGATGTACACAATTTGATTGTGAACATGCACCAAGAGGATGTAACGATTGTTGAAGACTTGCGTGCTTCGAACTTGTAGAATGTAGGTCCGAAGTCTTTGATAGTGTAGGCCCCCTGAGGCTGTCGGAGCTTAGTGGCTCCGGCATGGACCATCGCCGGAGCTTAGTAGCTCCAGTAGTAGTCTCCATCAACGAGTAAAACATCGATGGTTAGCCTTCTGGGGTGTCGGAGCTTGGCAGCTCCAGCAATGACCTCCGTCAACACGAGTTGTGTCAACGGCAGACTCCACATTCGAGTCTTTCCACCATCTTCGTGTTGACGGCTTGCCCCCTAGCTTTACCGGAACTGAGTAGCTTCGGAGACGCTAGATGTCAATGTTTGAACATCGATCACAAGCCGCCTAGAGGATGTCAGAGCTTATTTATTTTTCCTGCACACTAAAGTCAAGAAAAACAGTAACATCTGTTTCCTATCTATAACTTCATGCGACTTACTGTTCCCGAGAAAGTTTTAGATTGAACACAATCCTAAATACAACCAAGAGTGCCATCTAGCCTTCTTCTGGTCCGATCATTTCTGGACTCACCTTACTTCGGCCTGCCGGGGTGTAGGTAGAGTGGCGTACTTAGGGTGCATGACCAAGCTAAATCGATAGCACACTCTGGCCCTAGACACTCTGGCCCTAGATTGGCTTGGCAACATTCAGACAAGTAGGCCATCAACAATATTTGAACCTGGAAGGATGGACAATGCAACTCGAATTGTACATTAACTGGTCGAGCTAAAGTTTCTTAAGAACTGCACAACTTTGTTATAGACTTAGCCTGTACAAAGTAAATGCACGTGGAGTCTGTTTTCACACAATGATGTCTTTCATTATAGGTCCGAAGTAAAGGGGAAACAAGTACACTCTTAGGGTACGGAACCAGGCTAAGTGTGTTTCGTTTCTCGTTTGACCCAAGGTAGCTAGCTACACTTTTAGTTCTGAGACTGTGACAAGTGTTGCATGGACGTTGCGGACCTAACGGGGTAGGTCCGGCTGCCCTGCCGGAGGAGCTAACCGACTCTGTACAATGACTCTATAACATACAACACATGTAATTACAGACTCACCTCCATGATATTAAGCGTAGAACTTACGGAGGTGCTCAATGTTCCAAGGATTTGGGAGAGGTGTCCCATCCTCGGTTGCCAAGCGAACGCATCCGGGACGAGATACTTTGATCACCCAAAAGGGTCCCTCCCAGCTGGGGGAGAGTTTGTTTGACCCTTCTCTGGATTGTATTCTTCGTAGCACCAGATCGCCTTCCTCGAGCTGTCGGCTGTGAACATGCCGTTGGTGATAGCGCCGAAGAGCTTGGCGGTATCGGGCATTCCGAATAGCTGCTCGGCACCTTCCCTCTTCAAGGAGGTCAAGGTCTTCACACCGGAGCTGGTCTGCGTGGCTTCGTCGGAGGTCCGGACCCGGAGCGACCCCAAGGTGATTTCTGGAGGAAGGACTGCTTCAGTTCTGTACACCAGGAAGAAAGGTGTCTCCCTAGTTGACCGGTTTGGAGTTGTCCTGTTGGCCTATAGAGTGGGCGGAAGCTCTTCAATCCAGTTGGCTCCATGTTTTTTAGGCACTCATATGTACACGTCTTGAGTCCTTTCAGGATTTCTGCATTTGCTCTCTCGGCTTGGCCATTGCTTGTCGGGTGAGCTACGGAGGTGCAGCTGACTTGGATGCCGAGGTCTTCGTAGTATCCTTGGAAAGCAGAGCTTGTGAATTGGGTCCCATTATCTGTTATGATTTTGTTCGGGACTCCAAATCTGCATATGATAGAATGCAAGAAGTTGATAGCTGATTGCTTGTTTATTGTCACAACTGGAGTTGCTTCCGACCATTTGGTGAACTTGTTAATGGAAATATACAGGAACTTGTACTCTGACGGCTCTTGGGAAAGGTCCCAAGATGTCCATCCCCCACACAGTGAAAGGCCATGTAGGAGGTATCATTTGTAGAGGCTGAGCCGGTGTGTGAATTTGCTTTACATGGAACTGATATGCTTTGCATTTCTTCACCAGCTCAGTTGCATCCTGGAGTGCTATAGGCCAGTAAAAGCCATGCCGGAAGGCTTTACCGACCAACGCACGGGAATACGCGTGGTTCCCACACTCGCCTCCATGGATTTCTGCGAGGAGCTCACAAACTCCTTCCCTTGTGATGCACCGCATTAGGACGCCGTTGGCGCCGCGCCGGCAGAGATCCCCTTCTACTAGCGTGTATCTTTTAGCCAATCTTACTATCCGGTCAGCGGATACATTATCATCAGGAAGGATATTGTCTTTCAAGTAGCTCCAGATCTCCGAGATCCATGCATCGGAGCTTGCTTGAGCATTTGAGTCTTGCGTGCTGGGTTGCTCGGAGCTTCCAGCAACACCTACGACCCTTGATGACTGCCATGGTAACAGGGCCATCGGGACCGCCAGCTTCAGGATGCTGGTCTCGCCCCCTTCACTCAGTTCGGCAGGCTGAGCTGTGAGTTTTGACAACCTCTGGACGAAGGTTCCGTCAGGAACCGGAGCTCCGGTTGACGCTTTCCTCGAGAGTTCATCAGCATCAGCGTTATGGACACGCTAGACATGGTGGAGATCCAGGACTTCGAAGTCCTTCTGAAGCCTCTGGACTTCAAGGAGATAAGCAGCTAGTTGGGGGTTGTTACAGGAGCATTCACCCTTCACCTGTTTAATGATGAGCTGCAAATCTCCCTTGACCAACAGCTGCTTGACACTGTATGATAGTGCCACCTTTAGTCCATAAATGAGTGCTTCATACTCTGCCATGTTGTTGGTCGCCTTGAAGTCGAGGTGGACCATGTATTTTACCTTCTCCCCGGTTGTAGTGAGGAGAAGGACTCCAGCTCTGCCCCCTGCTTTTGCATGGAGCCGTCAAAGTAGTGGGTCTAGTGAGGTTCAGTGAAGACCGGAGCCTTGAGTTCCGGTTTCTGCTCATTAGGGCCCCTAGGGTTTGATGGAGAGGGGGTCCGTTCCGCCATGACATCTGCCAATGTTTGACTCTTGATCGCTTGTCTTGGGACGAATTCAAGATCGAATTCAGCCAATTCCGCTGCCCACTTTGCAATGTTCCCAGTAGAGTTGGGATTATGCAAGATTGCACGCAGTGGGTAAGAGGCCACCACTAAGATCTTGTGAGCTTGGAAGTAATGGTGAAGCTTCCTGGAGGCGATGAGAACTGCGTAGATCAGCTTGTGCACCTCTAGGTATCGAGTATTGGCATCATGTAGTACTTCGCTGATGAAGTACACTGGGTGTTGGACTGTCCGGACCCTCCGGGAGGGGCCCGGAGCTTCCTCCACATCGACCTGGACCCTCCCGGAGGGGTCCGGTCCTGCTTCAGGGACCTCTGGGTCCTTGCTGGGGGAACCCGAAGCTTCAATTGAAGCGACTCGGACACTCCCCGAGGGGTCCAGATCTTCTGGAATAACTCCCTATAGATCCAAGTCTAGGGGCTGGGACCTAGACTCACCTTCAGGAACCTCAGGACCCTCCCGGAGGGGCCTGGATTCCTGAGCTTTGGATGGTTCTGGTCTCTCCGCAACCAGGACCATGCAGACAACCTCATTGGTTGCTGAAATGTAAAGCAGTAAGGGCTCACCAGGGTTCGGAGCTACCAAGGTTGGTAGAGTGGTGAGGAGCTTCTTTTGCTCCTGGAACGCCTTTTCTGCATCTTCAGACCATTGAAATGGTCCGGACTTCCTCAATAGCTTGAAGAAGGGTGAGGGCCGCTAGACAACCAGTCAGTTTCTGGACATCCTTGATGCGGGCTGGTGGCCGCATCTCCTCAATGGCTTTAATCTTCGCCGGATTTTCCTCTATGCCCCGGTGGTTTACCAGGAAACCAAGAAGCTTTCTGGAGCTAACCCCGAAGACGAACTTGTCTGGGTTTAGCTTTGTGCGGGTGACCCGCAGCTTGTCGAAGACAGCTTGCAAGGTGTCAAGGAGTGACTCCTTGTCCTTGATATTCATGACGATGTCATCAACATACACTTCCACTACGTCTCTGATGAGCTCTCCAAAGGTTTTTTACATAGCACTTAAAAATGTTGAAGATGCATTCTTGAGACCAAATGGCATGGCAGTATAACAGTACAATCCATCTACTATGATAAAAGAAGTATGTTCTTCATCTTCCCTAGACATTTTGATTTGATGGTACCCAGAATATGCGTCTAGGAAACACAGTAATTCACACCCGGAGGTGGAACCCACTATCTGATCTATCCTAGGTAGTGGGAATGGATCTTTTGGGCATGCCTTATTTAGTGTTGTATAGTCGATACACATTCTAAGCTTCCCGCCGGCCTTGGGTACAATGATTGGGTTTGCCAGCCATTTTGGATGGAAGACTTCTCGGATGAAATTACACGGCAGCCGGCAAATTGCTATGTCCACCGTTGGGGAGGCTCAAACTGCACGAGGGACTGATCATACAGGTGCGCAAGATGTTGGTGAGGAAGTAGAGACAAAGAAAAATGATCCAACCTGTGTACCTTGGCTGTAATACGGCTGGACAGAGAAGATTTCGGGTGGAGAGTAAAAATGGCGCTGGAACTACTCAGTTGAAGAAGTGGTCGACTCAGGGGCGTGGAGGAGGATAAGCAGGAGTCTTGGCCTTGCCGTAGGCAGCTGGAAGCAAGCAGGCAGCTGCCTGGACTTTGCATGGCGTGTGGTGTCACTTGGAGAGAAGGAACAACACGTGTCTTAGGATGACAACTGGGTCCCACCTCTCTCCCTCATCCTCTTCCTTGCTCAATCAATTCTACCACATAATTCAGTCCAAAATTTGCTAGATATTTGTGGGAAGGCTGGATTAATTATGTAGAGCTTGATTCTGAATTCAGATTGTTTATTTGACAAAGTTTCATTTGAATTCAAACTTGAATTTGAATTTGAGATGAATTCAATGTAGCTATTGAATTAAATAGCAAACTTGCTTCGAAAATAATGAAAGTTTGCAGTGAGGATATTTTAAATATTTGGAATCCAATGGTCAACTCATATCTTCATGTTACTTCATTTGAACTGTAGCTAAGTCTAATTTTTTGAATTCCCTCTTTTGGAGTTTAAATTAATTTGTTTTTCTCATTTCCTTTTTGTCCTCTATATCATTCAAAAATTGTAGTCCTAACTGAAGTTTGCATTATGGAAATTAGGGCTTTTACACTTAAGAAGCACACACACCTCTACACTTGAGCTTGAAATTGAAAAGAACAAAAAGAATGTTGAACTAAATGACAAAAACTTGAAAGATGCTTGTTGTTCAACAATTGATTTGCATTGTTCTCACTGTGATGAGGTTGATAACAAACTACGTGATGCCTTGAATGAAATTTTTGTTTTGAACAATGCTTTACGTTCTCATGAAGTTAACTGTTGTTCTAATTGAAAAATAAAAGGAAAAACTTCATTTGAAAATTGCCTTAATCTGTCCAATCAACTTGATGACATGTGTAGGACACTAGAGCGGTTTTGTAATGCAAATAAGAACCTAAACTTGATGTTGAATTCTTCTAAAAATTGCAATGATAAAATTGGTTTAGTTTTTGATTCTCATGCTCATACTAAGGCACATCCACCTAAGGTTGATAAGTTACATGGAAGTGGTTTTATTAAAACAGTCCCTAAATAAAAAGTGGTGATTTTTAAATCTGCGGGAATATTGTCTCATTCGGTTGCTAATAAACATGTTACTTGTTCATCTAGACATAAACACAAAGTTAAATTTCATTTTACCTACTGTAGTAGAGATGGTCATGTCATAGATTTTTGGTATAGACTATCTAACACTAAGTAAGAAAGGCTCATCGGAGACAAGCCCGAACGAAGAACAGAGAAGAACTAATAGTGTGTATCCGTCGTGGCGTCTCGCATTACGTTGTCATCAGAGGCAAGCGAATTGCTGATCATCCTAAGTGTTATAAAAGCTCAAAGATAGCGTGTCTCCTTTCTTTGAGTCATAACAGACGAGCTTTACAGGGTCACTGGAGACGAGCGTCGCGCTCGTCGCCCATCAGCATACATGCAAGACAAGCTCTAATATAGCGCGTCGCAGATTTCTTGACTGGTCCGAGATGGGCTTTATGGTAGCGCGTCGCAGATTTGTTGACTGATCTGAGATGGGCTTTAAGGAAGCTGGTCTCCTTTATTTAGGTAATCCGAGACGATCTCTGTTATAGCTTGTCACGGATTTTTTACAGGTAGATTCACTATGGAACTAACAGGGAGACATTCCCTGCTAGACGCACGTCTCCTATTAGGTGCCCCCGCCCCCTGATTATATTGGTCACCGGCTGCATCCTGGAGCTAGCCAAGATTTGGCAGCCGCGTTGCCAGTGTGAGCAAGATACACATATAGAAACATATGTATAGCCAAATGGAGATCACAAACATTGACCAATCAAATATTAACAAAGCGCCAATCGTTGTTACTAAGTAACTACTTACAAAGAATGCCCCCCTGTTCATCCTCCTTATATACAAGTAACTATTACACAAAGAATTCCCCTGTTCATCCAGCTTAACAAGTAACTAATTACATAAAGAATAATTGTCATCTTATCCTCTAGTTTGTAATGAAATTCTCCATTTGTATTAATGATTTTAGGAATGATGAATTTGCATATATGTCTATAATTTGCTCGAGGCTACAACCTTCAGCGTTCTTGAAGGCGGGACCATAGTCTCGTCACACGATAAAATGAGATTTAGCAAATGATTAGTAACAAAGTAAAAAAAATGCACTTATGCATATATTGCCATTAAGCTGTTATCCAAATAAAGCCATGTGTAAGCAGACATGTAAGCGACACGTGTTGTCTGGAGCTTGTTGTGGGATGCCGAATGCAGTATGATGTTTAAGTTGTCGGCATTTTCCTTTTACTTGTACAAAAGCCCTAAACAAAAATATTCATAGTTAATGTAAAATTCTCATGCAAGGACGAAACAGTCAGAAACTAAAGTGAAGAAGGAACTTACTTGTTAATAACGGAAGATATATCCTTCTATTTACAAGATATCTGCTCGCGGGCCTTGAGGAGTCACAGTACCAGACGGGGTCGTACATTATAAAAATGTTATGGTTACCCAACAATTACCCGGTTGAATGGTACGACTAGGAAACCCTTATCACTATAGCGTTTCATTGCCTAGACAAAATATTGAACAACATCTTTTCAACCGCTTGACATTTGGATATTATTTCTCTCTGGTACTTGCGTGTCAGGATATGCAGGAGACGTGTTTCCCCTGTTATGAAGAGTATGTTGTTGCTGGTGCCTACACACAAAATGCTAAATTTGTTACATATAATACTTATATTGAGTATATGTATTGAAGAACCTAGTTTTTGACGACTTACAATGCGAAGAGGCGTAATAGGGAGACATCCAACTGATCGAGGTTGAAAAGGTCATAGAGATCGGACCATTCGATGTCTAAAGCGTCATCACTCGAGGGAAATTGTTTGTCCTTGAATGCTCCTAGTATGGTTTGAAATTTTATGTAATTTTCCATGTAGTATTGATGAAGTGAAACAACATCTTTACCAACTTATTTGAGATCGTCCGCAGTTAACATCGGCTTTCCCGTTACAAGCCTTGGATTAGCCTGTGTCATATATTTCGGCGGCCTGGGGTTACCTTCTGACTCATTCACTGGTTTCTTGCAAGCTTCATTCGACAATCACCGCTGCTACTGACTCTTGCTCTTGGCACGTCAATTATTCGCTGGCTTTGCCGGCGGCTAATCAGGTGTACGGTGCAGTGCACTCCGAGTGTGAGGTTGAGACTAACGCTGCTGCTCTTTAAGTGGAGACTTCTGCAGTAGCTCTAGAGTTGGAGACAGATGCGGCTTCTCTGTAACAAGAGGAAACTGCTCTCCAATTGGAGACTTTTGTTGCTTATCTGTAACTAGAGGCAGTTTCTCTCCAATTGGAGACTTCTGCTGCTTCTTTATAACTGGAGGCAACGATAGTTTTTGAATTGGAGACAGATGCATCTGCTCTGGATTTGGATGCAGAAGCATACGTGCCTCGGGAGACATCAAAGCATTAGAGGTCGACGTGAAAGTTGCTGTTGCTGCTGGGTCAACAACAATAAGGCTCCGTCTCCACTGAACCCTTCTAGTAACTGCATCCTGCATAGTCAGCATTGTACCATCCGATGGCACTTCGAGCTCTAGGTTTATCATATTTTCATGCACCATGTCCACCTTGACCCCAACATAGGATGTTGTGTCCACCTGGATGTCGTCAAGCATGGTCTGATCGGGATACACTAGCCCTCTCTCGACCTCCATTCGTGCGATTCCTCTGACCATTAGGAGAAGGATGCATTATGTCGGCTAAGCAAAGTTATCTATATTGTCCGGCTTAATTGAAGGTCCAAACGCTGGTGCCTGAAGATCCTCCTGTGGTTGTCCACCCCCAGCTGCTGTAGAAGCAAAGCTGCTCCTACGCTTCTCGTCCTTACTGTAGACGAAAAATGCATTCGGGATTGGTATACCTGCTCCCTCCAGCATATGCTTCATGTCTCCTAGGAGCTCCCTTTTCAGTTGTATTTTCAACTCCTCGACGTCAACCTGTGATGTCAAGGTCATTTTCCGCTTTCGATACATATTTTTGTGTTCCGAAGATACCTCCCTCCAGGTCAACTTATTGGAAACACCACAAACACGCCCTTGTTGCTTCGATCTTTGCAGGGCCTTGTTGAGGGCATTGTTTTCCCTCTCACTATTTGAGTCTTCGCTGCTCAAGCTCCAGGCACTTTTGAGCGACATGTAAGGTAATCGGGTTGTAGAAGCTGATATGGACTAACTCGGTCAGCTGTAAACAAGCACGCATAAATGGTTGCAGCTGTCCAATGATACTGTCGTATGGAGTCTTAAGACCTAGCTCGTCCAATCTTTCATCCTGTTCTTCCCAACTCCTTTTTTCTGGCATAATCGGTGTTGTCGAGGTGGTGGTCAAGCTTGTTCTGCCATCGGAGCCACTTCATATATTTATTAGTCTTGGAAAAAGCCTGTGATTAACACTTTTTAACAAATATCACCTAGTCGTCTTCTGACACATGTGGATACGTATGGAAGGGATTTCATGGTGCCTCCAAAGATTCACAAGCTTAGTTTTGTAGGTCATCCATGCATGAGTGATCATCTTCATAGCTAGCTTCTTCCCATCTATTTCATATATTAAGGAAATTGAACATATGGTTGGACAGAGCTTTCGAAGAGTTCATGTTTTTCATTTTTTGCCAAGTGATCGAATCCCTGCATGTTTAGCGGCACCCTTTCCTGAGTAGCTAGACCCCAAACTTTGGACTGTCTCGTATTCACATTATGGTCCAGGGTAATCCTTCGTCATTGGTCTCATCAACAGTCAAGACATCTATCGGCCACGTCGACCACGACCATTTCTTTCTTCTGTTACTAGAGGTTGGCGATGTAAACAGCCTAGGTTTTCCCGTAAAGCCGGTGGGACGACCGGCACCATAAACCAACTAAACACCTGGATAACAACCCGTTTTGACTAGTGGGACCAAGCGCTCGTTCCCGCGACCACCCGCGGCGCCACAAGCCCGCTTCCTACAATGCGTTTGTCTCCGCTGTAGCGTTGTCTGCGGTCTGATTCCTCGTGCTGGTTCTGCTTTCACTCATAGTTGTTTAATACTTTCGATTGTTTGTTGTGTAGCTAAATATATAGATTATACTGTATCAGTCTATTTCACAAATTGTACAAGTAACATATTTATTTTTTTATAACATGCAATTATTTTTAGTCCGTAGATCTCACCATCACAAATCTAATAAAATAAGTTTCATATTTTTTGAAGCAATATATAATATATTGTATTTTTTATGAATTTAAAAATGAACTAGTACTATATAATGCTTTGTGAACAAGCAACTTCAACCCACATAACAGTGGCAGTGGTCTGGTCCATATGCATGTTATGGCCAACGGAACAGTTGCATTCTAGTGAGACCTTCAACGTCTTTTGTTCTACCGTCGATAGAGTGACCTCTGGCGGCGCACCCTTGGATGTCGCGCTCGGCATCGTCGAATCTCTCCTACACCTCGAGCAACACCACCACCCATCACTGTCATCGGCGCTTCGTCGACCCGCCTTCCATCATCGCCGACGACTTCCTCTCGAACGGACGGTTCCCATCCAATGAACGTATGTTCTATTTCGAGTCTTGCCGTCCTGTAGAGATACTTTGGACTCATGAAAGTGTATGAAAATATTCATTATGCTATTATTAAATTTATATAAAATGTTCAATCAAGTCTTAATCATTGTTGATGCTTGTATGTAAATCAAATTACTTTTCATAACATGCAGCTAATTTTAATATATAGATCTCATTATTATAAATCTAACAAAATTTATTTCATATTTTTTAGAACAATATTCAATATATTATGTACTTTACAATTTTTAAAATGAACTAGTTCGATATATATAGTTATTGGTGATCGTGTTGCTTGCGACCGCAAGCCAGCCAGATGCTGGAGCTGTGCAGCGCGAACCGAGTGTCGCGGGATCAAAGTGGGCGATGTTTTACGCCCGTATAAGATCACGGCTTACATGGGACTGGAGCGCTACGTCCGCCAGAAATATGCGGCGCGAGAGGGCGGGACGTGGCCAGCCGCGGTCAGTCTGGCTTGCATCTCTACCAGAGGCAGATGCATCCTCTTCATGAGTCTACTGTTGAGTCTGTTGTTGAGTTCGCTATTGAGCCTCCTCTTCAATATGTTGTTGATGCTGATCGAGACATCTTCAAATTCAAAAAAATTACTGAAATCCTGTAAAACATTATCAAATTTCAATCACATTCGCATAAATAGTGACATAATGGAGCAAATTCTCTCATGAAATTTTTACCTTAATAAGAAAAAGATCTATGTGCCAAGTTTAAGGACAATCCAAACAAAGCAATCATTAAATAATATATTGTCACAAGTCTATCACATAAGTTACAGGTGCGCAAGACCTTCATAAATATACTAAACATTGACCGGTACTAGCCAAAGTGTAATACTCTAAACGTAGGACTCCAAAAGTATACTAGACATTGATCGGTGAACCACCAAAGTGCGGACCATTTCGAATCCAACCAAAGCATAATACTCTAAGCGTAGTACTCCGAAAATATACTAAATATTGGCCGTTCAACCACCAAAGTGCGGACCATTTTGACTCCGAAGCTCGAACAAACCTTACTAGGGCAGTTCCGAGTTGGTCGATGGTCGACGGCAATAGCGCGACAATGATCAAGAGGGCAGTGTCGAGGTGGAGATGAGCTCCGTGGAAGGAGACCGACGCAGCGGTGTGCTCCAGGGAAGGGGACGATGTGCTAGTGGTTTGTAGGGTGAAAAGTGATTAGTGCGCGAGAGCTAAAGTGTCGAAAAGTTTTGTTATGTGTTGGTAACAGAGCGCACGAGAGAGCTAAAAGTACCTTAGGGCAACAATCGGAGACACGTTTCAGAAGAGCCACCGCTGGGCGCGTCTCCCTTTTGCTCCAACAAAGAAAATTAATTGGGTCCCACTTTATGTAAGCCCATATCAGAGACGCGCATTGTAGGAGCACATCTCTTTTCTTTTGTGCGAGCCGTTGCCAATAATTCCATTCGTGCGGAATTCGAAGCGTCAAAATCGGAGATGACCTCTTGAAAGGCGCGTCTCCCATTACCTTCTGGATATGCCAAAGATGTTGTTGCTGCATCAGCGCACAGCACGCGCCGATGCAAGAACAACAACTTCCATTGTATGTTGTGCAATCATGTTTCGTCCTTGTTTTCTTGCTGTTCGACACCTATTCCACAATCTCTAAATAACAAACCGATCCACCACGTTCATCGGTTTGTCCTAGCTAGCCGCCTTGCGTGAACTCCCACATTGCTAGCCCTAAATTAGGTGACAAACCTTTGTGCCACTCATCCTTGAATCATCACACACCACCCCATTAGTTGCTGTTCAAATTCCCGATCATTTTCATATCCGATTGCGAGTTCTGTTCTCAAACCGAGTTGGAATCAACATCCAAAAATCGTAACTCGAATAGCCTACCTTAAAATGGCCATTAGCATACGAACGCAAAATCGAGTGATTTTTTTTTTCAAATTCATCTACGCGAAATTTTGCATCTGATTTTCCGCCGCGTAGCAATGTTCGGCGAAATTAGATTGTCCAAATATCCCTCGGAAGATAAGCTATCTAGCCTTCAAAGTTTCAGCACGAATTTTAAAGAATCTTCTTGATTTTCTATAGGATGCATATTACATCCAATTGAGCTGCAAATTTGTGTGCTTCCTATATTCGTGCTCCTTGGTAAAGAAAAAATATCAAAAAAATATTACAAAAAAGAAAAAAATAGTGAAGAGCGCGCATATTAAAGCAATTGGCCTATACCACTTGGTGCTGTTTTGTTGGTTATATTATTCTGTCTTTTGTTTGCCTTGCTATGTCCTTGTGTTGTGTTAGGCCCTATAGCACTTGGTTGACCAGCAACAATTTCCTACATTAAATACTAATTCATCTTTGTTTACTGTTAACGATTTTCTGCTTATTGGCCACCATACTGTGACATCCAAGCTCCACCTTTCTCTTGAGCATAATAGATACCTTTGCAATCACCCCGCGCTTCATTGGTTCATCTCACCGTCCATACCACCTGCTGTGTCTGTAGCAACACTTGTAATACTGCAAGGATTCCGGTTTATCACAACGAAAAAATTCGTCCCAATAGGTCGCCGTTGCAATGAAAAAGAGTGTGGCGATAGTTTTTACGAATCGTCGTAATAATTCCCGCGGCGATAGGTTATTTGCGATGACTTGGCATCCGTGGCGAATAGTATGGTATTGCAACGATTTTACATCGGTGGCAAATAGGATGCTATTGCAACGGTTTCATGTATTGCGACGATTTAACGTATCGCAACGAATTGTACGGTATTGCAACGGGTTCACGATCGTGGCAAATAGTTGGGTATTGCAACGATTTCATATTCGTGGCAAATAGTATGTTGTTACAACGATTTAGTGTATTGCGATGATTTAACGTATTGCAACAAACAACATGGTATTGCAATGATTTCACATTCGTGGTAATTGTATGTGGTTGCAACGATTTCACAGGCGTGGCAATAGTACGATATTGTAATGATTTCACATTCGTGGCAAATATTATGTTATTGCAAAAGTTTAGCGTATTGCAACGATTTAACGTATTGCAACGAATAGCATTGTATTGCAACGATTTCGCAGGCGTGGCAATAGTACGGTATTGTAACGATTTCACATTTGTGGCAAATAGTATGTTATTGCAATTGTTTACCGTATTGCGATGATTTAACGTATTGCAACGAATAGCATTGTATTGCAACGATTCCGCGTTCGTGGTAATAGTACATGATTGCAATGATTTTCACATTCGTGGTAATAGTACGTGATTGCAACGATTTTCACATTCATGGCAAATACTACAGTATTGCAACGACTTTCACAGCCGTGGCAAATTGTAACATATTGCAACAATTTCACATCCGTGACAAATAGTATGATACTGCAACGGTTTAACGTCCGTGGCAAATAGCAGGTTAGTGCAACGAGTCAACAAATGTGGCGAATAGTACCCCATTGCAACGATTTCAGATCCGTGGGAACTAGTCTGGTATTGCAACAATTTTGTATCCCTGACGAATAGTTGGGTATTGCAGTGAGTCCACAAACAAAACAAATAGTACCGTATTGCAACGATTTCAGATCCGTTGCAACTAGTATGGTACTGCAACGATTTCGCATCCATGGCTAATAGTTTGGTATCGCAACGATTTCGCATCTGTGGCAATAGTGTTTTAATGCAACATTTTTTGAGTCGTTGCCAAATGTTTATACTACGACATTTTGTCATTCTATTGCCATGTTTTATCATCCATATTGGCAATAGCTTCCTATTGCAAAAATTTATCATTCGTGGCAAGAAATTCGTAATGCCACGTTTTATAATTAGCGGCAGTAGAACCCGAATGCACCATGTTTGAAAATTAGTGGCAACAGAATCACGAGTTTAACAATAAACATCCATCAATTTTACAACACGCATAACAACACTCAAGGATTACTTAAGCGACGTAGTTGCAAGCTAAGAGTTTTCCTAAGCTGACCGGGACTAATTGTTGGAGCAGGTGGCTTTTGGCGGTTCCTTTTTGTTGGACCTTCTGTGGAGTGGTCACCATCATCATTATGTGCATTTCAGCCAATGAGGCGCACTTGTCCTGCATTTCCTTAGCTGTCTGTTCACGATCAGCTGCTATCTGACCTTGTAATTTCTGGACTTCAACGATTAACTCTTCATTCTTCTGGTTTATGCAGTCCATCTGGGTGTTTAAGCTATCATTTCTTCCTTCCAAGTCCTGCACTATTTCATTGAGGCCTGCATTTCTAACTTCTAAGTTTTGAACTTGGTCGTTGAGGTGTTCAGACATCTAGATACGCATACATTCACGTTCGGGACCAGTTGGGTTAGCCATATAACCACGCCCCCGAACCTGTGATCTTGCACAACCGATTGAGGATCTATAACAACGCTGGAAGATGTGGTTTCTCTCCCCATTTGGAATTGGGCCTTCCTGCTCAGCTTCCATGTCGTGCACGTGGGCACGTGCCTGGATCTATATACGAAAAGAAAAGTCATAGGTAATTTGCAAATATTTATTTAATTGGGGATTGCTTGAAGTGTTACTCACATGTACAACTTCTGCCAGCTTGTTTGTCCAATTATCATTCAACAAATGGCTTGCCTCCCACAGTTGTATGTCATCGGGTTCTTCTCCGGTCTCTGGGTCTCGCTACATAAAATACAAGTAAACTTCAACATGTCAGTATACATATTGTTTGCAGCGCAAAGTAAAAGCGTGATTTATTTTTCATACCTTCTTGTAACTAAGTTGGGCGTAGGATTTGGAGCCAAGCAAGTGACACGCCTTTTGTCTTCTTCGATTTTGAGAATTGGTCTTGCTTATTGACTGCAATAATTTTAAGAATTATATCCATGAATGAAAGTAAATGAAATATTTTTTGTATGATGCGAAGCTATTAAAATGTTAGTTGACCTTGAATCGCTCATACCCAAAATATTCTATTAGGTGCAACCACTCGGGCGTCGTTACGTCAGCAGGCTAGTTTCGTATACGTTCTTCATCGGTAGAATAACTCTTATAGGTGGCATGCAAAGTCGAGCGCCACCCCTTGTAGCGCTCACCAGCAATTTTCAAAATTTTTCTTATGCTCTCTGGTGTGTCCTCCATGTCCCAGGAATCCTGTACATTGTATAACAAGTTGTTGTAAACGTACAAGATGGAGATTGCAAGAAAAAATACTTGTGTGGGGGTGTGACAACACTAACCAGAATGTCTCGTACTATATCTCTCTTGTTACTATGGCCAACCTCTACCCACTTTGTTGCACTGGTGAGGGATGCATGTCTTTTTGTAAACATAACCACATCATCGACAAAGTGCCGCTGATTAATACCAACCGCAACACCCAACCTAGCGGAGAACTGAATTGGTAGCTTCACATGCTTCGTTCTACTAACATGGGATGCATAGCGTATTCTGGCAACCTTAAGTCCTTTAGCCATATTTCTTCCTAGCTTCCTTCCTCCTGTTACATTGTTTCAAACGGTAAACGATTAAAGCAAATTACCACCTGAACAAGTTTAATATCATGTACAAATAGTTTGAAAAGAAGAAAAGTCTGATGTTCATACCATCTTCATGACGAGTGCAGCAAATACGAGCATGGGAGGACCGCTTCGTGCCAGCACCATTTTGTTCTGTAGTACTCCCTCCTGGTTTATATTAATTGTCGCCCACAAATGAATTAAAAATGAACTACTATAGTAGTTAGGACTGTCCTAACGACACCTATTTTGATGGGGGGCGGGGTTACATTATTGACTTCTTTGTAGCTGTTCATACCCTAAAATGAGCCATCAGGTACACATGTCAGTGGCAGTACGCACTCGTAGTACTGCAGAGGATTTTCAGTCCATGAGCGAAGTAGGCAAGAGTGTGAGGGGCATGCAGCTGGCAACGGTAGACTAGACAAAGATAGGGTTTGCCGGTTTGGTCTGACTGGCATCAGCCGGAGCGCGTCTCAAAGAGAATTATTAGTTGCAGGGCAAGTAATGAACGCCAGTGGTAGCAGGTGGCGAATTCAAGACAGATAAGGCAGGCAGCTTGCGGGATTGAAATCCTCCGCAATACTGCACCTGCATTAGCTGCCACTGACATGTGGGCCCATGAGACATCGGGTCTACTTGTCAGTGGCGACTACTGCAGGTGTAGTACTGCATAGTGCCAGCTTGCGACACTCAACAAAGCGAGGGTTCGATCTCGTCGAAACTCTCAAGGAGGATTGGTGGCAGGGCGAGTAATGGCCTGGGATTTGCGGGTGGCGGGGTAATCATGGCACGCGAAGGATGGGACGTGGCGATGGGCGAGGGAGACGTGTCGGGGAGGACACTGAAGTGACCAGCAGCAGAGCGTGGGCGTGGGCGCCGGTGCCGACCGGAGTGGCCGGCTGCAAGAGAGCACAGCGTGGAGGCATAAAAAAATCACGCCATCACACAGGCTGATGAATTGTTAACTATAAGGACTAAGTACTAATAAGAAAGTAGAATCGCAAGGCATGCTAAAACAATTAGTAGAGCCTAGAAAAGAATGCAAATGACCATGATACACCCATCATCAATATATCTAAAGGACAGAACGTAGTCTCTAAAAATGCTCCAAATTCAATGCCAATGGAGTAGGGTAAAAAACTAACACGCTCTGCCTAAACAAATGGCACGGTAGAGAGGCAGGTAGTAATGTGATGTGATATGGGTAGTTGGAAGTTACTACTGAGGATAGAGTTGGAGTGGGACATTTTTTAAGCTCCAAAAGTAAAATTATGCTGGGGCGGAAGGAGTATTTCTGGTTTGTATATCTACACCTGCTGTTGGTTCATGCATGGTAGTAGTACCAGGGAGTGAGGAACCTCGGGGTTCCTGAACATCATGTGATGCAATATTCTCTGCGTACCATGCAAACAATTTAATGTTGTCTAAATTTGTTTAATTTTGATAGTAAACACATTTATAGTTATACCAGGTGCTTGTTGGCCACAATGACTACTTGTAGACGACATCACGGTTTGATGTCTTGTTCCTTATGTAAAGAGCATTGTAAGTAGTCATTCCAAATAACAGTGATAATGTCAGATTACATGACCGACGTAGATTTTGGATCGGGCGGTGTGCTTTCTATAAACTACAGTGTTTGTTACTAAAGGAGGAATTAAAAAAGAAAGAATAGAAAAAAAACGTATGATCCGAGAAAGCCACAAGAAAGAAAAAAGTGAAAATCATGGGAACTAAAAATCTTAGGAATACAAATTTGTAAAACAGGAATGAGAGTACAACATTTGGAGTGGTTGATCAGATAACCCGTGCGTCATTTACTTCTAAATCCAGAAATTACATACTAGTACCTCTGGTTTTTAGTATTTGTCGTTCCCGACCAGGAATTGAACTAGAAATACACTACCGTAATAAGTTGTCGGAGCAACATTTATTTAGGGACAGATGTCGTGTGTGTGTGTGTGTGTGTGTGTATATATATATATATATAACTAAATTCGTGAAACAAAAGACCACATTTCTTCTTTGTTAATTTATTTAATCTTCGTATATCAGGATGGATCGTGTAGAACTTAACTAGTCCAAAACTGCATGGATCGTGTACAACCAAGCCAATATAGCTCTATAAAAAGACAGCATGGATCATGTAGTTTACCTACCACAAGACTGGAGTCCGGGATGCGATGTCGCAGGGAGGTGTCGGCGACGAATAGGTTCGGTAGAGCCCGCCAAACTTGGTCGCCCGGCGTTGTACCCAGGAGTCAACACCACCAAGAGCTTCGATCCGTCACTGCGAGATCCATGGGGGAAAAATTGTAAAAACCGTGGGAAATGAAAACACGGGAATTTCTTAGGAATACAAGTATAGAACACAGGACAGAGAGACAACACATTTCGGAGTACCGCGAGATCACCGGAAGGGTGGGGCAGTGGTGTGTCAGGAACGGAGGCCAGTGTTTCCATTTATACTCATCGTGGCTGAAAGAGGGTTACAATAATAGGCGGGACTGAAATTGGAGGCGCAGGTAGTGAAAATTGAATTGTCAAAATCTCAAATGTGGCGCGCCAAGTAGAACGAAAAAATTTTCGCGGGAGTGGAGAATTTGACGCAAGCCGTGCCCTTGTGCATGCATCCAATCGTGATTAATTATATCTCATGTCGCGTCGATTCCTGCACATGGCTGGTGCGCGTAGGTAGAGGGGTAGACTTCATCTTAGGACAACTTGCTCGCTTCTTAATTTATCTTTGTTGCCATGCATGGAGATCAAAATCTAAAAGCAGTCATCTGCTAGCTAGTGGGACGTTCCAAAAAAATACGAAAAAAAATATGAATCGCCAAATGTATACGTATGTGCTAATGCAAACGATATGCAAATACAGCCAAGTGCATGAAACGATGGTAAACAATCAGCATTTTGTAACATTAATCACAATGAAATGATAACATGTAGTATATACTACTACATACCAAAAATACATTTTCCCATGTGCCGACTACAAATGAAAAAATTGAGTGAAAGAACTAAAAAGAGGAGAAATGCAGCCTCAACCCTGATCTCAATGGAGTTTCAATGAAGAGTCGTTGATTGTCGCAACACAACGAATTCTTGGCTAGACATTGAACAACAGTTATCTCGCCCCTTTTTCAGAAAGGAGATGTTTTTCGATACTGCATAGGATGCATTGTTCATGAATAGAAAAGACATTTATCATTAAAATAGAAACAACACATATTACAAACAAGAACTACGAAAGCTCATAGAAGACAAGAAGAAGAAAAACTACAAATACTACTCTACTCGAAGTCGTCGGAGATCTCCTACACCTCTGCCTCTGCCGCTGCTGCCGCCGCCGCCTCCTCCACCGCTGTCGCCGCCGCCTCCTCCGGCAATTGAGTCCGAAGCTTCCGGGCGACGGTTCACAGAAGATGCTGGCTGCCCTCCACCCCAGCCACCTCCCCGATCGTCTCGTAGAGGACGTTGAGACGACTGGCCACAAACCCTAACCTGAAGCAGTAGTGGCTGGCGGTGTCCATGCTGGTGCAGACGGGAAGTTTCCCAAGACCCAGATGCTCACACGAGCGAGATGTATCGGAAAATACATCCCACGCCAATATGTTAAGCTTTTTTGCTCGCCCTGCGGTGGCGGAAAGGTGCTCATTGGCCTCCTTCAGCCGCTGATCGAGTTCATTGAAGCGGTGTTCGACGAGGTGCACAGTCTCCTGAACCCAAACGGGATGAGGAGGTACAGGCACCGCGGGCGGAGAAGGGGACAGAGGAGGTGCGGGCGCTGCCTCTAGTTCCACCGGCATTTGCTACGACGTTAATAAAGAAGAAGGAGGTTCGGAGGACGTCGACGGCCTGGAGCGCTTCGGTGCGGGGCTACCCATTTGTGCAGCGACGGAGTTGTGAAGAAAGAGCGAGAGGTGGTCGGCGATGGTGCGACGGTGAAGGAAGAGAAGTTTGGAGGCTACGATCGATGGAGATGGAGTGGTGCGGCGGAGAAGCAAGAGGACGGGTGTGCCTTTATTGCGGGTCCTCGTCCCGTGCGAGTGGAGATGATCGGACGCTTCGAAAAATGCGCTTTCGAATTAATGCAAACTGCGGTTGGCTTCCATCTCCGCTTCACAAGCAGTTTTTCAATTTGACATGCAAAGGGTCCAGGGTATGCAGTGGCCCACCTGGCATACTTTGTAGGTCCGTCCGGTGGTGTTTCAGTTTTTCAGTTCTAGTTTTTAATTTTTACATGCAAAGGGCCCACCGGCCCAAGGTATAAGCAATGTTCTAGTTTTTTTCAGTTTGTCACGCAAAATACCTCGATCATGTTTCATTACGTTACGCATTTTCTCTTATTTTTTGAAAGATCGTTATATATATATATATATATATATATATATATATATATATATATATATATATATATATATATATATATATATAGTTGAAAGATCGTCACAAAACACAAGAAAAAAGTACAAGACGATGGACACACTACACATTCATGCATTCATTAACACACACACACACACACGAGGGTTTGTGATATATATATATATATATATATATATATATATATATATATATATATATATATATATATATATATATATATATATCACAAACCCTCGTTCATGTTTTCTGTTTGACATGCAAAAGACCTCGATCATGCATGTTTGATGATGTAAGTTTTTTCCAATTTTGTTGAAAGATCGTCATATTTGAGACTCGTTGATCATGTTTTGGGTGTAGCAAGCATGCATGGACAAGTAACATATGCACTTGAAAACCTCGCGACGATCATGTTTGATGACAACATTATTATGTGTTTTCTCTGTTTTTTGTTGAAACATCATCATATATAGTTTGAGGCTCGTTGATCATGTTTGGGGCGTGACAACTAACATGTTATATATATATATATATATATATATATATATATATATATATATATATATATATATATATATATATATATATATATATATATATATAGTTTGGCTCGTTGATCATCCTATGTTTGGGGCGTAGGGTAGCATGCATGGACAACTATAATTAACATGCATGTGAGAGAGACGTCGATGATCATATGTACTCCTCCCCCCCCCCCCCCCCCCCCGTCTCCATGAACTTGTCGCTTTGTCGTAGTTCATTTTTTAACTACAAAAGACGCATCAGAAGAGCTTGTTTATTGGCACATGGACAAGGAAAATCATTTGTACCTAGTACAAAAAGTATAAGTTTGTCGGCGCTGCCGTTCGTACGCGAAGGATGCGGCCAGGTAGTTGCTCTTGCAGGTGTATGGTAATTATGTGAGTGTTTGGTCGGGTCATGTGGTTAGTCCACGATGCACCCTAAACCCGGTGTTGAGGCTATGTATTTGTCATTTGTGCATACACTCTAGTGACATGTGACAAAGTGCTCAGTCATCAATTGAGTTTGGTTTGACGTCGAAGTATGATTAGAGATAGATCATCCATTTCTTTATGTCTTGGATCATCCAAATTAACGTTTGGTTGGATGGACTGGACGATCCAATTTTTTGTCGGTAGGTTGGATGAAACTTTATTGGATTATTGAATCATTAAAGTTGATAATTTGATAATATTATTCGTGTGCATGATGATGGATCGTGCATGCCGAGCGCCGAGTTATTCGGATCGCTGAGCAAAGTTCGGACGTGGAGTTCGTGTGTGCCCGTGCGCCCTGCAAGATCCAGTGTGCTCGCGTATGTGGCAATCATCACAGTAGGGTGGTACAATCGTGGGAACCGTGCAGTGCGCCCTTGGCTGTAAGATTTGGAGCGTGAACGTACGTGGCAACCATCTGGGCAGGGTCGCACAGAGATGGTTGTGTGCGGAAGGGCCGCAGAGAATTCAATTTTGGTGTTTGGGAACACAGTATTTTTGGAGTTTTAGAGCAATTAGCAATACTGTGGTATTTGAGATTACTATGATATTTTTTACAGAATGGTGTTTGTCAACCAAACAGTCCTATGTATCGCAAAATCGTGGTATTACAAAGTTGTGTTACTTATATACGTACTTTGGTATTGCCATGTCATTTTAAAAACTGTGGTTTCCAAAACTTTAGTATTGAAAAACTGTACTCCCAAACACAGCCTAAAGCTCTGGGCCTAGGCAGGCGGAAATAATTTTTTTGCGGCCCTGCGGCACAACATCGCGCGTGCGCCCCCGCCCCGCACGCCGTCCCATGGAAATCCCGTTGAGATCCTTCGCTTCGCGCTGGGTTTGTTGTCTGGACACCGAAGGATGGAAATCCCGCGTGTCCCGCTCCCACGATTATGCGCAATGCTGTGCGGCAGGATCGCAGAAATATTGTGGGCTACTGGCCTAGGGTCAGGCCGGTGGGTTGGGGTGGTCACGTCCTACTAATGTTAGTTCAATTCTTTGTCCAAAACATCAAATAAAATAATAAGTAGAGAGTATTTATTAGATACAGTATAATATTACTAATGTGTCAATTTTCCATATGCAATGTTTTTCGATAAAAGGAGGAGTTTTTTGTTAGTGCATGTACTGGAGTAGGTTACATTGTTCATGAACATAAAATAAAAGACATTTTTCATTAGATAAAAACAACACATATATTACAAACAAGAAAAAACACATAGAAAACAAAAGAAAAAACTACTACTCATCCTACTCTACTCGGAAGAGGACTTGTCCACCTCCGCCGCCGCCGCTGCCTCCGCCGGCGGTGCCTCCGCCTCTGCATCCGCCGCCGGTGCCGCCGCCTCCGCCGCAACCACCGGCGGAGCATCCTCCAACAACAGATCGAACTTCTTTTGGCTGATGGCCTCCATGAGTTGCTCGCGAAACCCCTCCCCGGCCTCCTCACTGATCGTCTCATAGAGGCAGTCGAGACGAGCAGCAACAAAGCCTAACCCGAAGATGTAGTAGCCGTCAGAGTCCATGCTGGCATGGTGGGGAAGGACACCAAGTCCCAGTCGGCGACATGAGTAAGATGTATTGTGAAATACATCCTGTGCCATTTTGTCGAGCGCTTTTGCTTGCACATCGGCGGTGAACAGGCTGCTGGTGACCTCCTTAAGCTTGCTGTCAAGTTTGTCTATGCTTTCCTCCATGAGGCATACAATCTCCTCATAGTCAGACGGAAGAGGTGAGGGCTCCGCGGGCGGAGACGGGAGTGGAGGAGGTGCGGGCGCCGCCTCTAGTTCCACTGGCCTTGGCGGCGACGGAAACAGAGAAAGAAGTTTGGAGGACGTTGATGACCTGGAGTGCTTCGGTGCGGGGCTACCCATTTGTGTGGCGACGGAGGTGCGAACAAAGAGAGAGAGGTGGTCGATGGTGGTGCGGCGGAGAAGCAAGAGGAGAAGTTTGGAGGCTAAAATCGATTGAGAGGTGCGGCGGAGAAGAAGAGGAAGGTGTGCCTTTATGGCGGGACGTCGTCTAAGCGCGTGAGTGGAGATGATCGGACGCTTAAAAAACTGTGCTTTTGAATCATTGGTCAGAGTTACTCCAAAGTGCGGTTCGCCTTCTCTCAGTTATCGCAAGTGTTTTCAGAAGTGTGTTCATTTGTTCCTAAAATCAGAAGACGTAGCGGCTAGCGCCTACGCCTGTTGTTTCGTCAAAAGACGAGTACAGCGATACATAATGGTAGCACGCGATCGATTAATTTGATGAACCACGTACGTACGTAGTGAGAGCTGTGTGCTTATTAGACAATGGTGGTCCACATTCTATCCTCGTACCGTCGAGGGAACATCCTTGTGTCAAATTTGTTATCTCTAATGATGTTAGGATAATATTCTTCATTAGTGTGGTAGTTAAACTGTCATATACTGTAGGTTGAGAGCATACACACATGCATGGTAGAGAATATGATAAATATAGAAATATTATTCTATTCTTGGAATACATGTTTGGGACGTAGCATATGTACGTCTAACATACATGTGAAAGACCTCGATCATGTTTGCTCACGTTATGTGTTCTCTTTTTTGTTGAGAGATCTTCATGTTTGAGGCTCGTTGATCATGTTTGGGGCGTAGCATGCATGGACAACTAACATGCATGTGAAAGACCTCGATGCATGTGAAATAACATGCATGTTTTTAAAAGCAACATATAGTGTTTCCTCAAGAAAAATTAATTTTATGAGAGATTGGGCGCACAAGCAGAAAAGCTAGAACTTGAGCGATGCACCTACGAATAACATATGCCGGGATGATCGACGGCAGTCGATCCGCAAACTTGGTGGTAAGATCAGTAGTCGTCGGAGAGCAGCTTTCGGCTGACCTCGAAGGAGATGAAGGAGTCGATGCATGCATAGCTGATCTGCTCGCCAGAGAGATTGTACGCATCCCAGTTGCTCGTCCTCACCCCGTAAGGCTTCTCCATGTCGGCGCCCATCACGGCACTTGCGATGTCCTTCAGCCCCACACGGCGGAGGCTCGGGTGATCCATCTCCTCTGCCGCGAGCTCGGCCAGGTCCACCGTTTCGGCCACCTTCAGCTGCCAGTCCTTCCAAAGTCTGTCGGTGTCACCCTCCACGCCGACGCCGACGAAGCAGTAGTCGGAATCGCAGAGGAAATCTTCCAGCTCGTCGGAGAAGTTATCAGTGTGGATGACCTAGAAGATGAGGCAGCAGCGGCCGACGCAGAGATGCAGAACGGCGATGGGGTTCTGGTCGACGGAGTAGCTGGGGCGCCACTCGACGTCAAGCCTGACGACGAGCTTGTGAAGGCACCAACGGTGGACAGAGAGGACCTCGTTGAGCCAGTCCTCCACGGCCTTGACAGAGGACGTCACGGTTGTGGTGATCACGCCAGGTCTCTCTCCTTGTCGTCCCTACGGTTGCCGTCTGCGGCGGTGCAGCGCAACTCTCTCTCTTGTGCAAAACCTTCATCTAGACCTTTAGTTTGGATTTTAATTGGAAATGGTCCTGGATATATAACTGATGCAGTTATGATATAAGAGGACGAGTTTCCGAATTTGACTGGTCCGAGCCCGGAGTAAAGAGAGTAATGAAGAATTTTGAATCTTATATACTCTTTGTAATTTTTAATTCTTATCGTTATGACCACAAGTTGCATGGTCTCAACCTAACACCACGTACAACAACAACAACATTTCTCAGGAGCCCACCCACAGGATATGCCGGGTGGGCCACGGGATACCCTGGGTCCAGTCACCAGAGAGTAGCTACTATGAATACATGCTGGAGAGATCAGGGGAATCGGGAACTGGCCAATGAAGATGGATGTCAGTAGTGTCACGGTTCATGTATCGAAACGTGCACCATCCTTTTTCTTCTTCTCCATTTTCTTATAAGAGCATATCCAACCCCTTTGTTATTTTTGGTTTGCTATTCTTTCAAATGACAAATATGCTATCCACATTTAGCATCTCATTCCATGAGCATCTCAAACCCGTTTGCTATATGATGTGCTATATTAAATTTTTTTCATATTTTATTAGTATATAATAATTATTTAAAAATTGTAATAACATTGTTGCAATGGCTATACTGTAACGGTTGTATTTATAACGGCTGTTTTTAAATTGTTATGTTTCTAACGACTATTTTTCAATGGATGTATTTCCAACGGCTAATTTTAAACGACTATTTTGCAACGGAACGACGATAATGTACCGGAAACCGGGAATAGCAAACTGGATAGCATTTGCTACTAGTAGCACACCGAGAGCTACATAAAGCAAATGGCTAAAAGTAGCAATCCTAATAGCAAACCGGTTGGAGATGATTTATGCTCTAGATTTGCTAAATAATAGGATAGCATACGATATAGCTAATGGGTTGGAGATTCTCTTTTAGCCATTACCTATCTGGTGTGATATCCTATTATTTAGCAAATTTAGAGCAAAAATCATCTCCAACCGGTTTGCTATTAGGTTGCTACTTTTAGCCATTTGCTATATGGAGCTCTCGGTGTGCTACTAGTAGCAAATGCTATCCGGTTTGCTATCCCCAATTTCTGCTACATTATTGTCATTTCTATTGCAAAATAGTTGTTGAAAATTAACCGTTGGAAACACAACTGTTGAAAAATAGTCGTTAGAAATATAACCATTGAAAAATAGCCGTTAGAAATACAAACGTCACAATATAGCCGTTGCAACAATGTTATTTGAATCTTGAAATAATTATTACATATTAATAAAATATGAAAATTTTTAATATAGCACATCATATAGCAAACGGGTTGGAGATGTTCATAGAATGAGATGCTAAATGTGGGTAGCATATTTGCTATTTGAAAGAATAGCAAACAAAAAATCGCAAACATGTTGGAGATGCTCTTAAAAGATTGGTGGCGAATAATACGAACTTAACACTCCTTTATTTGAAGTTGTACGGTTGGATCAGGATACGTGGCCGGCGTACACTTTATGACACACTAGTGAAAGTAAAACACCCAATACATTTTATGACACACTTGTGAAAGTTAAAATACCCGATACATTTTATTATTATGGAAGTCCATAACTAAGACTCAATCCAAATCGGGCAAAAATTTTGATGACCATGACTTCTAGTTTGTTTTTGCAAGCCATCCGGAATCAAGTCTTTTTTGTCTTCACCCTTTTCCAATGACGCCCACGAGCATATAATCTATGCTAAAGTTGATACGTACTCCAGAAACTGTTGTTGCGTTTTTTGTGATTTACTACGTGTTGTGCTGTTTGATTGCTCATTATGTTGGATCCGTGTTGGGTTTGAACAGAGAGTGGGCTTGTCCCTGCTGGACCTGTCAAATAAACTAGTATAGGTGATAGTCACTTTCTAGATCTCCAGCACGATAGAGTTGGAAGTGGAAATATATTACATTCTAAAAGATAAAAGAGATAAATAGTCCACTAGTTTATCGTTAGAACAGCAACATTAGAACTATTTTTGCGCACCAATGAACAGAAATGTAAAGTTCATTACCTTAAGATGATACATTACAAATAGGAAAAAAGAAAAACACAAACTACAAACAAGAAAAGATAAACAACACAACTAAGAACAAGAAAAAAAACTACTTCTCCACCTCGCTCCACCTACTTCTCCTTCTCCTCCTCCTCCTTGGGCTCCTGGCTGGGCGGGGGCGCCTCCCGCAGCGGAGACGGGAAGCCCAGTTTCCTGGATGTTGCCGCCACCAGGTTGTCGCGGCCGGCGACACCGAGCTCATTCGCCAGCATCTCCCAGAGGACGTCAAGGCGACCGGCCATGTGCATCATGCAGAAGACGTAGTGGCTCGTGGTCCCCATGGCAGCATACTCTGTGAATGTGACCTAGAGGGGGGTGAATTGGGTTTGAAAATTTCCTGCACCTTAATAGAGTCATCAAAAACTTGTTTGACCGGACTAGTCCGGTTGTGTGGGCGGACTAGTCCGGTGTGCTGAAATATGTGAATTGATTAAATGTTATTTGGAAAACTAGATTCTTTCAGCAGCGGAAATGAGAACAACATATACTATGATTTAAGATTATTGTAAGAAAGCACGTGAAAACTTATAAGCAACTTAAATTGATGTTTAGCAATCAATTGATCTAATGAACAAAATGTAAAAGAAATAAGGCACAAGAGACACAAATTTTTACCTAGGTTTGATCACTCCAAGAGATATACGTCCTCGTTGAGGAATCTCACACAGAGCTGGGTCTCTAACCCTTTCCCTCTTCAAGTCACCACACAAGCCGACTTGATTCCACTAGCACGGGAAATCACCGAGTTTGTGGGGCAACCTCACACGTTGAGGGATCCCACGAGAATTACAACGAAAGAAGTGATCAAATACACTTGAAAATATTACAATGCAGAATATGAGTGTAGAACGATCAAACCCCGAGAGCTCACAACGAAAGAACGACGATCTCCCAATCCCAAATCCAAGTGTTCAATTGATTTCACCCTCTTTGCACTTTAGATGGGTGGGGAGATGTGTTTTGGGATCTTGGGACAAGGTGGCAGCGCTAGGGTTTGTATTTTTAGCAGAATTCGATGTGTATCCTTTGAGGAAGGCCGTGGATCCTCTTTTTATAGGGTTTCCAAAAAGTTACCGTTGTAAAACCTAATACCGAACTAGTCCGGTGCAAGTCCGTACTTGTCCGGTCACAGTGGAACTCGATGTCCAGAAAGTTTGGCGGACAAGTCCGGTTGTAAACGGACTTGTCCGGCTCTATGTGAAGATAGACTCCAGAAAGTCTGGCGGACTAGTCCGGTGGACACGCGGACTAGTCCGGTCACAGTGGAACTCGATGTCCAGAAAGTTTGGCGGACAAGTCCAGTTGGAAAACGGACTTGTCCGGCCCTATGTGAAGATAGACTCTAGAAAGTCTGGCGGACTAGTCCGTTTAGGCAACAGAGGGTTTAGTGGACTAGTCCGGTCCATGATCGGACTAGTTTGGTGCACTATGAGATGTTAGGTTAATTTTGAAACCCTTACCCCTGCGCAAGGTCGTGAGCTCTTGGAGTGTGTCTTTCATACACACCCTATACATTTAAAATCTAATTTGTTCTTCTAAATTCCATCAAAGTATTCCTCTTTGGGCACCACTCAATTTTTCACCTTTTTGTTTGCATCGAGCTATTTCACTTTGTTTGTCCTGCAATCATCTCAATAGTTTCATTAGGATCTCATATGCTCATCATCAATTAGCCAAAACCCACAAGGGATATCCTAGATGCACTTACAATCTCCCCCTTTTTGGTGATTGATGACAACCATTTGAGATATCACATTGAGAATAAAATTTTGATTATCATAAGGTGTGCACATATGAGAATAACAATTAATTCACAAAAAGCTTCTCACATATGCACACACCTTATGGTGGAGTGCCTAACAGGTGTGTGATCAACAAAATGTGATGAACTAAAGATAAACAATAATGAGCATAGAAGTAAGCATTAGAGCAACAATAAGCATCACACATAGGAAAAGAAATATTGCATTACAAAGTTTTAAAAATAGGTACATGTCCTCGATCACAAAAGTTTAATAACTAATACTAGATGATAGTTCGAGTCTCAATCTCTCCCCCTTTGGCATCAAGGCAACAAAAAGGGAAAATTGAGGGGAATCACTCATTGCTGCTCCCTTCTTCAATTTCAGTCCGATCTTCATCTTCACCATATCGTCATTCACCGGAGCAGGAACTTCCTCTGAGTCCTCAGAGGCGGGCGGTGATCCAACCGGCTCAATATCAAGCTTTTCACAGATAGACTTGATATTGGCATTCACATACTGTTGATGTTTCTTCCTTGCCAGTTTTTCTCTACGCTGCCTGTCTTTGATCTTGCGGCAGTAGGCAAAAATGGAGCAGAGCATTTTGAGGATGCCACCGGAGGGTTCATGGATAGAAGAAGAACTAGGAGGAGCAACTGCAGACCTTGTGGCATCCTTAGATTGTTTAGACCTCCTCTCCGCTACAGGGGAGGAAGGGGCAGTTCGTGCTGAGGGAAGGGTGTACTCGGTGGGCTTTTGTGGCTTCAACCTTGTTGAGAAACATCCTTGAGAAACTCGAGTCCGGTCACTTTCTCAATCATGCACATGATGTACGGTGCATACCCACAAGACCTATTGGGAGTGATTGAGATGTTCACAATGTCATTGTAGATGTACTCAAAAACATTGAACGGTCTCCTTCCACTAATGACCTTCATTAGGGTCCTCAAGGTTCCTTGGATAGTCCCCGCATCTCCATATTTTGGGGTTATTGTCTTCCTCAAAACTCTGTTGAGGACCAAAAAGAAGGGCTTCAGATATTTGATGGTGGGAGGAACACAGGGCATCCTTGTGTCATAGAGGAACTTAAGCTCATCCTTCTCCGAGGGTTTCAGATTGTGGATGACAAGCTCATGATACAGAGTGTGTTGAAGGTGAAGAATCCTTGCAAATTCATCATTAGTGACACTATACTTGGAACCATGAGTCATCCAAGTAAGACTGTCTCCATCACCACGAGCAAAGTACAGGGTGGAGTAAAATTGGGTAATGACTTCATTGTTCCAGTTATACTCAAAGGAAAGCAGATCCTTCAGACTGTGCCTCTCCGAAGCCTCATCCATCTCACGAAAAGCAGGATGCCTCTTCGACTGCAGGTATCCAACATTCAGCCATTGACTCTCCACTACAGGATTCTTCATCTTCATGTACACGTGCTCGTAGTTGTCTGCATGGAAGTTGCTCCAGAATCTTGGGTCAGAGCATTGTTTAGGTTGATTATACACTTCAATCTTCCTGAAGTTATCCGCTAGCTCACCCCCTTTCCCAGTGAAATCCTCACTAGAAGGCTGCCTGTTGCGGTGACTGGGGTTTTTCATCTTCAAGGGTCCAATGGGACCACTAACAAGTCCCTTCCCTTTATTGAGAATCCTTTTTGGCCCTGATGAGCTCTCAGCAGCAGCTTTTCCTTGAGCCTTTTTGACAATAACCTTCCTCTTCTTAGGAAGATTGTCGTTGGAGGGTGGAGAGTGGGCATTGACATCATGTCTTTTCTTCATAACTCTATCCTTGGCTCTCCTCACTCTTTCGTGTTGAACTTCTTCATCAAAGTGGAAAGAGCTATCATCTGAGCCTGAAGACATCGTGCCTGATAAGGAGTTCACAGATTAGATAAGAATGAACCAAGGATTGAAGGCAATGTAGGGATTCAGATGTTAGAGACCGGACTTGTCTGGTTTCAGAGTGCGGACTTGTCCGGTGTACTGGACTTGTCCGCATCTGAGCGCCAGACTAGTCTGGCCTGGCATAAGAACCCTAACGATTTCCTTTGAATCAAAACTTCTATCTAAAGATACAAAAGGACAGGAAAATGGTAGGAATACATTTTTGAAGCCAATGTACAACCTTGGAATCAAGGGAAAAGAGCTAGAACGAGAAAAGTTGAGAATTTGGTTTTAGGGTGAAATTTACCAAGATTTGAAGATCCGCGTTGAAGTAGCAAGAATATGTACGGATGAGTCCGGAGGGGAGAATCCACTCGTCGAGGAGAGGATTTCCCACAGAGAAAACTTTGACTTTGAGGGGTCAACCCGAAAATCACTTTTGGGGCTAGGTATAGGAGAAGCGAGGGAGACCAGGTCCTTATGAGTGGAGAGAGAGAGGTCTGGGCCGGCCAACCGCTCATATACGCGACGGACCGGACTAGTCCGGTCAAGGTGGCGGACTAGTCCGGTGCCCCTAGAATAACCTAAGTATTTCGTCTGTCCGGACTAGTTTGGTGGTAAATCGAACTAGTCCGGTTTCAACAGACCTGATACATATAAACATGATTAATAGTGATCCAAGGAAAATAATTTTGCAAATGATTTTGGTAATTATGACCAGTAGGCAAGTAACAATGAAAGCGGTCATAAACTGCAAGATTTCTTCATTAAAATAGTTTTCTTAGAAGAAAAAGAGATGAGGAGCAGTTTTAACAACAAAATGTAACATTTGAAGTTTCAACCAGGTATGCAACGTTTAGAGCCACATTTTGAGAGTCAAGAATGTTAAGCTCATTCCTAAGCTCACAAAACCTTTTCTCATCTAATGGCTTGGTAAAAATATCCGCAAGTTGTTTTTCAGTCCTAACATGTGAAATAGCAATGTCACCTTTTAATGAATGATCTCTAAGAAACTGATGACGGATATCTATGTGCTTAGTTCTTGAGTGCTCTATAGGGTTGTGTGCAATTTTTATAGCACTTTCATTATCACATAGAAGCGGGATATGGCTTAGATTGTAGCCGTAGTCCCTAAGAGTCTGTCGCATCCAAAGTAGTTGTGCGCAACAACTACCGGCTGCAACATACTCTGCTTCCGCTGTGGAAAGAGCAATGTAATTTTGCTTTTTAGATGACCAAGAAACTAGGGACCTACCAAGAAATTGACAAGTCCCTAACGTGCTCTTTCTATCGACTTTGCATCCTACATAGTCGACGTCGGAATAGCCTATCAAGTTAAACTTGGATCCTTTGGGATACCAAAGGCCCAAGTTGGGTGTGTGCACAAGGTACCTTAGGATTCTTTTTATAGCAATTAAGTGACACTCTTTAGGTGCAGCTTGAAACCTTGCACACAAGCAAACACTAAGCATAATATCTGGCCTAGATGCACATAAATAAAGTAAGGAGCCGATCATGGACTAATATACCTTTTGGTCCACATTTGGACCGTCTTGATTGAGGTCGAGATATCCGTTGATGGCCATGGGTGTCTTGATGGGCTTGGCTTTGTCCATATTGAATTTTTTGAGAATGTCCTGTATATATTTGGTTTGGGTCATAAATGTACCTTCTCTCAGTTGCTTCACATGGAATCCCAAGAAGAACTTCAATTCGCCCATCATTGACATCTCGAACCTATCTGTCATAATTTTGCTAAATTCTTCGCAGAAAGACTTGTTAGTGGATCCAAAGATAATGTCATCAACATAAATTTGACATACGAATAGATGATCATCACAATGTTTAGTGAAGAGTGTATAGTCAGCTTTACCAATTTTGAATACATTTTTAGTCGGAAAATCTCTAAGGCACTCATACCAAGCTCGAGGAGCTTGTTTGAGGCCATAGAGAGCCTTACGCAGTCTGTAGACATGGTTGGGATACCTTTGGTCTTCGAATCCAGGTGGCTGCTCCACATTAACTTCCTCCTTTATCGGACCATTTAGGAAGGCGCTTTTGACGTCCATTTGATACAGCTTAAAATTATGGTGAGTAGCATATGCCAATAAAATACAAATGGACTCAAGTCTAGCTACAGGAGTGAAAGTTTCATCGATGTCCAAACCATCGACCTGAGAATAACCTTTGGCCACCAATCTCGCTTTATTTCTTGTTACTACTCCATGTTCATCTTGCTTGTTCCGAAAGACCCATTTGGTTCCAACGATGTTCGCCCCTGGTCTCTCCACCAGCTCCCACACTTCATTTCTTTTGAAGTTGTTCAACTCCTCTTGCATTGCAATCACCCAGTCTGGATCTTTTAAGGCTTCTTCTACCCTGTATGGTTCCAGAAAAGACACAAAAGAATAGTATTTATAGAATTTTGCAACTCGATATCTAGTAGTTACTCCCTTAGCAATATTTCCAATGATATTGTTGATAGGATGGTCTCTTTGCACGCTCTGATGTACTCTTGGGTGTGGAACTTGTGTAGTTTCTTGTTCTTCATTATCTTCATGTGCATTGTCTCCCCCTAGATCATTGCTTCCATGATTGTCTTGATCTTCTTGATCTTCCTCATCTTGATCTTGTGCAAGAGCTCCCCCTTGATCATTGCCTCCGTGTTGAAGTTCATCTTGTGCATTTGTGTCTAACATTCGCTCTTGTGGTAAGATATCACCAAGTGCCATTTTCTTCAGCGCTTCATATGGAGCTTCCTCTTTATCTAGCATACACTTATCGACTTGCTCCACTTGTGAGCCGTTAGATTCATCAAACACTACGTCACGTGCTACTTCAACAAGGCTGGACACCTTGTTGAAGACACTATAGGCATAGGCATTCGATTCATATCCGAGCAAGAACCCTTCATTGGAATTCGAAGCAGACTTCGAGGCCCTCGGTTTCTTGTTCAGAATAAAAAATTTACAACCAAAGACTTTGAAATAAGAAACATTTGGCTTTTTACCAGTAAGAAGCTCATATGGAGTTTTCTTCAGTAGTCGGTGAAGGTACAACCGATTTGTGGCATGACAAGAGGTGTTCACCGCTTCTGCCCAATATCGATCTGATGTCTTGTATTCATCCAACATAGTTCTTGCCATTTCGATCAATGTTCTATTCTTCCTTTTAGCCACTCCGTTTTGTTGAGGGGAGTAGGGTGTCGAGAACTTATGATTTATCCCTTCTTCATTGAGATACTCTTCGACTTGGGTGTTCTTGAATTATGTCACGTTGTCACTTCTGATAGTCTTTATGGTTGATGAGAATTCGTTTTGAGCTCTTTTCAAGGACTTCTTGAGGATTCCCTGAGTTTCTGATTTATGATACAAGAAAAATACCCACGTAAATCTTGAAAAATCATCAAAAATTATTAAACCGTATTTTTTACCGCCGATTCTGATGTACGCAATTGGACCAAAGAGATCCATGTGGAGAAGTTCTAGCGGTCTTGCGGTAGTCATCACATTCTTGGTGGGGTGTGGTGCTCCGACTTGTTTTCCTGCTTGACAAGCGCTGCACGACCTGTCTTTTTCAAAAACCACATCCTTAAGACCACGGATGTGACCACCTTTTAGAAGTTTCTGCAGATTTCTCATCCCAACATGGGCTAGCCGTCTATGCCACAACCATCCCATGTTGGTCTTAGCAACCAAGCAAGTGTTGAGTTCGGCTTTATCTTTGTTGAATTCAACAAGATAAAGCTTTCCCTTCAACATTCCCTTGAATGCAATCGAGCCATCGCTTCTTCTAAAAATGGTCACACCCTCATTAGTGAATAAATAGTTATAACCTTTGTCGCATAGTTGAGATATTGACAAAAGATTATAATCTAGAGAGTCTACATGTAAAACATTAGATAAGGTGTGTTGAGAGGATAATTCAATGTTACTGCTACCAAGGACCTTTCCTTGGCTGTTGTCTCCAAAGTATATGCCTTCACTTGGATCCTTGTTGTACTCGTACTTCACAAACATACCTCTCTCTCCGGTCATGTGATTTGTGCATCTGCTATCTAGCACCCATTTAGATCCACCGGAGGAGTAAGCCTGCAAAATAGAATTATTCCTTGGTTTTAGGTACCCAAGCTTGCTTGGGTCCTCTCAGATTAGTCACAAGAGTCTTGGGCACCCACACACAAGTTTTCAAGTTCTTGTGGCGTGGCCCAGAATATTTAGCAATGACTTTTCCATGTTTTTTTTCATAAGGACGTAGGAAGCATCAAATGTACGAAACAGTATTTGTAAATCATTTTCATGGGATTTTTCCTTAACAAAAGCGATTCTATTCTTAGCATGATTAGGAGTAGACATGTGTTTGTTCCTATCGAAACCAAGACCGTCTTTGACATTAGGAGGTCTAGTGACCATATATGCACTACGTGCATATTTGATCTTCTCCTTATCAAAGATGCCGCTTGTGGAAGGACGAATATTATGAGAAGTTGAAGTATTAGAAATAACATTCTTCTTACTAGAGCAAGTGCAGGTTCTGATTGTTGTCGAACTCATATCTTTGGAGGAAGAGGAGTCACTTTGCTTGAGCGACTCAACTTGCACCTCAAGGATCTTGTTAACTTTTGACAAGTTAGCAAGTTCTTCCTCGATTGCAATATGCGAGTCCTCTAGTTTTGAGTAAGTTTCCTTACTCAAGGCTAGCTGAAACTCAAGTGACTCGTTCTTCTCTCTTTCAAGCTCAAGAAGCTTTTCAACTTCTTGATATCTCTTCCTTTCACAGATGAGCATATCTTCTTGTCGGTTAACAAGTTCCTCCTTTTCAAAGATTTTGTTCGACAACATTTCCATTTTATTTAAGGCAATTTTACTTAATCCTCTAAACATTTCTTCATTATCACTAGAGCTATCAAAGTCATCAATAGAGGAATTTAGCGTAGGAGGAGTAAGTCGAACCTTTTTCTTGCCTTCCTTAGCCATAAGGCAAGTGTGGTTTTTCATATCCCGTCCTCCCATGTTTGGGAAGAGTGTGGCTCTCATTGTAGGTTTCTTGACTGCGATAGTGGCCATCTCTTCTTCTTCATCGGAGGAGGACTCGTCATTTGTGTCCCACTCCTTGCCAATGTGAGATTGATGAGCTTGTCTTCTTTTTCTGAAAATTTTCTTTTCTTGAGGTCTTGTTTCCTTCTTCTTTTTGTTTTCTTCATAAGTGTAGTCCACCATGAAGTGACCATACTCTCCGCAGTTGTAGCAAGTGTGTCGAGCCTTGGATTTCCCTTTATCCTTGCTTTTGCCTTCATTTGAATTTTTGCCGTGTCTTCTTTTCATCATGCGCTTGAACTTCTTGATAAAGAGTACCATTTCTTCATCATCAATATCGGTACTCTCGTCGCTTGTATCTCCGTCGTCTTGGTCTTCACGAGTTTCTTTGAGTTTGGGTCTGCACGTTGCTTTGGGAGCGACTTCTTTCCTTTTGGAAGAGGTGAGTTCGGCTAAGTCTTTGATGTATTTAGACTCTTTCTCCATCATTTCATGATTTATGATCTTCCCCAATAACTCATCGGGAGTCATTTTGGGAAATCCGGGGCTTTCTCTAATCATTGAGCAAAGTGTGACATTTCTTGGCATGAAGGCTCTAATCATTCTTTTGACCACCTCGTGATCCGTCCATTTCTTACTTCCATAGGAACGAATTTTGTTGATGAGTGCCTTCATCCGGTTGTACATGTCTTGAGATGATTCGCCTTCTTCAATAGCAAATCTCCCCAACTCTCCTTCAACCATCTCAATTTTAGCTTCACGAACTGACCTATTTCTTTCGTGAGCTGTCTTAAATGTATCCCAGATTTCTTTTGCACTTTCTAATCCATCGATCTTGGTGAATTCCTCTCTGCTTAGTGATGATGTGATCACCGCGACAGCTTGTGCAATTCCGTGAATCTCTTGTTCTTGTTCTGTAGTGAGTTCCTCATCCGTGTTCGGGATATCTATGCCTGTGCAAACAATGTGCCACAGACTAGGATTTAGAGATTAGATGCATTTTCATGTTGTATTTCCACATGGTGTAGTCACTTCCATCAAACTGTGAAGGCTTTCCCATAGGAACAGAGAGATAGTGATTGTTTGAATTGAGACGGTTGTTGTTGTAAGGATATCGGGAGTAGTCGTGATGACCACTACCAGTCGTCTTCTCTTCTTCTTTTCCTTTTTGTGCCAGCAGTTTCTTTCTCACGAGTGCCTTTAGCTGTCGCACTTCTTCATCATCATGTGGGCTTTCTTTCAGCACATCGAAGGCTTTAGCTTCTTGTTCCTCCTCATTGATGTTCGTCTTCGGGATATCGTTGTTCTTCTCAGAGGCCATTGATCTCTCCGAGATGTGAGTCTCGTTGACGGAGAACCTTGCTCTGATACCAATTGAATGTGACCTAGAGGGGGGTGAATAGGCTTTGAAAATTTCCTGCACACTTAATAGAGTAGTCAAAAACTTGTTTAACCGGACTAGTCCTGTTGTGTCGGCCGACTAGTCCGGTGTGCTGAAACATGTTAATTGACTAAATGTTATTTGGGAAACTAGATTCTTTCAGCAGCGGAAATAAGAACAACAGATACTTTGATTTAAGATTATTGTAAGAATGCACGTGAAAACTTATAAGCAACTTAAATTGATGTTTAGCAATCAATTGATCTAATGAACAAAATGTAAAAGAAATAGGGCACAAGAGACACGAATTTTTACTGAGGTTCGATATCTCCAAGAGATCTCACACAGAGCCGAGTCTCTGACCCTTTCCCTCTTCAAGTCACCACACAGGCCGACTTGATTCCACTAGCACGGTAAATCACTGAGTTTGTGGGGCAACCTCACACGTTGAGGGCTCCCACGAGAATTACAACGAAAGAAGCGATCAAATACACTTCAAAATATTACAATGCAGAATATGAGTGTAGAAAGATCAAACCCCAAGAGCTCACAACGAAAGAACGACGATCTCCCAATCTCGAATCCAAGTGTTCAATTGATTTCACCCTTTTTGCACTTTAGATATATGGGGATATGTGTTTTGGGCTCTTGGGACAAGGTGGCGGCGCTAGGGTTTGTATTTTCAGCAGAATTCGACGTGTGTCCTTTGAGGAAGGTCGTGGATCCTCTTTTTATAGGGTTTCCAAAAAGTTACCATTGTAAAACCTAATACCGGACTAGTCTGGTGCAAGTTTGGACTTGCCCAGTCACAGTGGAACTCGATGTCCAGAAAGTTTGGCGGACAAGTTCGGTTAGAAACGGACTTGTCTGGCACTATGTGAAGATAGACTCCAGAAAGTCTGGCGGACTAGTCCGGTGGACACGCGGACTAGTCCGGTCACAGTGGAACTCGATGTCCAGGAAGTTTGGCAGACAAGTCCGGTTGGAAAACGGACTTGTTCGGCCCTATGTGAAGATAGACTCCAGAAAGTCTGGCGGACTAGTCCGGTTGACACGCGGACTAGTCCGTTTAGGCAACAGAGGGTTTAGCGGACTAGTCCGGTCCATGATCGGACTAGTCCGGTGCACTGTGAGATGTTAGGTTAATTTTAAAACCCTTACCCCTGCGCAAGGTCGTGAGCTCTTGGAGTGTCTCTTTCATACACACCTTATACATTTAAAATCTAATTTGTTCTTCTAAGTTCCATCAAAGTATTCCTCTTTGGACACCACTCTATTTTTCACCTTTTTGTGTGCATCGAGATGTTTCACTTTGTTTGTCCTGCAATCATCTCAATAGTTTCATTAGGATCTCATATGTTCGTCATCAATTAGCCAAAACCAACAAGGGATATCATAGATGCACATACACTCTGGAAGGGGACCAATCCCAAGGCGATGCATGGAGCGCCATGTATTGTCAAATACATCACACACCATTTTCTGAAGAGCCCACTCCATGTTCGAGGGGGAGTCTGGTCGAGGACGCTTCCCCTTGGCGTCCTTCGGCGGGCTTGGCGGCGGCGTTGTCTTGTCAGCCATGGTGTTCTTGGCGCGGTTATGGGAAGAGAGGAAGAGTGGCTGTGCGGAGAAGATGATGGCGTGCTCAGGTGATCTTATAGCATAGACGAAATCCCCTGCAGTAACTGCACTGTGGTTACTGCAACTGAGTGGTGGGGCCTCTGTAGTACTGCAGGTGCAGTAGAGGTGGCTGACATGTGGGTCCCACACCATGTGGGGCCCTCATTTCAGCCATGTCTACTGCACCTGCAGTACTGTAGGGGATTTGAAACCGCCTGGCTATTCGTCTCTCGACGCGCGCAGTAGTGGTGATGGGACGCGGAGCGGTTCCAATTGAATTCAAAGATGCGCATGCGCTGCGCGCGTTTAAGGCACCTCGGTGACTGGCGCGCACATAAGCTCGGTGCGCCCGGTCGCATCAGCCGCCTGTAAAAATGGCTACGGCTTGAATGAAGGACGAAACCTTATGCGGCAGACAGCAACGTATAATACTTCCTCCGCCCCAACTCAACTCTATTTCTGTTTTGGTCGAACTAATTACCTTTGACCAATGATTTATATGGAATTTATTAACTTGAATAACATGTAGTACTAGATTGTATATTATGGAAATATTTTCATGGTGAATCTAAAAGTACAGTTCTTATATTGTTAATACAGATCAAAATTGCGTAAATCTCAAAGATAGATTTCATAAAACCTAAGACTTCCCTTTGAAAAAGTTTTATACTTTACATTAGTTTTACATATGTAATATGCACATAGGATATATCACTAAATAGTTTTGCAAAAGAACATGGAGGAGAAATATGTATATCCCATATGCTACTACTACGTAAATTAGGGGTGGGCAAATAAACCGATACCGAAAAACCAAAGCCGATAAAACCGAGACCGGAACAGAAAAGACCAAAATATCGGGTACTTTTTGGGTAGCAAATATAAATAACTGAGAAGTAAATGTCGGGTTCGGGTACCACTCTCGAGTAACTGAAATAACCGAATTGTCGGTCCATCAAATAATAAGTTAAATTATGCGTGCTAAACTATGAACAATTCAAATTTAGATATTTTATTTACAAGTTGTGATGTGTGAAGTTGTTGGATTTAAACATTTATTTATTAAATTTCATTTGTCAATTTATAATAAATGACCTCATGGGATTAAATTTATCAATCATATTAAATTTGTGCAAACATGACATGGATATAATATATAATTCGTATATATCGTGTAGGACCGAAGACCGAACCGGAATTTTGGTACCCAAAATGTTCGGGTACCTAATATTATTACAACAATTCGGGTAGTGATTTCAAGAAACCGAATTTGAAAAAGACTGAAATACCTGAACCAAAATATCGGGTAGACCGAATGCACACCCCTTAACGTAAATCCATCCGAAATAATTAGCTAGTTTGAGGATGAATGAAGTTGAGCTTGCGAGCTTGATGAGCACCGTCATTGTTTTTGAGCCAGGATCATTCTGCCCTAGGGATGAAAATGGTACGATAAATTCCCGAACCGTCCGACGCCGTTTTCTAAAATTTCCGATGCGATTACCATTTTGGACGATTTCTGAAATTTTCGATCCAATTACCATTTTTATCGGACATTGAAATTTGGTAAATGGAATGGAAACGATACCATATTTTAATGGAAAATTTCCGAACAATAACCGAATACTTTCCAAATAGTAGGTTGGGTCTAATGGACTGACATGTACTCTCTCCGTCCCTTGGAATGGAGGATTTTTAAATGAATTCATTCCTACATTGTGCTTATGTCACAGGTGTTTGGAACACAGGAATCATATTTCGTTTCCAGTAGAAAGACTTCCTTTCCTATGTAAAATGGAGGAATGAAATAATCCAGTCCAAGTTCTTTGTGGTCTGCTGGTTGGCTATGGAGGGAATATATAGGGTGTTAAAAGTCAAATTAACTAACCTAATGATTTGCATGGAATAATTATTTCTTTTTTTGAAACAAGAGAATAATTATTTTTGAGCTACTGCAATGCAATAGACGTTTTGATGTTACAAATATAGGACTGAAGTTGTTTATGAAGTAAACTGGTAGTTCGTTTTTGCATAAATTTATGACTTTGATTTATGTATTACAAAAAATGATAGTTAATATTCTAAAGAATTTTGTTTATAGTTGCTCAGTTTCTTCGTTCCTGCATTTTGTCTATTCATATGTTTTTTCCAATTCCTATGATTTGGATTCCTACGTTCCAAACAGGGCCGCAGTAAATATCACTTTGTAGTTTATTTTTGAACTACAAAGCGACAAGTATTTAGAGACGGAGGGAGTAATAAGCTCAATTCTTTAAAATTTTTGTTCAGACACCAATTTGAATAAGGAGTTGTCAAAGGTAATAAGCTCAATTTCGAACGTTTTCATCCCTATACTGCCCGAAGTCATCTGGGGCAGCAGGCAGAGGACCTTGATGATCAGGATAAGGACCAGGCAAGAAATCAATGTTCAAAGGTAAGTTTGACCAAAGCTAAAAATAGAGTTGAGTTGGGGCAGGGGGAGGAGTACTTTTTACAGACCGCTTTGCAGGACCCACTTCGGGCGATCTCCTGCCTGCTGACAACTCAAGCGGCTAAAGTAGCGTACAGTTGCACTTTAGAAGCCGTAACCTCAGTTTTGCAAGTAGAATTCCAAACGGTGCACTTTAGAAGCCATAACCATCACCGCGCGCGTCTCATCGTCTTCTCCACGTGTACTAGTAAAGACACACCATCCTCTTCTCCGCAACACACACAGGCCATCCTCTTCTCCGTGCGTACCCTTCCTCTTCGTCTCCGTCTCGCGCGTCCTCATTGGTTCCCTTCGAAGCCCATGGAGTTCCCCTTGCCGCACGATATTGCGGTCCTGATCGCGGGGCGGGTCGCCGCAACCTCCCCGCAGCCCATGGACGACCTCTCCAGTCTGCGCGCCACCTGCAAGGCCATGCACGCGGCGTGCCGGGATCGCACCGTGGGCAGGCGCGTGGCGCTGGAGTGGGTGAGCATCTGGAAGTATAACCGAATCTACGACCGCCTCGTGGCGTGCCTGGCAATCGTTGGCAACCCTCATGTGTGCTATGTCACCGGGTTCGACCTCGTCTTCCTACACGGTCGCGCGCAGCCGGGCACCCAGTTCCTTGCCCGGGCGGCCGCAAACGGCTACATGGTGGCAGCCTACGTCCTCGCCATGCTCCGCTACAACACCAACCATGGGGCCCGCGATGCCATCGAGTATATCCGGCAGGTCAAAGGTGAGGCCCACGTCGGCTACAACGCGGTCGGGTCCGTCACCATGAAGTGGACCAACAAGGAGTGCTGCCGGTGTCAGCGTTAAGCCATGAATAGTATCAATGGTGTCGCCTGGAGGTTCCTGGGCAGGCCTCGTCCAGAAGTGCCGCCAGTGGCGGTGCCCAACATTGATGATGACGCTTGGGGCTGCTCAATAGGGGGGAACCAGGGAACTGCCCACTGCGGCAGGTCCTACGTGGGAGATGTGGTCAGTCTTCTGTATAGTGAACTGTAGGATTAAGCACTAGCATCACCTGTTCTGCCGTCTGGCATTGTACTATATGGATTATATTCCCTCCATTCCCGTTTGGATGCCCGCTAGTTCTCCCAACGCTAATTAAAAGAGAACAAAGGGAGTATATAAAATAGACTTGTACTAGTATATGTGTTTCCCCTATGCCCGCTCGTCTCTGATGAATGTTGCACTTGTTGTGTTTCCCCTATGCGCGCTCGTCTTATGTTTAGCCCCATTTGTGTCAAAGGAAACTCACGGGACAATTTAAAGAAATGGATTCTTCCGAAAATGAATACATTCAAGTATACAGTAGTTTGTAACGAAGGAAAGGCAACGACTGCTGTCCAATCTGGGCTCCTGTGCAAGCGTGCAATCCGCAAATCTCAGCCGCGTGATGGACATCCAAGGGTGTCATACTTTTTGCACATAGATCCCTTCACCTGCTTGCGCACTTTTTACACATTTATATGTAAAAGGTGCAGCCACCCTTGGATGTCCATCAAATGGCTAAGCTTCGCAGATTGCACGCTTACACAGAAGTCTAGATTTAATAGCAGTCAGTGCCCGAAGGAAATCAGTGTCCCCTTCTCTCTGTTCATTGTCTCCACTTTTCATTCCTGTCGTCGCTAATCGACAGAACTAGCTGTTACATAATCCCCAATAAACACAAAATAAACTAATCGGCACATATAGTCCGCAACACTTCCCTTGAAGCAGTGGTAATAACTCCTGGCCGCATATAGGAGTAGTGGTAATGATTACACCACGTATAGTGGCATAGGGCCAGTGGAACGTTGGAGTTATACCTATCTTTTTCTAACATTTTTCTCGTCCTTTCTCTTCTCTCTGTTCATTGTCTCATCTTTTCTTTCCAGTCGTCGCTACCTGTTAGTACTGTATACTACTTTACAGACCACTTTGTAGGCCCCGCTGCGGGCGATCTCCTCACACCTCCAGCAGCTAAAGTATCGTACAGGCCACTTTAGAGTCCATCGGCGGTGTGGACGGTCGTTCATTAGTAGAGAATTGAGATAGAATAGATAGTTTACTAAATAGCAGATAGAAAATAAAATAACAGATGGAACAGTCGAACAACATTGAGTTCATTATCATAAAACATTACTCCCTCCTTCCTATATTACTTGTCATTAGAACAAGTTTTTTTAGTTCCTATTTGATCTAGAAAATAACTTGCCCTAATTATTAACGATATGTAATATGGGATGAAGGAAGTACAAAACATGAAACACAACATCACGAAACAAGAAAAATTAAAACATCACAAAAACAAGAAGAGAAAAACATCACGACTGAATTAATCTGTGTCAAAAGATTTCCTGTTTTAAAGTTGGGTTCAACTAGAATGTAATTAGATGTTTGCTGCAATCGTGCAATCAACCATCTTCAACCCTTGGATCGATCTACATTACGGTCGTTGAATCTTTTTATTTAACCCCCTCCACCAGGTGGAGGGGTGGTGGTGGTGGAAGGGGTTAAATGAAAAGATGTAATAACCATAAGATGTAGATCCAACGGATGAACTTTGATTACACGATTGCACGAAAACTTTAATTCCATGTAGGGCTGTCAACGAGTCGAATTTAGCGAGTTTGTTTCTATCATATATAAAAAATTGTGTCCCATAGAACATTTTTAATAGAATTATATAGTTTAGTTAATCATACGTACATATCACAGATGATAACAACAAATGAGCTTACTCGAACTTTTCGAGCTTGAGCTCATCAAGCTAGCCATACTCAACTTCATCATCAAACTTTCAATCAAAACTATGTTTGTTCCTTGAACTTTCAAATGGGTCAATTATTTAGTCTATGAACTTGAAAAGACCGTTTCGCTATCATCCATAGTCTGGATTGGACATCCACATTGGCATGCCAAAAAATCTATTATGCCATGTACATCATCTACCCAGGCCACCTCACTTAGAAAAAGATAATAATTTTTTATCATCTTAACAAATAACTAGCTAATTAATTGGGGTGTATTTACGTAGTTGCATGGGATATACATATTTCTCCTCCATTTTTTTTGCAAAACCATCAAGTTATATATCATATGTCATATTACATATGTAAAAATATCATACAATATAAAACTTTTAAGCCTAGGGAAGAGCAAACAGAGCAAAAACAGAGAGGAAGAGCAAACTTTTAAGCCTAGGGAATAAAATATAAAACGAAACTGCGCAGCTGGCCGGGTACACGTACAGTCCGGGACGGTGTTGCGGTGCACCTTAACCCCCGTCGTGCGTCCCCGGTGGTTGTTGGGAATACCCTTGCAGGCAGAACAGGATCGCCTGACGTAGTGAATTTTATTGCATCCTATTTTCAGGAGTCTTTTTAAATATGGTTTTTTCTCATTAATTATTGCGGTCAATCTATACGACACATCATGCTCTAGGCAAAAAAGAAAAAAGATTGTACTTCATGCTGATGCAAACAAGAGGCAATTAAAATTGAGGACAGGAATCAGAGCGTACCTGCCTGGACCAGGATCGCCTGACATAGCGACATTTTGCTGCATGCGTGCAGTAAAGGCTGCATCCACCGTTTTTTGATGAACTCTCGCTGACGTGTCATCATATTATTTGTTGTGAAGGTATGGTAGTTAAACTAAGCATTAATAAAGGGACCAATAACATTTTGACACATCAGCAGGATGACGCATGGGAGGACAGAACGGGAGGGACAGGGCTTGCAGCCAGTTTGTCATCAAGAAATTTGCTTGCCGCTCTCATCACCGAGGCTTTGCTGGTTTGTCTGGTGGTGAACCGCATGCGTCATCGAAAACCTAGATGTAGTTAGAACTTAGAGGACAGGAACCAGAATATACCTGCAGGGGTCTTCCAACCACCACCGGGGACGCATGACGGGGGTTAAGGTACACACCGGCACACCCGGACCGTACATAATGTGTCGGTGAAGATGAACGGCGTTCCGGCTGTGGAAGCACCTGCATGGCTTCCGTTGGAAGGTGACTGAATCGCGGAAGATGTGCGAGGTCGACTATGCCAACATTATTTGTTGTGAAGGTATGGTAGTTAAACTAAGCATTAATAAAAGGACCAATAACATTTTGACACATCAGCGGGATGATGCATGGGAGGACAAAAAGGGAGGGACACGACTTGTATACTCCCATTCAGTGCTTCCATGCGTGCTCCTACTTAAGTGTCATGATTTTATCGGCCCTTTTATTTACCTAACATAATGCCTGATTTAACTTCAGCCAATTAGATGTATGACACATAAGCACGGAGTACGCATAGAAGCACAAACGGGAGCACCGAAGTTGCATCCCCAGATGGTTGCCACGTACGTTCACGCTCCAAATCTTATAGCCAAGGACGCAGTGCACGGTTCCCGCGACTGTACCACCCTGCCCTGATGATTGCCACGTACGCGAGCGCACTGAATCCTGCAGGGCGCACGGGCACACACGAACTCCACGTCCGAACTTTGCTCAGCGATCCGAATAACTCGGCGCTCGGCCTGGACGATCCATCATCATGCGCACGAATAATATTATGAAATTATCAACTTTGATGTTTCAATAATCCAATCAAGTTTCATCCAACCTACCAACAAAAAATTGGATCGTCCAGTCCATCCAACCAAATGTTAATTTGGATGATCCAAGACATAAAGAAATGGATGATCTATCTCTAATCGAACTTCGACGTCAAACCAAACGCAATTGATGACTGAGAACTTTGTCACATGTCACTAGAGTGTACGCACAAATCAAAAATACACGGCCTCAACACCGGGTTTAGGGTGCATCGTGGACTAACCACACGACCCGACCAAACACTCACGTAATTACCATACACCTGCAAGAGCAACCACCTGGCCACATCCACCAACGCATCCCAACCCTGTGAAAGGATGACGAGCAGCGGCAGGTGAACACGTTGCAGCGGCGGCGCAATGGAAAACGGTGGCAGCGGACGGTGACGTACCTGGATGTTGGCGTAGTCGACCTCGCACATCTTCTGCGAGTCGTTCACCTTCCGCGGCGAGCTGAACCACACTGGCGGGAACTCCTCGGTTTCACAGTCGAAGCATGACTTGGAGAAACGGGCCACCAACGCATCCCGACCCTGCGACAGGATGACGAGCAGCAGCAGGTGAACACAATGGAACGGCGGCGCAATGGAAAACGGTCGCAGTAGATGGCGACGTACCTGGATGTTGGCGTAGTTGACCTCGCACATCTTCCGTGAGTCATTCACCTTCCAACAGAAGCCATGCAAGTGCTTCGTCCACAGCCAGAATGTCGCATCTGGCGATGTGACATTGACAAAGCAGTAGCCCTTGTTGGCCTCAGTCCTTGGCAAATGCAACAAATGAGGTTAAGGATCAATCAGCAAAATACCGGAGCTTGATTAGTATAATCATATATTTCAAAGCATAGGCGTGGTACTTGAAGTCAAATGGAACGTGAATAAAATCGTAAAACCGACTTGACGCGGCCCACTGCAATTTTCGAGTTCTCCTTGACGCAGTGCTGATCAATGATGTTTATTACTTTTTGCCTCCTGTGGAAAACGATGTAAAACATCAGGTATTAACGCATCAACAAATATGAGGGGGAGAATACCAGCACGCAGATTTAAAAGTATGTTGCGGATCATCAGCGTTGTCAGTCTAGAAGTAGGGTCGAAGCGGCGCTGTGGCCGCCGCGAACTCGAGAACGGATGAGGAGAAGGCTCATCGACAACGGATTGAGGGGACGGAAGCTACACGGCCGCTATGGGCAATGAGCCTTCTCCTCGATCTATTCTCGATTCTGGGGCGGGCCAGCGGTGGGGGCACAGGGGCAGCGGGCCAGCTGCGGAGCCCGGGGTGCGGCAGCGGGGGCGCGGCAGGCGACATTGTGCGGCAGGGCCATAGAAAATTTATTTTCGCCCACCTAGGCCCAGAGCCGGGCCTGCCTTTAAGCCAATCCACATGGTTCACGGTAAAGCGGTGATGGGACGCGGAGCAGTTCCAATTGAATTCAAAGATGCACATGTGCTGTGCGAGTTTAAGGCGCCTCAGTGATTGGCGCGCACATAAGCTCGGTGCGCCCGGTCGCATCAGCCGCCTGTACAAATGGCTACGGCTTGAACGAAGGACGAAACCTTATGCGACAAACAACAACACATAATACTTCCTCCGCCCCAACTCAACTCTATTTCTGTTTTGGTCGAACTAATTACATTTGACAAATGATTTATATGGAATTTATCAACTTCAATAACATGTAGTACTAGATTGTATATTATGGAAATATTTTCATGGTGAATCTAAAAGTACAATTCTTATATTGTTAAAACAGATCAAAATTGTGTAAATCTCAAAGATAGATTTGACGAAACCTAAGACTTCCCTTTGAAAAAGTTTTATACTTTACATTAGTTTTACATATGTAATATGCACATAGGATATATCACTAAATAGTTTTGCAAAAAAACATGGAGGAGAAACGTGTATATCCCATATGCTACTACTACGTAAATTAGGGGTGGGCAAATAAACCGAGACCGAAAAAATGAAACTGATAAAACTGAGACCAGAACTGAAAAGACCAAAATATCGGGTATCGGGTACTTTTCGGGTAGCAAATATAAATAATTGAAAAATAAATGTCGGGTTCGGACGGATGAAGCAGTTCCACATTTGTGACATGTGTCCACATGAACGGACGGATGAAGCAGTTGCATGACTATGACATGTGTCCACATGAATGAACGAGGTCATATGATGGCCGGACATGATAGGGATAACACCAAGGAATCGTATCCTTCTAAAGCATAATTTTCCCAGCATACGATGGGCCCTTCGCGTGTCAAATTAAAAATTTCTCCTTTTATTGAAAAACAGCTCCTTTAACGACGCCAAATTTCGGTACATGGGCTCACGCGTACATGGGGACAAACACCAAGCGTTCCAACGTAGTTTCAGCCCAGGAATACAAAGTGACTCAGAGCAGTTTCAGCCCACGAATAAGAAGTGGCCCAACGCAGTGTTGGGCCTACTCTGATAGCTTCACGTATGCTTTGTCCTGGCTGCCTCCCCGCCGGACCCTTCGATCCACAACGGCCCCTCTCCCGATTGCACGAAACGTGCCTGGAGGAGCGTCCGCCGGCCGCCACACTCTTGGAGGAGCATCTGCCGGCCGCCACGCTCTTGGAGGAGCATCTGACGGCCGCCACGCTCTTGGAAGAGCATCTGTCATCCAATGGCATGGAGGAGCATCCGCCAGCCGCCGCACGTGGAGGAGCAACATTGCTAGGTACAATTGCTCACATAATGTTATTGTAGTTCAATCCTCTTATGGATACGCTGATTGAATTGTAGGAAGCGATGTCAGAAGATAAGACATGGATGGGAAAAGACAGGCATACGAAGGAGTGGCAGGATGGAATGAAGTCATTTTTAAATTTAGCATTCCAGGGCACTCGTGAAGAAGAAACTAACCCTTGTCCTTGCACGAAATGTCGTAATATTTGCCATGGGCGACGCAAGGAAGTTCATCTTCACTTGCTTCGTAATGGGATGTCATTTGATTATACTTGTTGGGTACACCATGGAGAAAAAAGAGTTGAGAAAAAAATTGCTCAGCAATCAGCAAATAATGAGGAGATAATTTATGATGATGCTGCTATGGAAAATATGCTGTCCAGCCTTCTTAGAGGCACTGGCGATCATGGTGGTACTTCAGCAGGTGTTGATGATCTAGAAAATGCTATAAACTAGCAGGAGCCAACTGGGTGTGCAAAGGCATTCTATGACTTATTAAATGATACCAAAAAGGAGTTGTATCCAGGTTATGAGGAGGTGACCCAATTATCCTTCATTGTCAGGTTGTACCAGATAAAGTTTTTAACTGGTTTGAGCAAACAAGCGTGTGAGTTCATCCTTGAACTATTCTCATATGTGCTTCCAGAGGGCCGTTGCATTCCTAATACACTTGATAAAGTTCAGAAGGTTGTTCGTGACCTCGGGTTGGGCTACGAAAAGATTGATGCATGTGTCAATGACTGTGTGTTATTCCGGAAAGACTATTCTCTGCTTGATCGATGCCCAAAATGTGGTGAATTAAGATGGAAAAATAGTACTGGTGGGGATGCAAGAGAGGCTTTACCTTGTGGAAAAGCCAAGAAGCTTGTAGCATGCAAGATTCTATGATACTTCCCTCTTATTCCTTGTCTTCAAAGGTTTTATATGGCAGAATCAACGGCATCGGACATGCGTTGGCACAAAGATGAACGTATTGGTGATGGAATATTACGCCATCTTGCATATTCGAAAGCATGGAAGCATTTTGGTAGCATTCACCCAAATTTCTCATGTGATCCTTGCAACATAAGACTTGGGCTAGCCTCTGATGGTTTCAATCCTTTTGGAGTAATGAATGTTTCTTACAGTACATGGCCTGTGACTCTAATCCCTTATAATCTACCACCTTGGTTGTGTATGAAGCAGCCTTATTGGTTGATGTCAATGATAGTTCCTGAGCCAAAGTCAACTGGAAACAACATTGATGTGTATCTGCAGCCTTTGATTGACGAGCTATTGAAATTATGGTCTGATGGTGTTGAACCATACGATAGTTCAAAGCAAGAGACATTTCTCATGCGATCTTCCATACTGCCATGTAAACACTTACGCCTTGTGGTTCAAACATGGACGAAAGTATTGCTACATGGGTCATCATTGTTTCCTACCTCAGGATCACCGGTGGCGTTGGGACAAAGCTTCTTTCAACAACAAAATAGAGAATAGAGAGGCTCCAACATCACTCTCTGGTCACGAAGTACTCCAACAATACGATACTTTTGATCAAGTGAGTTTTGAAAAGACAAATAAAAAGAGAAAGCGCACTGAGGAAGATAGGTGGCATAGTTGGAAGAAGAAAAGTATATTTTTTTCAGTGCTCGTATTGGAAGACATTGCTAATAAGGCATAACTTGGATGTCATGCACATTGAGGAAAACATTTGTGATAGCATATTGGGTACATTGCTTAATATGGATGGTAAAACAAGAGATAGTCTACAAGCTCATTTTGATATGCAGGAAATGGGTATACCGCCAAAGCAACATCCGGTGGGTATGACAGGGAAGTATGATTGTCCATCAGCATCATATACTTTGCAAAAAGATCAGAAGACCACCTTGTGCAAGTTTTTGGCGGATGTGAAGATGCCCGATGGTTATGCCTCAAACATCAAGAGAAGTGTGGACATAACAGCACGTAAGGTATCACGTCTAAAAACTCATGACTGCCATATTATATTTCAGAAGCTCCTTCCTATTGTAATACATGACATATTTCCTTAAAAGGTTGTTGAACCATTAATTGAGTTTAGCAGATCCTTTTCTGGAATTTGTTCTAAAGAATTGGCGGAACCAGATTTGGATAAGATGATTGAACAATTTCATGAAACAATTTGTAAGCTTGAGATGTTGCTTCCTCCCGCTTTCTTTGATATCATGGTACATCTTCCAATCCATCTTGGCGAAGTAGCTCGTTTGGGTGGACCTATTTCTTACAGATGGATGTATCCAATTGAGAGGTACCTTGGTACATTGAAGAGGTATGTACGTAACAGAGCTCACGCGGAGGGTTCTATAGCTGAGGGATATATTATGGAAGAGTGTATGACTTTTTGTAGCCAGTTTTTGGATAACATCAGCACCAAGCTTAATAGGCCAGAACATCATGAAGCTGCAGCTAGGAATAAACCTTCTCTCGAGTCTAATATATTTATAGAAGTTGATAATTCTAAAAAAGGGTTCAAATGGGGCGAACTTACTATGGTGGAACTACATAACATCAGGCATTATATTATTTCTAATGTTGAAGAGGCCGCTCCATGGATCAAATACGTATAACACTCATATGTTCTATACTATATTAATGGATCATGCTTATTGTAGATGGCTAATTTAATTTTGTACCCTTTTTAGTGAGCATTTTGAAGAGCTGAAAAAGATTCATTCTCGTGATGTCGAAAAACGCCATAGAGATGAGTTTGTTTATTGGTTTCAGAAACGAGTAAGTACATGCAAGTTTTTACTTTGATGAAATATTGAAGAAATATTTGTTCTGAAGTTGGTTTATCGATGACCCCTTATATACTAATTATTGTGTACAGACTACAACATTACACAAAGAAGGCAAAGTAGTTGATTATTTGTATGCATTATCTAGAGGACCTGATCGTCGGGCACGGTTTCTTAGTCGATCATTCATAAATGGCTTCTTCTTTCGAACAACAGAGGTGGAAAAAGATTTACGGATGCAAAACAGTGGTGTTGTTGTTCGAGATGGTGATCATGAGTGGTACGGAGTAATCAAGAAAATGATTTCTGTTGATTTCAAAAAAAATCAAGAGGTTCTGTTATTTGAATGTGAATGGTTTGATCGGCCTCGTTCCGGTCAGAGGCAAAGCAGAGGCTACAAAATGGATCAATACGGAATGATAGATGTGGACACTACTATTTCTCAATTTAAGTATGAGCCTTACATTCTAGCCACCCAAGCAGAACAAGTTTTTTATGTTAGAAGTGTGAAGCAACCTAAATGGGCTATAGTTGTTAAAACGATGCCAAGAAACCTTTTTGCCATGCCCCCTGGAGACAGTGAAAATAATGTCACTGAGATGATTGAGGCTGAGACATTATTTGATGATCAACGGCTTACTGATATAAATGAGGATATGACCACATGGGATAGAAATGACATTGACGGAGCAACCGATGATGCTTCCACTCTTTCAAATGAAGATGACAACGACCACGACGATGATGATACATATATCAATGATGGTATTGTACCTCCAATATTGAGGTAGGACAGCGAAGATGATGATTTTTTCATATAGGTACTGTGTGAGCTAGCTGTACGTGAACACTATATGTAATGCAGTTTGTGTTTCGTGGCAACAGATCTTTACGCCACCAACCGGTATTTCGTGGCAACAGATCCTAATACAACGATTGTGTTTCGTGGCGATATATACTATCGCCACGAAATTGTGAATCGTGGCATAAGTTCCTAATGCAACGTTTGTGTTTTGTGGCGATAGATCCTAACGCCACGAACTATTGAATCGTGGCAACAAATCTTAATACAATGATCGCGTTCCGTGGCAATAGATGCTAATGCCACGAACTAGTAAATCGTGGCAACGGGTTCTAATGCAACGATCGGGTTCCATGGCGATAGATGCTAACACCACGAACTATTGAATCGTAGCAACAGATCCTAATGAAACGATTGGGTTCCGTGGCAATAGATGCTAACGCCATGAACTATTGTATCGTAGCAACAGATCCTAATGCCACGTTCGGGTTCCGTGGCGATAGATGCTAATGCCATAAACTAGTGAATCGTGGCAACAGATTCGTGGCGATAGATCCTAAGGCCACGAACTAGTGAATCGTGGCAATAGATTCTAGTGCAACGATCAGGTAATGTGGCGATAGATCCTAATGCCACGAACTAGTGAATCATGGCAACAGATTCGTGGCGATAGATGCTAAGGCCATGAACTAGTGAATCGTGGCAACATATCCTAGTGCAACGATCGTGTTCTGTGGCGATAGATCCTAATGCCACGAACTAGTGAATCGTGGCAACAGATCCTAGTGCAACGATCGGGTTCTGTGGCGATAGATGCTAATGCCACGACTAGTGAATCATGGAAACAGATTCGTGGCGATAGATCCTAATGCCACGAACTAGTGGATCGTGGCAACAAAAACTAATGCAACGATCGTATTGCGTGGCGATAGATGCTAATGCCATGAACTAGTGAATCATGGCAATAGATTCGTGACGATAGATCCTAATGCCACAAACTAGTAAATCGTGGCAACAGATCCTAATGCAACGGTCGTGTTCCGTGGCGATATATGCTAATGCCACGAACTAGTGAATCGTGGCAACAGATTCATGGCGATAGATCCTAATACCACGAACTAGTGAATCGTGGCAACAGATCCTAATGCAAGAAAGGGTTCCGTGGCGATAGATGCTAATGCCACAAACTAGTGAATCGTGGCAACAGATTCGTGGCGATAGATCCTAATGCCACGAACTAGTGAATCGTTGCAACAGATCCTAATACAACGATCGTGTTCTGTGGCGATAGATGCTAATGCCACGAACTAGTGAATCGTGGCAACAGATTTGTGGGGATAGATCCTAATGCCACGAACTAGTGAATCGTTGCAACAGATCCTAATGGAACGGTCGTGTTCCATGGTGATAGATGCTAATGCCACGAACTAGTGAATCGTGGCAACATACCAAGCTTACTGCAACGATTTAGTATTCGTTGCAGTACAATCATTGCAACAGGGTGGAATCCTTGTAGGGTAAGAGCGTGGTAAGATGCTTGAGCGAGAGAGATTGTTTTCTTCCACCTTTCACATTGTCACAGTAGTTGATAGGGATAACAAATTTCTATTGTCTTTTGTTTCCTACTAACAATGGCAGGAGAAGACAATGATGAAGAATGTGTTCAACATGTTGAGTTACGTATATGATGAAGACCATGACAAATATGTTCGCCAAATCTAACGCATCAACGGAGGAGTCATTGGCGAACTTGACTCGACAACTTGATGACCTTGCTCTATGGATGAATACTTTTGAGGCTCGGTTCCCTCTTGCTGGAAGACATGAAGATAATCCTTATCATGATATGGAATATCATAATAATCAACCAAGACTGTCACTTTATCGTCAAGGTATGGGAGTTAATAATCATAACAATTATAATTGTCCTCCTGATGATCCTTTTGCTAAAGTTAAATTTACTATACCCTCTTTTTCTGGCGCTTATGATGCTGAGGCTTATCTTGATTGAGAGATGACAGTAGAGCAAACATTTAATTCCCATCCTATTCCAGAACAACATAGAGTTCGTCAAGCCACTAGTGAGTTTAAGGACTTTGCTACCATATGGTGGAATGAACTTGTTAGAACTAGAACTGATTCTCCAACATGGGATAGATTAAAGGAAGTTATGCATGTTCAATTTGTTCCTCCATCTTTTTAGCGCGACCTTCGCAAATAAATTGCAGTGCTTAGACCAAGGTAACATGTCCGTATAGGAGTATTATCAAGAGTTACAAAAGGGTATGCTGCGTTGTTGGGTAGTAGAGGACATGGATGATAAAATAGCTCATTTTTATGGGGGGTTGAAGCGTGAAATTCAGGACATTGTTGATTACAAGAAATATGATACTGTTAATAGATTGTTTCAGCTTGCTATGTTGGCAGAAAAAGAATTGCAGGGCCGACAACAACAGCAACAATGCACGAGGAGCAACTTCACGCCGTGTTCGACATCTACACCATCCAAAACAGCACCATCTTCGACCCCCGTGCAGAGACTACACCATCCAATTGTGGCCAGCGAACTATACCTGCTGCTCCACCTTCTCGCGTGTCGGAGGGCAGCAAGGCGACATCATTCAAGCCTTCGTCGTCCACTCCTTCTGCGAGTCATACTTCCGACATTAAGTATCACCGCTTCGAGGGACTTGTTCATATGATGAGAGATTGGCCGAGCAAACTAGCATACATAGAACGCGACGATGGCAAGTATGATAGTACTTCAGATGTTGAAGATGAATATTCTCTTGCTACTAACTTTATAGATCCAAATGACGAACACACCAAAGAAGAGGTACTTGGTGCAGCAGCGACAGAGAACTATAGGAGCATCATTGTGCAGTGTGCCTTGTGCTCCAAAGTGGACTCCGACGACAAGCTACAACGACACAACCTCTTCCACATGTTTCTCGTCGTCAAGGACTGCCGTGTACACACTATAATTGATGGGGGTAGCTGCAATAACTTGGTGAACACGGACGTCGTCAAGAAACTTGGTTTGACAACAAGAGCACACCCTCATCCATACCACATTCAATGGTTCAACAACAGCGGTAAGGTTCGGGTACCACAAACAGCGAGAAAACATTTTTCAATTGGTTCTCACAGTGATTTTGCTGATTTTCATGTCGTTCCTATGGATGCTTGTTCTCTCTTATTGGGTCGTCCTTGGGAATTTGATACAAATGCTATTCATTATGGTAGAACTAATAAATATACTCTCATGTATAAGGGAAAGAAAATCACTTTGCTCCCCATGACTCCTGCTGAAATTGTGCATTTTGAGAAGAGTAAAATTTGTGATGGCAAAGTAACAAAATTAGAATCTGAAAAACAGCAAGTCGTTAAGTTAAATTCACCATCATTGCTCGCAAGTAAATCTGACCTTGCTGATTTATTCGTTGCTAAGGGAATGTGGTATGCTTTAGTTTGCAAAAAAACCACGTTTTCACTTCATGAATTGTCTATTGCATTGCCCCTGCTGTTGCTAACCTTTTGCAGGAGTTTGAGGATGTGTTTCCCTCCGACATACCCCCTGGTTTACCACCGATGAGAGGCATTGAACACAAGATCGATTTGATTCTAGGAGCAAGTTTGCCAAATCATGCAGCATACAGGGCGAATCCACGGGAAACTAAGGAAATTCAGCGACAAGTCCAAGATCTTTTGGACCGCGAGTACATTCGTGAAAGCCTTAGCCCTTGTTCCGTTCCTTTTCTTTTGGTTCCTAAGAAAGATGGTAGTTGGCACATGTGTGTTGATTGTCGAGCGATTAACAACATCACCATTCGATATCGTTATCCTATTCCTCATTTAGATGACATGCTTGATGAATTGAGTGGTGCTATCATCTTCACAAAAATTGACTTGCATAGTGGTTACCACCAAATTAGAATGGCACTAGGAGATGAATGGAAAACTGCATTTAAAACTAAGTTTGGACTTTATGAGTGGTTAGTCATGCCTTTTGGGTTAACTAATGCACCCAGCACCTTTATGCGACTAATGAACAAGGTTTTACGTGCTTTCATTGGACAATTTTTGGTGGTTTACTTTAATGATATCCTCATTTACAACAAGTCATATGATGAACATCTTGATCATTTACGTGCTGTTTTTACTGTTTTGAGAGATGCACGTTTTTTTGGTAACCTCGAAAAGTGCGTCTTTTGAACCAATCGAGTCTCATTTCTTGGCCATGTCGTTTCCTCGCAGGGAATTGAGATGGATGAGGCAAAAATTGAAGCAATCACCAGCTGGCCAGCCCCAACAACCGTCATGCAGGTTCGTAGTTTGCTTGGTCTTGCAGGTTCAAATCGATGTTTTGTGCGGGATTTCAGCACCATTGCAGCACCTCTACATGAGCTAACGAAGAATGGAGTGCCGTTTTGATGGGGCGAACAACAGAAACAAGCTTTTGATGCTCTCAAATCAAAGCTTACACAAGAACTATTGCTACAACTTCCTCATTTTGACTAGACCTTTGAGCTAGAATGCGATGCAAGGGGCATTGGTATTGGAGGCATTCTCATACAAGGAGGTAAACCCATTGCTTTCTTTAGTGAAAAACTTCATGGTCCTTCTCTGAATTATTCCACTTATGATAAGGAATTGTATGCCTTAGTGCGAGTATTACAAACTTGGCAACATTATCTTTGGTCTAAGGAGTTTGTCATGCATTCCGATCATGAATCATTGAAATATCTTAAGTGCCAAACCAATCTGAATAAATGACATGCTAAATGGATTGAGATCATAGAGTCATTTCCATACATAATTAAGCATAAGAAAGGGAAGGAAAATGTCATTGCCGATGCATTATCTAGGCGTTATACCATGCTGTCCCAACTTGATCATAAAATCTTTGGTTTGGAAACAATAAAAGTATTATATCCTACTGATTTGGACTCCAAAGATGCTTTTGAAATATTGTAGAGAAGGAAGAACTTGGAATAAATATGTGCTGCGAGAGGGTCTCCTCTATCGTGCTAACAAGCTATGCGTTCCAGCTAGCTCTGTTCATCTATTACTTTTGCAGGAAGCACATGGAGGAGGTTTGATGGGACATTTTAGAGTGAAGAAAACTAAAGACGTGCTGTCCACACACTTTTTTTTGCCAAAGATGAGGCCTGATGTCGAGCGCTACGTGTCATGATGCACTACTTGCAATAAAGCTAAGTCTTACCTTAACCCACATGGTCTTTATATGCCTCTTCCTGTTCCTAGTGTACCTTGGGAGGACATTTCTATGGACTTTGTTTTGGGATTGCTTAGGACTAAGAGGGGGATGGATAGTATTTTTGTAGTTGTTGATCGTTTCTCCAAAATGGCACACTTTATACCTGCTCATAAGAATGATAATGCCTCACACATTGCTGATTTCTTTATGACGAAAATTGTTCATTTACATGGTGTGTCAAATACCATTGTTTCTGACCGTGATGCAAAAATTTTAAGGCATTTTTGGAGAACTTTGTGGTATAAATTGGAACCAAGTTGCTGTTTTCAACTACATGTCACCCACAAACGGATGGACAAACCGAGGTAGTTAATCATACTTTATCCACTATGTTGCGGGTTGTCTTGAAAACAAATTTGAAGTTGTGGGAGGAGTGTTGACCACATATAGGATTTTCTTACAACAAATTTGTTCACTCCACGACAAAGGTAAGTCCATTCTAGGTAATGTATGGTTTCAATCCCCGTGCTCCTATTTAGTTACTACCTTTGCCTCCTTCTGAAACTATAAATTTGGATGCTACACAACAATCTGAATTCATTCTTAAGATGCATGAAACTACAAAGAAAAATATTGAAATGATGAATGAGAAGTATTGGATTTCAGGTAGTAAAGGTAGAAAAAAAGTAAAACTTGAACTGGGTGATTTGGTGTGGTTACATTTGAGAAAAGAGCGATTCCTCGACTTGAGAAAATCTAAACTTATGCCACGTGTTGCAGGTCCTTTTAAGATTGTTAAAAAAATTAATGATAATGCATTTAAGCTTGAATTGCCTCCCGATTTTGGGGCTAGTCCTACATTTAACATTTCAGATTTGCGACCAAACTTGGGAGAAGAAGATGAACTTGATTCGAGGACGACTCCATTCCAACAACAGTGGAGACACACATTGAAATGCGAGGACCAATCACAAGAGCACGAGCACTTAATAAATCGGCAGGTGAACTCGCTCCTAACTTCTTTTGCATGTGAGTTTGAGAATAGATTGCTATGTGATGATTTAATTATTATTAGGAATAATGGAGAAGATCAACAAGGGAAGGAAAGAGACCTTGGGAGCATGGAGAACCATCTGGGACGTCCACAAGATGATGGAAGCAGTTTACAACTCGGACTCGAGTTCAATTCAGAGTCTAGGAGTAGTCCACCTTAAAACAGATGCCCAGGAGACATACAGACTCCGTTTTTGACGTTCTACATATGAACGGAAAGAGGAGAAGATAAACCTTCCAATGGTTATGGTCCCACCTCAAAATTATTTCAGAGTCATTGGGAATCGTCAAAACAAGTGGAGTCTAGATTTTTGTCCGGTGCTGCGCCACCAAATCGGGCCTTTGGGCCTTGTATCCCATATGAGTCCATTAGGAACGCATCTAATCATGTGTTGGACGAAACCTAGCCTTTAAATACTGCATCCGCCGGTCATATTCTCTGGATTTTGATTAGAATAACAATTTTCCCGTTCTTCAGTTTGTGAGACCCCAACTTCTCAATTTCAGATCGTGTCTTCTACATTCTTGCTTGTGTTCTTGGTTCACTTGCAGGGATTAGCCTTCTTGGTGAGTTCAAGCGTGTGCCGCACGGTTGGTATCCAACGGAGCAGTGATGTAGTGATTGCAGGGGTATTCGAACTGCACGAGTGCTGCAGATCATCAACATCGAGTTCTCCACCACAATTGACTTACCTTTCGGAAGATCGGTCCTGAACCTACTCATCACAAGTTACCTCAAGTGGGGTTCCTCCCCCAAGCTTGCCCTTATCAATCTCTATGATAAGGGTTGAACCCTTGATGACAGAAAGAGGCCATGAGGTCAGCCTGTTGTTGTTGTAGCTTGGTGTTGACGTTGTTGAACTCCACATCAATTTGTTGTTGCCAGTCGTGGGTAACTTTGTTGTGGTCTTGGAGTGTGATGAAGATGTCACCAGTCCTCACTTCAAATTTCCCCTCCGTTGGGTGAGTTCCGCCATTCATTTGCCAAGATCACGATAACCTTGGGCCAAAAAGGAACGTCGAGTACCCAATGGTGGAGGAGGCAAGCTACTATAGCTTGAGCTCCCTCCGGTGGTAGCCCACTCTTGCCACGAGAATCCTCCTATCTCATACGTTTGAGGTTGGGTCCGACCTAGTGCATCACCCATTGTATCCACTTCCTATTGGTATTCACAGGCGGGAGGGTATTGTGGTGGCATCTCCATTGCCGCTCTACGTGAATGGATCCTTGTGACCCTGCCAGACAAATTACCACTACGGGCCTCTTCGATAGGTTGAAGAGCAATGGTTAGTTCCCGACACTTATATAAATGAAAATCTGGGTTAGGTAATCGAATTTTGATTACATGGCCGGGATAGAAAAACGCTAAGGATCCATCTAGTTCATGTTTAAGAGTGTGTCCTTGCACTAGATAATCCTCATCTATTAAGTAGGGGGCTGCTGGAATATCTTCAATTAAAGCATTTTCTAGAGCCCCTACTTCCATAGCAATGCAGGTAATTAATGTAGTACATTCAATCGGTCTCGTCATTTTAGTGTTTTTTAACCATTGTGATGTCATAGCCTTCACAAGAGCAATTTTAATCTTTGTAACCATGGCATAAAGGGTTATAAGTTTATCATAACGCGCAATCCTATCATCCCCTCTAGGAAACATAGTCATAGCCACCCGTCTATGCATGAAACGTACATTGAGGATATGAAAGTGGCTATTCCTAGGGTTCTTACACACTACTTCACCAGTTAAGTCTTGCTAAAAACTTAGTTAAATCTGGGCAAAGCATCTAAATCTATCAAACAATGTTTATGGAAGCCTAGGATTCACTAAATTATTTCCATAGGATAAAGTATTCTTTTTGGAAAAAAACCTAAAAGAAAAACATTCAAATCCTAATTTAAGGATGCATAGTAATTGAACAGTGAGGAGGCGTGAACCTTCCTCATCTATTTGAGCAAAATTATCCCATCCTAGTGTCTGCCAAACGGTAAAGAATTCAGAATTCATATCTATTTTGGAGAGTAGTGTCGGATCATAGGCCATTGTGTGGGCAAACTCACGATCTCGGAGGATGTTGTAATTTGTCATTCAACGTCTGTAAAAGCCCGTTTTTCGGAAGAACAAAAACGCTAAAATGCAAACTAAAAATTTTTTAAAGTGGACATGGAAATCCAAACTCACATGAACCATATGAGTTAACCAACGTTCACTAAAAATAGGGACTTGTTAAAACTTTACATATAGAACATGGTTGCTAATATATTTGGAACTTAAGGGGTAAAATCCTTAATTCTCAGGTATTCACATTTTCAATGAAAAATTAAAGGAGAAAAGAAAACAAAATGGAGAGAAAGAAAAAGGAATTATTCCAACCCTAAAATGGGACATTCAAAAGAATTCAAATATAAGGCTATAAATTTTTCCATGACCTTCTAATACTCCAAATAGACTCTCGGTAAAGTTTCAAAATTTTTGAAGCAAGTTTTCCATTTATTGGACACGTACTGAGAGTTTAATCAGAGTCGACTTCAAATTTAAACTTTGTACTTAACTTTGTCCAAAATCCATTCCAAATTTTTCCTGAGGTCCCTTGTGGTTCAAAAAGGGTAACTTCAAAGTTTCAGGATTTTTGAACCTAATCTACTATTTATTTCCTTGAGTCGAGTATCACCACTTGAATTCAAATTCAAAATTTAAATTTGAATGAAACTTTACCAAATACTGAAATTGATTTTCCCAATAAATTCCTCATATTTTGTTTAGTATCCCTGCCCACTTTTAACACTTTTAGAGCATGTTAGATATTTAATTGCAGTTAGAATGAAGATAAGAAGGAGAGAGTGGGTCCCACAAGTGGTCCCCACAGGTTAGGTCGGCAACTGGCCACAGCGTGACACCGATACCATGCATGTGCCACCGCGATGCAAGTCGGTCTTTATCTACCAGCGCCGACTGCTTCCTTTCCACAGCACCGCTCGCGCTCTTCTTCCCGGCCGCTTGCAGCGCCACCTCCCGACGGCCATCGGCTCGCGTCCCTCCCCGCGCCGCGCGCTCAGTCCGACCCGCCGGCCGCCTCCTCGCCTCCGGCCACAACGCACCCTGGTCCGTGCCCAAGCTCCTCCCTGCCGCGCTGTGCAAGCAGCAGCGCCACTGCTCCACCTCCCGTCTCGCCCTCTCCGTGTCGCTGCGTGCTCACCGGCGCCCCACCCTGCGCTCGGCCGCCCACAGCGCCACCAGCTCGCGAGCGCTCCACCGCCCCGATGGCTCGTCTCCCTGCTCGCTGGCTCCCGCCACCCTCGCCGTGCCCCCGCATGCGCGCCGCCCTCGCCGACGCCCCTGCAGCGCCCGTGCCCGCGCAGCACACCACCTTTCACTAGCTACTCGCCCGCGGCCGCACATCTCTAGTGCCGCTGCTGCGTCCTTGCCACCGCTGCGAGCCGCACCTTTCCACGGCGGCCGTCCGCTCACCGCCCAGGCCGCTGTCCGCGCCTTGGCCACGCTTCCCATGTGCCGTTTCGGATGTCATTGTCGACTTGTTGTCATCACGGCTTTCTTCTCACATGCCGCATCCAAACAGTGCGAGGATTGATGGAGGTGATGTATGAGATGCAATAACAAGTCGACGACACAACGGCAACAACAATTGGTTCAAGGTTAGCTCTGAATTGTGCAAAGATTAGTTGGGACAGTGCTGCAGCCAAAATGTTCGATGAAATGTTCACGAGGAAAGAACCAACGTTGTTGATGTTTAGAACTGGTATGTGATCCAGGGGTAGGATTATGTTGCGACCGACAAGCCTAAGTACCAAGATGCCCTTTGAACGATGATGAAGCAACGGAAATCAAGTACACACACACAAGATGTTCGGTGAAATGCCTACAAGGTGAGCCTTGCCCTGAATTGCCTTGCTTGACCACCGAAGTCTGTTCTTCGTAATCGCTAAGGGTACTCATATGTCGTCAAGACGTACGTCCATTTTCTGCCATGATATCATTCCTTTAGAAATCACCAAGTTGACCTTCTTTGTCTTCTGAATCGCGTTAACTTGACCGTGCGTGCTCGGATGCTCCACCATGAGCCGCGTCGACGTCGTTGACCACATGACGTCGTCGTGACGCTTCAAGCCGTCATTGTGCCCTAGCATCGAGATGAAGGATGCTTGTGATGTGTGTGGTGCTGGAACACAAGCACGACTCGTCGGACAATAGTTGTCAATCCAAATTAGGTTTTAGTCGATGTGAGAGTGACCGAGTCCTAGGTGTAATCTAGATGCTCGATGAAATGCCTTCTAGGTCAAACCAGATGGGACGGTGATCACTGATGACCTAGGGTAGAGGTATGCAAGAACATTGCGACCAACAAGGAGAACTAGACCAAGGGGAACCTTGGATAAGAGTTCCTTGGTTGTGTTGAGGATGTTCCCTAACCGATCACAGGATTGGTTAACTTGGTGTACCACTTTATCGACGACAGGTTCGTCGAGTCGCTTATCAACAACCGAGTCGACATCACTAGCCTTAAGACTCACAAGGTGGTGTTCGGGATTCCGCTCACCCCATTGACGAGTTCGGGTCGATGTGGACCTCGCTAATCCGATCTTCTCGTGATGGCAAAGCATGACCGTTACGACAAGGTCTCGCATCATGTTCGAGTTCCAGGAGTTCACCGAGCTAATCTGGACAATCTTGCAAAGGACACTGCAATAGTGTCATGTAAGCACTTGAACGATGCTCGAGAAGCTTGCCGTAGAAACTACTTTACCTAAAATTCATTTGACGTTGTCTTGGTACTCATGCTAGGTTAACAGTGCTTGTAATGACTTCTTAAGGCCAAGCCATGTTGATCCCAATTCAGTCCCTAGTGTCGTTAGGTTCCATCATGGTTCATCCTAAGTCAGGACCCTACGACAGCACTGCTCACTTAACTAGGTTTACTCCTTTATGAGTTAAGTCAAGTTCATTGGTTGACTACTAAATCGCGACCTTCGTCTTGTACACTCCACTCATACTCAAGCTTTCGATGTCCCCCTTGATTCTTTAGTCATCCTTACACTACCAGTCCAACACTTCTTCATCATTCAGAATTGTCAATCTCGCGTGGCCTAGCTTGAAGTGTGGTATGCTAAGTTGCAATGTAGCTTTATGTTGTACCTTTCAGTTCATACCGACACTACTATGTCCACCTTGACTCCTCCTCTGGTTACCCACACAACAGAGGCATATCTGTCCTTCCTAGTAAAACTCCTCATTCTTAAAGTTTACACAACCCCGTGGAGTCTATTATTAAATTACTTAATTACTTATATGCATATCAGGTCGATAGGAATGTGTTGATAGGTGATTGACAAGAAACTTCGCTTGGAGGAGAAGGCCAAGGTGTTTCCAATGAGGTTCTATGGCAGGATCTCCAGAGGAAGACCAAGCCCTAACAACTGACATTGTTATAGAGTCGCAAACAAGGCAAGCCCCGGTTTGCATTTAAAAGCTTTACAGAGTTTTGCTGTATTTCTCACATTACATCTTAAGTTTCATATGTGCATTACGTATAGGGTGATTGATACTCCACTTGCATGACCACAAATCCCAGGTTTTGGTTGGAACGGGTTACAGTTTGACCTGTAGTAACTGCTTTGCTAATGTATAGGAAATCCGGTAGAAGTCGAGTAGTTGGAATCTACTCGCGAGAGATGTAGGACATATCTCACAGGATTGGTTAGATAGAAAATGGCTTAATATAATAAAACTGAGACCGAGCAAGGGATGGATAGGAAGCGGCGAGAATTGAGTCTGGATCGCATAGCCCTACCTGTGTCGATTAAGGCCCGTCTTTATGCAGCCTTTTCGGACAAGCTTGAATTGTACCGGCGACATAACGGACATATGGAATCCAATAAACTGACGTAACTCGATAACTAGGGTGTCGAGGCCCATTAACTCACCATCGATAGGGGTGGGTTCAGGACAGTAAGGTGTAAATCGGTCGGTGGACACATGAGGTGTTTCATGCGGAGACCTTCTCTTTGCGGAGGTGAGACGGGCTCGACATTCGGGTTTCTTGTGAAAGGTGGCCATATACGCCTAGTACTGAAGTGTTATGTAGGTACATGTGTACTCGCTGACACTTCCGAACGACATATGTGTCGTGTTGTCCGGGTGTGTCCTTATTGCAATCACCGTCCCTCGTAGTAATAGAGTACCACTTGTTCACTGCGCCGTGATGTAGTAAATACTAAAGAATCCAGAAAAATATATTGTATTGAATTATAATTGCTTTGCAACCTTGTATGGCTTAGATATAGTACAATTAAAAGTTTATAGTTTTCCCCATACTTTACCTGTAATAGCATTATGTGTTTTGGGCATGTCATATCATCAGCAAAGCGTTTCTTATTTGATTGTGGAGTCTATGATGTGCCGTGCCTGAAGAATGTCATGTTCTACTTAAAACATGACTATAAGGATCCACTTGTAGGCGAGTCCTTTATGCTATTCCTTACCTATGTTTAGTATTCACCCCTGCATATGTCAAGTGAGACGAGTTAGTCTTGCTGAGCCTTATGCTCACGTTTGCGCTTTAACGATTTTTGCAGGTATTAGGTTTATTTCTTCTATTCATGTTGTACATGAGATCTCGAGGTATCGAGATAAATCTCATGTGAACCACGCCGCTGCTAAATGTTCTTCTTGTTGCTAATGAGAAGCGTCCTAGGGCATGGACGTCTTCTCTCCTGCTTAGTTAGGTGAGAATATGAGTATGTATTTTTCCGCTGCGTGTGTACCCCTGCTGTACACTCTTTTGTAAACTCTTCTTATTATGAAATGAAAATTTTATATCTCTTGGTATCCTTTTCGTGTGTGCTGTTAGGTACTGCATCGCACGACACCACCCAATGAGATCCTCGGATGTGTGGACCCCGATCCTCATAGACATGGTATCAGAGCTTCATTGTGAATAACACACTTGAAAAGAGCCTATTTTCGAAAACTCTAAATTAGTCGAGTGGGGATTAGCTATATGCCCATTAAGGACTATTACTAGTATAAGTTATAAAGGTGGTGAACTAACTTGTTATATTATTCTGTAACGACGCTCTGTCTTCAAGGTAAGAGGTAAGGTACGCCACCGAGAGCGGATCAATCTTGGTAAACTCTGCATACGAGATGTGGTATGTGAAATTTCCGTGGCTTAGCACGGAAAGTCAATATGAGTCTCCGAAACTTTCCATGTTTCTGAGAACATATGACAGGCGGTACCCCAGTGTGGTACAAAATTAGTGGGAGCCCCATCGGGTGGTGTATAACACGATAGTATGCATCTCTAGAACTATTCATGTTCTATGGGATCATGTGAAACACGTATGCCCGAGCGTGTATAAGTCGGTTCGTGCGGGAGTCTTTGCTGTACAGACGTAGTACAACCATGTACCTCGAGACATGACTTCACTCGAGGGCGACTCACACCAGAGTCGTATGCATTTACTTTCATATATATTATTGTGACTGTCTGTCATGTTTCCCCATGCCGCCCTTGAGGTGTGAAGGTGTGAAAGGTGATTGTTTGTCTTCTGCAGGTACACTAACTCCGGTAGCGACTCGTGTAGAATATGTTTTCGAGTGATCGATATTAGAACCACCTATAGACGTATCCGGATATATCGGGTTAGACTTTTCTTTTGGTAAGGCACGTAGTACCGTCAGTGTCACATTTGATACTTTGACCATCCCCACGAAAGAATGGCTTCATCATCATCTTGTAAGATCCAACTACCAGTTGCTGGTAAGTTTTGGGTCAAAGTTTTGACATGGATAGTGCAATGCAAAGAAGGATGAAGATTAAGGCTTTTGTGTACTATTGACGGAATCTAGTTCGATTATGTCAAGATGTGCTTCTAGTTAAACTTCATAGGACATCGTAGTATGCTATAGGGATGGGGGAGATCTTCAGGTCCTCGACGATTTCTCTAGGGACGAGTTGGACAGAACAACACTGGGGAAACTCGTCCAAATCATTAGAAACCAGCATTTCTTCACCTCTTTGATATAATGAACTAGCCTCGGCATATCAACCATAACTCTTTGTAGAATCGTTGAATACCTTCGTGTAATACATTTCCGGAAACCTTGCGACTTGTACAACAAGTTTGTAGTGGGACTTTTGTCACATTGTGGGGTTATCCATCTGAAAATCAGTGTCCAAATCAGCTTTAAACAACCATGATCTATCAAACTAAATTCTGAAACCTGAACCGATTGTTCCACTTCAAAAATCCGTATCTCTTCAACCTGAGGGCTTTGGAGGCAAGTGAATAATTTTTGGAAATATTTTTAAGTCTTCTATAAGTTTTCTATTGACCTCCAAGCCAAAAGATGCTTTTATGGTGATGAAAATGCACCGTTATCACAGCAGCTGTTGTTCTGAAACTACATGGACCAGCATCTGTATTTTTGCCATATTTCCTTGTAGAAAGCTCTTCTACTCCATTTTGATACATTTCTGGAAAGGGGAAGAGCTATTCTACAACTTTGTTATTCAGTGATACCTCAAATTCAGTTTATAACTAATTAGAAAACTGGAGTTGAAGATAGTACATGTATATAGGTGCTATCTGAAACGTCAGAAAAATTCTGAACTTTGAACGGCCATAACTCTTAAACTAGAAATGCAACCTATGCATGTTTATACATGTATGGAAGGCTTAAAGAGTCCTCTATCAACTTCCTATTCAACACAAAGGATAAAAATCGCAATAACAAGGTCTAAATTGAAGTGTCGTTTAAGAGGTTCTGGCAGTCCGGAAGAGGGGACAGAATCTGAACTCTTCACCAATTGAATCGTAACATTCTGCAGACTTCACTGCTGCAGGCCTACTTTATGTGGTTGGAAAGTGTAGAGAGTCCTCTACAACCTTTCTATAGAACTCCAGAGCAGAATCCATCTGTAACATACTCAAAATTTCAAATTTCTAAACTTGATCAAATCTGGACAGCGAGTGGACAGTCCTTTATAGAGTTACTGTTCAGATCGTAATTTCTACTAGAATCATCGATTGGCTTCGGGTTTTACATTTCTGGAATCCTGAGAATGTATGCAACCAGTTTGCTATGTGTTATTTTTGCAAATGTTGATATCTGTATATCTGAAAATTGTGGACAAAATCAGCCTTAAACAAAGGAGGTGCTGTCCAAATTTTTAGAAAAACTGTCAACTTGCAAATGCCATATCTTCTCAACCAGAATTGCTACGAGGGCAAGTAAGTACTCCTTAGAAATTTTTGGAAGTCCTATACAAGTTCTCTATTCAGCTCAAGACCAAAATATTTTCTTAAGTTGGTGAAATTTTGGAAATCACTGAAACTGTCCGGGACTACAGAAACTGGACAGCACTCTGAACTTTTGTGAATGTGACCCATACCTAGCAGATTTTGCATCCAATGGTGTCGTGCGAGTAACCGTTGGACAGTTTAGTGAGTTAGCTACAATTTTTGTAATTGGCTCCAGACCTGAATCTGTCGTCTACTTTTTCCAAATCGAGTTTGAATACAATGTGGTCAATCTGAACTGAATATAAAAGTCTGAATGCTGAAATTTCAGCAAACTTTAAAAATGCATGTCTCTTAAACCAAAACTGATATGAAGACAAATAAATGCATTCTGGAAAGATTATTACAATGAATACAAATTTGTCAATGAGAATATTTCCAGATTCCATCATAACAGTCTGAAAACTTTAGATCAAAAGTGCTACTTTTTAAGCAGGTTCTGCTGAAAGTGATGAAAATTCTGCTGATTTTAAAATAGCATAACATGCAAACCAGAGATGATCTAGAAGCAAACCAATACTTTCTGGAAAGGTTTCGAAGTGTACTTTAACTTTATTATTTACCTCGAGATCTGATTTTGCCTTTTACTGGATCAAAATTGAGTTTGCGTCCAAGCTGGTCGTTTGTCACCATAGCCTGGCCAGTTTGAACCTTTTGGTTTTTATTAGGCATTCGGCTCTCGATATCAATTCAAGGAGTGTCGTAACCAACCAAGAGTTAGGACTCAAGTAATTACCAAGTTGAATGGAGTGTTAAACTCATTGAAGCCTTTTTCCCTTGGATAGACATACTAGTATCTGATTTATGTGACTTGCCACATCACATCTTGTGATGTTGAACGCAGGTCGCAATTACTCGAGTGGCATCTCGTCTTTCCATGAGGACTGTTTGGAGTACGCTTTGAAATCCTGGTTTGGAACTTTAAGGGGGAAGGCGAGCACTCAAGTAATCGTGGTATTCAACCATCAACCTTGGTTATAACGAGTCGTATCAACAAGAAGACGATCAATTAAGATTACATCTTCATGAGGATCCAACATCCACCATCAGATTGAGTTACTCTAAGAAGAGTGTGACTTCAACTCCACTAAAGTGATCAAGAAGGATATCCGTTCCTCCTGACTGATTGAAGCGAAGGTTAAGTGAAGTATCACTGGAGATGTGTCTAGTGATCTCGACCAGCTGTCTAGGGATAACCTTCGACATATAGTTAGTTGTTTTTCTCCTGATGAAGATACAATCAAGTTGAGTAGTACATGAACAAGCTTTCGAAAGGTCGAGGTAACATGGTATGTTTCCCACATTCCTTGTCAATCGTTCTGTTATGAATTCCTTAACTGTGGTCGAGTCATGAAAGTAACGCTACTCATTGAGTGTCTTTCACGACCACGGTCGCCAAGCCTTGCAAATCATCAAACATTACTTGAGTTTTCCGTGTGTGGTTCATTTAGTCTTGCTCCAACGATAAAAGCTACTGCACCATGCATGTGCACCATTTGCATCATACATATGCACCATTTGCACCATACATATGCACCATTTGCACCATACCATGTGCATATTCATTGCACCATACAACATATGATGCATCATGAAGCATCATTATTAATGTAACACCAATGATAGAATGCATAGTAATACTAAAATTTAGAGCAAGATTGTGTACCCCATTCAAACTATTCTAAGGTGTCTAATGACTACGGTCATTTCACCATCTTCATTTGACTTCTTACATTGTTGATCTCCTTTCCATTGAGTAATACTTGGGAAACCAAATTACTCAACCTCCCTTGCAACTAAACAAACACTTGAACTTCCATCCTTGCCTTGTTTAGGTTCAAGTGCCTTGATTGTTGCAACTATACCGTTCGTCATCGAGTGGTTATCAGTTCGATGATCAACCTTGTAAAATGCATGAAATCTCCTTACTTGCGAGGATACCGTTCGATTGTCAACCTCGTGAAACTCTTTGGGTCCATATAAGATCTTGCATTGTTATATGGTAACCTTGCTACACTAATTACCTTGTAGTTACCATAGGATTGAGTTCTTTGCTGTGTGGAAACATATAAGGATGCTGAATCCTTAAATCCTCGCGTGCCACCGCAAAGGGTCTTCATCTTCTATTTCTATTGTTTGAAGATGTTGATATACCCAAAAACCTTGTAGTCGCCATATCTTCCGTATTCCTACTGTTTTCATCACATAAGAGTGTTGAGTGCTTTGCTACTCTTATGATACAGCTAAGGGATCCTATGGTTGACTAAACATCAAACGAGGTTAATGATTGTTGTTTAACCTCATAAACCATCTTAACTCATGTCAAGGGAAATACCACATTAAGTTATAAGGACCTATGCAAAAACCCAGCAGGCAACCAAGAATCAATGCAAAAATAGTTTCAAACTATCATGGTGACCTAGAGAAGCATAGAACAAGTCCTGATTCTTCCAGTCAAGACTAGGACAGGACAAGATGTCATGTCAGTGTAAGAGTACAACAATAAAGGATCAGTACCAGACGTGAGAGTTACGACGTGATATTGTCATGTCGAGCATCCTGTCAAGGTTTTCAACCTAAAGACTGGAATCACTTGAAGCAGACTTTAGAATTTCTTACGATGCCTAAAGATAATCACTATTTCGTAGAACCCAAGTCTTTAAGGGCATTGCCATTTTCCTTAGTCAATGACCCTCTTTTACGGATCGTACCCTCATCGTTTCTGTTATTCTACTTGTTAGAATCTCGGGACGAGATTCCTTTAAGGCAGAAGGATTGTAAAAGCCCGCTTTTCGGAAGAAAAAAACGCAAAAATTCGAACTTAAAAATTTTTAAAGTGGACTTGGAAATCCAAACTCACATGAACCATATGAGTTAACCAACGTTCACTAAAAATAGGGACTTGTTAAAACTTTACATATAGAACATGGTTGCTAATGTATTTGGAACTTAAGGGGTAAAATCCTTAATTTCCAGGTATTCAAATTTTCAATGAAAAATTAAAGGAGAAAAGAAAACAAAATGGAGAGAAAGAAAAAGGAATTATTCCAACCCTAAAATGGGACATTCAAAAGAATTCAAATCTAAGGCTATAAATTTTTCCATGACCTTCTAATATTCCAAATATACTCTCGGTAAAGTTTCAAAATTTTTGAAGCTCGTTTTCCATTTATTGAAAACGTACTGAGAGTTTAATCAGAGTCGACTTCAAATTTAAACTTTGTACTTAACTTTGTCCAAATCCATTCCAAATTTTTCCTGAGGTCCCTTATGGTTCAAAAAGGGTAACTTCAAAGTTTCAGGATTTTTGAACCTAATCTACTATTTATTTCCTTGAGTCGAGTATCACCACTTGAATTCAAATTCAAAATTTAAATTGGAATGAAACTTTACCAAATACTGAAATTGATTTGCCCAATAAATTCCTCATATTTTGTTTAGTGTCCCTGCCCACTTTTAACACTTTTAGAGTCTGTTAGATATTTAATTGCACTTAGAATGAAGATAAGGAGAGAGTGGATCCCACAAGTGGTCCCCACAGGTCAGGTCGGCAACTGGACACAGCGTGACACCGATTCCATGCATGTGCCACCGCGAGGCAAGTCGGTCTTTATCTACCGGCGTCGACTGCTTCCTACCCACAGCACCACTCGCGCTCTTCTTCCCGGCCGCTTGCAGCGCCACCTCCCGACGGCCATCGGCTCGCGTCCCTCCCCGCGCCACATGCTCAGTCCGCCCCGCCGGCCACCTCCTCGCCTCCGGCCACAGCGCACCCTGGTCCGTGCTCCAGCTCCTCCCTGCCGCGCCGCGCAAGCTGCCGCGCCGCTGCTTTACCTCCCGGCTCGCCCTCTCCCTGCCGCTGCGTGTTCACCGACGCTCCACCCCGCGCTCGGCCGCCCAAGGTGCCACCAGCTCACGAGCGCTCCACCGCCCCGGCGGCTCATCTCCCTGCTCGCCGGCTCGCGCCGCCCTCGCCGTGTACCCGCATGCGCGCCGCCCTCGCCGACGCCCCTGCAGCGCCCGTGCCCGCGCAGCACACAACCTTTCACCGGCTACTCGCCCGCGGCCGCACATATCTAGTTCCGCTGCTGCGTCCTTGCCACCGCTGCTCGCCGCACCTTTCCATGCCGGCCGTCTGCTCGCCGCCCAGGCCGCTGTCCGCGCCTTGGACGCGCTTCCCATGTGCCGTTTCAGATGTCATTGTCGACTTGTTGTCATCACGGCGTTCTTCTCACATGCCGCATCCAAACAGTGCGAGGATTGATGGAGGTGATGTATGAGATGCAAGAACACGTCGACGACACAACGGCGACAACAATTGGTTCAAGGTTAGCTCTGAATTGTGCAAAGATTAGTTGGGACAGTGCTGCAGCCAAGATGTTCGATGAAATGTTCACGAGGAAAGAACCAACGTTGTTGATGTTTAGAACTGGTCTGTGATGCAGGGGTAGGATTATGTTGTGACCGACAAGCCTAAGTGCCAAGATGCCCTTTGAACGGTGATGAAGCAACGGAAATCAAGTACACACACACAAGATGTTCGGTGAAATGCCTACAAGGTGAGCCTTGCCTTGAATTGCCTTGCTTGACGCACCGAAGTCCGTTCGTCGTAATCGCTAAGGGTACTCATATGTCGTCAAGCCGTACGTCCATTTTCCGCCATGATATCATTCCTTTAGAAATCCCCAAGTTGACCTTCTTTGTCTTTTGAATCGCGTTAACTTGTCTGTGCGTGCTCAGATGCTCCACCATGAGCTGCGTTGACGTCGTTGACCACATGACGTCGTCGTGACGCTCCGAGCCGTCATTGTGCCCTGGCATCGAGATGAAGGATGCTTGTGATGTGTGTGGTGCTGGAACACAAGCACGACTCATCGGACAATAGTTGTCAAGCCAAACTAGGTTTTAGTCGATGTGTGAGTGATCGAGTCCTAGGTGTAATCTAGATGCTCGATGAAATGCCTTCTAGGTCGAACTAGGTGGGTCGATGATCATTGATGACCTAGGGTAGAGGTATGCAAGAACGTTGTGACCAATAAGGAGAACTAGACCAAGGGGAACCTTGGATAAGATTTCCTTGGTTGTGTCGAGGATGTTCCCTAACCGATCGTAGGATTGGTTAACTTGGTGTACCACTTCATCGACGACAGGTTCGTCGAGTTGCTTATCAACAACCGAGTCGACATCACTAGCTTTAAGACTCACAAGGTGGTGTTCGGGATTCCGCTCACCCCATTGACGAGTCCGGGTCGATGTCGACCTCGCTAATCCGATCTTCTCGTGATGGCAAAGCATGACCGTCATGACAAGGTCTCGCATCATGTTCGAGTTCCAGGAGTTCACCGAGCTCATCTGGACAATCTTGCAAAGGACACTGCAATAGTGTCATGTAAGCACTTGAACGATGCTCGAGAACTTGTCGTAGAAACTACTTTACCTAAAAGTCATTTGACGTTGTCTTGGTACTCATGCTAGGTTAACAGTGCTTGTAATGAATTCTTAAGTCCAAGCCATGTTGATCCCAACTCAGTCCCAAGTGTCGTTAGGTTCCATCATGGTTCATCCTAAGTCAGGACCCCACGACAGCACTACTCACTTAACTAGGTTTACTCCTTTACGAGTTAAATCAAGTTCATTGGTCGACTACTGAATCGTGACCTTCGTCTTGTACACTCCACTCATACTCAAGCTTTCAATGTCCCCCTTGATTCTTTAGTCATCCTTACACTACCAGTCGGACACTTCTTCACCATTTAGAATTGTCAATCTCGCGTGGCCTAGCATGAAGTGTGGTATGCTAAGTTGCAATGTAGCTTTATGTTGTACCTTTCAGTTCATACCGACAGTACTATGTCCACCTTGACTCCTCCTCTGGTTACCCACACAACAGAGGCATATATGTCCTTCCTAGTCAAACTCCTCATTCTTAAAGTTTACACAACCCCGTGGAGTCTATTATTAAATTACTTAATTACTTATATGCATATCATGTCGATAGGAACATGCTGATAGGTGATCGACAAGAATCTTCGCTTGGAGGAGAAGGCCAAGGTGTTTCCACTGAGGTTCCATGGAAGGTTCTCCGGAGGAAGACCAAGCCCTAACAACTGACATTGTTATAGAGTCGCAAACAAGGCAAGCCCCAGTTTGCATTTAAAAGCTTTACAGAGTTTTGCAGTATTTCTCACATTACGTCTTAAGTTTCATATGTGCATTACGTATAGGGTGATTGATACTCCACTTGCATGACCACAAATCCCAGGGTTTGGTTGGAACGGGTTACAGTTTGACCTGTAGTAACTGCTTTGCTAATGTATAGGAAATCCGGTAGAAGTCGAGTAGTTGGAATCTACTCGTGAGAGATGTAGGACATATCTCACAAGATTGGTTAGATAGAAAATGGCTTAATATAATAAAACTAAGACTGGGCAGGGGATGGATAGGAAGCAGCGAGAATTGAGTCTCGGTCGCATAGCCTTGACTGTGTCGATAAAGGCACGTCTGTATGCGGCCCCTTCGGATAAGATTGAATTGTACCGGTGACATAATGAACATATGGAATCCAATAAACTGATGTAACTCGATTACTGGGGTGTCGAGGCCCATTAACTCACCATCGATAGGGGTGGGTTCAGGACAGTAAGGTGTAAATCGGTCGACGGACACATGAGGTGTTCCGTGCGGAGACCTTCTATTTGCGGAGGTGAGACGGGCTCGGCGTTCGGGTTTCTTGTGAAAGGTGGCCATATACGCCTAGTACTGAAGTGTTATGTAGGTACAGGTGTACTCGCTGACATTTCCGAACGATGTATGTGTCGTGTTGTCCGGGTGTGTCCTGATTGCAATCACCGTCCCTCGCGGTAATAGAGTACCACTTGTTCACTGAGCCGTGATGTAGTAAATACTAAAGAAGCCAGAAAAATATATTGTATTGAATTATAATTGCTTTGCAACCTTATATGGCTTAGAGATAGTACAATTAAAAGTTTACAGTTTTCCCCATACTTTACCTGTAATAGCATTATGTGCTTTGGGCATGTCATATCATCGGCAAAGCGTTTCTTGTTTAATTGTGGAGTCTATGATGTGTCGTGACTAAAGAATTTCATGTGCTACTTAAAACATGACTATAAGGATCCACTTGTAGGTGAGTCCTTTATGCTATTCCTTACCTATGTTTAGTATTCACCCCTGCATATGTATAGTGAGACGGGTTAGTCTTGTTGAGCCTTATGCTCACGTTTGCGCTTTAACGATTTTTGCAGGTATTAGGTTTATTTCTGCTGTTCAGGTTGTACATGAGATCTCGAGGTATCGAGATAAATCTCATGTGAACCACGCCGCTACTGAATGTTCTTCTTGTTGCTAATGAGAAGCGTCCTAGGGCATGGACATCTTCTCTCCTGCTTAGTTAGGTGAGATTATGAGTATGTATTTTTTCGTGGCGTGTGTACCCCTGTCGTGCACTCTTTTGTAAACTCTTCTTATTATGAAATGAAAATTTTATATCTCTTGGTATCCTTTTTGTGTGTGCTGTTAGGTGCCGCATCGCACGGCACCACCCAATGAGATCCTCGGATGTGTGGACCCCGGTCCCCACAACGTCACTCCTCAAGTCGGGGTCGTCGTTGTGCGGAGGCGGAGTGGAACATCATCTTCCTCCATTGGGACGTCGTCTTGCGCACATCTCCACCCTGGACTTGGTGTAGGCTCGGGGGAGAGCTGTGAGCTTGAGTTCCTCCCATGGCATGAGCTTGATGAAGTTCCCTTCCTCTTCCAAAACAACTTATTCATGATCTTCATGGCTGCACAACTTGAGAACAAGAAAAAAACAAACTCGAAATGGGTTACTTTAGCGAAAATCAAACTAAAAACCTCGACGAATTGTTTTGTCAACTTGAGAGCAACTTCCAAGTGCATATGCAAAATGCAAATGAGAATCAAAGCAAATCTTTTTGGTTTGAACTTAGGAGAAGTGTTGCAACAAACACTACTTAAGACACCCAAATAGGAGACAAAGATGGGCGACGCGCTCAAAGGCGAACGTCTCTGATAAGGTTAAGCGAGACGAGCCCGCTTCAACAAGGACCTGACACAACTTGGTTGAACGTTCAAGGAGACGCGTTACAATACAACATGTCTTAGTTAAATAGGTATCTGAGACATGCCTTCCCTCTGACATATGGGAGACGCGCTTATAACAAACCCGTCTCCTCGAACAGAAAGCACATACTTTACAGAAAGCACGTCTCCTTTGTCTTCGCTTATAGAAAGACATGAACTCATCGTTGAACGATTAATTCATTCATTCAAAGAACACACCAAATATTCATAACACTGATTAATAAGGGAGACATGCTCTTACATAAAGCACGTCTCCTTTAGCTTCGTGATTTTCTCCATTTTGCCTCGGCTCATTGTTGATATCACAAATCGCTGAACTTAAAGCACATTCACTTGATAACAAAATCATTCACTTGTCCAAAAAATAATCAAATCCTTCCTTATGATTCCTGAGGAACACGATGAACACACCACACATTCATTCATCCACACAGTGGCCAATGTTTTGTAATATATTCATTCACACAATTGTTGAACACACAAGATAATATTTAATCACATAGATGAACAAAGATAGATTTCATTCATTTACACAATATATTACAGAACACAAGAAGAAGTACAAGCAACTAAAAACAACAAAGAAAAACTAAAATCTACTCCTCTTCCTCCTCTGGATCCTACTCTGGGGCCGCTGCAACAGAAGTCTGGTCCGGCTGCGTCGGTGGTGCAACTTTGGGACAGCGCTTGCTCTCCGTCGCCTACACCAGGTTTCTGCAGCCCTCGGCGCCGAGCACCTGGGCCATCGTCTCGAATAGAATGTCGAGACGATCGGCCACCCTCGTGAGGGCGAAGAGGTAGTGACCAATGGTATCCATTCCAGTAAATTGTGGAAGGATACCCAGACCCATGGAACTCATGGCGCAAGACGTATTATTGTACACCTCTTGCACCATAAGTAGGTGTTGCTCGGTGTTGAACCTCTCAGGGGAGCTGCAGCATAGTTTCTTGCACGGTAGCTCTCTCGGCGGGCTTGGCAGCGGAAGGTCGGCCATGGTGGTGGTGGGTCGTCGGTGCAGAGAAGACGAATAAGAAGAAGAAACGAATTCAAAATGTACAATGTGCTTGTGGAGAACTTACGGGTGATGGCGCGTCTTAAATAAGGTCTGCTCGGAGTCGATGATGCAGCGTTTGGTTTCTCGTGCATTGATGGAACCATGGGACGCATCGATACCGCCTCGGGGAAATGAAAGGTCACGCATGCTTGTCAAACGCGTCTCTGCACCATCGCCGCCAAAATTAATTTCTCTGCAGTTCTTGTGTCGTGCGTCTCTCTTTCAGCAATGGAAGACACGCTTTCATAAAGTGCATCTCGCTTTAGTCTCCAGTGCGTCTCGCGTTTATCTCGCTCGTCTCTTTGCGTCTGATTCTCCTTTACTAAGACCAACGCTCCTTTACTAATCAACCAACTCCAGTGTGACTACCGCCTCTGGTCGCCATCGCCGTCATTGTCATCGCCGTCCTCATCGTCATCATCATTGTTCTTGGTTGGGTTAGACATCGGCTTGGCACATAGGCGACTGCAAAAGGAGCGCTTGGCATGGTGCAAGAACCATCCCCATGTATGTACATATGGCACCGATCGCATGGTTGTATATATGTAGCTCTGCAATGGACTGATGAACTTAACAAGCTGGACGGTACAATTTAGATTGATCAATGGGAGCTTTAGGAATAAGTTTAGATTCATAATTACTTTAGATGGATGCAATGTGTATGAATTATGAAATTCATTGAGTTGCAAATTATCTCTGAATTGCAATGTCATTGCGTTTGTTTATCACTAAATTCCAATTATAGCCCTTAGTTGCAATATCATTGCGTTGTTTTATCCCTGCAACGGGCACTCACGATAACGTGCGAGTGGCAACGGACGCTCACGATGTCATGCGAGTGGCAATAGTGAGACGAGTGCATGAAATATGAACTTTCAAAAGGCGCGTCTCCGAATTTGAGATCTAGCAAAAGGGAGGTGCGCCTTACTCGGACGCGTCTCTGATTCGTGTCGAAGATCTTTTGTCCCACCTCAGAAAGATGTGCGCGTTGTTCATGTAACGAATTACGCACAGATGCCAATGGGACATGTCTGGATGCCAAAAGATGTTGTTCCTTGCTTCAGCACACTGTGGCACATCTTTTCGCATACCGGGTGTCCATTCAGTGAAAAAATAATGCGAGATGCACCTTACCAAAGCGCATCTTCAAGTATTTCCGAAGATCTTTGTTCCCACCTCGGAAATATGAGCACGTTGCAACTATCATGTAAGTCATAGCGTGCAGTTTCCAGTTGGACAAGTGCGCATGTGACAGCTGTTGTTTGCAGGACAACAGTTGTCGCATGCGGTTTGCCCGTACGACCAAAACATAATGCGAGACGCGTCTTATGATGCGCGTGTCTTCGATTCGTGTAGAAGATTTTTATCCCACCTCAGAAAGTTGTGTGCATTGCAGTAATCATATAAGGCATTTCACACAGTTGCCAGTTGGACATGCCAGTATGCAAAAGATGGCGTCGCACTCCGCGAACAACATATTTCGCATGTTGCGTGCCCGTTCGGACACAAAATAATGTGAGACGCGCGTTACCTAGGCTCGTCTCCGATTCATGCTGAAGATTTTTTCGTCCCACCATGGAAAGTTAAGCGCGTGGAAACGATCATATAAGGCATAAAGCACAGTTTCCAGTTGGACATGCCTAGATGCCAAAGATGTTGTTCCTGGCTCAATTACACAGTGGCGCATCTTTGACATACGGCATACACATTCGGCCACAACATAATGCGAGACGCATGTTATATATGTCCATCTCCAATTTTTGACCTAATTTTAGCACTTGTGCGCTCTCTGGCGAAAATTTTCACGTAAAACTTACTCGTGCTATCTCAACCAAAGAGAGACGCTGAAATGAGAGATGGGTGTTATAGAGGCTCGTCTACAAGTTTTGCTACTTTTATATATCGCGTGCTCTCTCCCAATACTTGGCGCAAATTTCTAGCTCTCGCGCGCTCTCTCGACCTAGAAAACCGCAGCTCCTGAGCACACCGCCAGCGTCCTCTTCGTCAACTCACTCTTTGTCATTGTCGTGCTGCCGCCATCGATCCTGACCTTTGTCATCTGAGAGTTGCGCACGCTGGAGCACGCTGCATCGTCCCCTGTCCCCGGAGCACACCGCCGCCTCGACCTCGACCTTGGTAATCGGTATGAGCACGCCGCCGCCTTCACATAAGTGGAAATTTTCTCCCGGTCCGCGAATCACGGCGGCCTGCTATCATCAGAGAGTTGAGGAACCACCGCACTGGTGCCTCTGCCACCTCGTCCCGAAGCACGCTGCCGCCTCATCCCCTGTCCCCGAAGCACGCCACCGCCTCGACCCTGCCCTCAGAGCGTACATTTCAGTGATTGTATTGAATTTGAGGATCCAATGAAGGCTCATCATTAATGAAGTAATTGATCCAAATGGAGAATTTTCATTACAGTATACATTCATCTTCCTTGTTTATGCCCAATACAGAAGTAATGAATTTGATTGAACTATCAATGTATAATGAATTCGGATTCACAGACCCTTGAAACTATAGGAAATGTGGTTGACACTAGCATTTGCCATCCCACTGAGTTTGATTTCTACCTCTGCAGCCATGCTGGAATCAAGGTACCTATGCAATAATTGTTGTTTCTCTCACGAGTTTTTGATATCACGCTATAAAAGCATCAGTGGAATGTAAATTGTTTGTTTTTTTAGAGGACAAGCACACCAGCTCAATACAATATCTTTTACCATGAGAACAATTTCTCTGCTAATGCCTTGCAGATGCTCAACAACTGTCTATGCTACAAGTAAGCTATATTCTCCATTCACTAACAGTTCCTGTGTTTATTACTATTGTATACCAATTTGCTCCTATGCCTTCAGATATTTGCTACCTTATGTGACTGACTAAGCAAATGTGACTGCAATTTGATAATGTTTTATATGATTTTAGTGATTTTATTGAATTCGAGGATGTCTCAATCGGAGCATTAGAGGCTATGAAGGTTCATCGTTAATGAAGTTATTGGTCGGGAGAATTTTCATTACGGTATACATGATTAGATGATGACAATTATGATGTGTGTAATTGGTTACATTATAATGAAGATGAACACTTTGTTAATATTTGATTGATAAATATAATTTAAGGTGTGATCTTTTTTTCTATACATATGTTCATGTATGTTTATGTTGCTGACACTGGCAATGCGGCTGCCAAATCCTGGCTAGCTCCAGGATGCAGCCGACAATCAGGATAATCAGCTGTGGGGGCACCTAATAGGAGACCATGCTTGTAAACAATCTGCGACGAGTTGTAACACAGAATGTCTCGGATTACCTAAATAAAGGAGACAGGCTTCTATAAAGCACGTCTCATATCAGTGAACAAATCTGTGATGGGCTACAATAAAGCACATCTCGGATCAACCAATAAAACTGCGACGGGCTTTGTTAGTGTTTGTCTCACATGTATGCTGATGGGCAACGTGCACCACTCACATCTCCAATGACCCTGTAAATAGCGTCTGTTATGATACAAAGAAAGGAGACGCGCTTCCTTTGAGCATGTCTCACAGTTAGTATGATCGGCGACGCGCCAGCCGCACGTCTCTAATGACATCGTAATGCAAGACGCGACGACGGAGGCGCACAGTTTGTTCGTCTCCTTTCTTCTTTGGGGCTCGTCTAGGATGAGCCTTTCTTATGTAGTGAAAGTGCACAACAATTATGTAGCATATGTGAGATTGAGTTGGGGAGGTGAAAATGAGGTGAAGTGTGAAGCAACCCATTCACCCGGGCATGTATAAATAGCATAGCACCCCCAATGGTCATAACAGGCAAAAATGTAGTTGTTGGGGGAGAGAGAGCCAAAATGACACTCTCCCCAGCTCGGCCGACTAAGGGGGTCGGCCGACCTGTAGGTGGGGCCCCCCGTCTCCTCTTTTGGCATGTGGCTCCCCAATGGCTATATTTTGAGCCGTTGGGTGAATCAACATTTGTTCCGAAAAATTGTTTCTCAAATAAAGCTTCCCTAAGTTCAATATTTTTATTTTTGTAAGACCTGTATGTGCTGAATACATTGGCTTTGACAATAAAAGTTTTGAATGCTGCCATAACATCTTTTTAGCAAGGTCCTACTCTAGCTCCGAGCTTCTGCAAGGTCCGAAAATAGGTCTGACTTTCTTTGTCTAGGTCCGACATGTTTTTGGGTAGCTCCGGTGAGCTTTGTCTTTAGGTTCGACATGTCTTTGATAGCTCCGGCATGTCTTTGTTAAGCTCTGATATGTTTTGCTAGGTCCGATTTATGTTGGTTAGATCCGACTTTTGGGATGACTAGTTCCGACTAGTTTAGGTTAGCTCCGGCGCTAGGTCCGACTAGCTTTAGTAAGCTCCGGCGCTAGAATGTACTAGCTTTGGTAAGCTCCAGCTCAAGCTCCGGTTAGCTTTGGCTAGGTTCGGAGCTTGATCGCAATGTTCCTACTTTTATCTTGTAATGTTTCGAACTTGCTTTATAGTCTTAGAAATATTGCTTAGTATTCCTTACTAAGTTTTTGGTGCGTTTTGGTTGATATGGTTGATATCGTTTTGCTACGGTTAGCAACATGCTTATGTGAGGTTCTCACGTAAGGTGTTGTGTTCGGAACTGACTTGAGTCAAGTCACGGACTTGGGCTCGTACGGATTGGTTGTTCTTTCATGTGCAGGTGTTGCTTGAGTTCAAGTCATGGCTGGTGGCAGGATTCTTTGGACTAGTATCAGGGAGGAGATGAGGTTACAACAACCAAATTCAGGAGGAATTGTGGTTGGGAGGATTAGGAGGTCGCGCAGGATGGTTGAATCAAGGGCAGTGCATATGAAGGTTACTGGATATCGAAGGAAGGTGTTTGCACGTATGCATGCGGTGCATGATGTGGCAACATGGTTCCGAAGATGGTTTATGGATGGGCAGATCTGGTTGGAAGGATCGGATCGTATCGGTTGATGACTTTGGCTACGGCGGAGTCGGTTATGCCTCCGTATGGAAAGTATCGAGTTGGTTATGATAGGATTTCGTGTGGGTCACAAATTTGAGTTGTTTTAGGAATGTGGGATACGTTCCTAAGGTGTTTGGAAGTCTTAAGATTGCTTCTATCTGCATATAGAAGAGTCCTAAGCAGTTATGGAAAGTTTCAATTCGTGAACGGAGTAGGATTAGGGTCCTGATTTGAGTAGAGTTGGCTTTCGAGCTGGTTATATAAACAAGGGAGGTCAAAGCTCATGGTAGACGACTTTGGGGCTGTTCCTCTTGTGTTCTATTGAATAAAATTCGTAGTTTGAAGGAACTTTTGTGCCTTGTTCGACCGACTTGTTCCAGACAAGTTTTACTCGTCGAGTTTATAGACAGCACTACCTTTCGTCGGTGGTTTTATCATAACTCGAGTTTTACAGATCCAATTGACGTGATTCTTTTTGGGTTGTCTTCACAACTTGATTATCTATCAACAAAATTTCACGGTCATTGGATTTGTGGTTTCTGATCTACACAAGTTTCTTTGCAGCGTTCCAGAACTGTTTTTCTCGGGTAAGAGAGATTGACCTTTGTTCGATCTTTCGATCATAACTTGAGTTTCCCTCGACGGATTTGAGTGATTCTTTTTGTGATTTCTTTGTTACTTGATTCTCTATGATATATATTACTTTTGTCACGGTGAAACACGTTTAGATTTGTTTCACACATGATTTCTCTAACATGTCGTTTTTCTACCGAAGGGGTTGGGATTTAATTGTTTCAGCTGCATAAGATTTTTAAATCTACCATTCACCCCCCTCTGGTATCTTTTCACTTGCTCTTCGATCCTACAATTGGTATCAAAGCGAGGTTGCTCCAATCATTGTGATTTTCACGTGTTTTTGACTAATCATCATGGAGAAATACTCTGTCAAACCTTGTGTGTTTGCTGGTATTGATTTTCAGGTTTGGAAGGCACGCATGGAGGCTTTCATCTAGACGCAAGGCTTCGCCAATATGGGAGAAGGTGTACAAGCCTTACGAAGTGCCACCTAATGATCAAGTTACGGCTACAAACCTACGGGACGTAGGCAACAACAACAAAGCCCGAAACTTGATCATCCAAGGACTCACTCAGAGCGACTTCGACCGCCTTGCACATCTCCGATCGGCATACGATGTATGGAGATCACATTGTGACCATCATGAAGGATCCAACATGATCAAGGAGGTAAGGCAATACATGTTCAAGAAAGAATACATGCGCTTCGAGATGCAACCCGGTGAGTCCATCGATGATCTCTTTGCTCGCTTTAACAAAATTCTCAATAACTTGTGTAGTGTCAACGTTAATTTTTCTAATACTAAAAATTCTAGGCAACTTCTTAGTGTATTAGATATGTCAATCTAAGAGATGAAAGTATTCGTGAATCTACTGTCATGAGTACACTTACTTTAGACGTGCTTTACTCTAAACTCAAAACTCATGAAATTGATATCTTATCACATAAGAACCCAAATAAGTCTATTTCATTTGTCTCACAACGTGATATGCCTAGCTCCGACCAATCATCATCTTGCAATACTCTTGCTTTGTTGTCCTCACTAACCCTGGAGCAGAACGAGGAATTTCCAGAAGAGAAGTTGGCACTAATCTCTACTAGGTTCTCAAAAGCATTGCAAAATGTGAGAACTAGAAGGAGTGGAAGCTCCAGACCTCAACGCTGTTTTGAATGTGGTAAGATAGGAAACTTTCGTACAGAATGCCCTAACCTTTCAGGTCCTACTACCCGTGAAGAAAAACAGAACATGGTCAAGACCACCTCTGGAAACCCCAACAAGAAAAAGAAGGGTACCATAGGACGCAAGATGATTAACAGCTTCATCACTGCACTTCAACAGCTCGTTTCAAGCGATGTAGACTTTGAAAGTGATGAAGATGATGACGATCTGGCCAACTTATGCTTCATGGCGGGCAAAACAAGATCAAGATCAAGTCAGAAGGATGCAGAACACAACAGTGACGACGATGAGGTATGTTCTTCCTGTAATGAAATGTGTGATGCAATTTCTCGTGCAACTATTATTGTTAAGAAAAAGGACAGAAAGCATAGGGATAATGCTGCTAAAATTGAATCACTAGAATCTGAAATCAACCATTTGAAAAACTTGATTCCTAGTGATGATTCTTGTCCCTCATGTGATTTAATCTATGAACAATTGTCCACACTAGGAACTGCACACTCCTCCACTCTAGATAGACTTGAACTTAAAATTGAAAAGAACAAAAAGCTTGTTGCACTTGACATTGGGAACTTAAAAGATGCTTCTTGTTCTACAATTGATTTGCATTGTTCTATTTGTGATGATCTTGAAAAGAAACTAAAAGATGCTATGAATGAAATTTCAATATTGAATAATGTTTGACGTTCTCATGAAGTTACATATTGTTCCAATTGCAAATTAAAAGGAAAAACTTCTTGTGAAAATTGCCTTGATTTGTCTGATAAACTTGATAACATGCATAGGACATTAGATCGGTTTTGTAATGGGAATAAGAACCTAAACTTGCTGTTGAATTCTTCCAAGCCTTGCAAAGATAAAACTGGTTTAGGTTTTGATTCTCATGCTCATGCTAAGGCACATCCACCTAAAATTATAAAGTCATTAGGAAGTGGTTTGATTCAAATAATTCCTAAAAAAAAAAGAAGTGGTTTTCAAATCTGCAGGAGTGTTGTCTCATTCGGTTTCAAAAAAATATTGCTGCTCATCTAGACATGAACACAATGTTAAATTTCATTGTACCTACTGTGGTAGAGATGGTCATGTCATAGATTTTTGTTATAGACTAGCTAAACAACAGAAAGGGGAAAGAATGATTGCTAGATCTCATAAATTTCGTGCAAAATTTGCTGCACATATTAAACCGAATGCCAGGAACATGCAACCTGCTGTTATGAGTCAAAAATATTCAAGGTTTACCTCCGGACCTTCTGTTTTTGCCTCCGGAGCTACTGATTTTTGTGCTACACAAGTAACACCTTATAGGTCACTAGTTAATAAAAACCTCAAACTTTGACTCATAAACGTGTTGTTTTATCTCAGCTTTCGCGTGTTTTTCCTGCTGCACGTCGTGTGACCCAGTATTGGATACCTAAATGCATTTTGACTAACCCCAGTATTGAGTCATCGAGTATTGTGCTTCTATGTAGGTTACATGCTTGAGGAAGGAGAACAGTTGGATTGTGGATTCAGGTTGCTCACGCCACATGACCGGTAACAAGGAATGGTTCTCCTCCCTCTCTTTTGTGTCACGTGTAGAGAATGTTACTTTTGCTGATAATTCTTCAACTCCTATAATTACTAAGGGTTCGGTTAGAGTAAATGATCACTACACTTTGAAGGATGTGGCACTTGTCAAGAATTTGAAATACAACTTGCTTTCTGTTTCACAATTCTTAGATGAAAATCTGGAAATTATTTTCAATAAAAACTGCTGCAAAGTTGTAGGTTCAAATAGTGATCTTATTTTTAACATGTCTCGGTTTGGAAGAGTTTTTAAAGATGATTTTGATATGTCTTCCTCTAAGCATAGGTGTCTAGTTGCTAATGATTCAAAGGACTTATATTTTTAGCATCGTAGACTTGGTCACGTAGGCTTTGATCACCTAACGCATGTTAGTGCTCTTGATCGCATATGTGGGCTGCCTAAGCTTAAAGGGGACAAAGAAATTGTGTGCTCTTCTTGTAGACATGCTAAGATGGTTGCAGGTTCATATACTCCTCTCACAATGATCATGACAACTGAACCGGGTCAACTTTTGCACCTTGACACCGTAGGACCTTCTCGTGTTCAATCCTTCGGAGGTAAATGGTATATTCTTGTTATTGTTGATGATTATTCTAGATACTCTTGGATTTACTTTATGGGGACTAAGAATGAAGCTTTTAGTCAATTTAGAACTTTATTTCTTAGATTATCAATTGATCACCCAAGATCTTTAAGAGCAATTAGAAGTGATAACGGAACTGAATTTAAAAATCAATCTTTTGATCGCTTTTGTGCTAAAAATGGAATAGATCATCAATTTTATTCACCATATGTACCTCAACAAAACGGTGTTGTAGAAGGAAAGAACATAACCTTAGTTGAGATGGCTAGGACTATGCTTGATGAATATCAAACTCCTAGGAAATTTTGGGCTGATGCGATTGCAACCGCTTTTTATGTCTCAAATCGTGTTTTCTTGCGCGCTAAGCTAGGTAAAACACCATATGAGCTCCGGTTTGGACATAGGCCTATTGTTATACACTTTCGGGTCTTTGGTTGAAAATGCTTTGTTAAGAAACATGGTAATCTTGATAAATTTGAACCTAGATCCATTGATGGCATGTTTCTTGGTTATCCATCTCATACTAGAGGCTACAGTGTGCTATTACTTGACACTAACAAAATTGTGGAGACTTGTGAAGTGTCCTTTGATGAATCTAGCTCAGGTACTAGATCAAACATTGCAGGTCCAGATCCATATCCGCAGGGGGAGAGCATTTTCTTCGAAGATGAGGAAGAGGTGGAGCTGCTGCCCAAAAATTCAACAGCTAATGACATTGTTCGAGCTCCTAATTTTGATTCACAGCCAGCACCGACGACCACCATTGCTGGTCCAGATCCTCCTCAAGTCACAAGCTCATCGATTTGTGATGAACATGAAGAAGAAGAAGCTTGTGAAGTGTCCACTCCCCTCCGGGTTCTCAAAATTCATCCTCCACAACAGATTATTGGAAGCTTGCACGAACGAGTCACACGGTCTAGGTTTTGCAATCCAAACTCTCAAGCTCATTCTGCTTTTGTTGCTTCTTTTGAACCCAAAGATATATCACATGCACTCACTAATGAATCTTGTATTATTGCCATGCAAGAAGAGTTAGAAATTTTTGAAAGAAATAATGTTTGGAAACTTGTACCGCCTCCTCAAGGTCACACTCTAATTGGAACTAAATGGGTGTTTAAAATAAACAAAGTGAGGATGGGGTTGTGGTTAGGAATAAGGATAGGTTGGTTGCTCAAGGTTTCACTCAAGTTGAAGGTCTAGATTTTGATGAAACTTTTGCTCCTGTTGCTAGATTAGAAGCCATAAGAATTTTGTTAGCTTTTGCTGCATCTAAAGGTTTTAAGCTAAATCAAATGGATGTTAAAAGTGCTTTTCTTAATGGCTACATAGATGAGGAGGTTTATATCAAACAACCACCGGGTTTTGAAAATTCAGATTTTCCTAATCATGTTTACAAACTGTCCAAATGCTTGTACGATCTCAAACAAGCCCCTAGAGCATGGTATGATAGGTTAAAACATTCTTACTTGAAAAGGGGTTTACCATGGGCAAGGTTGATAAAACTCTTTTTGTGCTTAAGCATGGCAATGACTCATTATTCGTTCAAGTGTATGTGGATGATATTATCTTTGGTTGTGCTTCTCATGATCTTGTGTCCAAGTTTTCAGCTATGATGAGTTCAGAATTTGAGATGAGTATGATGGGAGAACTCACGTACATTTTTGGGGCTGCAAATCAAGCAAAACAAGGAGGGTACCTTTGTGCATCAAACGAAGTATACAAAAGACCTCCTAAGGCGCTTCAACATGGACAAAAGCAAGTCTCTTCAGACACCAATGGGAACAGCAACAACACTTGAACTTGATGAAGATGGTGAACCCGTGGATCAAAGAGAATATAGAAGCATGATCGAATCACTTTTGTACCTCACGGCATCAAGAACGGACATACATTTCAGCGTATGTCTTTGTGCGCGGTTTCAAGCCTCCCCACGTGCTTCACATCGTCAAGCCGTCAAAAAGATTCTCAGGTACTCACATGGAACTCAAGAATTTGACATTTTTCTTCCTTCTTCCTCAACCGTTACTTTGAAAGCTTTTTCCGATGCTGATTTTGGAGGTTGTAGGATTGATAGGAAAAGTACTTCCGGTGCTTGTAATTTTCTTGGTAATTCACTTGTTGCATGGTCATCCAGAAAACAAAGTTCAGTTGCACAATCCACCGCTGAATCTGAATATATAGTTGCTGCTAGCGCTTGTTCACAAATTCTTTGGATTGTTCAAACACTTAGGGACTATGGGGTTGATCTAGATAGTGTTCCACTATTTTGTGACAACACTAGTGCTATTTGCATTGCTAAAAACCCTGTGCAACATTCTAGAACTAAGCACATTGACATTAGGTATCACATTCTCTGTGATAATGTTGAAAAAGGAAACATTGTGCTTCACCATGTAGATACCGAACAACAATTGGCTGACATTTTTACAAAACCTTTGGATTTCACTCGTTTTTGTTACATTCGTAGTGAAATAGGGGTTATGCATCCTCATGGCTTAAATTGAGGGGGAGTTTTGAAACTTGGGAAGTCTAGGTGTGAATCTAAACTTAAAATAATATGAGCATAGTATTTCATACATATATGACTTTGTGATTCCTTTTACATGCTGAAAGTTATTACTACATTACTCATGTTATACATTTTGTAGTTTTTGCCATGACTAGTAATTGGAATAATTACTTACACTAAATCTGGTCATGGTCGAACTTTCTTGCTCTTTCGAACTTGTTGCATGCTCACAAGTGCTTTTAATCATAAAGAATTAATCAAGCAATCAACTCACATGTTGAGTTTTTGTGAACAAATATAAGTTCAGAAAAGATCAAGAGAATATGCATGCATCGCACTTCTTCTTTTGAGATGACTTATCATTGCACTTAGATATGAACTTGGAAGAATTTGTGTATGACTAAAACCATGTCCTTAAGCTTCTGATTGTCAAATGACATAGGCTTGGCTTGGTTGGTTAGAATAAGGAAGATGCGCATATAATCTCTTGCAAATATCATATGATCTAAATTTTGATTTGAAAAATAATAAAATGCAACAACAAGTGTCATGCTTTCAGGTTTTGAAATAGTTAAGTTTGTGAGATCATGACTCGCTAAATTGGAAATTACATTTGATCTCTAGCATGGCTTACACTACTTTATGTATTTCATTGATGTGATAGTGTAAGTTACTTGATAGTATGACATGGATGAGCTTTGTTTTATATGTATATGTTAAAATATGCTCATAACAATTAAAATTTATCATATAAACCTTGTTGAATACATTGTCAAAGGGGGAGAGATAATATGCAAGGGGGAGACATTGATAACACATTGCACATATTCACAATTGTTTTTGGCACGATTCTTCTTAGGGGGAGAATTTCTTTTTCTCATTTTATTTCTGTTTTACAAAGGGGGAGAAATTGTTTTCAAAACTTTTAATGTGAATAAGCCAATGTTCGGATCTTAAGTGGTATTGCCAATGCATTCATCAAGGGGGAGATTGTGAGACCTATGTGTGCTGAATACATTGGCTTTGACAATAAAAGTTTTGAATGCTGCCATAACATCTTTTTTACAAGGTCCGACTCTAGCTCTGAGCTTCTGCATGGTCCGAAAATAGATCCTACTTTCTTTGTCTAGGTCCTACATGTTTTTGGGTAGCTCCGGTGAGCTTTGTCTTTAGCTCCAGTATGTCTTTGATAGCTCTGGCATGTCTTTGATAGCTCCAGCATGTCTTTGTTAAGCTCCGATATGTTTTGCTAGGTCCGACTTATGTTGGTTAGCTATGACATGTTTTCTAGATCTGACTTTTGGGATGACTAGTTTCGACTAGTTTTGGTTAGCTCCGGCGCTAGGTACGACTAGCTTTAGTATGCTTCGGCGCTAGGATGTACTAGCTTTGGTAAGCTCCAGCTCAAGCTCCGGTTAACTTTGGCTAGGTTCGGAGCTTGATCACAATGTTCCTGCTTTTATCTTGCAATGTTTCGAACTTGCATTATATTTTTAGAAAGATTGCTTAGTATTCCTTTAATAAGTTTTTGGTGCGTTTTGGTTGATATGGCTGATATCGTTTTGGTATGGTTAGCAACATGCTTATGTGAGGTGCTCACGTAAGGTGTTGTGTTCGGAACTGACTTGAGTCAAGTCGCGGACTTGGGCTCGTACAGATTGGTTGTTTGTTCATGTGCAGGTCTTGCTTGAGTTCAAGTCATGGCTGGTGACGGGATTCTTTGGACTATTCTCAGGGAGGAGATGAGGTTCCAACAACGAAATTCAGGAGGAATTGTGGTTGGGAGGGTCAGAAGGCCGCGCAGGATGATTGAATCAAGGGCAGTGCATATGAAGGTTACTGGACATCGAAGGAAGGTGTTTGCACGTATGTATGTGGTGCATGATGTGGCAACATGGTTCCGAAGATGGTTTATGGATTTGAAGATCTGGTTGGAAGGATCAGATCGTATCGGTTGATGACTTTGGTTGCCGCGGAGTCAGTTATGGCTCGGTATGGAAAGTATCGAGTTGGTTATGATAGGATTTCGTGTGGGTCACGAATTTGAATTGTTTTAGGAATGTGGGATACGTTCCTAAGGTGTTTGGAAGTCTTAAGATTGCTTCTATCTGCGTATGAGTCCTAAGCAGTTATGGAAAGTTTTGATTCGTGAATGGAGTAGGATTAGGGTCTTGATTTGAGTAGAGTTGGCAAGTGAGCTTGAGAACCTTTGTGGTGGGCAGTGATTTTTTGTTGTTCAATATGTCCTTGAGATAGCTAGCATAAGTGGGCACTTGCATCGCGTCTATCAAGGGTACACTAATGTGGATCTTTTGGATGACCTCAACAAAGCAATTGAATTGCTCATCCACATTTGGCTTTTGGCTTCTTTGAGGGAATGGCATAAAGGTAGTATCCTCAAATTTCATTGCCATTCTCTAACTAAGCTTTTCTCCTTTCTTAGGAGAAACTTCTTGTTGCCTCTTTTCAATTGTTGTCTCCCCTTGAGTGGGGTACGGTGGGTCACGAGTGGTCTTTCCACCTCTCGTAGCCACCGCACTCACATTCTCCAGGGAAGCCTCGGGTTGCCCCTGGAATCTTCCCATTCTCCAGTAGAGGGACAACAGCTACAAGTTGAGCTAACTGGGTCTCCAATATTTTGTTGAAGCTCAACTGGTTCTTGAAGGCAGAAGCTAAGCCTTCAACATTGGCATTGATGTTCTCTAGGGTCTTGTCATTAGTCGGCAACTTCTTGGATAGGGCATCATTGATCTTGAGCTAGCTAATAGCATGTTCTCTCAAGAGAGGCTGGTTCCCATTGTCGTTGTTGTTGTAGCCTTATTAAAAGAAAGGGTGTGGTCGGCCCCACCCTTGACCTCATGGATGGTAGCCATTGTTGTTGTTGTAATTCCCATTGTTGGCCAAGTATAAGGCATCCTCATGGCTCTCAGGGCAGTCACCTCCCATATGACCCGCGTTGTCACAGACTTCACATGTCATTTGAGAGTCCAAGGCTTGGACAGTGCAAAATGCTTTGCCACCGTCTTGACAGTCCAACTTCTTCACAAGGAGGTCCAATTGGGTAGCGATCATGCCCACCTCTTTTAAGGTGTGAATGCCCCGCTGTCGGGGCTGGAAACGCTCATCGCTCCACTCCAAGTTGGAAACCATCTTCTCAGGTAACTCCTTAGGGCACCATAAGCGAGAACAAGGCAACTTCAGCAGCAGCATCCACATGGTCACAGGTTGACAAAGACAGCCAATTGTAGAAGTTTTGGATGATGAGTCAATCATCCATCCCATGGTGGGGACATGCTAGGATATACTCTTGCATCCATTCTCAAGCCTTAGGAATGGATTCCTTGGGCTCTTGCTATAAGCTTAAAATTCTTACACGTAGGGCATTAGTCTTTCCCAACGGAAAGAACTTGCCGAGGAATGCTGAGGAACAATTCTCCCTAGAATGTATAACACTTCAGTTCATGTAGAACCACTACTTTGCTCTCCTAAGGAGGGAAAACAGAAACAGTCTAAGGCGGATGGCATCAAGTGCAACATCCTTGATCTTAAGAGTGCTATAAATCACAAGGAATTGTTGCAAGTAAGCACTAGCATCCTCGTTTGCTTTCCCATAGAAGGAATTAGCAAGCATTATAGTGATTAGGCTAGTCCTGCTCTCAAAGTTCACATCTCCCGTGTTGACATTATGCCCAGTAGGCACATTGTCAGTAGAGGGGGCTGAGAACTCACGAAGGGTCTTCTGGGCCATTGGCTTGGAGCGTGATGGTGCGGGGGTCACGAGTTTCCTAGCCAACAAGATCACCAAAGGAGGAACAAGACGAGGTCGAACTCTTCTCAGCAGTGACTTGGGATCTATGTAGTTAGCCGGCAAACAGAAACCGGTCATACACTACCCTGTTTGACATCAAAAAATGCGAATACAAAAGAGGGTTACCCTACTAAATACATACTAGGATCCTATCCACCAGATGATCACGAAAATCTTCTGTGCCTTGCCCGGCAACGACACTAGAAATGATTTTTGGTATTTCTTAAGTCTACAGGTCATCCTAGCAGCAAGGCTAGTTCTGCGAGGCACTAGGCTAACCTAAGCCAAAGCAAGATGAGTTCTACAAGCGCACGGAAAGTACTGGTAAGGCATATCACCCGAGAGTATTCCCTAGGGTATCGTATTTGTTTATCCCAAAGGAAGGCAAAGTAGAAGAGAGTCTAGGTCAAGGATAGAAGACGATGTTCTAGTGAGGGACTCGGTAGGATGGATAAATGATGGGGTAGTGTGACAGACACCTAAGCAAACTACTCTAAGGGGTAAGACTGTCCTAGTGGAGCATAAGTTAAGGAGCAAGAGAGCTACTCCTACTGTGCTTTAGGTATTCATATACATAGTGAACTAGTGTACATATGGCTTATGCTAACTACGAGTACGAGGGCTTAGCGGTCCAACATATCGGGCACCGGATTACTCCTGAGAATATCAGAACGATTCCCTCCATGAGCCTGAGGCATAGCCGAATGTGGTGGATTATGAAGTACGGACATGGCTGTCACCACCTGCCGCCTACCCCTACAAACCGTGGGTCTACGAGACATTCAGCGCTACATAATTATCTAAGCACCATGCTTATATAACAAGTAAATACTTTAAGATTCTGGATACAAATATCATCTTAAGGTAATGACTAACATAAACATCATTGAAACCAATGTTGGGACCAAACACTACATTACTAATATTAACATAATAACATTAATACCTAATTAGACTATAGTGAAGGTACATGATGTTTATGATAGTATAATAAGAATATTATAACTAGATATTAATGACATCTATACCTAACACATGCATGGAATCAACAACCAAAACATGAATGTCGCATCCAAATATATGAATAAATAAAGATTAATAATATTAGAAAGCATAATATTACAAATACAAGAGAAGATACATGAGCTATACCTATCCCAATTTGAACTTGGAACTAGAAGCTCCTCTCTACAGCATAACCTCTACAAAGGAACTAAGAGCACTAGTGTAATACAAGAGAGAATGCTTGAGTGGTGCGTGTGAGAAGTGAGACACCCCCCTCCCCCCGATATTTATACATGGAGTAGAGGTGGTTCTTGTCACAATTAGCACGAGAATCAGTCTTCACCGCCTTCAGGGATCCATGAGAAGCCAACACATGGAGGAAGACCAGGTTTGGCGCCAAGACCAAGTCAGCCGACTAGGAGGGTCGACCGATCTGGTCCTGCCCCCCTCCACTCGAGTGTGCTTCCTCGAGGTGACTTCCAAGTGGGCTCTTATCCCTTTCTTGGGTGATACACCGTTGGATCTCCTCGAATACGCCAAGGAATGATTCATGGATCCATGTGGTGCCACATTATCATCGCGTGATTGGCTGGGGTGGCACTTTTTAGGATTGTTCCCCTTATTCTCCATCATTTCTACATAAAGCTTCTGCATACACTATTTCTCGAAGTACAAGTGGAATTATGTTAAATCTAGCTATGATGTGTGTAAGAAATATTTATTCCTTTACATAATTGAGTTATATTAATGGTCGAAATTGGTATATAACGACTATCAACACTCACCCAAAAGGATGCTAAATCAAGGCTAATCTGATGGGTTCTCCAACTCCAAGAGTTTTTGGAAATTAAGGATAAGAATAGAATGGAGAATCATGTTGCTTATCATCTGTCACGTATGGAAGTCATACAAACCATGGACATACCTATAAATGACTTCCTACCAGATGACATGCTGCTCAAGGTGACTAACTCTCACCCTTGATATGTGAATATTGTGAACTTCATGGTCACGGGGTATGTATCACTAGGGGAAAATAAAAAGAACTCATTTATGTTAATCATAGACACCTGTGGGACAACCCATATCTCTATTGAGTATGTGTGGATGGTCTCCTTGGAAGGTGTTTTCCACAATTGAAGACACTAAAATCATTAAAAAATGATATGTTGGACCTTATGGAGGCCATTAAGGTGTCTACCGTACTCAGTCAAAGATCCGACGAAGTGGGTTCCATTGGACTTCTATGTACAAAGATACAAAATATTTCATTCGTCAATGTTAGAAATATCAAAAGCATGGAAGAATCACTACTCGCGACGCCATGCCCCTCACATATAATCGACAAGTCAAATTATTTGATGTGTGGAGAATTGACATGATGGGACCTTTTCTAAAATAATATGATTGTGTGTATATTTTAGTGGTTGTCGAATATGTGTTGAATGTGATATCACTATAGCAGGCAGCAATGATAGTCCCATTCAAAAAATTTGAGCCATTTTTCCCTAGATCGCATCTATGAAATCACTATAAAAATTTCATTGGATTGATCAAATCAAACCAAATCTTAGCCATTCGGAATGACTCGATTTTCAATGTGAGAGGTCTACAAGAGAAGCTCGCTACACGTGACCTTAATTTTTTTCCTCAATCTACTAGCCATGTAATCCCGATGGTGATTTCAACTGGTACAGACATGTTGCACACACGACATAGAAGGAGCACGAACTAATCCTTTAATCATATGATCATAATCTACTCTAACTAATTCCAACCCATAATATCGTGTAACAAAATATTCATCATATGAACATATCTGCAGTAGATCTCATCTACTAACATCACATATCAATATATGTGAATGATCCATACTAAAAACTACACAAGTTGGTTCTGATGCCGCTATTGGAAAATATGCAGTATGCTACTCTAGCAAGTTTAACGCATCATCTAGGAAACATGCGAGTAAAAATATCATTGATCTTTACCACTAGATGTGCAGCATTGCGGAATATCCCATCCTGAATGCGCATCTGTATAGAGAAAGTGGGCGATCAAGATCGTTTCCTCCTCATCCTTGCCACAACAGCGACCTTGTGTTACCGTAGCCTATTAGTGCTGCAGCAGCAATGCCTTCACGGAGTCCACAAGCATGGAGGAAAGTGCGCTAATTTGCTATCATCGCCCAGCAGAGGTTTTGATGTACGGCCTGTGAAAGGTGACGGCTAGGATTTTCACGTGGTGGAGTAATCAGACTCTAACCTTATCTCTCATATGTAAAGCGCATTGATGAGCTTTTAGATCGTAGGCCCATTAATACCCTTATCGTTATTGGATCACATATCTATTAGACGTTTAATCCGAATTGTTGTGATTGCCTCTTATGCATATCAGCAACACATACTAAAGAAAGCAATTATTCTGTTTTATAACATTCGCAGAAGACCAAGAGATGTTGAACTATTCGATCCAGCATAAAAACAAGCAAGGATTGGCTTAATAATCAAAATCCCAACCCGTAGTCAATAAAATATCCAACTGGTCGATAGCTAGCGTGCCCCATGGAGACAGAAACGTCAAGTCAACAGTCAATACATTACACAAGGAAACAAAAACATGAAACTCGTCATTTTGGATATTCTGCTAAAGAATGAGGTGACCTGCGTAGTACTCGACTATGATAATTTTTTTCTTTTTGTCTTGGGCAAACATCGATGACAACAACTGAAGCATAATTATTATGTGCGACCTTGACACAACTTCCAACTAGCAGGTTCCCTCCGGTGCCCGAAGCAACCGGAAGGGGCCTTGTGCCCTGACTTACGAAAAAACTTCCTACTAGTATGTTCATGGTCAACTTTCTGATTGATTTCTGAAATAAAGGGTGTTTATAATCATTTGTTACTTCCAATACCGAAATACAATAAAAAGATATGTTGGTATCATGGGTTTGGCCCAATAATAATTCTGAAATAACTTTAAAAAAATCTCAAAGACTCATTAGAGCAAAATAGATGGTGTTAAAAGTTTAGTCTCATATGAAAAGTTGGAGAAGAGTAACCCCTACATATAACACTGTCTCTAACAAACGCTCTAACAGGGAATCCAAATTCTATTTGGATATTAAAACACCCTCCAACAGCAAGCCTATGCCCGAAGCCCATTCGAGGGGCACTTCCCTCGGTACCCCAAACATAGGGGCCAGATCGACGTCTCCCATCTCAACTGCGCGCCGATGGAGAGAAAAAAGTGTTGAAGAAACAGCTAATACCAAGACCGGCGACAGTAGGTGTGTGCAGAGGCCGTGCTGTTCGACGGCTGACCTCCTCCCTCGACGTGCCCCTTCATCCTCACCCCGCCGTTGCATCCTCGAGTAAGTTGTCGACCCCCCTGGCCGCGCCGCCTCCCCGCGACGCATGACGCTCGGGCCACCTCCCGCCGCCGCTGTGGTGCGATTCTCTGCTGCCACGGTCGGCAATCTGTGCCGCTCCTTCATTGTCATCGAATTGCGCCAACCGCCACCCAGCCCTGCCAGCCCCCATGATGAGAGGCGGCTCTGTTTGTCTATGGAGACGACACCCGTGAGCCGCCCTTGACCGATGGCGATGGATCTTGCTGCTTGGCCTTGGACAGCATCGGAGACGAGAACTGCCATTTGGCTGCGAAAGCAGCAAAAGCACCCGGCCGCCGAGGAGGAAGCGGAGTTGCTGAAAGATTGCCTAGAGATTGGAGTGAAGGACTTGCAGGATTTGCTGGTCTTTGCTAAAGACATCTTCTTTGGTGCTTCAAGGGCTTATGTTTCGCACAACACTGGGACAATTATGCTTCAAGGGATCACCGATCTGGAGACCGCCGGCGACCCGACCCGCCTTCCCTCTCACGCGACGTCGACAGAGACACACCAGGCATTGCAGCGACTGATAAGCTACGCGCGGTGTGCTACAGTTCTCCTCGTCGTGCTGCACCCACCACCTCCGCGCCGCGCCCTCCATCAACCTCCGGGGCATGGCGCTTGCCGGCTAGCTCCGGCTCGATGCTCTTCTCGCGCTCACCAGCCACCTCTTGTTCCTCCTCAGTCAGTCGGAGTCCACTTCCACCGTGAACTACTGGAAGCAATTGGCCGTAGGCTAAAATTGTTTCACTGTTGGAGAAGATTTGATATAGGACATGGACAGCGAACCTCAAGTCTGCAAATGAGGATCTCATTTATGGGGTGTGTTGTTAGAGATAGTCTAAGGGGGGTTGTTATTCTACTACTCGCACGTACCAAGTTAGCCTCGTGTCATACATTCATGGTGGATTATGTACATACTACGCATGCAAATGCAAGAACTGAGAGCAACTTCCAAATAATAATAATAAAAGAACATGCGAGAACATGCAACATGTCCCTACTATGAACAAGACTTTTCATAGCGACCCCCTTCTGTGTAGATATGGGTTCAAAGTAGTTTTAGAGTCCAATAAAATATTTATGTCGAAGCTATGGACAATTTATTGGTAAAGGCTATGAATGTGGAGTCTTGTTCCGCTTTTCTCTTTCGAAGTTTAATAATAAGTTAGTGAACCATATTTGTGGTAGTGTTAATGTTGATGCGAGTGTTTGGCATTCTCGTTTATGTCATGTTAATTTTGGTTCAATGAATTGGTTATATAGTCTCAAATTAATTCCGGATTTCACCATTGCCAAAGGTTCTAAGTGTAAGAGTCGTGTGCCATTAAATTAACCTCGAAAGCCTCGCAAGGCGGCCGAGTAGAGAAACTTGGCATCACCAGAACTCATACAATCTGATCTATGCGAGATGAATGGTGTGTTAATAAAAGGTAAAAAAAATACTTCATGACATTAATAGATGATTCTACTAGATTACGCTATGTTTACTTTTTGCAAACTAAAGATGAAATTTTAGACTACTTTAAAATCAATAAACCTGAAGTGGAAAATTGATTAGAGAGAAAGATCAAACATCTTAGGTCAGATCCTTATGGTGTGTATTTTCAAAAAATATTTGATGATTTCTATGAGGAACACAGTATGATACATAAGAGAATGTTCCTTTATTCACCTCAATCAAATGGGGTAGCCGAGAGGAAAAACTGCAAGTTGTTTGACTTGGTGAATGCTATGTTAGACGCATCTGATTTCTCCAATGGTGGGAGGAGGCTCTATTGACTTCATGACATGTCATAAATTGTGTTGCAAATAAGAATAAAGAGAAAACCCCTTATGAGGAGTGGGTTAAGAGAAATCCATCATTTCCATACTTGTGTACTTGGGGATGTTTGGCAAAGGTTATATTCCAATTAGCAAGAAACGCAAGCTTGACCAAAGACAGTGTATTGTGTCTTTCTAGTCTATGCTCACCGAAGAATCCCATATAGATTTTTAGTAGTTAAATCTGAAGTACTTGATATGCATGTTGATAACATTATACAATCTCGTGATGCAACATTTTTTGAGAATATATTTTCTATGAAAGATATGCATAGCACTATTAGGATCTCATCTGATTTTGTTTTCGGAATTTACCATAACTAGCGAGTTTTTTGATACACTGTTTGAGAGCATCTCAGAGGAGGAACACAATGAAACGACTTAGTCGGGTAAGAGATCAAGGATTGCAAAATTCTTTGGTGAAGATTTCATTTCGTACCTTGTGGATGATACTTCAAAATCCATAGCAGAGGAACTAGAAATAAGTTGTTCATAGTGAGATAGACTCAATTCTTTCTAATGGAACTTGGGAGTTAATTCAACAGTCATACGAGTACAAACCAGTAGGCTGTAAGTGGGTGTTCAAGAAGAAGCTCATGTCTTATGGTACTATTGAAGTGTACAAGGTGAGGCTACTTGCAAAGGGTTATACTAAAAAGGAAGGTGAAGACTATTTTGACACCTATTCACCTGTCAATAGAATGATGAAAAATCGTGTACTACCTTCTCTAGTTGCCTCTTATGGTCTAATCATCCATCAAATGAATGTGAAGATTACTTTCCTTAATGGAGAGTTGGAAGAGAGAATTTATATGGAACATCCTGATGGGTTCATAATAAAAGATGAAGAGAAAAAGGTTTTGCAAATTGTTGAAATGCTTGTATAGCCTGAAACAAGCACCTAAGTAATGACATGAAAAGTTCAATAGTACTTTGATGTCTGTCGGCTTTGTCATTAATGAGGTTGTACTATCACCATGGTGGGGTGATAGCGTTATATTATGTTCATATGTTGATGATATACTCATTTTTGGTACGATCATTAATATAATTTCTAAGTTCAAGTCATTTCTATCAAAGTGTTTTGATATGAAAGAACTAGGAGAAACTAACGTTATTTTGAACATTAAGCTGAATAAGGATGAGAGTGGAATTACTTTAAAGCAATCCCACTATGTTGAGAAAATCTTGAGCCGGTTCGGATTTATGGATAGCAAGATTTCTCCAACACCTTATGATCCCAACATGATACTCAGAAAGAATACGAGAGAGCCAAAAGATAAACTTAAATATTCTCAGATGATTGGTTTACTCATGTACTTAGCAAGCGCAACCCATCCTGATATCTCATTTGTTGTGAGCAAACTGAGCAGGTTCATGTCCAACCCGGGTACAAATCATTGCCATGCACTTGAAAGGGTTATGCGGTACTTGAGAGTACAATGAGTTATGAAATTCACTATGTTGGGCATCCGGCCGTGCCTGAGGGTCATAGTGATTCAAACTGGATCTCAGATGTTGATGAGCTCTATGCCACAAGTGGATATGTATTTGCACTAGCTGGTAGTGCTATATCACGGATGTCTTGAAAATAGACCATTTTGATGAGATCAACCATAGAAGAAGAACTCCCTACTTTAGAGATAGCAACTACATAGGAAGAATGACTGTGAGAGCTCTTGATGAATTTGCCTATGGTTGAGAAACTATTGCTGGCAATCCTTATGAATTGTGACAATGAAACACTGATTGCTAAAATGATTAGTTCTAAGGATAATGTAAAATCATCAAGACCTATCAAGAGACGATTAAAATCTTTCAAGATAATGAGGAACTTTGGAGTTATTACTATTTTGTATATACAAATAGATAAAAACCTGACAGATCTCTTTATGAATTGACTATCATGGTGATACGGTGAATTAGTACATGGGAAAACAAACTAGTGGTTCACTAAGGAGAGTAAATCTATTATAACATTTGTCGGAACCCAGCATACCGGGTACCCTCGTGCACAAGCTAGACTTGCCTAGGTACCTCGCCTCCCAACAGGGACAGGGTCTGAGGGTGCCACGTGTTCAAAGAAACCTGGACAAGCCAGCCTCAGATGGGAAGTTCGGGGTGCCCACGAGACATCCAAAAGGCGGATCTCAGCTCCACCTTGACGACCAGCTAACAGGCAACCACGTGTCCAGCAAGACGGGACCCGACCTCCTCCACAGAGGTGGGCTCCCAAGCTGCCACGTGGCCCACGAAGTTGAGACCAAATCTCCCAAGCGGAGGCGAGCACCCGAGCTGCCACGTGGCCCACGGGGCGAGACCTGGCCTCCCCAATGGAGGTGAGCCCCCAAGCTACCACGTGGCCCACAAGACGGGCGTGGCCTCCACCATGGCGGAGAGCTCCCCAGCGGCCGCATGATCAGTCCACATGCCCTGGGCAGATAGTGGGCAAGTTAAGAGGGTGGTGTGCCTTGTCTCCATCAAGCCTTGAAGATACGGGGCTTCCCAGACGCATGGCGCAGTGCACGCCTAATGTCAGGTACCGCAACGACTAATCGCATCACAGTGAAGGCGCCGCAGGCCTATCCAACTCACCAAGTGGGTAGCTTACGGCACCAGAGACAGTTGGATGGGACATTCCCTGCTGATGTCAGCAACGACGCGTGGGCTACTGATGACCCGAGCAGCAAGACGGCGAGTCCTCACGTTCGAGGTCAGAGCAGGCTTACAGAAGAAGCCTTAGATCTTTTAGATAAGATCACCCCGGGACCACCTGTCGGGCCCCAAAACCCCACTTGTAAGGCATCTGTCCTTGACTATAAAAGGGCCGGACCGCCACCGATACAAGGACAAGACTCAGAACCCCTGATATACACACACCAGCATACACAGTCACCAAGAAATACAATCCACCGTGGAGTAGGGTGTTAAGCTCCTTGCGGCCCGAACCACATAAAAACTCGACTGTCTCATACTCTTCCGCTAGAACCCTAGTTTGAGGCCTAAGCCCTGTCGAACAAGAACCTCCGAGGGCTGCTCCTTAGTAGATCCGAGGAAAGTGTCGCATTGACCCTTCGACATTTGGCGCGGCACGTAGGGGCTCTTTCGCTCAAAAAAGCAGTAGCGCTTTCACCACCATGCTGTTCATCAGGCCCGTGGAAGGCGGTTTTCGCGGCCGTCGTCCAGTGACAAGGTCCATCGCTCGAGTGGCGCTCTCTAGTACGTCTCGACCCCGTGCAGGTACGGATGGCCAAAATGGCACATCGGGACACGCCCCAGCTCAGTCGGCTCCACCAGCACCCACGACAGCAAGCCCGGAGAGCACTTTGGCGGCGGCTTGAGCTCTTCTCCACCACCCACCATCGCTGAATGGCTCTCAAGGGGTGGCTCAATAGTGGGTCCAAGACATCGACCACCTCGTCGTCACAGCCATCAACTCCCTCAACAGGCGAAGGCGCCTCGTGTCGTTGTCAGGCACGCCGTCCATCAACCGACACTCTGCCAACTCCCGCTCCTCCAAGCCTATGAGCATTGGCCGGCTCTCCACGGAGGACCTTAGGGCTGAGCTTGACTGTCGTAAAGCTCACATGGAAGGTCGTGTCATCATCGAGCGGTAGCGAGAGAGGCGGCACAACCTCGACAACGAATATGGCCCTCAATGCCCTGTTCACGTCGTGTCCTCAGTCCAAGATGGGTGTGAGACCTATGTGTGCTGAATACATTGGCTATGACGATAAAAGTTTTGAATACTACCAAAACACCTTTATGATCAAGGTCCGACGATAGGTACGGCTTGATTTGGTTAGCTCTGGCATAGTCCGATGTAAGGTCTGACTTGCTTTGGCTAGGTCCAACTTCTGTCTAGGTCCGACTAAGTTTTCGTTAGCTCTGGCGCTAGGTCCAGCTAGCTTTGTTATGCTTCGGTTCAAGGTACGGTTAGCTTTGGCAAGGTTCAGAGCTTGATCGCAGTGGTTCTGCTTTTATCTTGCAATGATTCATACTTGCTTTACATTGATGGAAAGATTGCTTAGTATTCATTTGCTAAGTTTTTGATGTGTTTTGGTGGTTATGGTTGATATCATTTTTCTATGTTTTGCAACATGCTTATGTGAGGTGCTCACGTAAGATGTAGTTTCGGAACTAACGTGAGTCAAGTCGAGGACTTGTGCTCGAAAGTATTGGTTGTTTATTCATGTGCAGGTGTTGCTTGAGTTTAAGACATGGCTGCTGATGGGATCCATTTAACTATTTTTAGGGAGAAGATGAGGTTCAACAACCAAGTTCGGGAGGAATTATGGTTGAGTTGATCGGGAGGTTACGCAACATGTTTGAATCAAGAAAAATGCATATGAAGGTATCAAGGACATCGTTGGAAGATGTTTGCACATATGCAAGGAGTTCATGGATGTGGCTACATTGTTCCGAGGCGTGATGAAGAGATGTGGACGTAAGGAATTGGTCGGAAAGGTCCAACCGACTAGGTTATGGACTCAGGCTGCGGCTGAGTCGCGTTTGACTCAAATATGGAAAGTTTTGAGTTGGTTATGATAGGATTTCATGTGGGTCACGAATTTGAGTTGTTTTAGGAATGTGGGATACATTCCTAAGGTATTTGGTAGACTTAAGATTGCTTCTATTTGCGTATAGAAGAGTCCTAAGCAGTAATGGAAAGTTTTGAGTAGGATTAGAGTCCTAGTTGAGATTGGGTTGGCCTAAGGGCTGGTTATGTAAGCAAGGGAGTTCGTGGTGCATGACTTTGGGGCTGTTCCTCTGGTGTTCTATTGAATAAAATTCGTAGTTGAAAGGAACTTTTGTTCCCTGTTCGTCTGACTTGTTCCAGGCAAGTTTTTCTCGTCGAGTTTTCTGCACAGCACTACCTTTCTTCGTTGGTTTTATCATAACTCGAGTTTTACAGATCCAATTGATGTGATTCTATTTGGGTTGTATTCACAACTTGATTATCTATCATCTGTCAAAATTTCACGGTCATTGGATTTTTGGTTTCTGATCTACACGAGTTTCTTTGCAGCGTTCAAGAACTGTTTTTTCTCGGGTAGGACATATTGACCTTTGTTCGATCTTTCAATCGTAACTTGAGTTTCTCTAAACGGATTTGAGTGATTCTTGTTGTGTTGTCTTTGTGACTTAATTATATATGATATCTATCACTTTTGTCACGGTGAAACACGTGTATATTAGTCTCACATACGATTTCTTTAACATATCATTTTTTCTATCGAAAGGGGTTGGGATTTAATTGTTTCCACTGCGTAAGATTTTTAAATCTACCATTCACCCCCCCCTCTGGTAGCTTTTCATGTGCTCTTCGATCCTACAATTGGTATCAGAGCCAGGTGCTCTAATATTTGTATTTTGCACGTGTTTTTGACTAATCATCATGGAGAAATACTCCGCCAAACCTTGTGTGTTCAGTGGTATTGATTTTCAGGTTTGGAAGGCACGTATGGAAGCCTTCATCCAGGCTCAAGGCTTCGCAATATGGGAGAAGGTATACAAGCCTTACGAAGTGTCGTCAAACGATCAAGTTACAGCTACAAATCTAAGAGATGTCGACAACAACAACAAGGCTTGTAACTTTATCATACAAGGATTAGCTCAAAGCGACTTCGACCGTGTGATCTGCATACGATGTGTGGAAAGCACTTTGTGACTACCACGAAGGATCCAACACGATCAAGGAGGTAAGGCAAGACATGTTCAAAAAAGAATATTTGCACTTCGAGATGCAACCCGATGAGTCTATTGATGACCTTTTTGCTCGCTTTAATAAAATTCTCAGCAACTTGCGTAGTGTCAATGTTAATTTTTCAGATGCTGAAAATGCTAGGCAATTGTTAAGTGCATTAGATATGTCAATTTGGGAGATGAAAGTCACATCTATTCGTGAATCTGCTGTCATGAGTACAATTACTTTAGATGTGCTATATTCCAAGTTAAAAACTCATGAAGTTGACATAATATCATGTAAGAATCCCAACAAGTCTATTGCTTTTGTTTCTCGATGTGACATGCCTAGCTCCGGTCAATCTTCATCTTGTGGTACACTTTCTTTGTTGTCCTCTCTAACCCTCTAACATATTGAGGAGTTTCCAGAGGAGGAGCTAGTACTTATCTCTACTAGGTTCTCAAAAGCATTGCAAAATGTGAGAACTAGAAGGAGAGGAATCTTTGGACCACAACGATGTTTCGAATGTGGTAAGACAAGACATTTTCGTTCAGAATGCCCTAACCTTTCAGGTCCAACTTCTCGGGATGAAAAGAAAACAAGGACGAAGCACTCCTCTGCAAAAGATACGAAGAAAAAGAAGGGTTTTACAGGACGTCAATTGGTGAGCAATTTTATCTCCGCACTTCAAGAACTTGGCTCAAGCGATGTGGACATGGGAAGTGACGAAGATGGAGATGATTTGGCAAACATGTGCTTCATGGCGGGCAAGTCAAGATCCAGTATGGAAGAGGTTGAACACAATAGCGACAATGAATAGGTATGTCCTGCTTGCGAAGAAATGTGTGATGCTATTTCTCGTGCCACTGTTATAGTTAAGAAAAAGGACAAAAAGCTTCGGGACAATGCTGTTAAAATTGAGTCACTAGAATCTAAAATTAATCGTTTGAAATCTTTGATTCCTAGTGATGATTCTTGTTCCTCATGTGAATTAATATATGAACAATTGTCCTCATTAAGAAGTGCGCACACCTCCACACTTGATAAACTTAAGTTAGAAATTGAAAAGAACAAAGAGCTTGCTGCACTTAATGATAAAGACTTGAAAGATGCTAGCTGTTCTACAATTGATTTGCATTGTTCTACTTGTGATGATCTTGATAAGAAACTACAAGATGCTATGAATGAAATTTCTATATTGAAAAAATGCTTTACGTTCTCATGAAGTTAAATATTGTTCCAATTGCAAATTAAAAGGAAAAACTTCATGTGAAAATTGCCTTGATCTGTGCAATAAACTTGATAACATGCATAGGACATTAGATCGGTTTTGTAGTGGGAATAAGAACCTAAACTTGCTGTTGAACTCTTCCAAGTCTTGCAATGACAAAACTGGTTTAGGTTTTGATTTTCATGCTCATGCTAGGGAACATCCACCTAAAATTGTAAGAACATTAGGAAGTGGTTTGATTTAAACAGTTCCTAAACAAAAAGAAATGGTTTTCAAATCTGCAGGAGTGTTGTCTCATTCGATGTCAAATAAAAATGTTGTTTGCTCATCTAGACATGAACACAAAGTTAAATTTCATTGTACCTACTGTGGTAGAGATGGTCATGTCATAGATTTCTGTTATAGACTAGCTAAACAACAAGAAAAAAGAAAGAATGATTGCTAGATCTCATAACTTTCATGCAAAATTTGCTGCACATGTTAAAGCGAATGATAGGAACATGCAACCTGCTGTAATGAGTCGAAAACATGCAAAGTTTGCTTCCAAACCTACTGTGTTTCGTGCTACACATGTAACATCTGGTAAGTCACTAGTTGGGTACAAAAATCCTCAAACTTTGGCTCATAAACCTGTTGTTTTGACTCAGCTTTCGCGTGTTACTCCTGCTGGACGTCGTGTGACTCAGTACTGGATTCCTAAATGCCTTTTGACTAACTCCAGTATTGAGTCATCGACGTATTGTGCTTCTATGTAGGTTACACGCTTGAGGAAGGAAAACTTTTGGAATGTGGATTCAGGTTGCTCACGCCACATGACCGGTAACAAAGAATGGTTCTCCTCCCTCTATTTTGTTTCACGTGTAAAGAATGTTACTTTTGCTGATAATTCTTCAACTCCTATAATTGCTAAGGGTTCGGTTAGAGTAAATGATCACTACACTTTGAAGGATGTTGCACTTGTTAAGAATTTGAAATACAACTTGCTATCTTTTTCACAACTGCTAGATGAAAATCTGGAAATTATTTTCACTAAAAATTGCTGCAAAGTTTTAAATTCAAACAGTGAGCTTATTTTTAACATGTCATGGTTTGGAAGAGTTTTTAAAGCTAATTTTGATATTTCTTCCTCTAAGCATAGGTGCCTAGTTGCTGATGATTCCAAAGATTTATATTTTTGGCATCGTAGACTTGGTCACGTAGGCTTTGATCATCTCATGCGTGTTAGTGCTCTTGATCGCATAGGTGGGCTGTCTAAGCTTAAAGGGGACATAGAAATTGTGTGCTCTTCTTGTAGACATGCTAAGATGGTTGCAGGTTCACATACTCCTCTCACAATGATCATGACAACTGAATTGGGTCAAATTTTGCACCTTGACACCATAGGACCTTCATGTGTTCAATCCTTTGGGGGTAAATGGTATGTTCTTGTGATTGTTGATGATTATTCTAGATACTCTTGGGCTTATTTTATGGCATAGAAGAATGAATCTTTTATTCACTTTAGAACTTTATTTCTTAGATTATTAATTGATCACCCAGGATCTTTCAAAGCAATTAGAAGTGATAACGGTACCAAATTTAAAAATCAATCTTTTGATCACTTTTGTGCTAAAACTGGAATAGATCATCAATTTTCTTCACCATATGTACCTCAACAAAATGGTGTTGTAGAAAGAAAGAACATAACCTTAGTTGAGATGGCTAGGACTATGCTTGATGAATATCAAAATCATATGAAATTTTGGGCTGATGCGATTGCAACTGCTTGTTATGTCTGAAATCGTGTTTTCTTGCGCTCTAAGCTAGGTAAAACACCATATGAGCTCCGATTTGGACATAGGCCTAGTGTTACACACTCTTGGGACTTTGGTTGCAAATGCTTTGTTAAGAAACATGGTAATCTTGATAAATTTGAACCTAGATCCATTGATGGCATGTTTCTTGGTTATCCATCTCATACTAGAGGCTACCGTGTGCTTTTACTTGACACTAACAAATTGTGGAGACTTGTGAGGTGTCTTTTGATGAAGCTAGCACAGGTACTAGCTCAAACATTGCAGGTCCAGATCCATATCCGCAAGGGGAGAGCATTTTCGTTGAAGATGAGGAAGAAGTGGTGCTGCTGCTCGAAAATTGAGCAGCTAATGACATTGTTCCAGCTCCTGATTTTGATTCACAACGAGCACCAACGACCACCATTGCTGGTCCAGATCCTCCTCAAGGCACAAACTCATCGATTTATGATGAACATGAAGATGAAGAAAAAGCTAGTGAAGTGTCCACTCCCCTCCGGGTTCTCAAAATTCATCCTCCACAATAAATTATTGGAAGCTTACACGAACAAGTCACACGGTCCAGGTTTTGCGATCCAAACTCCCATGCTCATTCTGCTTTTGTTCCTTTTGAACCCAAATATATATCACACTAAATAACTAATGAATCTTGGATTATTTCCATGCAAGAAGAGTTAGAAAATTTTGAAAGAAATAATGTTTCAAAACATGTACCTCCACCACAAGGTCACAATTTAATTGGAACTAAATGGGTGTTTAAAAATAAACAAAGAGGGGATGGGGTTGTGGTTAGGAATAAGGCTAGGTTGGTTGCTCAAGGTTTCACTCAAGTTGAAGGCCTAGATTTTGATGAAACTTTTTCTCCTGTTGCTAGATTAGAAGCCATAAGAGTTTTGTTAGCTTTTGCTGCATCTAAAGGTTTTAATCTATATCATATGGATGTTAAAAGTGCTTTTCTTAATGGCTACATAGATGAGGAAATTTATGTCAAACAACCATCGGGTTTTGAAAATTCAGATTTTCCTAATCATGTTTACAAACTGTTCAAAGCCATGTACAGTCTCAAATAAGCCCCTAGAGCAAGGTATGATAGGTTAAAAACATTCTTACTTGAAAAAGGGTTTACCATGGGCAAGGTTGATAAAACTCTTTTTTGGCTTAAGCATGGCAATGAATCATGATTCGTTCAAGTGTATGTGGATGATATTATCTTTGGTTGTGCTTCTCATGATATTGTGTCCAAGTTTTCAGCTATGATGAGTTCAGAATTTGAGATGAGTATGATGGGAGAACTCACGTACTTTTTGGGGCTGCAATTCAAGCAAACCAAGGAGGGTACCTTTGTGCATCAAACGAAGTATACAAAAGACCTCCTAAGGCGCTTCAACATGGACAAAAGTAATCCTCTTCGGACACCAATGGGAATAGCAACAACACTTGAACTTGATGAAGATGGTGAACCCGTGGATCAAAAAGAATATAGAAGCATGATCGGATCACTTTTGTACCTCACGACATCAAGACCAGACATACAATTCACCGTATGTATTTGTGCATGGTTTGAAGCCTCTCCACGTTCTTCGCATCGTCAAGCCCTCAAAAGGATTCTCAGGTACTTACATGGAAATCAAGAATTTGGTATTTTTCTTCCTTCTTACTCAACTGTTACTTTGAAAGCTTTTTTGTATGCTGATTTTTGGGGTTGTAGGATTGATAGGAAAAGTACTTTTGTTGCTTGTCATTTTCTTGGTAAATCACTTGTTGCTTGGTCATCTAGAAAACAAAACTCAATTGCACAATCCACGACTGAATCTGAATATGTAGCTGCTGCTAGTGCTTGCTCACAAATTCTTTGGATTGTTCAATTACTTAAGGACTATGGGGTTGATCTACATAGTGTTCCACTGTTTTGTGATAACCCTAGTGCCATTTTCATTGCTAAAAACCCCATGCAACATCTAGAACTAAGCACATTGACATTAGGTATCACTTTCTCCATGATAATGTTGAAAAAGAGAACATTGTGCTTCACCATGTAGATATCGAACAACAATTGGCTGACATTTTTACAAAACTTTGGATTTCACTCATTTTGTTACATTCATAGTGAAATAGGGGTTATGCATCCTTATGGCTTAAACTGAGGGGGAGTTTTCAAACTTGAGAAGTCTATGTGTGAATCTGAAATTAAAATAATATGAGCATAGTATTTCATACATATATGACTTTGTGATTCCTTTTACATGTTGAAAGTTCTTACTACATTACTCTTGTTATACATTTTGTAGTTTTTGCCATGTCTAGTAATTGGAATGATTACTTATACTAAATCTGGTCATGGTCGAACTTTCTTGCTATTCTGAACTTGTTGCATGCTGACAAGTGCTTTTAATCATAAAGAATTAATCAAGTAATCAACTCACATGTTGAGTTTTTATGAACAAATATAAATTGAGAAAAGATCAAGAGAATATGTATGCATCACACTTCTTCTTTTGAGATGGCTTATCATTGCACGTAGATATGAACTTGGAAGAAGTTGTGTATGACTAAAATCGTGTCCTTAAGCTTCTGATTGTCAAATGACATAGGCTTGGCTTGGTTGGTTAGAATAAGGCAGATGCGGCATATAATCTCTTGCAAATGTCATATGTTAAAAGTTTGTGCTTTAAATAATAAAATGCAGCAAAAAGTGTCATGCTTTCAGGTTTTGAAATAGTTAAGTTTGTGAGATCATGACTTGTTTAGATTGGAAATTACATTTGATCTCTAGCATGGCTTACACTACTTTATGTATCTCACTGATGTGATAGTGTAAGTTATTTTATAGTATGACTTGGATGAGCTTCTTCTATATGTATATGTTATAATATGCTCATAACATTTGAAATTTCTCTTTTGAACCTTGCTGAATACATTGTCAATGGGGGGGGAGATAATATGTGAATTTTTAACATTTTTAAAAATAAGTATGCAAGCACGATTCTTCTCAAGGGTGGAATTTGTTTTTCTTCTCATTTTATTTCTGTTTTACAAAGGGGGAGAAATTTTTTTCAAAACATTTACTGTGAATAAGCCAATGTTCGGATGTTTAATGTTGTTGCCAATGCATTCATCATGGGGGAGATTGTGAGACCTATGTGTGCTGAATACATTGGCTATGGTGATAAAAGTTTTGAATACTACCAAAACACCTTTACGATCAAGGTCCGACGATAGGTACAACTTGTTTTGGTTAGCTCCGGCATAGTCCGACATAAGGTCTGACTTGCTTTGGCTAGGTCCGACTTCTTTGTCTAGGTCCGACTAAGTTTTGGTTAGCTCTGGCGCTAGGTCTGGCTAGCTTTAGTAAGCTCCGGTTTAAGGTCCGGTTAGCTTTGGCAAGGTTCAGAGCTTGATCGCAGTGGTTCTACTTTTATCTTGCAATGATTCGTACTTGCTTTACATTGTTGGAAAGATTGCTTAGTATTCATTTGCTATGTTTTTGGTGTGTTTTGGTGGTTATGGTTGATATCATTTTGCTATGTTTTGCAATATGCTTACGTGAGGTGCTCACGTAAGATGTTGTAGTTTTGGAACTAACGTGAGTCAAGTCGAGGACTTGTGCTCAAAAGTATTGGTTGTTTATTCATGTGCGGGTGTTGCTTGAGTTCAAGACATGGCTGGTGACGGGATCCATTGAACTAGTCTTATGGAGAGGATGAGGTTCAACAACCAAGTTCGGGAGGAATTGTGGTTGAGTTGATCGGGAGATTGCGCAACATGTTTGAATAAAAAAAAGCATATGAAGGTATCGTGGACGTCGTTGGAAGATGTTTGCACGTATGCAAGGAGTGCATGGACGTGGCTACATGGTTCCGAGGCGTGATGAAGTGATGTGGACGTAAGAATTGGTCGGAAAGATCCAACCGACTAGGTTATGGACTCAAGCTGCGGTTGAGTCTTGTTTGACTCAAATATGGAAAGTTTTGAGTTGGTTATGATAGGATTTCATGTGGGTCACGAATTTGAGTTGTTTTAGGAATGTGGGATACGTTCCTAAGGTGTTTGGTAGACTTAAGATTGCTTCCATCTTCGTATAGAATAGTCCTAAGCAGTTATGGAAAGTTTTGATTCGTGATTTGAGTAGGATTAGAGTCCTAGTTGAGATTGGGTTGGCCTAAGGGCTGGTTATATAAGCAAGGGAGGCCAGAGTTCGTTGTGCATGACTTTGGATCTGTTCCTCCGGTGTTCTATTGAATAAAATTCATAGTTGAAAGGAACTTTTGTGCCTTGTTCGTCCGACTTGTTCCAGACAAGTTTTTCTCGTCGAGTTTTCTGCACAACACTACTTTTCTTTGGTGGTTTTATCATAACTCGAGTTTTACAGATGCAATTGTTGTGATTCTTTTTGGGTTTTCTTCATGACTTGATTATCTATCATCTGTAAAAATTTCACAGTCAGTGGATTTGTGGTTTCTGATCTACACGAGTTTCATTGCAGCATTCAAGAATTGTTTTTTCTCGGGTAGGACAGATTGACCTTTGTTCGATCTTTCAATCGTAACTTGAGTTTCTCTCGACGGATTTGAGTAATTCTTGTTGTGTTGTCTTCGTGACTTAATTCTCTCTGATATCTATTACTTTTGTCATGGTGAAACACGTCTATATTAGTATCACACACGATTTCTTTAATAGATCATTTTTCTGTCGAAAGGGGTTGGGATTTAATTGTTTCCGCTGCGTAAGATTTTTAAATCTACCATTCATCCCCCCCCCCCCCCCCCCCGCCTATGGTAGATTTTCACGTGCTCTTCGAACCTACAGTGCGCCGCAGGTAAACCCTCCACCACCTGACCAGGAGTATGTCGGCTTGACAGCTCCCCTGCAGTACTCGGTGTAGCAGGATGTGCAGCAGTAGTACTTGGCGCAGCCAGTACCATTGAAGCAACGCATGGCACAAACAGTGCCACAACCGCAAGTCCAACAAGTGCCACACGTCGTGCTGCTGACCCCCTTGGGGTATGCTGTCCCATCTGCATCTCCGACGAGGCCTGTGGGAGGCTGCTCGGCGTTGGCTCCGCACCTCTGCTTCGCAATGTGGCCACGCAAGTTCCAACCACATATCTCGGAGAGATTCAACAGAAGCATCAACCTGGCATAGTTACTGTAGATCTACACTACAATGCTCCTTGCTGCAGGAGCGGATGAGAACACCCTGGCAAACTACTTCCCAGTCGCCCTGACTGGATCAGCCTGCTCGTGGCTAAAGAACCTTGCCAAGGGGTCTATAACCTCTTGGGATGAGTTGTGCCGGCAGTTCACGGCGAACTTCGGTAGCTCCTACACGCGCCTCGACACCGAGCTTGACCTCCACGCCATGCGACAACAACCGAAGGAGACGTTGCGGTCATTCATCCAGCATTTCTCCCAGTGGCATTTCACCAGGGGGTGCGTGACCGCAAGATGCTCGAGAAGTTAGCTGTGCACAACGTACAAGACGTCTCCGAGCTCTTCTTCATTGCTGATCGGTGCGCCAGGGCGGCAAAAGGCTGTGACTGGCACACTTAGCCCGCCCCCGGAGCGGGCGGGGTCGGCCAAACTGGAGAAGGAGCCGCTACCACTGGTAGCGGCAAAAAGAAGAATAGGAACTAGGGTGGCGGCCAGAACAAGCCACTGCCAAGTACAAGTGGAAATAGGTCAAGTAGAAAGGTGATGTGTGCAAGAAATGATCAAGCCTTCACATAATTGAGTTTTATTGACGGCTAAAATTTGTATATAGTAGTCGTCAACATTGCCCTCTCGTTGGCAGAAGGGGACGCCGTCCGGGCACTGCTGCGCCCGCTCTTCGTAGCGTTCGGCGCACATTTTTATATCTCGGCACTCGCTCGCGGTGTGTTCGCAAGTCTTGTGCACCGAGCAGGGCTCGACATCTTCATCAGTGGCAGGTGGCTACCGAGGGCGTTTCTCTGGGCGTGGGGGCTTGCCTCCTCCAATTGCGGCTGTTGTTGCGACAGGGGATCCTTGAAATATGTGTATGCAGATATTTATACAGGAATTGAGGAAAAGTATGGGGAGCAATCCTATAAAATATCATCCTAGCCAATCAGGCAACAACACGTGGCACCACATGGATCAAATGGCCCACAAACGGAAGTATCCGAGGCCATCCAACAGTGTAGCACCAATATCAGTCAATGGGACCCACCTGGCAGCCACTTGGAAGAAGTACGGGCCGTTTGGAGCCCTGACCAGGTCGGTCGAACCAGGGGGTCGGCCGACCTAGTCCTGGCGCCAAACACGGTCAACTTCCACGTGTTGGCTCCTCCCGGTTCCCTGGAGTCAATGACGACTGATTCGCGCGCTTTTAGTGGCGGGAACCGACCTCAACACTAGTATAAATAGGACCCCATACCCCTCACTTCAACACACACCACTTGGGCATCATTCTATTGTATACACTATCTTCTATAGTCCTTAGAGGAGTTAGGATGTAGAAAGGAGAGCCTCTAGTCCCAAGTCCAAATTGGGAAAGGAGTAGAAGGAGTCTCTCTTCCCAATTCCACATTGGGAAAGGTATGTCTCATGTATTCCTTCTTATATTTGTGACTTTGTGCTCAATAAAGAAATTATCTTTAGTCTTCTTTTATACGTATACTTGGACAAAGCGTTTCTTGTTTGATTGTGGAGTCCATGTAAGTGGAAGGTATAGTCTTTATGATTGTACTCTCATGATCACATCTTATGGTCATAAACAATATAGACCCCCACTATAGTCTATGTATTTATGATATGATTATGTTAGTATGAATAATTATGCTATGCAATCAACATTGGTTCAATGATGGTTTAGTTCATTGCCTTAGGATGGCTTGTGCTGCAACTCTTAGGGTGTGTTTGGTTTGAAGGATATTGTGGGATGGGACGCGACGATTCCACTTTTCTGTTGTTTGGTTTGGAGAAATATGGGATGGAGTCATCTCTCAAAAGAGAATATTCCATCAAGATGCGGGATGGAACCATCCCACCAAAGACATGAGGACGGATCCGTCCCACCTCCGTGGAGGCAGGCGCACGACCCTTTAGAGATACTCATACTCACATGTTCCTGTCTCATCCTTTTATTCAAACAGGAGACAGAACCATTTCGTCCAACACCATCCCACAAAAGAAACAAGAAACAAGGATCATCCCATCCCTCTAAACAAAAAGAAAACGGGACCATCCCATCCCTGAAAACTGGGATGGATCCATCCCATCCCACTTTGACTCCCAACCAAACACATCCTTAAGGTATTTGCTTAGTCTGCTAGCATGGTGCTAGGGTATTTAAGTAGCGTTGGATGTCTCGTAGACCCACGAATTGAAGAGGTAGGCAGTAGGTGGAGACAGCCCTATCTGTCCTTTGTAATCCTCCACGTTCGGCTATGCTACAGGCTCTTGGCGGGAGTCGCCCTAGTATTGCTAGGGGTAAGCCCGTGCCCGATGTGTTGAATAGCATTGCATAGGAATTCATCATTGACAAGAACATTAGTATCTACCTTAGGCTATGTATATGTAGTAGGAGCATTGTAGGAGCAACTCTCTAACTCTTAATCCAATCTCCCTCTAGGAATCATTTACCCTTTAGAATAGATTGCCTAGGAGTGTGTCACACTATGCTTATTATCAACTTACCCTCTGTACGGATAATCTATTAGTATCCCATAGCTTGACCATAAGAGTAGTATATACTTTACTCCATTGTATTCCTTTGGGATAAATACGACACCCTTGGGAATACTCATGGGTGAAATGCTATAATGGTATCTTTTGTGTGCTTGCGGATCTCATCTCTTTACTGGAGATGATCTGTGGTGTTAAGAAATACCAACAAGCATTTTTGGCGCTGTTGTCGGGGATGATTTGTTAGTATATCTTAGGAGCCGTCAACAAGCATTTCTGGCGCCGTTGCTGGGGATGATTTGTTAGTATATCTTAGGAGCCGTCAACAAGCATTTCTGGCACCGTTGCTGGGGAAGGCAAAGGAAGTGAAGAATAGCTATAACTTGTGATTATGCTATAGGTACTAATAGTTATTAGACAGGATTACCCTTGTTTGTTTTTACTTTTGTGTGAAAACAGGGTAGTGTTGGCCAACCCATTGTATGGGATGGCCAACGAGGACGCAAGTGCTAAACTGCAAGATGATTCAAGGCGTACCTCAACAAATGTCTGCTAGGCAACACCATTGCCTTTTGCGGGAGAATTTCAGCTTTCAGTAGGAGACAAAGTCATCCATACCCAAGCTTGGGGAAGGCTCCAAGAAGTTCTTCTTGGTTTGCCTCCACCATGGAGTGGATAGTTGGCTCTTCATCCAACACTCATGTCATGGGTTGGCTCCACCAATCCATGACCACATTCATGCTGGAGCTGAAGGAGTCCTATTCTCATTCATCATGTATGAGAAGAAGGTCTCCACTCAAGGGGTGGATTGAAGAATGCTCGAGTTCCCATAGCTTGTCATGCACACCACTTCACAAGGTGGATATGCTAGTTATGGAACTACACCTCCCATTGAAGTGTCATGAATATCCAAGTCGTTGGAGATTTGTTTGGATAATCCAAGTCTTGGATATTCACATGATTTGTGAAAATCCATGTTCATGGGACGCGTGGGAATTATTTCCCTAAGACCCATGAGGACCTTTTTCAAACAACAACTCCAATGGCTACCATTCACAAGGAGGTCAAGGGTGGAATTAACATCACCCTTGTATTCAAGGATGCTATGGCTTTCCAAGGGATTTAAGTTCAACTAGCCTACCTTGAAGTATCTTGGTCAAGCAGAAATCAAGACAACATTCACATGAAGATCTTGGCCAAGGACAAGAACTTAAGGAGCATTCAAAGTCCATGATATCCCACATCACTTGTTGGGATTCCCACACTTCGACAAAACCCATTCAACCTAGGGCAAGTGACATTGTGGATGAAGCGTTTCTTTTTTGATTGTGGAGTCCACATGTCATCATGCCCAAGGAAGCCTCTGATCCATGATCAAGGTATGGGTTGTTTCAATGGAATATCAATATGGTCAGAGTGGCACCCCTAAGAAGGACAAAGCCTCACCATGCTCATGAAGAAATACATTCAAGAGGGAGAACCCGTCGCTACAACAACATGTCTATATCAATACAACGAGGAGAGGCTACGGCCACCAATAGGCCCACATGTCCAAATGACAGCCAAATGAGTTTGGCATGTCAAAACAGAAGAAATTGTCCACATCTTCAACTCTGAGATTGGACAACAAATCATCGCGCTGAACAGAACGGAAGTAAGTCCTACTCATCGGACTTCAAAAATTCGGTGAGTCCTTGCCAAGGTTAATTGGTAGTTATCTCATATTTGTTTTCCAAATTTCATCAACCCTTGCATTTGCATGTTTAAAATTCCACACTTGCATGTTGGAAAGTAAAATTTCCAACCATCATAAAACTAAAAATTTGAATTAGGGGAGAAATTTAATTGGATATGAACTACGTGCTTGACCACTGTAATTTATCTTCCTAGTTCAAACCAAAAAGATTTGCTTTGACCCTCGTTGCATTTACAAGTTATTTCAAGATGGGCAAGACAATTTGAAAATTGGGTTCAATTTGCTTTTGGCTAACGTAACCCGTTTTCGAGTTGTTTTGTGTGTTCTTGATTAAAGTGCAGCTAGGTCACAATTGTGAAGAGGTGGTATGGCAAGAAAGTGGAAGGTTTCATCAAGCTCAAGTCACCATTGGGAGGATTTGAGAAGACTTCTCTCCTTCAAACTCATTTTGAGTTTGAGGAAGAGCAATGTTCAAGATGATGACCCAATGGAGGAGCCAGAACCAAATCCATTGAAAAATCCAATGTCAACTTGGCATTTGACATCAACCATCAAGCCCACGCCGAAAATCAAGGTTGTGAGTTTCTCACACAAACACCTTCATCACCAACTGCTCTTCAAATGAGGTGTGAGTTTACAATTTTTCATTGTTTGGTTTGCCATAGAATTGGACGTATTTGCATGAGTTTGTGAGGAAGGTTGACACTTCCTCATCATTTAATTTTCATGCATCCACACAAAAGTAAGTGTGGGTATTGACTTTTGGATCTCCAAAAGGAAATCCCACCTTACTTGGAAAAATCTAAAACAAGTACCTAGAATCCTTTAAGCATTGTTTTGTAGACTTAGTAATTTTTGTATAGGTTTAGAAAATAAAACTTTTGGGCATGACTTAATTGGTGAATTGACATATAGAAACTTGGGCATAGTGACAGCCATAATTTTTAATTGAGCTTCATGCATATATGGTGTCACTAGATTTCAAACTCCTAGGAATAAGTGATATCCTTGCTCTAAAATTGAATTGCATTTTTTTGGAGGAGTCACTAAATTTTAAATACCTAGTGAAGTTCAGGAGGATAAAATTGAGAATCTTGTTTGTCATGGTCTAAATGATAAAATTTGCTCTTGAAAGCTAAGATGGTTAGAAACTTTAAAAGATGTAGGGATCCATATAGTATATTTCTATCACATGCATTGCTATGAGTAGGAGCTTTAGAAAATATGCAACATGAATTATCCATAAAGCTTCACTATTATCAATGAATAACACATTGATCATGGATACACTTGACATTGGAACCAATGCATCTTTGATTTTGTTCTTCCCCGTATGTACAAATGAAAGTTCGGTTACCAAACTGAACATAAATTTGTACAAGTATCAGGAGCTAACCATCCCTCTCTATTCAAGAGAGCAAGTTTGCAGGTGTAATATTACTATGCAAGCATTCAAGAGGTTGATTGTTGGGATCCCTAGAGGATCCCATTTCAACATCTCTTTGCCAAGGAGTAAATGAGGACAGTTGCTACCTATCGGAAATTATGCCCGAAGGTCAATCATAACTATACAAGGCTAGAGGGAACCCTCCATGAGCAACCAATGGGCTGCCACGAATGGGTGAGAGCATTATGCTCTCAACTATTCTATGCACTCATTCAAGCTCAAGGGTTTGCCACCGTCATTTGGTGCAAGTTGTTCCTATATGGCTAGAAGGTATGTTGTACCTTACCCAAGGAACAACTGATCATACCCAATGCATGTTGGGCACATGTCACTCCCTTATGGCAAAAAGATATGATACACCTTAGCCAAAGAATGACGAAACATACTCAATGTATATTGAGTGCACGTCATTCCTTTGGACCTAAAGGTTATCATTATCCTAGCCAAGGAATGACAAATCACACCCAACACATGGAGACCCTGATGTGCGAACGATCAACATCGAAAACACTCTATTCAACCACACATATGGTTCCATGGGAGGCAATACAACAATCAACACTCAACCCTCCATTGTCAAAGCCGTGCTGCAACAAGGATAGGCCAACTCATGGCCTACCTCCGTCGTTAGGGTTTCAACCCCTATCACGGACCTTGATCAAGAATAAGCTTGGGGGAGGACCCCCACTTGAGGTAACTTGTATCACAACCACGGCATTTTTATTTAAAATCATCCATCGCATATTTACTTTCCATTCATCCACCATCCACCATGCATCTAAAAAAATAGGAACTTAGATTTTCTTTGCTTATCAAATAAAGATGTGCGGTAAGAATGATTTAGAATTCACATAGATGAAATGATGAATAGTTGCTCTGTTTTATTATTCCTAAGTCCCTAGTTTACAACTTGCTACCCTCCGAATATTGCTTAAATTGGCTAAAATTAACTTTGCCTTGATTTAGAAATTGTGGGTAGCAAAAGCTTAATCTACTTCTAGGTTGTTGGGAGATTTGAATTAGTAATAGGGCTGCTATTCCTATTTTGAATGTGAAACTTAGATTTCCGGAGAAATTCTATCAAGATTTAAGTTTCCTTCATTTGATTGGAAATACCTACCAAAGCCATATGATATTCATACATAGACAACACCTTATGCATATGCTATTTGCTTTCATATTGAGCCTAGTCAAACTAGTATAGACCTATGTGAGAAATCATTCAATTCTTTTTGAATTCAAGACTTCACTTGCACATGCTATACTTCTACACTAGAAGGAAGCAAAATTCCATCATATTCACCATTCCACGATAAAAAGAGAAACTCCATGCTATTCATAGTTAGCACTCTCTTCAAGTTATTGCATAAAAAGGAGTAGAAGACATGGCTACAAGAAAAAGAAAATGCATGCTTATATCATAAGCATGAGAAAAAAAAAGAAATAATGTGCTTACTTCATAAGCATAAAAAAGGTAGCCATGTTTCATCCTTGCAATAAAGAGAGTCGACATCAAAAGGAGTCATCTCAATGTTCCCACATCCACCTCCATTCCATCACACATGAACAAGTCTTGATTCAAAAGTTTGAATTAATTTCTCCTAAGTCTTGCTCTTTTGACTTAGAAATATTATGTGTTGCAAATATGCCTACTTACTTTCCATACCAAGCTCCACGTACAAGCCATAGTCAAAGAGTAGGAATAGTATAGGCATAATACCTTGGTGAGGACATATTTCCACTATACACAAAGGATTGATTGAGAGAATCAATTGAGGTACTTATAATCCAATTTGAATCTCTCTGGAATTTATGTGGAACTTGATATCCAGGCTATGCTTGCTCCATTTGCTGTTCTATCTTTCAATTGCCCATGAATAGGAGAAGGCATAACTCCCATAATGACTTAAGAAGGGTAAAGTACCATAGCCACTTTTTGCAATACTAGGTAGAGTATTTTGTTGTGCACTTGGTACTTTCGAAAGGTAGAACATTGTAGCAACTCCTGATCATCAACCTAAAGTCTTGACTTTGCTCGGGATGAGCAAAGGATAAGCTTGGGGGAGTTTGTTGACGGCTGCTATATATCAATTTCAGCCGTCAATATAACTCAATTATGTGAAGGATTGATCATTTCTTGCACACATCACCTTTCTACTTGACATAATTCCACTTGTACTTGGAGAAATATGTGTATGCAGATATTTATACAGGAATTGAGGAAAAGTATGGGGAGCAATCCTATAAAATATCATCCCAGCCCATGAGGACATGTGGCACCATATGGATCAAATGGCCCACAAACAGAAGTATCTGAGGCCATCCAATGGTGTAGCACCAACATCAGTCAATGGGACCCACCTGACAGCCACCTGGAAGAAGTACGGGCTGTTTGGAGCCCTGACCAGGTCGGCCGAACCAGGGGGTCGGCCGACCTGGTCCTGGCGCCAAACGCTGTCAACTTCCACGTGTTGGCTCCTTCCGACTCCCTGAGTCAATGATGACTGATTCGCGCGCTTTTGGTGGCGGGAACCAACCTCAACACTAGTATAAATAGGACCCCATACCTCTCACTTCAACACACAACACTTGGGCATCATTCTATTGTATACACTATCTTCCATAGTCCTTAGAGGAGTTAGGATGTAGAGAGGAGAGCCTCTAGTCCCGAGTCCAAATTAGGGAAGGAGTAGGAGCCTCTCTTCCCAATTCCACATTGGGAAAGGTATGTCTCATGTATTCCTTCTTGTATTTGTGACTTTGTGCTCAATAAAGATATTATCTTTAGTCTTCTTTTATACGTATACTTGGACAAAGCGTTTCTTGTTTGATTGTGGAGTCCATGTAAGTGGAAGGTATAGTCTTTATGATTGTACTATCATGATTACATCTTATGGTCCTAAACACTATAGACCCCCACTATAGTCTATGTAGTTATGATATGATTATGTTAATATGAATAATTATGCTATGCAATCAACATTGGTTCAACGATGATTTAGTTCATTGCCTTAGGATGGCTTGTGCTGCAGCTCTTAAGGTATTTGCTCTGACAAATGGTGGCGCTACGACACTCCAAACTCCCACACTCCACTGGGGGCCAGTTCAAGAAAATCTACGATCAAGTGGTAGATGTGCTTAGCCAACTAACCACATCTACCAAGAGGCCTCTAAGGGGATCGACATGCAGAAAATCAACGGACGACACTTCGGCCATGTCAATTGTGCAAATTGTTGGTCCTGAGAAGCCAACAAGCTCAACAAAGGTTTTGTAAATCCTTACGTAGCTATGAACTCAGGGCAACAGTTGAGAAGCACAGACGATGCAAAAATCCAAACACAAATTCGAATTCATTAAGGAATTCTTTACAAGGGAGGGTGAACCTCGAATACCAAAAACAAGCTACCAACCTTAACCCTGACTAAACTGCGCTACGACATGTTTGGCAGCTTCCTTAACCTTTGCCGCTGTTGTCGTCTCGTGTTCCTCAACAGGTCCTTCAAAAATTGGCTCTAGTGGCAGATCAGGGTACCGGCTCCGGTAGAACACCAAGACATGGGGTGTCACCGTCTCCACCGCCACCCTACCCTCGGCTTCCAGACGCTGAGCCAGCTGACACTCCTGCGGATCAAGCTCCCGGCCACGGTGCTCTGCTGCTTGCTTCCGGGCTTGAATGTCAACATCATACAGGAGGAGTTCCTGATGCTCAACTAGGTGTTGCGCCCGACCCTGCGACAAATTGCTCTCCCGGAGCTCAAGGTCTTCGAGGTGGGACGGCAGTCTGTCCCGATTGTCCTCAACTCGGGCCATCATCGCCTGTGCTGCCACCTCTTGTTCGGCGACAACAGCCTCCCTCTTAGCAAAGACGGCTTCTTGGCGACTCAGGGACTCTCGACCGGCAGCAAGAGCATGCAGGCAGGCATCAGCAGTGTCGTTGGCTGCCTTGGCGTCGGCCTGAATTTTCTAGGTCAAGGCGTCTGAGGCCCTCACCAAGCGGTGCCTCACCTCCAGTTCCTTGCTCCCCTTCTTGTACTTTGCCTTCGCCTCGGCAATCCTAGAGCTCAGGAGACCCTCCCAGCCTTGGAGGCGCTCGCCCTCGGCACGCAGCTTTTCCCACTCCGCGGCAACATCCTCTTGCGCCCGGCAGAGGTTGGACTGCACCTGAAGGATGCTGGATTGCGTCAAGTCCATGACGTCAGAAAGTCGCTCCAGTTGTCCTGAAGTCAGGGAAGGCCGTCTGGTGATCATCTCGGGGACCCCTTCCTCCCGTAGCGGTGAAGGCGAGGCCACCAGCACTGGGGATCTTGCCCCCGGAGCCTTAGCAGGAGTTGCGGTGCCACCTGACACAGCAGGGCCACCATCGCTCAGAAAGCCGCCCGCCAAATCCGCAACAGTGGAGGTCAGACCCCCAGCCCCCAGAGTCAGCTCCGACATGGCCTCTGCCACGACGGCCGGAGGTGCCTCTGGCGTGACAGCTGGAGATGCAACCGGAGATGCTTCACTACCCACACTAAGCACAAACACCGGAGCAGCGCTCCCCTGAACAAGCTTGGCAGGCTGCCCCGCTAGCACAACCGTAGCATCCTCGGCCCCCTTCAAAGCACTTTCGGGCACTACCTCCGGCAGTAGGGGACCTCACAACAGCTGACATCACACTCCAAATCAAAATCAAGCCCTGACCAATCAACATAGGCAGGCGAGATAATAGAGCAAGTGTTGGTAAGAATGCCTTACAGACGTCCCCAGAAGCTCCAGCGAGCCTCCACATTCGGCGACCCTAAAGCCGCGAGCCCTGGTCCCATCCCAGCAGGGCCTCCACCAAAACCTCTAGCAGTGACGCCGCACTGCGCCGGTGTGCTTCCACAAACCCTGGCAGAGCCACCTCCCGAGCTGCCGACGACGTCGGCTTGAGGCCTTTTTGCGTGAGGCTCCGTAGGTGTGATGCTGCCGGAGTCCCCTATGGCACCCTGGACCGCGCAGGTGACGGGGATGCTGGATGACATGACGACCATCAATGACAGTGGAGCCGCCACTTGACGGACTGAACCTCCCCCCAAAGAACCGCCGACGCCAGGTACTAAAGAGGGGCGCGCCGATGGATGCTGACTTGGAGCGAAGGCCACCTACGGCGGTGCCCTCGGTGGCGACCGAGGGCATTTCTCCTTCATGACCTCGACCACCAGGGCCTTCCCTTTGCCTATGTCAGGGATCGGTGCCTTCCCCTTACCTACGTCGGGGACTAGCGCCTTGCCTTTCCCCCTAGCAGCGGGTGCCTCCTCCGCCTCGGAGGCTTCGGAGCCTGAAGAAGGTGCGGAGTCCTCCAAAGAGTCGATGATGGCCAGGCCCCGGCTCTCATCGCCAACCCGCCGCGACGCAGGACCAATCGCGTCCAAGTTGGGCATCTCCTTCAGAACCTTCGTCCGATGGTCCTGATACATGCAAAGCGATGGGAAAGCCTGCGGAAGGTTGAAGACGTCGTCCGACAGCAGGTCGTCGCACGCCTTGGACATTGCTTCAAACACCTCCTGTGGGGTGGTCTCCGTGTCGTGACCCCTCAGCAACCTGGTACCATTTTGGAGCCCGAAGTAGAGCCATGCAGGGCGGCTACAGTGCTGGAGAGGGTCAAGACCGTGGCAAATGAAGTCGGCCATCACCGATAGCTCCGATAGGCCGTGGTCCGCCTGGAATCGAATCCTATCAATCACCAGTGTGTACGCCACCTCAAGCTTTGAGCTTTCCTCCCAGGCTGCCTTCCTAATCGCCAGCCAGCTGATGGGCAGGACAACGCGATCGTGGGCGTCGGCATGTATGACCACCCAGTCGCTCCTCCAGCCGGGCCACTTTGCCGAGGAGAGCGCAGTAATGTACTTAAAGGGGTTGTTGGCCCGATGCTGGAAGCAGAAGCCGCCAAGGAAGTTGGCTTTGTTCTTCTTCCTGGTCCTCCTTAGCATGAAGAACTGCCGAAACACCAACACGCCTGGGCACACACCGACGAACATCTCAAAGAAACGCGAGAACTGCCGCCACCACCAGAGAGTTCGACGATAGGTGGTGGGGCTAGAGCTAAAGGACTTCCAGGAGTGTCACCAGGAAGGACGGAACAGGAGGGACGAACCTGGACTATGCGTACGCATGGAAGAAGACAATCTCCTTCTCCCCCAACTACATTGGCAAGGAGCCGGGACGGATCAGATCCCATCATTCCTTGTCCTTCTAGCCAAAAATCTGCCTCACGAATGAGACATCCTCCATCCGGGAAGGAGGCATAGCTGAGTCCATTGGAGTAGGGGGTTGAGAACCTCAAGGATGGGCAGACACACAAGGAGGGAGTCGAAGGCTCGAAAGCTTGGGACGTGCAAAAGAAAGGAAACTCCATTGCCCACAAAGTTACCTATTTAAAGTACCCTATTGGCGTTTGGACGCACCGTGCAAATTTGAGCGGGCTCCAAATCAGCGGCTCGTAACATGGCGTCCATGACGAATGGGCCTAGGTCCACCATCAGAAAAGCCGACCCGAGCAGTTCCCCGCCAGAGAAGGCAACCCGGCGGTTCCCATGAAGACGAAAGTGAAAGCAGCAGAAGTGCAACAGGCACCATGGGAACCGTCGCGATAATGTTGCAGCAAGCAAAGATCCCATCGCCACGACCCCTCAACCAGAGAGGGACGTGTGTTCACAAGAGCAAAAGAGCGCACCGCTTCAACTGATCAAGACAAAATTAAAAGACCGCGTGGGAAAAGAGGATAAGGCCCCACCCTCAGGCTCGTCGCCTCACCCCAAGGTGGACCCAGGGGCCACTGTCGATGCCCAGCATACTAGGTACCCTCGCGCATAAGCTAGAGCCGCCTAGGTACCTTGCCTCCCAACAGGGATAGGGTCCAAGGGCGCCACGTGTTCAAAGAAACCTGGACCCACCGACCTCTGATGGAAAGTCCGGGGCGCCCACGAGACATCCCAAAGGGGGGGCTCAGCTCCATATTGACAACAAGCTCAAAGGCAGCCACATGTCCAGTAGGAGGGGACCCGACCTCCTCCGCAGAGGTGAGCTCCCAAGCTGCCACAAGGCCCACGAAGTCGAGACCCGACCTCCCTAGTGGAGGCGAGCACTCGAGCTGCCACGTGGCGCGCGGGTCAAGACCTGGCCTCCCCCTTGGAGGTGAGCTCCCAAGCTACCACGTGGCCCACAAGACGGGTGTGGCCTCCACCATGGCGGAGAGCTCCCCAGCGGCCGCATGATCAGTCCACTTGCCCTGAGCAGATAGCGGGGAAGTTTAGAGGGCGGTGCGCCTTGTCTCCATCAAGCCTTGAAGATACGCGGCTTCCCCAGATGCATGGTACGGTGCACACCTAATGTCAGGTACCGCTATGACTAATCGCATCATAGTGAAGGCGTCGCAGGCCTATTCAACTCTGCCAAGTGGGTAGCTTACGGCACCAGAGATAGTTGGATGGGACATTCCCTACCGATGTCAGCAACGACTCGTGGGCTACTGACGACTTGGGCGGCAAGACGGCGAGTCCTCACATCCGTGGTAAGAGCAAGCTTACAGAAGAAGCCTTAGATCTTTAGGATAAGATCACCCCCGGACCACCTGTTGGGCCCTAGGACCCCACTTGTAAGGCGTCCGTCCTTGACTATAAAAGGCCCGGATCGCCACCGATACAATGACAAGACTTAGAACCCCCGATACACACACACTCGCATACACACTCACAAGGCAATACAATCCACTGTGGAGTAGGGTGTTACGCTCCTTGCGGCCCGAACCGAGTAAAAACCGACTCTCTCATACTCTTCCACTAGAACACTAGTTTGAGGCCTAAGCCCCGCCAAACAAGAACCTTTGTGGGATGCTCCTTAGCAGATCCGGGGGAAGTGTCGCATTGACCCTTCGACAACATCTTTATGTAAAAGATAAATATTTATACTCTCAATTGTAAGACAGGTTGGGATTTGCCATAATGTTTTTCCATTGGCTATGTGTAGCAAATATGTCGTTCTATAGGGCAATCTTGAAAGAAACACATCTATATGAGTTCCAACTGTCTAACGTTGTAGTTTGTGAGATTTGGGTGATCTCTAGAAACCTCATGAAGAGGCCAAATATTACGACATTTATACTCCACCCGCAGGGTAGACTACTGATAGCCAAGTACTAGCAATGGTCCTTGGGTGAAATCAGTTCGTACAAAACTTGCAATTCAAGGCGTAGTCCATTTTCCAAGTTGTGAACTTGTGTAACTTAACGATCTAGGTAGAAGCTCGACTTAGAGTGTGTTTGGTTCAGCTGTAGATTCCTGAAAATCTGATTCTAGCTGTGAGCTGCGGGAAAACTGTTGTGGGCTGTCACCTGTGAGGAAGCTGGAATCTGTTTTGTTGAACAACTGTCAGTTGTGGATTCTGCAAGAAATATCTGTTATATCTCTACGGATTCGTCATTTTGTGTTGATAAATAATATAAATATAAAATTGATTTAATATAAATATTACAAAATCTGTCCTTTCTTGCACTCCACATTCTTTCACCATCTTCATAGCCTCTGCCATGGTAGGAATTTGGCTACGCATAGGAGCCGATGAAGCTTCAACACTTGTGGTAATCTTGTCCACTCCTTCTATCTTGCTACAAGTTTGCTTGTACAATCGTAGAAACGGACTTTTCTCTTCCTTGTCTTCCGCTACAGTGCTAGAAATAGCCTTACACTTCCTAGTTTTTTGTTTTTGGATACTTGTCTACTTATTAGGTTCTACTGGAATTGCCTCTACTTCATGAGCATCATCATCACTGGAATTTTCTGATAAATCTCCAGCAATGGATTCAGTTGCTCCAATAATATGGGCACTTCCAAACATGATGTGCATAGAATCTAGATTAGATGGTCCACATTTTCTAAACTGTGCATGCTTGCATTTTCTTCCATTAGCAGGATCATGACACCTCTGCAATGGGAAATGCGACAAGTTATATAGTAACAACAAATCGATAAGATAAATATTAAATGGTCAAAGTTAAGGCACTTCCAGCAAGGTGTTCTGTCCACCATGCATCATCACACTCCACAGTTTGTTTTGCTTCATCCCATCCAAGTCCAGTGGCAGCATTTTTTAACTCCATGAAAGTTGTATAAGTTCTTTTTAAACTATCCCATTTGTTCTTCAATTGCAAATGTTCCATTTTCCTCCCAGTTTTTTCACATAACTTAGCTTCTATGTTTTTCCATCCTATTTTATTAAGATGGCCCAATGGCCTGTTTCCAGCAAGAACCTCCGCTTTGCAAATGTCATAGAAAAGTTTTGTATATGTCTGATTCCATACGGCCTTCTCCACCATACTAATGTCCGTAATGATTTGAGCCAAAAAAACAATAAGACATCATCATCAGCAAATGAACAAATACAACATACCACATGCTGGTTCTAACATACTATTTAAGAAAATGAACAAATACATCATTCATGTCAGAACTAACTGTGACAGAACCTCACCTTCTAATCTCTCTGGATTAGAAGCCCACCACTCCTTCGTGTTACCTGTCATTGCATGAAGAAAAAATCAATTGAAATCGATTTGAATCAAGAAATATTTATCCGTTGGCAATTGTCTTGGAGATTTATCCATATAGATGGGAAGAGTAGTGTACAGGAAACTAGTGTGCAGCAGCAATATGGTCATGGTTCTTTCAAAGCGTGCAACAGCAATACGAATCAGCAATGGTGCCGTGGCTAATTACCTCAATTTCTTGATCGGTTTGGACTGCTTAGCAGATTCCCTTCCTGTACTCGGCCTGTCCTGCATAAATGATAATCAACAAATGTAATTAGTCACTGTATCATCGATAGCATCCAACTAATCGACAATTAACTTCACTGTTATTTTGTTTGATTGACCAATTACAGACTACAAAGGGGTGGCCAAGAGAAGGTTCAGTAAGGACATAACATCAGCGCAGGGCTGATTCAAGATAGATTAATCGACTGAATCCTGATTAGTATGCACATAGCTCATAGAACTGATCTAGTAAACTGATCACAGCATTATGGGGCATGGACATCACATTAGTGCAGGGTGCTGTGTGTCACACATCGATTTCAGAAATAGGAGATTGACAAACCTGGAGCCTCGGCGGCTGGCAGGAGGAGCTTCGTCCCGCAAGAGGAGCCTCCGCCAGCGGGGGTGGTAGGGTGTCATGGTGGAGAGTCTTGCGATAGGAGGTTGGGGGGGGGGGGGGGGGCTCTGGAATAGAAGAAGATAACGATTCGTTTCTGTAATGGATGGCATGGTGGGTAATTTCGTGGAAGAGTTGGACACAAGAATCTGAGAAATCTGGGGTTGAGGGTGATTTCCATTTGTACTGGGAGAATCTGTAGATTTCTCAAAATCTGATTTCCATATAAACCCTTTTGGTTGGGATTTTCGCTTTCTAGTAGAGAATTTGGGTGGTGCTGGAGAACCAAAGTGACCCTTAACAGTCTTTGTTGAAACACTAGTATATTAAACAAGGAACGAGAATGACCTCTCTTTTAATGGCTCTGAGATCCTGTGGGAGATTGTTGGAATAATGGGATTGGCTCAATAGTAACTCTAAAATAATTCTATGAAATCTCAAAGGCCCATTAGTGCAAGAGAGGGTGGTGCTAAGAGTTTAGTCCCACACCGTCGAAGTGTAGCAACGACACTTCCCCTGGTACTACCAAATGTAGTCTGCGGAGGTTCTTGTTTCGGTTGGGGCACATAAAGACCGGGAACGAGATGGTGACACAGGAGATTTACGTGGTTCGGGACGCCTGAGCGTAACACCCTACTCCACGGAGTTTGTGTTCTGATATTGTATGAGTCTCTTCCCTAGTATGTGGGTTAGCTTGGATCAGATGTCCCTTGTTTTCTGTGGCACAGCCCTTTTATAGTTCTAAGGGCTGACCGTTACATCATTTACCTGGCCCGACATGTGGCCCTGGTGTATTAAATTGCCTAATACACTGTCTACGGGTATTAAGCATTGTTAGTAGTGTAATAATGTGCCTTAATGGCTGCATTACCCCTATTAAAAGTGCTCTGATCGCATGTCGTTAATACAACATTAACGACAGTAATCAAATCTTGTAACGGCCGCTTTGATTGTCACTTAAATGAATGTGATGAAGGAGATCTGCCAGCATATACGTTGATGAAGGTCCAGAGGCTCCACACCTGGTAGCTCCGGAGCTTTCCCTTGTGGGAGGGTAGGCTCGGGGCTGTTATACATGTGTCGGCATCGGAGCTCCTCACCGTTGGGGTTAGCTGCGGGGTCGTTGTACACTTGTTGTCGCCGAAGCTTTCCTTCGTTGGGAGCTTAGTTCCGGTTTTCCTTTACACGTGTTTACCCAGGAGCTACCCATATGAGGGGAGTAGGTCCAGTGCAATGTGATATGTGGGACCAGAGGAGACCTTCAATTCTGATAGTTAGAACTCACTTGTATTCTTTGCGGTACTAAGGGGTACCCAGTACGCAGGGTACCAACAGTGGCCCCCGGGCCCATCTCTGTGAGAAATCCATTGGGTTAAGTTATTCTACCGGAGGTGGGGCCATTCTTGATTCCCGCACTTCGATTTCAAGAGTATTTTGATGTGCTGTTGGAGCGATGGTCCGGGAGTGAACCATCAACGTGTGGCTTATTATGAATGCAACAGATAAGATCTTTGAGTGAGGATCTCATGCAATTGAAGGTCGCCGGTTCCCAATACAAAAAATGTATCGGTTCCGCACGCTCTGTCAGGGTGCCGCCATCGAATTTCCCGCCGCTCATCATGACAATGGTTCGCCTAGGGTAAGAACCTCAATCTCTTCGTCGGGGTGGCCCCAGGCCCACTCATCATTGATGGGGTAGACTTTTGAAAAGTGCCTTCGTTCTCACTGCGGTTTCCATCCAAGCGTCGTGTAGGCTTACTTAAGAGGGAATGTGCGCACGGTTTGAGGACTCTTTATGCCTTTGAGCAAATTTGCGCTCAGAACCTCCCAAACTCCGCCTATCTTCTCTTCCTTTGCTCCGCTTTGCCGCGATGGAGTTGGGTCTTCCCAAGAGCCGCCTCAAGAGTGACGATGATCTGAAGAAGGTCCAGACCTATATGGGGTGGTCCAGCGACTCCTTCAACCACTTGATTTTCGCCGCCAAGCTCCCGTTCAAGAAGGAGCGCAATGGCGACATGGTGTACTTCTTGGCGTATGCTATGGTGCGATTGATCTCACCTTTTTCTACCTTTCTTTTGATGCTGCTAGACTTTTATGGTCTCGAGCTGTATCACCTTGGCCCCCATTCTCTTCTTCTCATGGCGACGTTCGTCCACTTTTGCAAGACGTGGGTGGGTATTCCCCCTGCGTCGAGCTGATCCGCACCTTCTTCACCATCCACACCACTGGCAAGGGGAGTGAGTTTATTGGATTTTTATTTCGTGAAGCGCAAGAATTGTCCCTTCAAATACTTGAAGTCGTTTCCTTTCGGCAAATGGGACGACTGGAAGAAAGACGGGGTCATCATTGCAGTGGAGGAGCACGAGAAGTTGGAGCTGCCCGAAGGCCTCCCCAACATTGACACCGATGCTTGGAGTATAGTTCTGGTGCTGTCAGATGTCTTCAAACCCGTCTTAACCAGGATCCTCGAATGTGTGGAAGGTGGAGTGGCTCCACAGATGGTCTTCTGCAACTTCCTGGTCAACAGATGGGCTCCGCTGAGAAAGAGGGAGAAGCTCGCATGGGCCCTCAACAGTGTGATGGATGACAACCAGATTGAAACCGGTCTAAAATCCAACTTAGATGACAAAGCTTTGAGGCTTCATCTCAAGAAATTCCAGCATGGAATAAACGTTGCTTTCCTTCCTTTGAACATGGAGGCGTAGTTCAGCTGAGAGCTCCGGAGGAAGATGCCGGTGCTTGACGACCTTGGTGAGGTGGAAAGGAGTCCGACATCCAGGGTGGTAATCCCCGGAGCTTCTGAAGGAGGGACTTCCTCTGCCCCAAGCCGGAGGGTTGAAGACACCAGCAAGGGCAAGGGCAAAGAGCCAGCTGAGCCCTCCAGCCGGAAGAGGAAGTTGAAGCACGCAGATGGGAGGTCCTTCAGACCTGCTTCTTCTACCATGGCTCCTTCTCCCTGGCGAGGGAGGTCTTCTGCAGCTACCCTAGTTCAGGCGCAAGCATCTTCAAGGGGCGTCACCTCCGGGCAGTCAACCCCGGCCTCAGTGCCGGCTAAAAGTTCGAGGTCTGAGAGTTTTTCCCGGCCAAGAGAAGCTTCGATCGAGAAGACTCTGGCTACTGCAAGAGGCCCTCAACGAAGGTCTAAAGCAATTGTCTCACCATACTTGGTAGCCTCTAGCTCCGGACCTCAAAAGAAGAGGTTTCGAGGTGACTCGGGTGGTAGCATCCCTAGGGAAGCATTGATTGCTCACCTTAAAATGCTAGTATTATTTTTTATGTGTCATTAATCTTATGTTCCCTTTATTTTTAGGGTGTCAAAGAAGGGTCAGGAACTTCGGCGCCTGTCACAGCGACCAGGGCTGCACATGCCGAAGCTCCGGCTTCAAGCACTGAGCCTCCTCCTCAAGTGGTGGCAGATGTTGTGATAGCTCCGGTGCCAGCTGTCGTGGACTTGGATTCGGAGTCCTCACCTGAAGCTCCCGTGGTAGCGCCGGACCATAGGAAAGAAGTTGAAGATGCACCTCTAGCATTGGTGCCGGAGGCTAATGCTTCGGTACTGGAGCCGAAGATGTTTGAAGTTCTAGCCCTTGAGCCGAAGGTCGTAGAAGCCCTGGCCACTAAGCCAGAGGCAATCAAAGTCCTGACCACTGGGCTGGAAATCACTGAAGCTCCGGCCCTTGTGCCAGAAGCAGTTGAAGGTCCGGCAGTTGAACCAGAGATGCCTGAAGCTCCGGTCATTGAACCAAAAGAAGCTGACGTTCCAGCGTCTGAGCCAGTGGCGGTAGAGGCCCCAAATGAAGCCCCTGCTATTGCATCAGATGTAGATGAACCAGGGTCGGAGCTACCTAAAGAGGTGGCGACAGGTCCTCCACCTTCGGAGCCAGCGACCGAAGTCCCTGAAGTAGCACCATAAACTTCTGCTCCGGAGGTGGGAGTTCCCCCAGTGGGTTCTTCCTCTGCTGCTGCGGAAGGGCTTCTGGAGAGTGGCCCTAGTGCTGCGAGAGTTCAGGGGACCACCCTTGTAGAGTGGGAGCCAAATTTTGTGATGGAGAATCCTCTAGAGCCTGCGGAGATGGTCCCAGCAGGTCCGGAGCCTATCGCTCTGGCGTTGTCCATAGACAATGCCTGCTCTAGCCTCCGACAAGTCCAACTCGCCTTCGATCATGAGAGCAAAGCTCTTGAGGAGGAGCACAACACCTTGAGGCATTGGCGCAACAGACTCCATTTTGAGGCTTGCCCAGACGAGGTTGGCTGACCAGAAGGAGTGTATTAAGGGGGAGAAAGCCCGGTTAGAATACTGGGACAAGCTGCTTGAGGAGAAGGAGGCTGCCATCCGGGCGCTCGACGCTAACTCCAGGGAAATCCTTGAGCAAGCCAAGGAGAGACATGATGCTGCTGATGAGCGTCACGAAAACCTCAATGAATTGAACGAGGTTCTCCTGAAGCGTCGGGCAGACTTGGAGGCAAGCGAAGAAAAGCTCCTGGAGCAGCAGGAGGTTATTGTGAAAAGAGAGGCGAAGGTCACCCAGATGTTGATTCTAGGTGAATAGAATTTTGCAGATCACTCAAAAAAGTTTGAGCAGTGGAGTGAAGACAAAAAGAAGAAGTACTGGAAGATGGGGTAGGAGCTCTCGAAAAGAGAAGCTGACGTTGCCACCAGGGAAGGGAAGGTGAGAGGCAGGGAGAAGGACCTGGCCGAACAGCGGAACCGCATCCATCTTCGGGAGACGAAGCTAACCAACCGTGAGAAGTAGGTTCCTGAAAGTATGAAGCAACATGCCAAAGTGGTGGAACGCCTTGCTCGGGAGAGTTCAGAGCTAGCGGATGCCCGAAGGTCACTGGAAGAGCTGCAGGGCTTGAAGGCAACCAAGTCTATGATGGTATGGGACATCCTAGGATGTGCGGACAGGGCCCTTGTGCCTCTAGGTTTAAGTCCAGTATGCTCGGAGGACCCAGTGCAGGAGCTGGACCAGACGCTGGTGGCACATGGCTCTGCTGGCAGCAAACTCGATGCGATGGGTAATGTCATTGCTGATCAACTGGAGACAGAGGGTAAATCTTTGGCCAAGAACATTGCCGAGTATGTCTTGGCCTGTTACAAAAGCCGAGACCCCCAGTTCTCTCTTGATCCGGTCTTTGAAGGAATCATTGCGGAAGAAGAGGATGCCACCAGAGCTAGTGTCCAAGAAGCTGCTAAGAAGGTTACTTCATTTTTCTACAGTACTTAGATCCTCCAGTGGCTAGGACTTTTTTCCTTTTACCCCTTGTAACCCCAATTTTGTAATCGAGTACTTTTGATTATGGAAATCCTCCTTTCTGCCATGAATTTCACTTTGCCTTCAGTATACTGTGTTGTATCTTGTTGGCCCCCTGGTATATGTGCACAATTGGACTGTGTACATGTACCAAAAGAATTTGACAGCATGTTGATGACTTGCATGCTTTTGAACTTGTAGATTTTAGGTCTGAAGTATCTATCTCCTGTACGTCGACAGCGGGCCCCCTAGGATTTATCGGAGCTTTGTAGCTCCGACGTCACCCACTGTCAACATATTAAACGTTTACGGCGGGCCCCCTTGGAGGATGTCGGAGCTTAGTAGCTCCGGCGTCGTCCACCATCGCTATGAATTTCTGTTTTTCCTACACATTAAATACAACAAAAGAGTAAAATTCATCCTCTTTTCTATAAATCGTTTGTGACTTATCATTCTTATGTGAGTTTTAAATCCGAAGAAACTCGATATGGTAACAAGCATATTGATGTAATCTTTCTGGACCCATATGCTTTTCTAGTACTCACCCTACTGAGGCCTGTCAGAGTGTAGGTAGAGTGGCGTACTTAGGGTGTCGGACAAGGCTAAGTCGATAGCACACTTCGGACCTATGTTAGCTTGGCATTCAGGCAAGTAGACTATACAACATGTTAAGATTCAGAGAGACCAACAATATAACTTGTAACACATATGAATAACTTGGACAAAAACTAAAAAAAAATTGCACAACTTCATTATAGACAAGAAGGGTAAAAATAATAATTTGATATATCGAGCCTTGTACAAAAATAAATGCACGTGGAGTCTGTTTTAACACAATAATGTCTTTCATTATAGGTCTAGATTGGGGAGACAAGGACACACTTAGGGTGCAGGACCAAGCTAAGTGCGCTATACATCTTGTACTAGCCCTGGGTAGGTAGTTACACTTTTAGTGGTGTGACTGTATGAAGTGTTACTTGAACTTCTCGGACCTTCCCAGATGGGTTCGGGTGTTCTCCCAGAGGACCTACCCTTCTGTGTGTATTGGCTCTATAACATACATTGTGCGTAATTACATACTCACCTCCGTGATTCTATGTATAAAACCTACGGAGGTGCTCGATGTTCCAAGGATTAGGAAGCGGAGTCCCATCCTCAGTTGCCAAGCGAACGCATCCAGACCGGGATACTTTGATCACTCGGAAGGGACCTTCCCAGCTGGGGGAAAGTTTATTCATCCCTTTGCGATTTAGTATTTTCCGCAGCATCAGGTCGCCTTCCTCGAGTTGTCGGTTGTGCACATGCCTTTGATGATAGCGCCAGAGCGCTTGGTGATAACATGCATTCTGAACAGCTCCTTGGCACCTTCCCTCGTCGACGTGGTCAAGGTCTTCACGCCAGAGCTGGTCCTGCGTGGCTTCGTCGAAGGTCCGGACCCAGAGGGACCCCAAGGTGATCTACAGCGGAAGGACTGCTTCAGCTCCGTACACCAGGAAGAATGGAGTCTCCCCAGATGACCGGTTAGGTGTTGTCCTCTTCGCCCATAGTGTAGACAGAAGCTCTTCAATCCAGTTGGCTCCATGCTTTTTTAGGTGCTCATACGTGCGCGTCTTGAGTCCCTTTAATATTTCTGCATTTGCTCTCTCGGCTTGTCCATTACTTGCTGGGTGAGCTACAGAGGAGTAGAGAAGTTGAATGACGAGGTCTTCGCAATATTCTTGAAATGCAGCACTTGTAAATTGAGTTCTGTTGTCATTTATTACTTTGTTCAGAACTCCAAATCTGCATATAATGGACTTCAAGAACTTGATTGCTGATTGCTTGTTGATTGTAACGACTAGAGTTGCTTCCGGCCACTTAGTGAACTTGTCGATGGCGACATACAGGAACTTGTACCTCCGACAGCTTTTGGGAAAGGTCCCAAGATGTCCATGCCCCACACAGCAAATGGCCATTTAGGAGGTATCATTTGTAGCGATTGAGCGGGTGTGTGAATCTGTTTTGCATGGAACTGACACGCTTCACACTTTTTCACTAGCTCAACCGCATCCTGAAGTGCTGTAGGCCAGTAAAAGCCATGTCGAAAGGCTTTACCAACCAGCGTGCAGGAAGAAGCATAGTTCCCACACTCGCCTCCATGGATTTCCGCGAGGACCTCGCGGCCTTCTTCCCTTGTAATACACCGCACTAGGATGCCGTTGGCACCACGTCGGTAAAGATCATCTTCTACCAACGTGTATATTTTAGCCAATCTGACAATCCGGTTAGCGGATACACTGTCTTTAGGAAGGATATTGTCTTTCAAGTAGCTTCGAATCTCCGAGATCCATGCATCGGAGCTTACTTGAGCTTCTGAGTCTTGCGTGTTGGGTTGCTCAGAGCTTCCAACAGCACCTACGACCCTTGGTGGATGCCATGGTAACAGGGCCACCGGGACTGCCAGCTTTGTGGTGCTAGTCTCGCCCCCTTCGCTCAGTTCAGAAGGTTGAGCTGTTGGTTTTGACAACCTTCGGACGTAGATTCCGTCACGAGTCGGAGCTCCGGTTGAGGCTTTCGTCGAGAGTTTGTCGGCTTCAACATCATGAAGACGCTGAACATGATGGAGATCCAGGAATTCAAAGTCCTTCTGAAGCCTCTGGACTTCAAGGAGATAAGCAGCTAGTTGGGGATTATAACATTCACCTTTCACTTGTTTGATGATGAGTTATGAATCTCCCTTTACCAACAGCTATTTGACACCGTAAGATAGTGCCACCTTGAGTCCATAGATGAGAGCTTCATACTCTGCCATGTTGTTGGTTGCCTTGAAATCAAGGTGTACCATGTACTTAACCTTCTCCCCAATCGAAGCCAGTAGAAGGATTCCAGCTCCGCCCCCCTGCTTTTGCACGGAGCCGTCAAAGTAGAGAGTCCAGTGAGGCTTGGTGAAGACCAAAACCTTGGGTTCTGGTTTCTGCTCATTGTGGCCCCCAAGGTTTGATGGAGAGGGGTTCCATTCCGCCACAAAGTCAGCCAAGACTTGACTTTTGATTGCTTGTCTTGACACGAATTCTAGATCAAATTCGGCCAGTTCCGCTGCCCACTTTGCAATGTTCCCAGTAGAATTAGGGTTATGCAAAATAGCACGCAGTGGAAAAGAAGTTTCCACTGATATTTTGTGGGCTTGGAAGTAGTGATGAAGCTTCCTTGAGGCAATAAGAACTGCGCAAAGCAGTTTATGCACCTCAATGTATCTTGTATTGGTGTCGTGGAGTACTTCACTGATGAAGTACACGGGGCGTTGGATGGTCCGGACCCTTTCAGAAGGACCCGGAGCTTCTTCTCCATCGACCCAGACCCTGTTGGGGGGTTCCAGACCTTCAGGCTGTGCTTCTTGAACCCTCCAGGAAAGGTCCAAACTCCTTCTTGTTCGACTCGGACCTCGCTGGAAGGATCCAGATCATCTTGGTCAGCCAGGTGAACCTCCTTAGACGAATGAGGTTGATCTCCTAGAATTTCGTTTTGAGGTTTCGTGTCTGGGAGCTGGGACCCAGTCACTCCTTCAAGTGATTCTGGACCCTCCCGGGGGGGTCTGGACTCCTGGATTGGGTGTGGCTTCGGTCTTTCTGCAACCAGGACCATACTGACAACTTCGGTGGTTGCCGAAATGTAAAGCAGTAAAGGATTACCAGGATTAGGAGCTACCAATATCGGTAGTGTGGTGAGGAGTTGTTTCAGCTCTTGAAATGCCTTTTCTGCTTCTTCAGACCAATGAAATGGTTTGAACTTCCTCAAGAGTTTGAAGAAGGGTAGCGTCCGTTCTGCCAGTCTGGAGATAAACCGGTTGAGCTCAGCTAGGCATCCAGTTAGCTTTTGGACATCTTGAATGCGTGCTGGGGGCCGTATATCTTCTATGGCCTTGATCTTCACTGGATTTACTTCAATTCCTCGGTGAGTCACCAAGAACCCCAAAAGCTTCCCGGAGCTAACCCCGAAGACACACTTTTCCGGGTTCATCTTGGTGTGCGCGGTGCGCAGCTTGTCAAAGACAGCTTCTAAGTTGTCAAGGAGTGAGTCCTTGTTTTTTATATTCACGACGATGTCATCGACATACACCTTCACCAAGTCTCTAATTAGCTCTCCAAATGTTTTGTACATAGCTCGCACAAATGTTGAAGCAGCATTTTTAAGACCGAATGGCATGGCAGTATAACAGTACAATCCATCTACTGTTATGAAGGCAGTATGCTATTCATCTTCCTTAGACATTTGGATTTGATGATATCCAGAATATGCATCTAAGAAACACAATAGCTCACACCCGAAGGTGGAGTCCACTATCTGATCTATTCTAGGTAGTGGAAATGGATCCTTTGGACATTCCTTATTTAAGGTGGTGTAGTCGATACACATCGGAGCTTCCCACCGGCCTTGGGTACAACAACTGGGTTTTCCAGCCATTTTGGATGGAAGACTTCTCGGATGAATCCAGCTTCAAGCAACTTCTTGATTTCCTGTTTGATGAAGTTTTGTCGCTCGATTGATTGCTTCCGGGGCTTCTGGTGTACAGTTCGTGCATCTGGGTAAATCTTATGATTGTGCTCAATCACCTCCCTAGGGATCCTAGGCATTTGTGACGATTGCCAGGCAAACACGTCGACGTTAGCCCGGAGGAAAGTGATGAGCGTGTGTTCCTATTTGTTGTTCAAACCTCCCGATATGAGGGTAGTCTGAGCAACGTCGGAACCAATTTGGATGACTTTGATGGGAACGTCGGTGTCGCCGCTTGGTTGCACACGAGGTGCAGAGGTAGAGCCTTTATGATGAATGCTCGGAGGATTCAGAGCTGGCTCCTCACCAGATGCTTCACCTTGCGCTGTTGTAAGCGCATAGTGTTCTTCTAGAGCAGTAACTCATGCGGTGCGATCTCCGCGGATCCGGAGAACACCCATGCGTGTTGGCATCTTCAACACTAAGTAACCATAATGAGTTGCGGCCATGAACATGTACAAGGCTGGCCTGCCCAGAATGGCATTGAACGTCATACAGATCTGTGCGACGTCGAAGACAAATTTCTCAGTTCTGTAGTTCTCCCAAGTCCCGAAGGTCACTGGGCATGTGATGGAACCGAGAGGAGTAATGGTTCCCGAACCTCACCTAGAGAAAGGTCGGGATGGACGAAGGTCCAGAGGCCAGAGCTGAAGCTTAACGAAAGCTTCGAAGCTTATGAGGTTTAGTCTTGAACCTTCGTCTGGATTTGAATATTGTTAATGGTGGGTGACACCATCAACAGGAGTTGGCCAGCCCCGATCATGTTTCAGGGGCAGTCCGAAGCATCGAAAATGATGGGAGTATCCATCCACTTCTGATGTGGCTCCATCTTAGCAGTGTGAGCTACCACGGCCATGTCCCGCCGCATTGTATTGAGGATGCGGCGAGAGGTAATATCCTAGGAACCACCAAAAATGATGTTCATGGTTTTCTGACGTTCATTGTCAGAAATGTCGGAATCGTCGTCAATGGTGTTGTAGACGACTTTCAAGACCTTCTTGGGGTCTCGGAAACTAGCTCCTCTCCAGCCGGAGCTTCGTCGACTTTTTTCTTTCCTTCTCGTTGACAGAAAGGAGCTTCTTCCCGGCGCTTGTTATAGCCCTCGACATGGTTCTGGACCTCCCGACATTCTTCCAAGCTGTGTCTTTCCGTCTTGTGAATCGGACACCACACCTTTGAACTGTTGCCGTCTTTCATCGAAGAACGAGGTCGTTTCTCGGGGCGTGGCCCCCGACCACCGGGAGCTGCAGCAGCTGCAGCGGCTGGTGCACCGGCCGACAGCTTCTTCTTGTCGCAGGGGTTCTTTTTCTTTTTGCCACTACCGGAGGTAGTGACTTCAGTCTTGGAGGACTTCTTGTTGGCCTCCGAAGCTGGTTTGGAGTGCATTTCACGACCCACTGCAGCTCTAGCACATTTGTCGGCTAGACTGAAGAGTTCTGAAATGCTGGTGACTTCTTTGATAGTCAGCTTCTCCAACATCTTCTTATCTCGAACACCCTGTCTGAATGCAACGATAACAGAAGAGCTCAAGATTGAAGGAACAGTATTTCATATCTGAGAAAACCGCTGGATGAAGGATCGCAGCGATTCCCCCGATGTATCCTTTATAGCAAATAGATCCAATTCAGTGCCAGACCGGGTGTATGAACTCTCGAAGTTGGCAGTGAACCGCTGGCATAGCTCCGCCCAACTATTAATGGAGTTGGGCGTAAGACTCATGAACCAGGACCTTGCAGTCCCAATTAAAGCCACCGGGAAGTAACTGGCCATCACTGCATCATCACCCCCCACTGCCAGTATAATAGCAGAGTAGATTTGAAGGAATTCGGCGGGGTTGGCAGTCCCGTCGAATTTTTCCGGCAAGTGAGGCCAGAACTTCTGTGGCCATCTGACCATGCACAAATGCATGGCCAGGGCAGAACAGCCTCCTCCTACTCCCTGAGGAGCTGGGTTGTCTCGAGCCTCTCACCTTTCACGAGCATGCTCGATATGGACACGGTCGTCCTACTGCAGGTAATGGCGATACAGTTCCGACTGCAGGTCATGAGTTAGAATCCTGGTAAGGGTGTGGTTGCGTCGTGCTCGGGAGGCAACGAAGTCACCTGCTGGGATGCAACACGTCTCCTTTGTTGCGAGACTTGTGTGTAACACCCTCATTTTCATGCATCATACCGTACATGCACTCATATACATGTTTAACATTAACCCATAACAGAGGAACAAGTTTAAAATTGATATGGAACAAAACCGCACTTAAAAATGTAGGAAAGTGCGGACTAGTCCGGTTTTGCTGAGGACTAGTCCGATTTCTCTCTGTCTAAAAACGGACTTGTCCGTTTTTGCTGCGGATTAGTCCGATATTTGCCTCTGGACAACTTCGGACTTGTCCGATTTTGTGCGGACTAGTCCGGGATTCCATGAATCCTTGAAAATTTGCGAAGTCCCTGGACTTTTCCGGGCTAGTCCGGTGTTCCAGCGGACTTGTCCGTTTTCCTTTCTGACTAAGATCGGACTTGTCCGATTTTTTGCCAGACTTGTCCGATTTTCTCTCTGGACGACTTCGGACTAGTCCGGTCCTGTCCGGACTTGTCCGATATTTCGTGACTCCGAGATTGACCTTTTGTTTTACGACTTGTTCCTTGGGTTTCATGTTAAGTGGGTCTAGGGACGTCGTGCCTAACTCTTTTAGAGCCCATGTGGGACTCTAAACCGACCTCTACTCATCCCAAACTCGAAATCCATCTAACCCTAGCCTCCACCTCTATATAAACAGCCCAACCCCTTGGTTTGACATCTATTTGCCACTTTTCCACCCACCCAAACCCTAGTTCGTGGGAAGCCACCACCAAGGAGGGAGGAGAAGATCCCAAGCAAGAAGAAGAAGAGGAGGAAACGGAAGAGGATCAAGATCTCCACCAAGTTTCGTCCTTCACCACCAATTCATCTCCAAGTTCATCACCAACCCTAGATCGTCAAGATCCAAGTGTTACCTCCAAGTTTCTTGGTTCATTGGAGTTCTAAACACCTGGTATACCTTCTATTCTCTTTTACTTATGTGAATTCCACCCCTAATCTCCGAATTTACGTCGAACTAGAAAACCCTAATTTGTTGATCTCGTCAAGAGCGGACTTGTCCGGTCCCTAGCGGACTAGTCCAATCTTTCTGGTTAAATTGTGTTGAATTAATTCTAAAATTTGATCTAATCAACTCCAAACATGTATAAACTTGTTAAAAGCTATTAGAACTAGTTAGAGATCATTAAAAGCAATCTAGTAACAAGTTCTACCTTGCATTTGCATTAATCATGCATGTCATGTCATATTGAGTAATATTTGTGCACTCTTTGATTGTGTTTCTTGTCTTGTATGTTTATTGTGTGGATTAGACGGATTTGCGCTAGAGAGTGCCGCGGAGGATCTACAGCATCAAGAGTTTGAAGGCTTTGACCCTAATCAACAGCAAGAGCAAGGCAAGTGTCCTTGAAGCATATTGATCCTATTTTAAAATAAATGTTTTGTTTGTAAAACTGCATGCTTGTGTCAATTTGATGGGAAACCCTATGGTAGGAAGTTTACTAGTTTTGTTTGACCACCCTTGTCACCTGGAATTTATGGTAGAGAGTCGGGAAGGGTTTTTACCTTTTTGCTTCGCTTAATCAACTGGGATGGGAAACAACTATATCACTCAATTTAATTATGCATGGATGAGATTATGGTTAACATGAACTGGTTAAACATGGTATGGTAATGGATGATCTAAGCAAGCCTGGTATGTGGATGGGTTGGATGTTATGGTGGTTTGCTTGCTTTAGATCTAAGGACCGGTTCATGCGAGAATAAGCCAGGACTACAGTGCCACCACGAGGCCAAGTATGGGTGCGGCGTAGCTGATTAATTAGGGCTTTGCTAGTGCTGTTTGGACCATTGTGGATGCTCGGGGAAGGGGTAGTCGGATTGGGTTTGTTGATGATTGGTGGGACTACCCTGGGATCCGAATGGCTCAAGAGGGGGCCCTTGGTTGAAGATGTGCTCAGTTGGAGGCATCGCCACCGGTGAAACCTCAGTGGGGTCTGAATAGACTAGTAATCCCTTTGTAAAGGCTATTTTGTGATCTCTTGGCCATACACCAAAGGAAGTGTAATTGGCATAAGGGAGGTTCTTTAGTCGCCGACGGGTGATGAAATCACAAACACGTGGGTAAAGAGGTACAAACTCTGCAGAGTAAAATAAAACTATCATGATAGTCGTGCTCCCGGTTATGAGCGCCTGGATGACCTACATGATTAGAGGGAAATTGGTAATTGGGATGGTTATGGTTTGGTAAGGGTTATGGATGGTTATGGATTAATTTCTGATGTTGAATATGGTTATTGACGATGGTGAAATCTGGAATTATTGATGGTGGTAATGAATTCAGTTTGGTATTATGGTATTATTTATGATTATGATGGGTTTATTTCACATACATGTAATATATTGCTTTTCAAATGTTTTTATGTACTTTTCAGCACTTAGCCATTATTATTGTCGTCATTTGAATCAGCCACATGTCATACTTTCCACACTTGCTGAGTACGACATGTACTCACTCTTGCAATCCCCCCCAACAGTTGCAGGTCAGGATTGGGAGTTTAATGGTGATAATGCGGAGTTCTAGGCCGTGTCTACCGTCAGCTTTGCCTGTGGTGTTGATTGGAGCTGCGCATACATACCCTGTCGCTTATGCTGCATAGTTGCTTAGTTGGTTAATTAGTTTATTTCCGCTGCATTAGTTAAACTTGTTATAGTATTCGTTAGAGCTTGTATTCGAGGATAATATGGTTTGTGTAATAAAATTTGGTTAATTAATCTTGTCTTGTGGTAATTTTCTGTATACTCTTTTGTGATTGCACTCGTGTATGTGTGATGAACATCGTGGGCACACATATGCGTTAGCTTGGTTCATTTTCGGAACCGGGCGTCACAGATTGGTATCAGAGCCACAGGTTGACTGTAGGATGCAACCTAGATAGAATGGACACTTTAGGACACATAGGAGCACTCAGGAATCGATGTGTTTTTGCTTGGAGTGATGTTTGCTATATATATTGGTTGCTTGTGTGCTTAATAGAGGATTTTGGGATGCTTTAGCATTGCCATGTCCACCTAGGCTAGTGTAGCTAGTTGTTTAGTTTCATATCCCTTGATGCATATAGTTGGGAATGTTTTCTAATTCTTACCTACTGCTTTTCTTCAGATGGTGAGGACTCACAACCAGAGGGATGGCAATGGTGAGGAGGAGAACAATGGAGTACCTCAAACCAACGTCGGACAAGGACCTGCTCATGGAGCTATCAACATCGAGCAGCTATTGGCCATGCAAAACCAGCTCATGCAGACCATGATACAGACTATGGGACAGCTGCAGGCTGGCAATATCAACAATCAGCCCCACATGCCTCCACCGCCACCCCCACCTCCTCATAACTGATTGGGAGAGTTTATGAGGACTAGGCTGCCAACCTTTGCTCAAGCCGCAGACCCTATGGATGCGGATGATTGGCTCAAGTCTGTGGAGAAGAAGCTAGCCATTGTCCAATGCAGTGACCGAGAGAAGGTGCTATTTGCTTCTCATCAACTCGTTGGAGCAGCTGCAGATTGGTGGGATTCTTATTGCAATGCTCATGAGAACCAAGAGAGAATTACCTGGGCGGAATTCAAGGAGAGTTTCCGTTCTCATTATGTGCCGGAAGGTGTTATGATCTTGAAGAGGCAAGAATTTGAGAACTTGAGACAAGGAAAATCAAGCGTGAATGAATATCTCAATAAATTCACTCAACTCTCAAGGTATGCGCCTGAGGACGTTAGTCGGGACAGCCGGAAGCAATACTTGTTCATGAGGGGCTTGAACAATGAGATCCAAGTGCAATTACTCAACTGCGATTATGCCAATTTTCAGAAGCTTGTGGACAAAACGATTGTGGTTGAGAACAAGATCCGTGAGATGGAGCAAGAAATCAAGAGGAAGGCGCCATATCAAGGACAGCAACAAGGAAGTAACGTGCGCCCTCGCTTTGCACCACCCAATGCGCCTCATTACAGCTCCTCTATTCCTGCTCAGCGTCCTGGTTATGCACCGCGCCCAACTCAGTTTGTGCAGCAGCGCCCTGTCATGCAAACACCTAGGCCTCCGATGCCTTATGCACCTCGTGCTGATTTTCCTGGAGCCAATGTTCAAAACCAAGCTCGTCCCAATAATTCTGGTGGAGTTAAGAAGTGCTATACTTGTGGAGAAGCTGGACACTTTGCACATCAATGTCCTAAGTCGGGCCTTGGTCAAGGAAGCAATTCATCGAGGCAAAACCCAAGACCTAATGGAGGACAGCCACAAGGAAGCCGTGGACAGCAAAATTTTGCTCGTGGCAACGTGAACCATGTCTCTACGGAGGATGCTCAACAAGCGGATGACGTGGTCATTGGTATGTTTCTTGCCAACTCCAACCCCGCGACTATGTTATATGATTCTGGAGCATCGCATTCATTCATTGCATCGAAGTATGTTGCCAAGTATAGTTTGCCTATCTCTCATATGAAGTTTACTCTGTTGGTTAAGTCTCCTGGAGGAGAGATGAGGACAAATATAGTATGTCCAAAAGTAATCCTTAGAATAAGGGGGGTAGACTTCTCCGCCAACCTCATTGTTTTAGATTCTCAAGGGTTGGATATTATACTTGGTATGGACTGGTTGAGGAAGCACAATGGAGTTATTGAATGTGCCACAAAGACGGTGAAGTTGACTAATGAAGAAGGGATCATCGTAGAATTTGAAGCAACCCAACATGCACCGAAGCAATTAGAGCTGCATCATATGGACGGTGTCGCAATTGAGGAGATTCCGGTGGTGTGTGAATTTTTGGATGTTTTTCCGGAAGAGTTGCCAGGTATGCCACCCGATCGAGACATTGAGTTTGTTATTGATTTAATACATGGAACTGCACCTATAGCTAAGAGGCCGTATAGGATGCCTCCTATGGAATTAGCGGAGCTCAAGAAACAAATTCAAGAGCAATTAGAGAAGGGTTTTATTCGCCCTAGCTCTTCACCTTGGGGAGCGCCCGTTCTATTTGTGGACAAGAAGGATGGATCCCAAAGGATGTGTGTGGATTACCGAGCTCTCAACGAGGTAACAATCAAGAACAAGTATACCTTGCCCCGTATAGAGGATTTGTTTGATCAGATGAAAGGTGCATGTGTGTTTTCCAAGATTGATTTGAGGTCAGGTTACTTTCAAATGAAGATTAGACCATCGGACATACCCAAGACAGCTTTTAGGACACGGTATGGATCTTATGAGTACACCGTGATGTCTTTTGGATTGACAAATGCACCTGCCTACTTTATTTACCTCATGAATAAAGTCTTCATGGAGTACTTGGACAAGTTCGTTGTGGTGTTTATTGATGATATTATGATCTACTCGAAGGATGAGAAGGAACATGAGGAACACTTGAGGCTTACGCTGCAGAAATTGAGGGAGCATCAATTGTATGCCAAGTTCAACAAGTGCCAGTTTTGGTTGAAAGAGGTGCCATTTTTGGGTCATATAATCTCAGGAGGAGGAGTATCGGTTGACCCCGGAAAACTGAGAGACGTGTTGAAGTGGGAACCACCGCAAAATGTCAAGGAAATAAGGAGTTTTCTTGGGATGGCTGGATATTACCGTAGATTCATCAAGGATATTTCCAAGATAGCCAAGCCTATGACGGAGTTGCTAATGAAGGGAAAGGCATTCCAATGGACTCAAGCTTGTCAAGAGAGTTTTGAGGAGTTGAAGAAGCGGATGACAACATCCCCAGTTTTGGTATTGCCGGATGTAAGCAAGAGTTTTGACATTTATTGCGATGCATCAAGACAAGGGCTTGTATGTGTATTGATGCAAGAAGGTCAAGTGGTCGCCTATGCGTCGAGACAATTGAAGAAACATGAGCAGAATTACCCCACGCATGATCTTGAACTAGCAGCCGTGGTACATGCATTGAAGATTTGAAGACACTATATTCTTGGACATAGGTGTGAAATTTATACGGATCATAAGAGTTTGAAGTATATTTTCACACAAACGGATCTGAACTTGAGGCAACGAAGATGGTTGGAGCTCATCGAAGATTATGATTTGGGGATCAACTATCATCCGGGAAAAGCCAATGTAGTGGCCGATGCTTTGAGTAGAAAAGGAGTAAGTCATCAACTCACGGTTCGAGAGTTACCATCCGAGTTATGTAAGGAGTTTGAACGGTTGAACCTCGGGTTTGTAAATGAGATGGAGATGATGGAGTTAAACCCAACCTTGGAGCAAGAAATTCGAGAGGCCCAAACCACGGATGAGGAGATCAAGGAAATCAAGGAAAGAATCGAAGAAGGGAGAGAATTCAGATTTGATAAATACGAACATGGTACCTTATGGCTTGGAAAGAGAATCGTTGTGCCTAATGTAAAGCATATTCGGGAGACAATATTAAAGGAGGCACATGAATCGCCTTACTCGATTCACCCAGGTTGTACGAAGATGTACAAGGACTTGAAGACTTGCTATTGGTGGGATAACATGAAGAAGGACATAGCCGAATATGTTGCATTGTGTGGCGTGTGCCAACGAGGCAAGGCGGAACATCAAAGGCCAGCAGGGTTATTGCAGCCATTGAAGATTCCAGAGTGGAAGTGGGAAGAGATTGGTATGGACTTTATAGTTGGATTACCGCGAACCCAGTATAGCTATGATTCAATATGGGTCATTGTAGATCGGTTGACAAAATCAGCTCACTTCATTCCTGTCAAGACCACATATACCACCGCGAAGCTAGCAGAATTGTATATGGAGCATATTGTGTGCCGACATGGAGTACCGAAGAAGATAGTCTCGGATAGAGGTTCTCAATTTACTTCCAGGTTTTGGCAAAATTTGCATGAAGCTTTAGGAACGGGGTTGAATTTTAGTTCATCATATCATCCTCAAACGAATGGACAAACCGAGAGGACCAATCAGATTTTGGAGGACATGTTAAGAGCTTGTGCTTTAAAGCATGGGAAAAGTTGGGACAAAAGCTTGCCATACGCGGAATTTTCATACAACAATAGTTACCAAGCAAGCTTAAAGATGTCACCATATGAAGCGCTTTATGGGAGGAAGTGTAGGACACCTTTATTCTGGAATGAAGCAGGGGAAACTCAAGTATTTGGTCCGGATATGTTGCAAGAAGCCGAAAAGCAAGTCCAAATAATTCGTGAAAACTTGAGGGCTGCCCAATCAAGACAAAAAGGCTATGCGGACAATAGGAGAAGGAAATTATCCTTTGAAATAGGAGATTTTGCTTACCTCAAGGTGTCACCAATGAGAGGTCATAAGGGGTTTAACATAAGGGGTAAGCTCGCACCTCGTTATATTGGACCATTCAAGATTTTGGACAAAAGAGGAGAAGTATCATATAAGTTGGAGATGCCAGCTCATCTTTCAGACGTACATGATGTGTTTCATGTTTCCCAACTCAAGAAGTGTCTCAGGGTACCGGAAGATCAAGTGCCAATGGAAGAATTGGAACTAGAGGAAGATTTGACGTATGCCGAGCAACTGGTCAAAATCTTGGAAACCAAGGAGAGAGTCACAAGGAACAAGGTGATTTGATGGTGTAAAGTCCAATGGAAGCACCATACCGAAAAAGAAGCAACTTGGGAGCTAGAAGATGATCTCAAGAAGGAATTTCCCTATCTCTTCTCTTCCGCGTCGAATCTCGAGGGCGAGATTCATTTTAAGGGGGGTAGGTTTGTAACACCCTCATTTTCATGCATCATGCCCTACATGCACTCATATACATGTTTAACATTAACCCATAACAAGAGGAACAAGTTTAAAATTGATTTGGAACAAAACCGCACTTAAAAATGTAGGAAAGTGCGGACTAGTCCGGTTTTGCTGAGGACTAGTCCGATTTCTCTCTGTCTAAAAACGAACTTGTCCGTTTTTGCTGCGGATTAGTCCGATATTTGCCTCTGGACAACTTCGGACTTGTCCGATTTTGTGCGGACTAGTCCGGTATTCCATGAATCCTTGAAAATTTGCTAAGTCACTGGACTTTTCTGGACTAGTCCGGTGTTCCAGCGGACTTGTCCTTTTTCCTTTCTGACTAAGATCGGACTTGTCCGATTTTTGGCCAGACTTGTCCGATTTTCTCTCTGGACGACTTCGGACTAGTCCGGTCCTGTCCGGACTTGTCCGATATTTCGTGACTCCGAGATTGACCTTTTGTTTTACGACTTGTTCCTTGGGTTTCACGTTAAGTGGGTCTAGGGACGTCGTGCCTAACTCTTTTAGAGCCCATGTGGGACTCTAAACCGACCTCTACTCATCCCAAACTCGAAATCCATCTAACCCTATCCTCCACCTCTATATAAACAGCCCAACCCCTTGGGTTGACATCTATTTGCCACTTTTCCACCCACCCAAACCCTAGTTCGTGGGGAGCCACCACCAAGGAGGGAGGAGAAGATCCCAAGCAAGAAGAAGAGGAGGAGGAAACGGAAGAGGATCAAGATCTCCACCAAGTTTCGTCCTTCACCACCAATTCATCTCCAAGTTCATCACCAACCCTAGATCGTCAAGATCCAAGTGTTACCTCCAAGTTTCTTGGTTTATTGGAGTTCTAAACACCTGGTATACCTTCTATTCTCTTTTCCTTACGTGAATTCCACCCCTAATCTCCGAATTTACGTCGATCTAGAAAACCCTAATATGTTGATCTCGTCAAGAGCGGACTTGTCCGGTCCCTAGCGGACTAGTCCGATCTTTCTGGTTAAATTGTGTTGAATTAATTCTAAAATTTGATCTAATCAACTCCAAACCTATATAAACTTGTTAAAAGCTATTAGAACTAGTTAGAGATCATTAAAAGCAATCTAGTAACAAGTTCTACCTTGCATTTGCATTAATCATGCATGTCATGTCATATTGAGTAATATTTGTGCACTCTTTGATTATGTTTCTTGTCTTGTATGTTTATTGTGTGGATTAGACGGATTTGCGCTAGAGAGTGCCGCGGAGGATCTACAGCATCAAGAGTTTGAAGGCTTTGACCCTAATCAACAGCAAGAGCAAGGCAAGTGTCCTTGAAGCATATCGATCCTATTTTAAAATAAATGTTTTGTTTGTAAAACTGCATGCTTGTGTCAATTTGATGGGAAACCCTATGGTAGGAAGTTTACTAGTTTTGTTTGACCACCCTTGTCACCTGGAATTTATGGTAGAGAGTCGGGAAGGGTTTTTACCTTTTTGCTTCGCTTAATCAACTGGGATGGGAAACAACTATATCACTCAATTTAATTATGCATGGATGAGATTATGGTTAACATGAACTGGTTAAACATGGTATGGTAATGGATGATCTAAGCAAGCCTGGTATGTGGATGGGTTGGATGTTATGGTGGTTTGCTTGCTTTAGATCTAAGGACCGGTTCATGCGAGAATAAGCCAGGACTACAGTGCCACCACGAGGCCAAGTATGGGTGCGGCGTAGCTGATTAATTAGGGCTTTGCTAGTACTGTTTGGACCATTGTGGATGCTCGGGGAAGGGGTAGTCGGATTGGGTTTGTTGATGATTGGTGGGACTACCCTGGGATCCGAATGGCTCAAGAGGGGGCCCTTGGTTGAAGGTGTGCTCAGTTGGAGGCATCGCCACCGGTGAAACCTCAGTAGGGTCTGAATAGACCAGTAATCCCTTTGTAAAGGCTATTTTGTGATCTCTTGGCCATACACCAAAGGAAGTGTAATTGGCATAAGGGAGGTTCTTTAGTCGCCGACGGGTGATGAAATCACAAACACGTGGCTAATACACTATCTACGGGTATTAAGAATGGTTAATAGTGTAATAATATGCCTTAATGACTGCATTACCCCTATTAACAGTGCTCTGATCATGTGTCGTTAATACAACATTAACGATACATAATCAAATCTTGTAATGGCCAATTTGATTGTCACTTAAGTAAACGTGCTGAAGGAGATCTGTTAGTGTATACGTTGATGAAGGTTCGGAGGCTCCACACGTGGTAGCTCTGGAGCTTTCCCTTGCGGGAGGGTAGGTCCAGGGCTGCTGTACACGTGTCGGCACTGGAGCTTCTCTCTGCTGGGGGTTAGGTCTGGGGTCATTGTACACGTGTTGTCACCGAAGCTTTCCTTCGTTGGGAGCTTAGTTCCGGTTTTCCTTTACACGTGTTTACCCAAGAGCTACCAATATGAGGGGAGCGGGTCCAGTGCAATGTGACATGTGGGACTTGAGGAGACCTTCAATTCTGACAGGTAGAACTCCCTTGTACTCTTTGCGGTACTAAGGGGTACCCGATACGCAGGGTAGAGACACACACTACAAGAATCGATCAATAGGGCGTCGGGGAAAGTATGTTTATTGGGCCTATGGAACTTAAATCATCCGATGTCATCAGTTTCAAACTTTGGACGCTTATAAATTTGTGACCATGAGTGTCGTAATCCCGGCCGACTGCTATAAATACAAGCATCAGTCTGCCAACAAAACCGACAGAGAACAGTAAAACCGATGTCCATACAGACAGGCCCCACGCTCCCAAAATCCACGCTCCCACATGCGCTCCCATTCCAATTTTTTAATCCTCTTGTGCGGTGGCGCCGCTTCTCTGTCCAATTTTTTATTCTGCTAGCGTGATTCCCGTGAACCACTTGTGCGTGATTCTTTCTCTTTATTTCTCGGTCTCCCTCTCTCTTTACTCACCCAACCGTTGCCCACCTCCCTCCTTTTGAAACCCTAGCCCGCCAGCCACCGCCCAGCGAGGCTCCGGTGAGGCGAACAGTGCCGCCCAGCGAGGCTCCGGTGAGGCGAACAGTGCCGCCCAGCAAGGCTCCAACGAGGCGAACAGCGCCCACTTCCCCACTTGTGCCGCCCTCTTCCTCACTCGATTAACGATGCCACCCTCTCTTCCTCTCCTGGCGCGCGGCCCTTGCCGCTGCTGCCCTCTTTCCCTCTCCTCCACACGCGACACAATGGCGGCGACCAGCGGCGGCGCGTACTCGTGCAGCAGGGCAGAGCAGACCCGCGATAGGATCGATGCCCTCGCGGGCTTCCTCCGCCTCCAACGCCCGCTCCTCGACGCCCATGTTGTCAACTTCTTCAAGGTTCCCCTCCCCATCCCGTGAATATGTGACGTGCCGACCTTTACCCTCAGCCAGCCTCTAGAGGTTCGTCTCACGGTGGACACAGAGTGGATGGACTGCCTCCGCCGGGAGCCTATGGAGAGTCTACTAAACCTGTTGTCTGAAGCCCTTGCCGCCGCTACCCTCTTTGTGCGCTTAGAGTCCGCCGGCCTTCCCTACCGAGTGGCCTTCTTCGCCGCCGAGCAGGCCGCCACTTCGTCATCGCCGGTCGAGTAGATCTGGATTTGGAGCTTGTTTTTTTTTCTGAGCATAGCAGATTTCTTCAAGCTTGTGTGAGAGATTTTGAGAGGAACGTGTGAGACAGATTGTTGCGAGTTTGTGTTCATTAAGCAGAGCAGATTGTTGAGAGTTTGTGAGACATATGATGTTCGTGTTAATCTGTTAATTTTTTTTGTGATATATGTTCGTCCTAATGTTCGTACCAACATCAATATTAAAGCCTCTGACATTGTAAAAGGGTGCCGGATGCCGTGTGAAAAAAAAAGTATAGGCGTCGGGTGGAGTGGCCGATGGCCTTACTTCAATAAAAGTGTCGGTATGACGGCCGATGGCCTTAAGCCAGTAAAGATGTCGGGTGTTAAAACCGACGCTGCTATGATTTAAATACGTCGGGACTGATGTTTTTAGGACTTAAAAATGTCGAATTAAAAGTGTCGACTAAAGCTATCGGTACACCGACGGTTATACGTTATAGACGTCGGTTTTAGTAGTCAATCAACGGATATACCCCTGACACCTTTTTACACATTTCTTGTAGTGACATGAAAGATGGAGGGGAGCAACTCCTACATATAAGGGAGGTTGTTCTTTCCCTTCCTAGGTGAGAGAGAAAAGGAGAGAAGAGGAGTGGCTAACATGTGCACCTCCTCCTCCTCCTGCTCGCTCGCTCGCTCGGCTCGCCACGCCCGGCACACGCGCTCGCGCGCTTGTGATGATGAGCCTCAAGCCGAGTTCCAATTTTATTTTGCAGCGAAAATTTAGTTGGGCTTTTGGGATTTCGAATGTTAGGCTTCCGAGTTGGACTGAGTCCAAGTTGGAGACGAACACGTCTGCATCTACCGAGTCAGTTCAGATGTGGATTCTCTGGATCGCAACCGAACCTTCTCTCGGGGCTCTATAAACAACGTGTGTGCGTGGCAGTAAAAATCTTCCCACGATCAGATCAATTCCCACGTTCGAGTTTCTTGCGCTCCCATCGTAGTCTACTCCATCTCAAGCGCCGACATGTACTGACGATCGGGAAGCAAGTCTCCAGAACCGCCCGCCCTTGTGATCCTACAACGGAAGTGGGCGAATAAGGTTTTGGGAAACGCTCAGCGCGACTGCTCGCGTTTCGCACCGCGGGTCACCTAAGTCGAGATTGGGCTCTGCTGTCCAACGTCACTACTAACATCTGCATCGACCGGTCGTCGTCAAGTCGGCGACTACATCTACAGCGATTCCTTCAGCTACAAATCGATACATGTAATTTGCTCATCCTTGCTGTTGTTTATCGCTGTCAAATTTGTGTGTTTTTTCATAATCTATCTTTTCGGACAAGCAGAAACTGTGTTACAACTAAAACGCATCAAAATTCACGTCGCACGGGAGTATACCATTACATATGTTGCAGCTTGGGCTTGGAAAGTCGCAGCTCATGAAGCTGAGGTGGTGGATCAGTCAAAGATTTGTTTTTTTGGTTTAGAAGAAATAAATGGAGAATAAAATAAATGAGCATCAGAAAATATGAAAAAGATGGCTCGGGAATTCCATTCAGTGGAGACAAGCAGGCATATGGATGCCATGCAGGACAAAACACATGTCAATGGCGAAAGCTACAAACACCATGCACTCTCATGCTTCTATCGCCGGGAGCTGGTCAAAGTCTTCTCTTGAACGTGTCTGCCTTGCAACCAGTAACTTAACCGTAGTGTACCAGGAATAGTGAAGTAAATATCGCACGTTAATCATTGTTTGCAGGAAAGTGACGTGCTTAAGGTTCATACATGGTGGACCTTTTTTCCACTTGATTTGACGCGAACAGTAGTGCCATTGCAGTCTTGCGGAGCGCAGAGAGAATACACATGTCTAGAGGTGGGACTCGAGTCATGCCTGGGCCGGCCCGGCACGGCCCGTTTGTGCTTCGGGCCGAAATGGTCCAGGCCCGAAAGCACGCCAAGCCAGCAGTCGAAAATCCAGGCCCAGGGACGGCCCGGGGCCCAGCGGGCCGCCTTCGGGCCGGGCCAGGCCCCAGCACGGCCCAGTTCCTTGATTTCAGCCCAAAAACAATTAAAATTTTAATAAAATCAAGTTTTTAATGAAATAAATGGATAAAAAATGCAAAAAAAGTATGTAAAAATACTAAAGTGATAGACAATATTTTTTGAAGAATTTAGAAAAACAAATCATCGAATTTGGACCAAATTTGAAGAAACTATACAAGTTTGAACTTTCAAGTTTGTATAAAAATAAAAAAACAACATCAGCCCAGCACTATTGGGCTGGCCCAACAACATTTAAAAATTGAATTGAGCACAATTTTTTTTGAATACATAGGCAAAAAGCCTTTCAAAAAATATGAAAAAATTTGTGAAGATTGAGAGAGTTGAATTACATGTTCTTAAAAAAATCACATTCAAAATAATAATATACTGCAGAGAATAAAAAAACAAAAAAATTGAATTTTGAGTTTTTTATGCAATACATGGACAAAAAAATTCAAAAAAAAATATGAAAAAAATACTAGAGTCTAAGGATGTTATATTTCATGTGTCATATGAACTTGAGTTTGAGAAACATAATAAATTGATCAGAACAAAAAACAATTATAAAAGGGATTTATGGAGTTTTTGTCATTTTTATATCTTGAATAATACATCGATTTAGTGAGTGAATTTTTTTGTGAGGCTTTTTAATGATGACACCAACCTCTATGATTTTTTAAAGAATTTTTGAAATTTGTTTGAATGAAAGTGTGTTTGAATTTGAAGATTGCCTCATATGCTTATTAGCTTTTGAGTGAGAGGAGAGAAAATGTGAATATTCAAATGTTGAAGTACCTCAAAACATTATTAAAAAATGCGTACATGTAGAAATATAGAACATACACATACAAAATAAAATTTGATACAAACATCTTCAATCTTTGAAGATTTACAAAATAGTGAAGAATATGTACATATAATTTGTTTTGGTTTTTTATAAAAAGTACAAAAATATCTATATAAGTTTGAAAATAATTTTTCTAAGTGGTGGTAGAGAGTATTTTTTTAAGAATATAGAAAAAAAGAATCATCAAATTTGGACTTAATTTGCGGAATCTATACAAGTTTGAATATTTAAATAGGAATCAAAATAAAAAAACCCTGCAAACTTAAGAACAGATGTGTCGGGCCATCGGGCCGGTTCGGGCCATTGGGCCGGTTCGGGCCTTCGGGCCTTTGGGCCATTTCCGGGCCGTGCTGGCCTGGACACGACCCACTTGGTCGTGCTGGGCCATGCCGCCCGCCGTGCCCAAAAACCAGGCCCGACACGGCCCGGTGTTTCGGGCGGGGCCGGCCCGGCTCGAACCGCCTTCGTGTCGGGCCAGGCCGGGCCTCAGACCGCGGCGTCGTGCTTCGGGCCGCCCGGGTTTGGCCTGGCCCAATTCCCACCACTACACATGTCAAGTAGGCGCACGGCATCATTTGATTCGTTGTGCGGGAATTTTTGCATGAAACCCCTCAACTGATTGGTATGCTTTTCTACGGGACTTTTTCGGCACCAGAACTTTCACATTACAGATCCCCTGCTACTGAGTGATCAATGCAGTCCCGTGATCCTTTCGCAACCGTCCGATTAAAAGAGAACGCTTTAAAATACCTACTACAGAACCATGAATACAATACATCGTCGGTTTTAATGACATGGAATAATGCAGACAACTATAGAAAAAACTCGTTAGACCGTTGAAACAGTGCTCCCCTGCATTGGTTGAATCGGAATGTGGACGTTGTGGAGTGATCAATGCAGAGAACGAACAGTTCTCTGAACTCAAATTCTCCTGCATTTGTACTACTAAAAGTGAACCCTTTAGGCTCTCCGTACCGGCGCTTAACGCTTTTTAAAGCATACTCTATACACCATTCTTTTTCTATTTTTACAGTACATACTCTAAATTATACTGCGAAATAGTGTATACAGTATGTTTTACGGTGTGCCACTGCGGACGGTCTTAGAATACCTACTACGAAATCATGGCTACAGTCCATCGTCTATTTTAATGACCTAGAATACTGTTTACAATAGTAGGTAACATTTTATTAATGCAAACAACTATAGAAAAAGACTTATAAGGCTGTTGAATAGTGCTATCCTACATTGGTCAGCCATTGCAACAGATGATCTGAATCTCGTCCAGATTCAGATTCTCTGTTGTGGAGTGATTAATTCAGATGATGAACAATCCTCTTAATCGAAATCCCTCTGCAGCTGTCTGACTAAAAGCGTTTAGAATATGTATGGAGCTTTTCGGACTGCTTTCTCTCCACGGACAATGTATGTCTCACGCTGTCAAACTGCTCCCTCGCCAATGATGTGTCTTCCACGCTACTATCTCCATCCTTAAACTCACAGGTTCTCGGTTTCTATTTCCCTCGAACTTGTGCCACCACTCTCCCAACCCCTTGGGCTTGTGCCGTTACCGCCTCCATTCCCTTGAGATTGCGTCGTTTGCCCACTCTCCCTAGATTGTACATAACTGTCAGTCTCCATTTCCCTTATCATGAATGATACGATTAGGGGCAAAACATATGTATATCTCTATTTTAGCTAACTATTAGTTAAGATATAAATAGGCCTCATCTAATTTGTTGTCGGTGTTGGAAATAAAGGATCTGGAAGAAACATACACGGGATAACAAAGATATTCAAGACATACGATCTCCATCAGAATCATGAAGGATCACTATGATCGCCTATTAGGGGGTAGATGAGATAAGATTCCTTGTTTAGATTTTCTTGTTATAGAATAACTCCTTGTTATAGAATAAACCGATTACATTAGGATTTAAATAATTAGTGCTCGGTCGCACTTATCTCCAGAAGATTGTAACAGGTTGCCCCATGTACTTCCTCTATAAATTAACACGTAAACCAGGTGAGCTCGAGTTTGAGGATCCTGGCTTCTCCCAAACACTTGGCCAAGGTTGACATGGTATCAGAGCCTAGAATCTCTAACGAGACAAATAGATCATGAGTTCGTCGGCCTCTTCCGGCGTGAGCATGGGCGCAGGGTTCAAAACCTTGAGCCATCATGTCTAGAAACTCACGTGTGAGAACTTTCTTCTATGGAAGGCGTAGGTGCTCCCTGCAGTCAGGGGAGACCAGCTATTTTGCTTCCTGGACGGTACTCCACCACCTCCAGAAAAGGAGATCGTGGTCACAAAGGCCGACAGTACCAGAGAGAAGCAAATCAACCCGGAGTAGACATCGTGGGTTGTTCAAGATCAGCAACTGCTGAGCTACTTGAACTCGACTCTGTCAAAAGAGGCTCTCGCTCAAGTAGCCATGTTTTCTACTTCTGCTGAAGTATGGCAAGCCATACAAGAGAGTTTTGCCTCTCAATCACGTGCGCGTACAATGCATCTACGCGCGAAGTTATCAAGCACAAGGAAAGGTGACATGAAAATTGTTGTCTATTTCTTGAAGATGAAAGAATTCGCCGATGAGATGGCGGCGGCGGGCAAGAAATTAGAGGATGACGATGTGGTGTCTTACATCTTGGGTGGACTGGACTCTGAGTACAACTCTTTGATGGAGAACGTAAGTACTCGAACTGATTCAGTCTCACTTTTTGAACTATTTGCTCAGCTCTTGGCAACAGAGGCATGGTTGGAAAGACAAAATCAGTACCAGATTCAGGCAAATGCAGTCACTTGTGGAGGTCCCTTTCGTGGAGGCCGAGGAGGACGGTTTGGTTGCTGCGGCAATACTGGGCGTGGCAGAGGACAAGACCGTGGTGTCACTGAATCCAAACCCATGTGCCAACTTTGTGAAAAAGTTGGGCACACAGTAGTGCGGTGCTACAAAAGATTTGATCACAGTTTCAAGACAGAAGAAAAAACAGTGAACAATGCTACAACCTCCTATGGTGTAGATACAAACTGATATTTTGATACTGGTGCCACAGACCATATAACTAGAGAACTCGACAAGCTGTCAACTAAGGAGAATTATAATGGGCACACGGCCAGTGGCTCAGGTATGAAAATTACTTCTGTTAGAAACTTTCTGTTGCACACCCCTGCTCACCAAATTAATCTGGAAAATATTCTTCATGTTGCCACAACTACAAAAAATCTTATTTCTGTCCACAAGCTTACTTCTGACGATTCCGTGTTTCTTGAATTTCACCCTCACTGTTTTTTGGTAAAGGATCAACTTACGAAGAGAGCTCTGCTTCAAAGCAAGTATAGAGGTGGCCTCTATCCTTGGCCGTCATGGGAACACACGTCCACCAAATGCACCCTCGTTACTTCAAAGCCGTCATCTGAGAAGTGGCATGATCACCTAGGGCATCCATCTATGGTAACAATTAGTCGAGTCATACAGTCAAATAAATTACCTTGTGCATCTGAACCTCACCCTCATCGAGTGTGTGATGCGTGTCAGCAAGGGAAGAGTCATCAATTACCTTTTCCAAAGTCCCATAGTGTGTCTAATGCTCCAATTGAGTTATTTTTTTCTGATGTGTGGGGCCCTGCTCCTATCTCTGTTGGAAGGAATGATTATTATGTGAGCTTCATTGATGATTTTAGTAAGTTCAGATGGATCTATTTTATTCGCAACAAATCAGATGTGTTTAAGAAATTTCATGAGTTTTGTGCTATGACAGAACGTGCATTTAACAGGAAAATCATTGCTATGCAGACAGATTGGGGAGGGAATAAGAAGCTTAATTCCTTTTTTACTCAAATAGGAATCACCCATCTAGTCTCATGTCGCCACACACACCAACAAAACGGGTCCGCCGAACGCAAGCATAGACACATAGTGGAGATGGGACTCACTTTATTAGCTCTAGCATACATGCCTTTGAAATTTTGGGATGAGGCTTTCAGTATGGCTGTGTTTTTTATTAATAGACTTCCTTCGAAAGTCATTAATCATCAAACCCCTTTGGAGAAACTATTTCATAGAAAACCAGATTACATTAGTCTAAAAATCTTCAAGTGCGCATATTGGCCTAATCTTCGCCCCTATACATCTCATAAGCTTGCATTCCGGTCAAAGCAATGTGTTTTTCTGGGATATAGTTCTCTTCACAATGGGTATAAATGCCTAGAAATCTCAAGTGGTAGAGTCTACATATCTAGAGATGTGATCTTCGATGAAACAGTATTCCCTTTCAAAACTCTTCGTCCTAATGCTGGTGCACAACTTCGATCTGTGCTTCTTCTCCTTAATCCAACGTTGTTCCATTTGCAGGGCAATAAATATAGAATGTTCCATAGGGTAATTTTTGTACTAATGCAGATTCTATCAATTTTTCTGATGAAGACAGGGGCAGCAGCGGTGATTTTATGCAAAACAGTGAAGAAACAGTGCCTCTGGAGAGCCCTGGCACGATGCACGGAGAAGATGGCATCGAATTCAGCGCCAACCAACCATCTGGCATCAACCAGTCACCGAATCCAGCCTCAGATCAGACTCGTGACCCAGAAATGACAGCATCTGCACCCATGGGATCGTCTGCGGTGTTGCATGCAAAGGGGGATCAGCTCATGCTGCAACTGCCTGCCCCAGAGAATCCCGTCGCATCTTCCTTGGGCGCAGCAACTTTGGTGCCTGAGAGCGCCATGACCTCAGATGGATCATCTGCGGCAGAACATGCTTGTGCACCAAATCCTCAACGTCCTAGAACTCGTTTACAGAATCAAATCACTAAACCAAAGGATTTTGGTAAGGATTTTGTTTTTTTTATCTGCAGTAACCAGTTAACCAGAAAATCTGCAACATGCCTTGCATAATCTAAATGGAAGAAAGCAATGGATGTTGAATTTGAAGCCCTCTTTAAAAAATAAGATTTGGAGACTTGTACCAAGAACAAGAGCATGAAATGTGATAGACTCCAAATGGGTGTATAAAATAAAGAGACATGTTGATGGTTCTGTTGACAGATACAAAGCTAGATTAGTTGCAAAAGGCTTCAAATAGAGGTATGGAATAGACTATGAAGACACTTTCAGTCCTGTAGTTAAAGCAACCACCATCAGGATTGTCTTATCAATAGCAGTTACTAACAACTGGTGCCTAAGGTAGCTGGACGTACAAAATGCTTTCTTGCATTGCGATTTGGAGGAAGAGGTATATATGTCACAGCCACCTGGCTATGAGGATGCTACTCACCCCGATTATGTATGCAGATTGGACAAAGCAATCTATGGTTTAAAGCAAGCCCCAAGGACATGGTATGTCAGGCTACGTTCCAAGGTGATTCAGCTCAGTTTTGTATCCTCCAAGGAGGACACCTCATTATTTATATACAACAAAGGTGAGAACACAATATTGCTATTAATTTACGTGGATGATATTATTGTCATTGGCTCTTCACAGCAAGCCGTTGAAGCCTTGCTGGCAGACTTGAGAAAGGATTTTGCTTTGAAAGATCTTGGTGATACACTACTTCCTTGGAATCAAGGTTACAAGAACAGGAGGCGGCATTGTACTGAATCAGCGCAAATATGCTATGGAAGTAATAAAGAAAGCCAGCATGAATAAGTGCAAATCGGTAAGCACTCCTATTTTAATAACTGAAAAATATTCGGCACATGCAGGAGAAGCTCTTAGCACAGATGAAGCAACAAGGTATAAGAGTGTAGTGGGAGCACTACAATACCTCACTCTAACAAGGCCCGACTTGGCCTTCTCAGTTAATAAGGCATGCCATTTCATACAAAAGCCCACCACAGAACATTGGATTATGGTAAAAAGAATATTAAGATTTATTCAAAGAACAGTAAATCTTGGTCTGAAATTTGTCAAAGACAGCACCTTGCAGGTAAACGCATATTCAGATGCCGATTGGGCGGGGTGCCTAGATGATAGGCGTTCAACTAGAGGCTTTGCTATATATCTTGGGAGGAATTTAATATCCTGGAGTGCGAGAAAACAACCCACGGTTTCACGATCAAGTACAGAAGTAGAATATAAATTTTTGGCTAATGCTCTTTCAGAAATAATCTGGACATAGACTATTTTGAAGGAATTGGGGGTGAAAGAGCAAGGAGTGGCAACTTTGTGGTGTGATAACTTGGGCACTACGTTTATGACAGCAAACCCAGTGTTCCACACATGTAGTAAGAACATTGAGATAAACTATCATTTTGTCAGGGAAAGAGTAGCAAGTAAATTGCTCCAAATCAGGTTTGTGTCATCCAAGGATCAAACTGCTAACGATTTTACAAAGCCACTATCAGTCGGCAATATGCACAAATTTCAATACAATCTCAACATGGGACGGAGTTGAGATTGATGGGAAGTGTTGAAAATAAAGGATCTGGAAGAAACGTACACGAGATAACAAAGATATTCAAGGCATACGATCTCAATCAGAATCACGAAGGATCACTATGATCACCTATTAGGAGATAGATTAGATAAGGTTCCTTGTTTAGATTTTCTTGTTATTAAATAAACCGATTGTATTAGAATATAAACAAACGGTGCTTGGTCGCACTTATCTCTGGAAGATTGTAACAGGTCGGCCCATGTATGTCACACCCGGTCCCAATGAGACAACTGGATGACTTCCACGTGTATGCCAGGATCGGTTCACATCATACATGTGTAGACAAAAGTGTAATATCATTTATTACAAGCCATATTCGAATACATAAATGTATTACAATATGACCCGTAGGTCTAAAATAAGATTACAAGCAAAGCATCGGAAAAGTTAACTAGTGTGGCTCTATGCACAGCCGTTGCCCGGGGGTTGCGCCAGCCTAGAACACCTCATCCGGATCAGCATAGAAGTCTTCATTCTCCACTTCTTCACCATTGTAGACTGAGGAAAGAATAGCAACAAGAAAGTTTGAGTACCAACAGTACTCGACAAGTGGGGAAAGAGATGACATGCAAGCATTTAGAAGGGAGGCCAAATTCGGGTTAAGCACTATAGCATTACATCCTACCCTTAACTGATATTTATACCTACTTATAGGTTAGTGAATCCAACCATGACCCATTTATAAACCAAATCCCGACCAACCAGACCACCATTCCCACCCATTTACTAATTATGAATTGGACACCAAGCCGCTTTTGTCTGTGAGCACAACTGACATAACAATTCTAAACTCTGCAGAGTGTGTACCCTCTAGCCACAAGCCGTGATTTCGTCCCCTGTTGCCATGTGGACTAAGTAAACCTCCCTGATGCTTGTGGTCGTGAACCACATTGCACACTTCCTTTGGTGTGTGTCCAGAAGATCACTACGTGGTCTTTACAAAGGTTCTCTCGACGTGTACTAGCCCACTGAGGTTTGACTCCTATACAAAAGTGTGAGCAGACAACTGCGTCTCAACACCCCAGCTGCCCCCTCTTGAGCCATGCGGATCCCAAGGCAGATACGCTAAACCAATTCCACGCACTATCCAATCACCAATACTACGCCGAGAGAGGCCTAATCAATCGACCAAGTTGCCCCATACTCAGTCTTGTGTCTATACTATAAAGCTTCGTGGCTTCCTCCATAAACCGATCCTTAGAATCCGGCAAGGTTCATACCCTAAAACCCGGATCTCGTGCGTACAGCACCATACCAAACAAACCAACCCGCCAGATACCTATCCACTACCATCCATTTCACATATCACAATAAATGATCATAACAATTAATGATATTACATGTATGTAGAGAATTTCCCTCCCAATGCTAAGCATGGCTAAGCGTAACAGTAATGATGAAATACTCTCAATCCAACCCGGTGACAAGGAATTATATGGAAGGATAAAGTAAATAGGATTCAAATTATTAAACAATGCAACTAACTAAAACTTAGTAAAACAGATGCAAAATGGTCAAGGGCACTTGCCTCCTTGGAAGTGTGGGTCGTAGAAGTGGTAGTCCTGAAGGTTGTAGGCCGGCTCAGGAACCGACTCTAAATACATCATCGCATGCGGAACGGAAAATAGCAACACAAAATAAGGAACAAGAAAACATAGGCACATCACAAATAAGCAATCACAAAAGAAGACCTACACAGTTATGTCGCTAACATTATTCCCCTAGTTGAGGTTTAGTTAGTGATGTGGGTTGAAGTTTGAGTTTTAGTGGCCATAGATGCTGATTTACAATTTATGGCATTTTATCTCCATTTTATAGCCTAGATGTATTTACTTAAATTTCCTAAGTTAAAGTGTAATCTTAGGAATACACAACAATTTAGCTATATTATTTGGAAATATACAAAATTAAAATATAATAACAAAATAACATAGAGTGATTTTATGTGAAAATAGAGTACACCTATGATTTTATGTAAATACCTACTAATACAAGGGTTTTTATGCAAAACGGACAAGAATAGGAGCCCAAAATTATTTTATAACATGTTCAGGGGCTACAATTTAAATTACAGAGGCTAAAAATATAATTATTGGCAAAAATAGGGGTTGAAATGCAATGTTTATTCAATTTAATAGTGTTGACAGAAATACATTAAAGTACAGGGGCCATTTCATAAAATCCCGGACCTAGCTGTGAATATTTAAAAAGGCGCGAGGGCTTATATGCAAAACTGCGAAGGGGTAAGGGACGGTTTAATCGTGACCGTCGGATTCAAAGGGTGCAAACCAGATTTAAAATAATCGAAGGGGTACGCGAGATCTAATCTCGACCATCGGCCTCAGATCAACGGCCGAGAATGGGCCACGTTGCCCCATGGGCGACGCGCGCCAGGAGCGCGCGGTGGCGCTCGGCGGCCACAGCGGTGCGCCTCACCGGTGATGGCCAAAACAGCCAAACTGGTGCCTAAACTACGTGTTCTGTACGCCAATCGAGGGAGAGGGACATAAATCACTCACCAAGGGTGTTTTCGGGGCTTGGAACAGAGCGGAGGGGCGTCGGCGATAGCGAGAGGCAGCAGACTTCGGCGCAGATCGACGAAATCGGCGTCGCAGCGGCGTTCTCCCAAAGAGAAGATGTCTGGCAAGTTCCTGGGAGCATGGCGCATGAATTGAGCAAAGAGACAGAGGGAAACCACAGGTGAAATGATGAGAACATCAGCGACAATACCTTGCACCGGCGGCTAGGGTTTCAAGCTTCAGGGGGGAAGAAAACGGAGGCGCACGATGGAATTCATAAGGGGAGCAGGGGTGGTGAAGTATGGAAGGCGATCCCATGTGAAGGAAGGCGACCCGGTCATTTAATTCGGTGATTTCTTGTCGGCAATTCGAATCAGGGCAGATACGATGGAGTGACGTGTGCGCGGCAAAAGGAAAGGGAAGGCCCTGATGGGCGGTCCCAGCGCACAAAGAGAGAGCGGGGGGGAGGAAAGAGAGGGATGGTGCAACTGGTCCTGGGGCCACAGCGAGGTTGGGCCGGTGGGGAAGAAAAAGAAAATGGGGGAGGGGAGAGGAGATGGGTCGGTTGGAGATTTAGGCCGAGACGGGGTTTTCCTTTTTGTTTTGTTTTCCCCTTTTATTTTTCATTTCTTTTACAATTTGAATTTTCTTTTTCAAATTCAAATGATTTTCTAGTGCACTTTGAAATCAAATTCTCAAATCAATTGCAAGGAATGATGCATTCCTCCTATATTTCCCTTTATTTTAGTTTTTGAAATTTTGGGTGTTACAACACTACCCCCTTAAAAGGAATCTCGCCCTCGAGATTCGGATGTCCTAAGAGAAAAGATTGGGGAACTCGGCCTTGAGGTCTTATTCTCTTCCCATGTTGCTTCTGCCTCGGAGTGATGTTTCCACTGCACTTTGCACACGTGAATCGTCTTGTTTCTCATAACACGTTCCGACATCACTAGGATCTTGATTGGCTGTTCTGAGTAGGATAGATCCTCCTGCATATCTATAGCCTCCATGGGTAGCTGTTCCTCTGGTACTCTTAAGCACTTGTTTAGTTGCGACACGTGGAACACATCGTGTACATCCTACAGTTGAGAAGGTAGCTCGAGACGATAAGCTACTTCTCCTCTTCTCTCCATTATCTTGAAGGACCAATGTAAGGGGGTGCAAGCTCTCCCTTCACCTTGAACTGTTTTAGACCTCTTACTAGTGATACCTTGAGATACACAAAGTCTCTGACCTCAAAGGTTAGCTCACGTTGTCGAGCATCTACGTAACTCTTCTGACTTGACTATGCTATTTTCAGATTATTCCAGATCTCTTGCACTTGTCTTTCGGCTTCTCTTAGTATCTTCGTTTCAAACACTTGACCTTCTACTGTCTGATTCCAAAATAAGGGTGTTCTACACTTTCGCCCATAAAGTGTCTCAAACGGAGACATCTTGAGACTCGCTTTGTAGCTGTTGTTATAAGAGAATTCCGCATGGAGCAGATTCCTATCCCAACTCTTGCTATTCTTCAAGGTACACGCTCGTAACATATCCTCCAAGGTTTGATTTGTGCATTCTATCTGACCAACCGTCTGCGGGTGATACGCTGAGCTGAAATTAAGACGAGTGTCATTGACTCATGTAGCTTCTGCCAGAACCTCGAGGTGAACTGGGTACCCCGGTCAGACACTATCTTCTTCGGGGCACCATGCAAATATACAGTCCTTGCCATGTACAATTCTTCCAATTGTGAACCATTGTAACTTTTCTTAACCGTCACGAAGTGAGCGACTTTAGTCAACCGGTCCACGATGACACATATGTAGTCGTATCGTGTCTGAGTCCTTGGCAATCCCACAATGAAGTCCATACTTATCTCTTCCCATTTCCACTTGGGTATCTTGAGTGGTTGAAGTAATCCAACAGGTCTCTGATGTTCCGCCTTGACTAACTGGCACATCTCACACAGAGCCACGTATTTATCCACATCTCGCTTCATACCAAGCCACCAGTATCGATCCTTAAGGTATTGGTACTCCCAGGATGAATAGAGTAGTATGAGTCGTGGGCTTCTCTAAATATCAGTTCTCGGACCCCCTTGACCTTCGGCACACATATCCTCTTCCCTAACCAGAGGGTTCCGTGTTCACCTTCCCTGAAATATGGGGCTTTACCAACCTTCATCAGCTTCTTAAGTTTCTGGATTTTCTTATCCTCCTTTTGGCCTTCTCTAATGTCTTGTTCCAATGTGGAGTCCACTTCCATAACTACTGCATCTGCGTTAGACACTATGCATAGGTTTAGTATTGCAAACTCCTCACATAGCTGCGGTTGATGAGCTTGTACTATCATACTGTTGCATTGTGCCTTCCTACTCAAAGCATCTGCGACCACATTTGCATTTGTAGGGTGATAGTTGATACCAACATCAAAGTCATTAATGAGCTCAAACCACCTTCGTTGGTGAATATTAAGGTTTGGCTGAGTGAAGATGTACTTCAAGCTTTTGTGGTCGGTGTAGATTTCCGTCCTTTCCCCATCAGGTAATGTCTCCATAGCTTCAGTGCATGAACTACAGTTGCTAACTCGAGATCGTGGGTCGGATAATTCTTCTCATGCGTTTTGAGCTGTCTTGAAGCATTAGACACCACATGTCCTTCTTGCATCAAAACACATCCCGGTCCTTGTCTGGATGCATCACAATAGACCGAGAACTCCTTTTGCATGTCTGACATGACCAACACTGGAGCAGAGGTCAAATTTTTCTTCAACTCGGCGAAGCTTGCTTCACATTCTGGTGTCCACTTGAATGTAGCTCCCTTCTCGAGTAGCTTGGTTAGCGGCCAAGAGATCTTTGAAAATCCCTTAATAAATCGTCAATAATAACCATCCATTCCAAAGAAGCTCCTGATGTTTCCCACATTTTCCGGCGTCTCCCACTTGAGAATATCTGCTACTTTACCCAGATCCACTGATACTCCTCCTCTTGATATGACATGTACCAAGAATAACACCTACTTTAACCAAAACTCACACTTACTAAATTTAGCGTACAACTGATGCTCTCTAAGCTTCTGTAGTGCCAACCTCAAATGTTCCTCGTGCTCTTCTTCATTCTTGGAAAATATCAAGATATCAGCAATAAATACCACCACAAACTTAATCAAATATTCCATAAACATCTTGTTCCTGTGATACATGAAGTAGACGGGGGCATCGTCAACCCGAAAGACATAATAGTGTACTCATAGAGTCCGTACCGGGTGAGAAAAGCTGTCTTCGGTATGTTCGATGGGCAAATCTTCAACTGGTGGTAACCGAAACAAAGATCTATATTGGAGAATACACAAGCTCCTCTCAATTGATCAAACAGATCCTCAATCCATGGTAGCGGGTACTTGTTCTTGATAGTAACTGTGTTGAGGGCTTGATAGTCCATGCATAACCTTTGATGAACTAAGGCGGATGTATCCTTTCTCCAATAGATGTTTAATGTGATCCTTTGGCTCGGCTAACTGATGAGCATCCATTCTATATGGCCTCTTATATATTGGGGCTGTTCTAGACACTAGCTCAATGATGAATTCAATTTCTTGGTCAGGAGGCATACCCGGTAACTCCTCAGGGAACACGTCTGGGAATTCACTAACAACTCGAATCTCTTCGGCAATCTCAGTTTGATTGAGTCTGATGCTCTGTGTTGGAGCTTGATCTGGAGTGAACTCAACCTTTGTACCATCGGTATGGGTCAAGGAGGCTGTCCTTGTGGCGCAGTGGATCACCCCATGATATTTGGTCAATCAATCCATCCCTAGGATAATATCTAGCTCCTGAGATTCGAGAACAATGAGGTTTGCTGAGAAGACTACCCCCCTTATGTCTAGCCTTACACTAGGGCATACTCGCCGTGTTATCATTTCTCCTCCAAGGGAGTGAACTATAAGCTAGTGAGTCATTAAGTGTACTACCATGTCATGCCTCCTCATAAACTCTTTAGATATGAATGAATGCATAGAACCAGAATCAAACAACACTGTAGCTAGATGAGAATCGGCAGCGTCGGTACCCTGCGTACCGGGTACCCTATGATACCGCAAGAAGTGCAAAAGAGTTATGCCCGTCAAAATTGAAGGCCTCCTCAGGCCCTACATGTCGTATTACACCGGACCCGCATCCCTCATATGGGTAGCTCCGGAGATTGACATGTGTAATGTAAATCCGGAGCTAACCTCTTAACACAGGGGAGCTCCGCGATCAACACGTGCATAGTGACTTCAGACCTAACCCCATGCAGAGGGAAGCTCCAGTGTTGACACGTGTACAGCGGTGCCAAAGCCACCTCCCCACAAAGGAAAGCTTCAAAGTTGCCACGTGTGGAGCCTCCAGACCTTCATCAACGTATACACTGGAAGATCTCCTTCAACACGGACATTCAAGGGACAATCAAAGTGGCAGTTACAAGACTTGATCACACGATTAGAGCACTGTTAATAGAAGTAACGCAGCCATTAAGGCACATTATGACACTATTAACCATGATTAATACCCACAGACAGTGTATTAGGCAATTTAATACACTAGGGCCACATGTTGGGCCAGGTGAATGATGTAACGGTTAGTCCTTGGACTATAAAAGGACTGAGCCACACGATACAAGGAACAAACTCCAGGATGAGCCATAGACTACGCTTTCGAGTGATTCATAATACAACACACACACACACACTCCGTGGAGTAGGGTATTATGCTCAGGCGGCCCGAACCACGTAAATCCCTGGTGATGCCATCTTGATCTTGATCTCTGTGTGCCCCAACCATAACAAGAATCTTCACAGACTACACTTTAGTAGTACCGGGGGAAGTGTCGTTGCTACACTTCGACATTTGGTGCGCCAGGTAGGGGAAGTATCGTCACCCGAGATCTCAAGATGGTGAATTCCGCTGCAGGATCTTTTAATGGCAATCGTGTTGAACAACCTGCTGGAGGCAATCCCTCCAACGCTTGCCAGCCAGCAGGTGCCATTGTCCCAGCAAGCAGTATGGCACCACAACCACCATCTGTTCTAGCCAACAATGTTGGGCAACAAGATGGTTCATCTACGTCGATCACTACATCGACAAACAACAACCCTGAGCATGCGCTCATTGTTGCGCGAGCTCTCCTACAACACCCACCGCCTCCAGGAGCACCCCAGGGTGCTATGAAGCTGTGGAGGGTTGATGTTGACCATCTGGTTGCAGCTAAAGCCGCTGGCATAAGCAATCAAGGTCCTCCCCCTTCAGGGTGAGCACCATCACAACGACGGACCTTGTCGAGCAGACTTGGTCCACAAGTCTCGCAACAAAGGAGACATGTTGCATCCCAGCAGGTGACTTCGTTTCCTCCCGGGGCATGACACACCCACACCATTACCAGGATTCTGACTCATGACCTGCGATCAGAACTGGATCACCGTTACCACAAGCAGGACGACCGTGTCCATATCGAGCGTGCTCGTGAGAGGTGAGAGGCTCGGGACAACCCTAATCCTCAGGGAGTAGGAGGAGGTTGTTCTACCCTGGCCATGCATTTGCGCATGGTAAGGTGGCCACAGAAGTTCCAGCCTCACTTGCCGAAGAAATTTGACGGGACTATCAACCCTGCCGAATTTCTTCAAATCTACTCCACTATCATACTAGCTGCGGGAGGTGATGAGGCTGTTATGGCCAATTACTTTCTGGTGGCCTTAATTGGGACAGTAAGGTCTTGGTTCATGAGTCTTCCACCCGACTCCATTAATAGTTGGGTGGAGCTATGCCAACAATTCACTGCCAACTTCGGGAGTTCTTACACCCGGCCTGGCACTGAACTGGATATGTTTGCTGTAAAGCAGACATCGGGGGAATCACTGTGATCCTTCATCCAGCGGTTTCTCAGGTACATAATACTATTCCTTCAATCTCGAGCTCTTCTGTTATCGTTGAATTTAGACAGGCTATTCGAGATAAAAAGATGCTGGAGAAGCTGGCCATCAAAGAAGTCACCAGCGTCACAGAACTCTTCAGCCTAGCAGACAAATGTGCTAGAGCTGCGGAGGGCCGTGAAATGCACTCCAAGCCAGCTCCGAAGACCAGCAAGAAATCCTCCAAAACTGAAGTCGCTACCTCTGGTAGTGGCAAAAAGAAAAAGAAGCCCAACGGCAAGAAGAAGTCATCGGCCAGCGCACCAGACGCTGTAGCTGCTGCAGCTCCGGGTGGCCGGGGGCCACGCCCCGAGAAGCGACCTCGTCCTTCATCAGAAGATGGCAACAGTCCAAAGGCGTGGTGTCCAATTCACAAAACGGATAGACACAGCCTGGAAGAATGTCGGGAGGTCCAGAATCTTGCAAGCGCTATAACAAGCGCCGGGAAGAAGCTCCTTTCCATTAGCGGGAATGAAAACAAAAGGTCGATGAAGCTCCGACTGAGGAGGAGCAAGGTTTCCAAGACCCAAAAAGGTCCTAAAAGCCGTCTACAACACTGTCGATGATGATTCCGACGTCTCTAACAACGAGCGCCGGGAAACCCTAAACACCATCTATGGTGGTTCTTAGGACATCACCTCTCGCTGCATCCTCAAGACAATGCGGCAGGACATGGCCGTGGCAGCTCCCCATGCTAAGCCGGAGCCTCATCGGAAGTGGATGGATACTCCCATCAATTTCGATGCTTTGGACTACCCCCGAAACATGATCGGGGCTGGCCAACTCCCGTTGATGGTGTCACCCACCATTAAAAATATTCAAATTCACCATGTAATGGTGGACGGAGATTCAGGGCTAAACCTCATAAGCTTCGAAGCTTTCGTTAAGCTTTAGCTCTGACCTTTGGACATTCGCCCATCCCGACATTTCTCTCGGGTAGATCCGGGAACCATTACTCCTCTCGGTTCCATCACACTCCCAGTGACCTTCGGGACTCGGTAGAACTACAAAACTGAGAAATTGGTCTTCGACGTCGCGCAGATCAGTCTGCCGTTCAATGCCATTCTGGGCAGGCTAGCCTTGTACAAGTTCATGGCCGCAGCTCATTATGGTTACTTAGTGTTGAAGATGCCAACACCCACGGGCATTCTACGGATCCGCAGAGATCGCACCGTAGGAGTTACTGTTTTAGAAGAACTTTATGCGCTTACCACAACGCAAGAGGAAGCATCTGGTAAGGAGCCAGCTCCGAACCCTCCAAGCATTTGTCATAAAGGCTCTACCTCCGCACCCCGTGTGCAACCAAGTGGCGACACCGACATTCCCGTCAAATTCGTCCAAATTGGTTCCGATGCTGCTCAGACTACCCGCATATCAGGAGGTCTAAAAAACAAATAGGAACTCGCGCGTATCACTTTCCTCCGGGCTAATGTTGGCGTGTTTGCCTGGCAACCATCACAAATGCCTAGGATCCCTAGGGAGGTGATTGAGCACAATCTGAAGATTTACCCTGACGCACGGCATGTACACCAGAAGCCTCAGAAAAATCAATCGAGTGACAAAACTTCATCTGACAAGAAATCAAGAAGTTGCTCGAAGCTGGATTCATCAGAGAAGTCTTCCATCCAAAATGGCTGGCAAACCCAGTTGTTGTACCCAAGGTCGGTGGGAAGCTTCAGATGTGTATCGACTACACCACTTTAAACAAGGCATGTTCAAAGGATCCATTTTCACTACCTAGAATAGATCAGATAGTGGACTCCACCTTTGGGTGTGAGCTATTGTGTTTCTTAGATGTATATTCTGGATATCATCAAATCCAAATGTCTGAGGAAGATGAAGAGCATATTGCCTTCATAACAGTAGATGGATTATACTATTATACTGCCATGCCTATTGGTCTTAAAAATGTTGCTTCAACATTTGTGCGGGCTATGTACAAAACATTTGGAGAGCTAATTAGAGACTTGGTGGAGGTGTATGTCGATGACATCTTCGTGAAGGTCAAAAACAAGGAGTCACTCTTTGACAATTTACAAGCTGTGTTCGACAAGCTGCGCACCATGCGCACCAAGCTGAACCCGGACAAGTGTGTCTTCGGGGTTAGCTCCGAGAAGCTTCTGGGTTTCTTGGTGACTCACCGAGGAATTGAAGCAAATCTGGCGAAGATCAAGGCCATATAAGATATGCAGCCCCCAACCCACATTAAGGATGTCCAGGAGCTAACTGGATGTCTAGCTGCGCTCAGCCGGTTTATCTCAAGACTACCAGAATGGGCGCTACCATTCTTCAAACTCTTTGGGAAGTCTGGACCATTTCACTAGTCCGAAGAAGAAGAAAAGGCGTTTCAAGAGCTAAAACAGCTCCTCACCACACTCTTCAGGAGTGTCCGGGTTAATGAAGAAGAAGCTTCGGGTCCTTCTGAAAGGGTCTGAACCATGCAACACCCCGTGTACTTCATCAGCAAAGTACTCCACAATGCCAAGACAAGATAAATTGAGATGCATAAGCTGCTTTACGCAGTTCTTATTGCTGTAAGGAAGCTTCGTCACTACTTCCAATCCCACAAAATATCAGTGGTAACCTCTTTCCCACTGCGTGCTATTTTGCATAACCCTAACTCTACTAGGAATATTGCAAAGTGGGCAGCGGAACTGGCCGAATTTGATCTAGAATTCATGTCACGACAAGCAATCAAAAGTCAAGCCTTGGATGACTTCATGGCGGAATGGACTCCCTCTCCATCAAACCATGGGGGCTACAGTGAGCGGAAATCAGAATCCAAAGTTCCGGTATTCACTGAGCCTCAATGGACTCTCTACTTCAATGGCTCCATGCAGAAGCAGAGGGCCGGAGCTGGAATCCTTCTCCTGGCTCCGACTGGGGAGAAGGTCAAGTACATGGTTCACCTTGATTTCAAGGCAACCAACAACATGGCAGAGTATGAAGCTCTCATCTATGGACTCAAGGTGGCACTATCTTATGGTGTAAAACAACTGTTGGTGAAGGGAGATTCACAACTTATCATCAAACAAGTCAAAGGTGAATGCTCCTGTAACAATTCTCAACTAGCTGCTTATCTCCTTGAAGTCCAGAGGCTTTAAAAGCACTTCAAAGTCCTGGACCTCCATCATGTTCAGCGTCTTCATAACGCTGAAGCCGACGAACTCTCGATGAAAGCCTCAACCGGAGCTCCGGCTCCTGACAGAATCTTTGTCCGGAGGTTGTCAAAACCAACAGCTCAGCCTGTAGAACTAAGCGAAGGGGGCGAGACCAGCACCATGAAGCTGGCAGTCCTTGTGGCCTGCTACCATAGCGTCCACCAAGGGTTGTAGGTGCTGTCGGAAGCTCCGAGCAACCCAGCACGCAAGACTCAGAAGCACAAGTAAGCTCCAATGCATGAATCAAAGAGATCCAGAGCTACTTGAAAGTCGATATCCTTTTTGAAGATAGTGTATCCGCTGACCGGATTGTTAGATTGGCTAAAAGATAGACGTTGGTAGAAGGGGATCTCTACCGGCGCGGTGCCAATGGAGTTGTAGTCCAAGCAACCCAGTAACATCTATTGGTGTTTGGATCCGGCAGATCTCCAGATACTACCGTTGGTAGATCGAGGAGTTGTAGTTTGGTAATGGGCGCGTAGAGATTCAAGAAGGTGAAGGACAAGTGGACATAGAGATTTAAGTGGTTCGGGCCGCTTGAGCGTAATACCCTACTCCACGGGGCGTGTTGGTGTTGTATTGAGCGTGTGAGTCTAGAAGAAGCTCCAAAAGAAGAAGCTCTTCTAGGTCAGGGAGTCCAGAAGTGGTCTCGAGATTCCCTTGTGTATCGTCGACCAGTCCTTTTATAGTACAAGGACTGGTCGTTACACCGTTAGCCTGGCCCGACATGTGGCCCCGGCGAGTACACATCCTTGATACACAATTAATGAGGTTAATTACCCTTAATAGCCTGGTAACGGGCCTAAACAGTGCCATTACCAGTATTAAGGGCCATCCGATCGTGTGTCATTAATATGACATTAATGACACTTAATCGGTTCTTGAAGTCTTTGATTGCTCCTTGAAAATTCGGAGCCGTTAGGGGTCCACCAGCCTGATTGTTGAAGTTGAAGGTCGAGCGGTTCAGCCACGTGGCAACTCCGGAGCTTATCGTCGTGGACGGGTAGGTCCGGTGCTGTTGGACACATGTTGGCACCGTAGCTTCCCTCTGTCTGGGGTTAGGTCTGGGGACGCCATACTGGTATCTAGCCGGAGCTTTCCCATGTGTGGGCGATAGCTCCGGTCTTATGATACATGTGGCGGCCCTGGGACTAACCATGTTGGGGAAGTAGGTCCGGTTACACCTGACATGTGGGGCCTTCAGAGGTCTTCAAATCTGGTAGATGGAGTTTCCTTGTGATCTTTGCAATCTCAAGGGGTATCCGGTACGTAGGGTACCGATAGTGGCCCCCTAGGCCCACCTCCGGGGGAGACCTTTAGGATGAAGTCATTCCGCCAGAGGTTGGTCCATTCTTCGGTTTTTCAGACGTGTCTTCAAGGGTCTTCGAACGTGCCGTTGGTGATAGTTCACAGTAAAACCTCTGCTGCGTGGCATATCCTGGAGGCGGCAGGTGAGATCTCAGCGTGCGGATCTCATGCAATTGAAGGTCGCCAGTTCTCGATACGAAAATCGTATTGGTTCCGCGTGCCCTGTCAGGCTGCCGCCTTCGGGTTTCCCGCCTTTCATGATGACAACCATTCGCCTGGGGTAAGGACCTCGACTTGATTGTCGGGGTGGCCTCGGACCCCCTTGTCATTGGCGGGGTGGAGTTTTTGACTAGTATCGTCAGCTCCTCTGCGGTTTCCATCCAAGCATTGTGGGGGCTTACTTAAGAAGGAAAGCACGCACCGTTTGGGGTTCTTTACGCCTTTCATTCGAACTTGCGCTCAAACCTTCCAAACTTTCGCTTGCTTTTCCTCTCTTGCCTCGCTGTGCCGCGATGGAGTTGGGTCTCTGCCAGAGCCGATTGAAGACCGATGGTGATTTGAAGAAGGTCCGGGCCCTCATGGGATGGTCCCCTGACTTCTTCAACCACTTGGTCCGTGCCGGCAAGCTTCCTTTCGAGAAGGAACATGCCAGCGACATTATGTACTTCTCCGCGTACGCCATGGTAGGACTGATCCCACCTTTCTCCTCTTTCTTCCTGATGCTGCTAGACTTCTATGGTCTGTAGCTGTACCACCTTGGCCCCCACTCCATTCTCCTGGTGTCGATCTTTGTCCACTTCTGCGAGATGTGGGTGGGCATTCCCCCTGCATTGAGCTCTTCCGCACCTTCTTCACTTCCCACACTACGGGCAACAGTGACGAGTACCTTGGCTTCTACTATTTTGTGAAGCGCAAGAAGTGCCCGTACAAGTACTTGCGGTCGTTCCCTTCTGGGAAGTGGGACGACTAGAAGGATTGGATTGTCATTAGGGTGGAGGAGCACGAGAAGCTGGAGTTGCCGGAAGGCCTCCCCAACATCGACACTGCAGTTTGGAGTGAAGCTCCGGTGTTGTCGGAAGCCTTCAACCCTGCTCTGACCAGGATCCGCCTGTGCGTGGAAGAAGGGGTGACTCCTCAAGCCGTATTTTACAACTTCCTGACCAACAGGTGGGCTCCGCTGAAGAAGAGGGAGAAGCTTGCTTGGGCCCTCAATAGTATACTGGACGACGACTGGATCGAGACCGGTTTGAAGTCCAACATGGAGGGTGCAACATTGGAGTTCCACCTCAAGAAGTTCCAGCACGGCATCGACGTCGAGGGTGAAGACTTGGCTCCGCCGGCAGCATTCCTCCCTCTGAACATGCAGGCGGAGTTCAGCAAGGAGCTCCGGCGGACGATGTCAGTGCTTGACGACCTTGGTGTCATTGAGAGGCGTTCGACCACCGGGTTGGTGATCTCCGGAGCTCCTGAAGGTGGCTCCGCTCCCGCCCCAATGCCAATAACCGAAGTCGTCGGCAAGGGCAAGGAGTTGGTCGAGCCCTCGAGCCGTAAAAGGAAACTGAAGCATGTCGACGGAAGGTCCGCCAGGCCTGCTTCTTCCACGGCAGCTCCTTCTCCCCAGAGGGGGAGGTCTTCAATGGCGGCATCTACTCCAACAGCGGCATCTTCCCGGGGTGCTAGCTCTGGCCAAGTGACTCTGGTACCAGGGCCAGCTGAGGGCTCTGGGTTCGAAGGTCCTTCCCGGTCCAGGGTGGCCTCGACCAAGGAAACACCGATAGAAACAGCAACCTCCGAGGGACCCTCCGGGACGACCACGCCAGTGGCGGCTGGGGTCAGTCCGTATGTGCAGGCTGAAGCTCCGGCTCCAATTCCAGCGCCGCCCCAAGAGACGGCTAAGGCTGCGGCAGCCCCGACGCTGGTTGTCGTGGTCTTGGACCTCGACTCATCCCCAGAATCTCCCGTGGTAGCACCGGACCACGGGAATGAAGACGTACCAGCGGCACCAGCTCTGGAGGTTGAAGCTCCGGGCTTGGATGCTGAGATGTTGGACGCTCCGGCCACAGAGCCGGAGGTAGCTGTGATTCCGGCCCTAGAGTCGGATGTTGTTGAAGCCCCGACAGTCGAGCCGGTGGTTGATGAGGTCCCGGCAGTGGAGCCGGGTGTTGATGAAGCTCCAGCACTTGAGCCGGTTGTCGAGGAAGCTCTGGCGGTAGAGCCGGGTCGAGGAAGCTCTGGCGGTACAGCCGGTTGCTGCAGAAGTTCCGGCTGTAGAGCCGGTGATTGAAGAGGTTCTGGCGTCCGAGCCAGTTGCTGCGGAGGTGTCGACGCCTGAGCCTATGATGGTCGAAGCGCCAGCGCCTGAGCCCATGATGGTCGAAGCGCCAGCACCTGAGCTAGCGGCGGAGGAGGTGCCTGCGCTGGAGCCGGAAGTAACTCCTACTCCGACTGAACCTTCAACACCTGTCCCGGAAGTGGTGATCCTGGAGGCACCCGCTCAGCTGAGCCAGGGTGCCATGATGAAGCTGCTGGCCCCCCGCCTGAGGGGCGAGTTGTTGATGACTTGGCGGCGGGACCTTAGGAGTCAATTCCGGAGGTCGGAACTTCTGTTGTAGGACCTTCCTCGGCGGCGGTCGAGGCTATCCCAAAGGACGGCCCTAGTGCCCTGGAAGCTCAGGGGACCGCTCCTGTAGAGTGGGACCCAATTTTTTCACTGAAGATCCACTAGATCCAGTGGAGAGGACCCTGGCAAGTCCGGACCCAATCCCCCTATCGTTGTATATTGACAACGCCTGCTCCAGTCTTCGCCAGGTCCAGTTGACTTTCTACCACGACAGCAAGGCCCTCGAGGAGGAGCGCCAAACCCTTAGGAGGTGGTGCAACTGACTCCATTTCAAGACCAAGCTGGCGCAGTCGAGGCTGGCTAACGACAAGGAGTGGGTGCAGAGGGAGAAGGTCCGCCTGGAGTACTGGGGTAAGCTGTTGGATGACAGGGAAAGCATGATACAATCCCTCGACAACCAGTCCCGAGCCATCTATGAGCAGGCCAAAGTTGCAAATAGCGCAGCGGATGATCACCAGGAGAGGCTCGCCGCCATCCACGATAGTCTCGTCAAGCACCGGGAGGCTCTTGAGGCGCGGGAGAGAAAGCTCGAAGATGAAGAGCAAAAACTCCTGGAGCTGCAGGACGACCTCGTGAAGAGGGAGGAAGAGCTTGTCCAAAAGACAGCTCTAGCTGACAAGAGCCTCAAAGAACGCACCAAGAATTGGAGGAGCATTGTGAGGAGGAGGAGGAGAAGAAGGCTTGGGAGCGAGGGCAAGATCTCTACAAGCAGGAGAATGTCGTCGCCGCCAGGGAGAAGAAAGTGCGGGGCTGAGAGAAGGATCTGGTCAACTGCTGGAATGAGATCCACCTCCGGGAGGAAGAGCTCAGTAAACTCGAAAGGCAAGTTCCTTAAAAGATTCAGCAGAATGCCAAAGAGGTGGAGCGTCTTGCTTGGGAGAACTCGGAGATTGCGGCGGCCAAAAGATCCCTGGAGGAGATGCGAAGCACAAGGGTTGTGGAGTCCCAACAAGTTTGGGACTTCCTAGGAAAATCCAACGACGCGCTGACGCCAATGGGCTTCAGTCCCGTGCATCTGGATGATCCGAAGCCGGAGTTCGACTAGGCGTTGGAGGCACTGAGTTCAGCAGGCAACAAGCTCACCAAGATGGGCGATGTCATCGCGGACCAGCTGGAAACAGAGGGGTTGTCCCTGGCGAAGAACATCGCAGAGTTCATGCTAACGTGCTACACCAGCCGGGACCCTCAATTCCCTCTGGACCCGTTGCTTGAAGGACCAATCAAAGGAGAGGGTGAAGCTGCCCGAGCTAGTGTGTCGGGGGGTTGCCCAGAAGGTCGCCCAGTTCTTCCACAGGGTCTAGGACCATCTCTTTTGCAGCTCCTGCTTGTATTCTCTCTTCTTCTTCTCCAATTTTGTAATCTCTTGTCTCAAGATGAATAAAATCCAAATTTCGTGAATTTCATTTTTTGTCTTCAACACCACCTTTGTCTCACTTGGCCCCCTGGTAGATGTACA